>OW028586.1:18932007-20173673 GCA_932294295.1 Alitta virens | reverse complement strand
AGCCCATTTTTGATGTACGTGGTCACTCGTAGGTTATGTACGTCACAGTGTAAATGCTCCTTTTTTGGTTCGGTCAGTTGAAAATTCATAGATTAAATTTCATATTTTATTGAGATCTGTCATTTTATTTTGGAACATTTCGCATCATATCAGCTAGTCAAAGAGGCTAAAGTGTCATCTAATATTGTGTTAATATTGTGTTAATCACTGATAATAATCAGGTCATCTTATATTTCAGTGAATCCTTGTGATGTGTACATCCATGTAACAATGGTTGACAAAAAGCCAACTATGTATTATGGGGCACCTCAGGATATCTGGATAAGATACACTTATAACAGCAAGGGCTCATCTGGAAAGCCTGGTAAAATCACAAATTTAATTCACTCATAATAAATATTTTGAGTCATGCTGCAAATTTAAATGCATTCAAGCCACATACGATTATAAATATCCTTGGATAAAATTAAACATATCAATATTTACATTACATGCCGAAGCCACTATTAATTGTAACCTGCTAATTACATGATTAAATAAAGTGGCTATTGGTTTCAGATAAATTTCCAATTTCCATGACTTTATGTGAAAGCCTTCTACAGTTACCTTTAATGAGGTCAATCGTGTGTCTACTTCTGAAAATTGCCATAGTCTACTGAGGATAAGTAGTAAATTTATTGATGTGTCTTAATTGGTGAAATATTTCAGAGGTAGATGTAGACTTCCAGTGGTTCGGAAAGGTAACTACTCGGATGCCTGAAGCTTTGTATTTCGCAGTTGAGCCTCCAGCGTCTTCTGCAAGAAAATGGATGATGTCAAAATTGGGTCGGCCAGTTGACCCCCTGAACGTCGTGCAGAATGGTTCACAGTATGTGCACGGTAAGTAAGCTGTTGGGTAACTGCCACGTCACTTCCAAATTAGGTCACTTGATTCCTGATCAAGACACTCTTTTAAAATAAGCTTGCCACACACAATAGTTTGGGTTGGCAGTGCTTGTAATCAACTATTGGTGGGCAAATGAAGACTTAACCCAGGGGTTAAAGTGTAATAAGGTGTAGACTCCCAAGCCTCAGGTTTTGTTGAATATTCATAGCTCGTCAGTCATGACCAAAAATTTGAATGGTTCCAGATTGGTATAAAATGAGCCTGGGCAGATTTTGCCGGAAAGTGTCCATTCAGGAGAAATGTAGGCCTACAGATATTTGTCCATTTCAGCGCTCGATGAGTTAGTCCTGAAAACGGCCGCTATAAGTGCTAGCTAGATGTGTTAATGGCAATTGGGATAGTTCAGAGTACGTTATTAGCCTCAGAGGTGAAAATTGCAATTAGGATAGTTCAGAAGGCTAGCTGAATAGGCCAGTCTTCAGAGGTGTCAAGAGAATTGCCATTAGCAGTCACAGGTAAATGAAAACTTGTTTCCACCAACTGCTCAAATTATGTTTGAGTGATTGTTGAATTTGATGGGATTCTATTTTCTCAGCCATGTTCAAAGTATATTTTTAAGGAAAGTCAGTGAGTCTGTTTAAGATTATCAGCTATTCACTCTTTTTTAATTGAAGAGACATATTCAACCTATCTGTTCCTTCGTCATGAGGGCCATCAGGTCTAGTTATTGATATTTGGACATTTATTTCATAGTAAACAGCTGAGTACTTCACTTTAAGAATGTATATATTTGGTTTTTCAGCTGTGTCGATTGAAGGAGTATCCCAAGTAGACAGCGTTAGTGGTGAAGGATTCCAAGTGAAGACTTTGGATGCAGCGATTGTCAGCGTCATGACATCAAAACGACCAGAACCACGTGTCTTGCCATATCCTATGGATCCTGTGAAAGACGTCGTTGGCATGGCCTTCAACTTGTACAACAACGTATGGGGCACCAACTACATCATGTGGTATCCTTACGACGGGGATGAAGATTTCAGAGCTAGATTCACTGTGATTCCAATTATTAGTCAAAAACGGCCCGCATCAGAATCAGTACCCACACTTTACAGGATTTAAGTGTTAGTTCAGACTGAAATGATAATGATCAGACTGTTATAATAATGATCAGTCAGCGAATGCATTTTTATGTTAGATTCATACCACTGTGATTCCAATTATTAGTCAAAAACAGCCCGCATCAGACTCAGTACCCACACTTTACAGGATTTAAGTGTTAGTTCAGACTGAAATGATAATGATCAGACTGTAATAATAATGATCAGTCAGCGAATGCATTTTTATGTTAGATTCATACCAAAACATAACGAACAATGCATAATCGTAACTTGAATATATGTCATACCTTATCTTGCTTAGCTCACACTTATTTCATCCTTAGCTTCTTTAACTTTCTAAGGGCAATTTTTAAGGGTTGGTCAGTCAAAAATTTCAAAATATACTAAAATTTTAAAATAAATAACAATGTGACATATCATTTTAATTTCTGTTGGCACGATTCTCATCACATCGGCAGATACAAGAAGCTATATTTGAATAAGTTTTGCCTAAGGGCTGTTCCATTTAAAAAAGAGCCCCCCCCCCCCCCTCTGGACAGGAAGGTTTTTGAAAAAGCGGGATGGGGGGATTCTCCAAAAGAGAAAAAAGGGGGAGGGGGGTTGTTGATACTAATATCTATGTAGAAAAAGAAGGGGGTGGGTGGGGGGGGGGGGGGGGGTCTGTCAAAAACAACAAGCGGGGATGGGGATCTGAACATTTTCCTGTCCATCCCTCTTTTTTAAATTGAACAGCCACCTTATCCAGGTTGATAAGACTGTGAAAATAAATTTGTTTAATTGTGTATTGATCAAGAATCTTTCTATACTTATATTGTAAACCACAGAGTGTAATGTTTACAGAGGAATTGGGCACACTGACCAATGACCATAGTGTTTAAAATGGGAAACATACAGTCTGTTCAGCAGACCATGCTGACACAATACCTGTGTCTCCCCAAAGTAATCGACATGGGAGGTGTAGTGTTGGTGCTCCAATCGAACACTGATCAGTGACACACTTCTGATTGTTTGAGATTAGTTGTATCATGAAAACAGCCAGTAGATAAAACAAATTTAGGTGTCAATAATAACAAATGTGTTATCTAAGCAAACAACCGTCCGCGTATTTACCGGACAGAGGATAATTGTAAAAAAATGCATTTTATGACATATTACCTTAACCCCAATTGCAAGTTGACCAGCGTTGCATAATGAAACTATAAGATGATGAGTAAAGTGTCTGTGTGTAACAGGTTTTCATTTTCATAGAACATGCAGGTAGTACTATAGTAAAATTTTGTTACCAAAAGTATGTATATACATTATTGATTTTGTTGGTATGCAGGTTATCTCTCCTGTTCAATATTGATACTGAATATTGATATTGCAGATGTATACACAATTTATGAACTGATTTGATGTTGTGATTTTCTGTGATATTTCGGGTGTTATATCATCCCTAGATTTGGTGGGTCTACTACCAGCTACATCCATGTTCAAGATGTAATTTGTACACATTCATCGTGGGTCTATTTTGTGATATTGCTTGATAGTTTTGTAAATTGGCCTGTTTGTTTGCACTGACAGCTAATTATGCATCTACTATTGTATGACCATATATTATGTGTAAAAAAATTTATATTTACATAATTCAATTTATATCTGTTGCCATTCCATAAAAAATTAGTTGCTTGGTGATTGTGGCTCTAATGTGAATTTAATAAGCAACACTATGTACGGTCCTCATATGTTCAATGAGACTTTGTTTGACTTGTGTCCTTTAGCAATTTGGGGCTGTTCCATTTTAAAAAAGAGGATAGAGGGGGGGTTGTGGACCTGAACATTTTTAGAAACGATTTAAAACTGACTGGGTTCGTCCTCTCACAAAATACATGCATTTTCAATGAATCAGTTACACCCAATATCTGGTTTTGGACAGACCCCCCCCCCCCCCCCTTTCCACCCCCGCTTGCTTCTACATTAAGATATCAAGAAAATACTGGTCAACCACACCCACTCCCGATATCAGTTTTCCCCAGACCCCCCTTCTCGATATCTGGAAAACCTTTAGGTCAAACTCTCTCCCCCCCCCCCCACCCCTCTTTTTAAATAGAACAGCCCTTGTCTAATAGCTATAAGCAGCATTCAAATTTCAGTGTCATCATTTATCATGCAAAGATCCTCAGTCACTAGTCAGTCATAGACCCTTAGTTGGCCCAATCATTGAAATGATTGTTTTATACTTTCTCAGTGTGTCTTAAATTTGTGTGCCTTATATATATATATCCATGATAGACTATATATATGGACAAATTTACAATTCTAAGAACTGAAGACACTTGGTTTTAATGTTTCAGTTCACAAAGTGCTTAGGAATTTGGAACTGTGATGATTTCTCAAGATTGCAACATAAATAAACCAATTGCATTAACTTCAGTTGTTCTTTGCCTAATTATGTATACAATTTATTAATAGACTGTTAATCATGGATATTACTATATGGTACCACTTCAGGAGAAGACGGCATCTCTGAAATCTGAGTCAATTAGCCTGGGTAATAATTAATATGGTGGGAAAATGTCAAAATTACGACTTAGTCCACAAATTATTTGACAAACCAAATTACTTGGACCATGTTATTTGTTTTTCCATGAAATTACAATATAAAAATTCACTTGTTTATTATAATATTACTATAAGTAATTTAATTTTTTTTTTCAACATGTAAAAGACTTCAATGAAGTTCAATCAAATCTTTATTATTAACTCTGTACAGCTGTAATAGGTAAGTTTACTTCGCCGATTGTAAAAGAATACAACACAATACAAATTTCTTTTGAAATGGATATTATACAAGACACTAACCTAGGATTAAAATAAAAATCCTGTTTTCCAGCGTATGTTTATTACTTATAAAAGTGGGTTTTTTTTAAACTAGTACAATACAAAATTAAACTCCTTGTTAAGCTTCTATTTTGAAAAGACAGTTGTCAGAACTTCAGCAATATAAACAAAAACAAGCACATAAATTGAGACAACAGCTATCCTGAACTTAGATCAGTATTTGTGTCTATCAACTAAAATATATTAAAAGTTATAATACATCCAGACAAAGTAAACCCACAAGAAATGCACAAAAAAGTAATAAACCTGCAAGAATCATTTGAGAATATGTATGATAAACCTGTATAGTTATAACCTATTACCCTGTCATTAATTTCCTAGAACCCTGATGTTGATTAACTGCTGTTTTCATGTCGCTGTACCAGCTCTTAATTTTTGTATTCTTCCATAGATCTTGAAAAGCGTCACAGCCTTCAATTGATGTTAATATACCATACACTGCCTGCAAAGAGAAATGAAGGGTTTAGTGCATTATGGCGGACCCAAATTTATGCCCATATGAAATTTTATAGATTATATTACCAAGTTTGAGTTCTAGCACAATTAGAATAACATTTTTTATAGAGTAGCGGAGGTTTGGGGGCAGTAGCCCCCAAGAAAAAGTAAACAGTACGTTAACCGTGAACATGAAAACCGCCGTCATTAGTTTGTGACGTCATACACTGATTTCAAGCTTTTGACGTCATATACATGTATAGCAATGAGGCTCTGTTAATATGGTTATTAATCTGGGTCCAGCTATACTGCACCTTTTCAGAAATTAAATAATTCAATTAATAACAACTTAAACACCTTGATGACCACCCTCACAACATAAGGGTAACCAGAGGATACCTTGATAACACAATATAATTCATCCCATTTTCTCAGTGCGTTCGCAGATTGCAAAGTCCATATAAAGTCAATCCCGGCGAAAGAAATTTTCGCCCTTGGCCCGGCAGCCCTTATGTTAGCAGAGGTTGTGCGTCACAACCTTTTCCAGGCTTCCTCTAAATTAATTCCAGCCTTAGCCACTGTGGCTAAAGCAGTCCAAATTTTTTTTAGCCACAACAGAGACAGTTTAGCCACTATTATTGGAAGCAGCTTTCATAAGTTTCTAATTCCCAGTCCAAAACATACTTGACTTCATGTATTGTGATGTTAAATGGTGCAAGGTAAATTTTTAGTATGGAATAGGGTGTGACCTGGATGTTAGCTGGGCGCTGATTGGCCAGGAGAATACATTGAGGCAATGATAACACCATTCTGAGGACCCATCACATTGCTTGGCTCATGTGTACACTTGAGAGGCATTTTCGCCATTAAATTTGACAGATTTTCGCCACACAAGCATTTATTTTTGCCACAGTTACATCAATTTTGCCAAGATGACCGTGGCGAATGTTTAGCGGAGCCTAGCCTCTGCACTGGGAGAATGTTGATGGCTGGCATAGACAGGAATTGAATAGTCCGCACATGCTAAATAATATCAAGTTATATTTCACTGCTGACTTACAAAAATGAACCACTTTATTAAGTAGAGCTTTACTCTTATAACGTTATATTCAGCGAGAGCGAGTATTGTCAACTTACCAGATCACCAAGATTAGGGAGATCACCACCAACAAACTTTCTGTTTTTTCCTAAACCTTTGACAAATTCATCACAAGCATCGTACAAAGACTCCCGTACATCATCTTTCAGCATGTATCTGTAAATCAAAAGATGTGAAATCTAAACATGTGCAAAGTTTCAGGAAAGAACAATGATGAATGTATTAAGTTTAAGTACCAGGTATACACTGGAAGCAGGTCTGATATGACCTGTATATCCAGATCTAAGATTGAGTGTATTAAATCTCATCAAAAAAAACGACAACGATTATTTTAATATAATAAAATTAAATATTGCACACCTGCGTTTTAGAACTTTCCCTAGAATATACATGGCTGTAGCTCCTACATAAATGACGACTTGTCTTTCAGTGGTGCTGAAGTTTTTCTCCCATTCACCAACATCTGAGAAATACCTGTTCAACAATTAATATGATTCTTCATTAATGTGGTAAAATCAAGAAATTTTAGCATACAGTGTAATTACGAATGTTATATTAAGAGATTGACAAATATTTATCAATCAAAACAACGATATATTTTTATTCAGAAGAAGCAATGCATTTATATAAGCAAGTGGCTACCTGAATGCCTGTAGTGCTTCTGTGGGAGTTCTGTAGACATTTGGGGATAATGTATGGACCAACACATCATCTGCCCACTTCCGCCACTTTCGCTCATCTCTGTAAATGAAACATTTTTAAAATTAATTTTGTCAATATATTTCCCCCATTATTGATCTTAAATATAACACTAACCTAAAGCTGACATAGCTACAAGTTGACCGCTCGCACCATCTATAGTGATTTTAATTACCGGGCGAGTGTGCAGCTGGCGTCAACAGATTCTCATTCAGAGCTTGGATGTTCATCCAAGTTCATAGCAACTCATCAAATGTCCCACACAACTAACCCAGGGTATTATTGACCTATGGTCATCGATTCAAACTTGCTTAATTATGTTTAAGGTAGGCAAAATCCCAAAAACCGTGGGTATTTTAGTGCTTTTCTGAAGCAGTCTAGAGCGGTGAACATTAAACCAATTTGTTCAATCAGCAACACGTGCGGGTGTAGCGAAATCGTGAAAGTAGGTCACTTCAGTTTCCAGGGACCCTGAAGATTCAAGGGTCCTGAGCAGAGACAGAACCTAGACTAACATGAAAACTAAATGTTTATTTCACAATGTTGAAGTATACTAACTTCAATTCATCAGCAGATCGACTAGGTTTTTCTTCACCGAACATGATGAAGTAGCGATTGGGGTACTCAACAACAATCTTTCCCTTTTCATTAGGTCCTTCCAGTGGCGGATAATAGGACAAGAGCTTGCGAAGAGATTCTGACTTATTCTCCATGAAGCTTTCCAGTAGGCTCATAATCATTGAAGAATCATTCATTTGCTGAAAATAAATGGCAAAGTTAATTTAGCATTGTTAAGCATTTATATGGCACTAAGTATCTACAATAATGAAGCAAATTTCTGACATACCAAAACGCCTTCCTTTCCTTCCACCACCAGGATAGGGACTTTCTTGTATGATGACCATTTTATTTGGGTTCGCCATACAGAGTTAACCTCGATCACATCATAACTGAAACCATAATAGTCCAACAGTGCCCGTACTTTACAACAGAATGGACATGTTTGATACTGATAGAGTGTGAACTTGAATCCTGTTTGATCAGTCTCTGATTTCACCTGGAAATTTAAAAAAGAAAAAATTAGTGAAGTTCAGAAATTGCAACTTTTTTTTCACATATTTGATGACTAAATTTTACCAAGAATTTCAATGAAACATTTCACTATATACCAGTATTGTATTAAATATATATATATATATATATATATATACTTCAAATACCATGAATTCATTGAATTATGAATATGTTACATGTTGCATAACTTTTTTATAAAAAATTTTTTAAAGTAAAACCAAGGTGTCAGTTTAAATATGCATGCAAAGCCTGTTTGTATTGATTGTTTAAACAAGTACTACCGATCTAGACGGTGTGTATTTAGGAGGGGTCCCAGTGTCAGCCAACTGCGTGCCTTTCTGAGACTTGGTCCAAGCCAAGGACACAGCCACTCCACCAGCAGTCAAAAGGGCACCTGCTTTCCACACTGAAGCCCATTGTGTCTGGTTGACTCTGGTGGTCACACATCTTTTATGCAATGTGTTAATTGCTGTTAACCGCTGCGCAGCAAATAATTTAGATGCATTTGTTGTTAATTGCGCAAATCGTAAACAAATCCTCATGGTGCAAAAGTCTGTTTCAGGGCCCTACATGCAACCAATTGCAGCGCCCTCTGAGAATTTTGTGCCATGGGAGCAGTGAGTTCTTTACTTTGCATTTTAAATAATATTTCAGCATAAAACTATAACCATTATCAAGTTATTCATAAAATATGATGAGATTAAGTTATTTTATTTTTACACGTAAAAATGATTTATAAATCTAGAAATATCTGATCAGGCGTAATTATTAAATGGATGCTCCCTCACACCGTTGAACGACGAGATGACGACATTTTGTTTGTGAAGAATTCTAAGAGAAAATTCCCGCTGTGTCTGCCTTTTTTGTCGTTGGAAAGTATGTATCAAAGGACCTAAATATTAGAGGTACACAGTGTGTGTGAATCTGCGATATTCAAGTTATTGAGATAGTAGTTTGTGTGTAATTAGAGGATTTGGTTGCACCTGAATTTGAACTGTTGTCGAAAGTGAAAATGTGGATTTCAATTATTTTGATGATTCACCTGTTTACACGTACAGATAATGTTTGTTTGTCGCCGGAGTGACTACAAACCGGCAAATTTAACGCAAACACAAATTTTGTGATTGTAACAGTTATGAACAGACAGCGCTGGTAGTTGCAAGAAATGACTTTTCCATCACTACATTAGCCTATTGCATGACAGTAGGTTTCCTCGCTTGGCAGCATGGCTCCTTTTGGGCAATCTCTTAAGCTGAGCCAACCCAACAATTGCTGTCAACAATTTTGATATTTACTGTCTGGGCTGTCTCTGCTAGAATTCCGAGGGTCCACAAAATGGAAAATCATTTTGAACAACTCGCACACTAAGAAAACTACCTGAAATCGCGTCCGTGCTTTGACCACTTCCACATTACGTCAAAAAATTATTTTCTTTCGAGGAAGTAAACAAATTGCCAAAATTAGGAGATTAGAGGGATTCATTTAAGCAACCGGCAGTGTGAACTTCAAACTATTTTGCATGGTCAGCAATATATTTCAATGTGCTTTGCGATAACGTAGAAGTTCTCTACATGAGTTTTTGTTGACTGCTCACTGTCGCTATTAATCACAAGCATTTAGCAGTCAACTTTTAGACAGCTGTAACAGACAGCTACTGTATAATTAGCAATGTATAATAAAAACTTTCTTTAGACATGTCAGCAAAGAACTTAAGACAAAAAAGGACTACATCAAATTTCAAAGATCTCCCTGATTTATAAGTTCTTTTGTAATATACCACTCAAAATATGGCTCTATGTGGAATAGTCCACCATATGTGTCACTATTACTCTTTTACAAATATTTCTCAATATTTCTCATATATATTCTTGCTGCGGGGCTACAGTTTGAAAATATAGATTCCTAAACTGATACCCCTGATTGCTCATGTACCATTTTTATTATATCACGATAAAAAAAATATATAACACCCTTTCCATGATACATAACAGTTAACACATTTTTTGTTTCAGTAACTGTTGAAGAGCAAAAATGGCTCCACAAAATCCTTTGACAACTCATGGGAACGACAAGACCATGAACCTGAATAGCCTTATTTTAACTAACATTCAATCATCGCCATACTTCAAAGTTAACCTGTACGAACTGAAGACCTACCATGAAGTTATTGATGAGATATATTTCAAGGTAGGTATGTGGCAAAGTTTTTTTGTTGTTTCATGCAAATATCTATGTCTTGTAATTGATGTCTCTCTAAAAAATCTTGTTAACATAATATGCTTATCCTGTTATGTTTGTTGCACTTGTAGGTCGGTCATTTGGAACCGTGGGAAAAAGGAAGTCGGAAAACTGCTGGTCAGACAGGAATGTGTGGAGGGGTATGTTGATAACGTTTTCTTGCTTTTCTATTTCAATTGCATGAAAATATAATTCTCCACAATGATTGTGAATTTATTTAGAAGTTTAGCGATGGATTAGCCATGTAACAAATAAATAATCCATTAACTTTCTCGAACTTGCATCAATCATGGAAAAAGTCAGTAAAACTTTTTTCTGCTTTAGTTGGATTTCTAACTTAGCTTTGTTTTTGTGTTTATTTCAGGTGAGAGGAGTTGGAGCAGGTGGCATTGTATCGAGTGCCTATTGTCTCTTGTACAAATTGTTCACCTTGAAATTGACCAAGAAACAGGTCATTGGACTTATTACGCATGTTGATTCACCATATATACGAGGCCTTGGCTTCATGTTCATAAGGTAAATATTGTGGATTTTTCCTGTCTTTGTCTCTTTGAATATAAATGTAATAGTATATTCCAACACTCGTACCACTAAATTGATATTCTGCTTTGAAAACGCTTCGGTATCAGATCATTTGACCAGTAATTTCATTGTTAGGCATCTTATGGTATCATACTTGCTGGACATGATGGCTATTATTGCCAGCTGCTTATACCTTTGTACTTGTAAACAGAAATTGAAGTTTGCATTATGACATGTTAAATTTGTTTTCAACCTATTTCTTGGGGTAAATAAACTACACTACCCATGGAATGAATACACCTTCCCACAACAGCTGATCTTATCCACAGACTAAGCTTCTTACTGACAGTATTGGTAAGGTAAACTGTACTCACTTTTTTTTGCATTGACTTGATGTAAATTGTACGCACTTTAAATTGAATGGTCTGATTTCAGGTATACTCAGCCTCCTGGTGACTTGTGGGACTGGTACGTGGACTACTTGGAAGATGAGGAGGTATGTTTAAACAAACAAAACACAAACAACAAACAAAAGCAAAGGGTCTTTTCAGCCTTGATGGTTCCCTCCAGTCAATATACTGAATGGAAATAACTTACCGCAAAGGGCTGCAACCTCATTCCTGCAGTGTCACCTTGTCTTTCTTCCATATCAGTGCACTCGGGCTTTTATAAAATATATATGGACAGGAAACAGGGTTGGCAAATTTAACCCACCCACTGGGTTTAACCCGGGTTAAACCCGTATTAAACCCGGGTTGAGGTAAATAGACATTTTGCCCAAAGTGGGTTAAACCTGGGTTAAAATCCATAATTTTACTTATAATCAGTATAAAAGGTGCAGGAAAGACAACAATATTTACACTATTGTATCTGAAACGTTAAACTTTGCACAGAAGATGCTACATGATGGTAGGACATTTAACCAAGATCAATGGTTATTACTCCCAATTTGCAATTGTGAAAAGCTTAAAAACACTAATTTACATGATGCTTTAGCAATTTTTTCGTCATTGTTGTTCGCTTTAAAATGATAATCTTTGGAATTCAGCAGACAAGGACATGTAACTTAAGAGTTTTTAAAACTAAAATAGCATTGTCCCATGTGCTATAGTTTTTACAAAAATGGAACTTCAATAATTAGAAGTCACTTTTTGTCAGTCTGTATGATTGTCTGTAGATCATTATAAGTCTCTGTACATGTACTATAATTCAGGGCCCGTAGTAGGGGGTGGGCACCAGCTGGGCTTCCAACCACTGGGTTCTGGGTTTATCTCCCAGTCGAGCCTTATTAAATTGGATGACTGTTTAATCCATCATCTCATTGCCATGGTTCCTGCATGCCCTAATGAGCCCATCAGGTGCAGAAATACAGGACATAAAGCCCTAATCCACCCACCACACACCCTTATATGTATTTCTAGTAATTTGGAATCCCATTTGTGAGCTTTTAGGAGGGTTTTTGTCAGGTTTAACCCACTTTTGCCCAGGTTTAACCCACTTTTGCCCAGGTTTAACCCACTTTTGCCCAGGTTTAACCCACTTTTGCCTGGGTTAAACCCATTTTGCCCGGGTTATACCCAGGTTCTACCCGCTGGGTTGGGCAAAATTGATTTAACCTGGGTTAAAGTCCAACCCTGACAGGAAAAGTTGATTTCTTAGGATGGAATGGGTGTCCGGGTACTCCAGGATAGGGTATTTTGCATTGGGTTTTAGTTTTGAAAAACATCCAAGTATTTTAGGGTTTACATAGAACGAAAACAGCAAAGTGTTGTTTTAAGTTTACATAGTACAGGTGGAACCAAGATACAGTAAGTAATGGCCTTTTGAGTCTTTTAATGATAAAAATGTCTGGGCTCAACCAACTATGACAATTACACTCTTGGCAGGCCTGTTCAAGCTTGAGCCTTTCTCAACTCCCTGGGGAGCATAAACCCAGCATGCAGTCAATTACGGCGCTACATGGGTCAAGCACTCACAATTGCCATCTCTGCATTTACACCTAGGTGAAGTGCAGCAAAGAGTTACTGGGGCTCAACCTTGCACTTTGCAGGCGAGCACCTTGACCACTACTATGTCCACTAGGTCAATAAGAAGTCACATCATTATCCTGTGTATGGATATTTCCCACCCCTTATAATAATACTGCATATTGCCAAGATAGTCATAGGTTTCCATAAACTTCTAGTAACAATTTAGAGTTGGAAACTAATGCTCTAGTTGAATTAATACTTCAAAGTGCAATTAAATATCAAGGCTTTTAAGAATCCTAATTAATTCCACACACATTGCCCAAGCAGACAAAAACACACACGCTCACTACAATGCTCACACCCGGATTCCATGTCTTGGTGAGTACCGAAAGCGTTTTTGACCTCTTGTTAATTGTTAATATCAAATGTTGAATAGAAAATTAAAAAGATAAGAAGTTTGGCAATGTGGAAGGATGACCAGTTGTCACATGGTTATTTGACCGTATGTTATGTACGGCCTGAATTAGCTCGAATGTATTATTATAAAATATGAATTGACAACGTTTCTTACTGCGGTAAGAAGCAAAGACAACTTGTCGTCCACTACATTTGCTGCAATTTTAAATTAAAGGTAATGTGTGTAGTAAATAGTGTGCAGAATAACTTTTCTGCTATTTTGTCCACGCAGGGTGTAGCTCTAGACCAAGACCGGTCCCTTATGTGCACGGAGAACATGAGAGGGCAGCACCAGTTTGGACTGCAGCCAGCTCCACCTTGAGGTTAACAATGAAATCCCTGAGTCTCATGGTTTTATACATTTTGCGTCCCTCACTTTAGAGATCAGTCAAGAATGTCATCTAATGTCTGAACTGTTGAAGAGCTAAATATCTGAGCAGCTACACTATATTCATTGTTTAATTTCACAATTTCTCAACCTTTTTCATGCGAAAATAGGCAAAAAACTACCGCTTTTGTATAAAATTGCACTTCAGTTTTTTATGCTTTTTCAGAAATAAATGCTACGTAGTTCAGGTTGCTTATTTTGTAATTTTTGCATTGGCAATTACCATAAATTTTATCTGTGTTAACCCTTAAAATTCTTCCTTTATACAGGGATTTGAGTTTTGGTTGGAGCAAGCCCGGTGTGACTGCGAAATATTTTTTCCCCGAGGTCAAATTTATCATAGGGACACTTAACAAAGATATAGAAGGTATTTTTATGTCACTAATGGTTTGTCTTTTCTGGTTTGTTTTTCTTCAGGAGATAGATGTCAAAGCTGGGGGAGGTCATACCATTACCATTGGGGAGATGGTTCGACAGTTTCTGACTAAATTGGAGTGGTATTCTACATTGTTTCCTCGCATTCCAGTGCCAATTCAGAAAGATATTCAGAAGAAAATGATGGTAAGTGGTCTGTATTTGCATCATAAACTGTAGATAACCTCTGGAGAGTTCTACTTCTTGGTGCGGGTTTTTCACCATAACATCTCATCATTCTGTTAAGTCTCTTGATAAATAGAATTGCTTTTTATCTTCAACATCATTGAAAACATTTTAAGGTGTGAGACTGATTACAAGACTATGAGGACCTTATATTTCAATACTGAAACTGATAACAAGACCATAAGGACCTTATATTTCAATATTACAAAGTATACATGTACAGCATTGTGTTCAACTCTTTCCGGACTGAAGTTAATTTGAGGTGTTATTTCTATTTTCCTTGACCTCGATTACAGTTCAAATAAACATTGATGTGGAGATTCATGAATATCCAAATGTTTTTTTAGGAATGGGAACGTGAACATGGCGGACCAGCGACCACCAAACCGGAAGTTGTACCGGAACCTGTTGAGGAGGAAGAAGATCCGAGTGGGTTCGGAGAAGCTGAACGCATTTCACAACTACGCTCAAGGTATAAATTAATTAATTCAGTATCTTTAAATGCAAAATATAAGTTAACATTTTAATAACTCTGTGGTTTCCAAAAATTGGGAATGGGAGGATTTCTCTTCATCTCTAGTGGGGGACTCTTACAGGATGAGCTGCATGTAAGTCCTCACAACCTTTGTCACATCATCAATTCTCTCAATTACCTGATTGCACAATAACATCTTAACGTCATCAAACAAAGGTTGTGAGAATGGTATGCAGCTCCCCCTGTTGGCTTAAAGTCTCCTGTTATGGTTGCCATAATATTGAAATGCTTTTGATTAATTGCTTTTCATTGTTTCTTACAGTCCAAGGAGGGGCAGAGAAGGTGCTAAATCATCACCTCCTTTTGATATCTCCAAAGAAATTGAACATGAAAAGGACAAACATGAGAAGGACAAACATGAAAAGGACAGACAGAAAGATTCCAAAGACCGTGACAGGCACAGGCATCGAGACTCACGAGACAAAGAACGTCATCGTGAATCACGCGACAATGAAAGACACAGAGACCCTGAACGACATAAGGACCGCCACCGTGACCACAGGCGAAAATCGCCATCACGAGACAAGCGGCGTTCTAGATCTCCCCGTGACAGGAAAGAAAGATCACACAGGTCGCGATCGAAAGAACGCAGAAGGTCAAGGTCACGAGACAGGAAGGAAAGGTCATCACCAGTGCGATCTCGAGACCACCATAAAAAATCATCTCATCGAGAAAGAGAACGAAGAGATGGGGAAGATTCATTCGAAAGAGAGCATCACAAGAAATCAGACCGGGATAGATACGAGAGAGAGGACTCTTATGAAAGAGACCTGCGCAGAGAAAAGGCTCGACAGAAAAGTGAAAAGAATGGGTATTAATTCTAATATTCCTAATTTTAATATGAACTTTTAGGGATTCAGGTGTTGACTTCTGACAACTTCTGAGTCAAAAATACCTGGTTAATTGTGCTGTAATGCATCATAAATTAAGCAGGTGACCAAATTTCTTTGTCTGATCTAGATGTTCTATCTGGTAATTCATCTCTGGACAGAATTCTGAATGCAATAAGAGGTGAAAAAGCTGTATTTTTGTACAAATTGTAAAGATTGTAGGATATAACTTCTTGTTACAGTATGAACGTCCATGTTAAGGTTTGCATTGTCTCTTGTAAGTGAGTGTTGGACTGTTTCATTGATATCTTTAGGAAAGAAGGATGAAAATAGTTATGATTATGAAAAAGTATGTGGTAAGAGATTTTATAAAGATATCATAATGGAACAGGCATCATATTACATCGCATTTGTTTTTACTGTGACCAGTTCTTGCTTAACTGAAACATTGTTTTAATTGGGCTGAATGAAAAAATTTTAATGTGCTCAATAGGATCTCTTATAAGTCACTCCAGTGTAGGTTTCCTGGGAGTAATAAATGTGAATTTATATATTGATTTGTATTTATATGAGAAATTGAAGTAATTTCTGTATGCAGGATATAGTGTGTATGTTGTCATTGTAATTATCCAGCAATTTATATTTTTTAAAGTCTATTAGAAGTTTCTTATGTCTTATACGAGTTCAAATTTATTTTGTTGGAACTCTCATGGTTTTCCATACCAGTATGCTCTAAACGGTATTATTAGAAGTTGCTTAAAAAGTCAGCTAGTGTAAATTTCGTAATTTCTTTGTGGATCTATATGAAACTGTAAATATCAAGAATACTTGTATACCTGGATAGATTTTCATATAGAGATCATTTGTTTGTTCAGTGTTACCATATCATCATGTACATGCCAATATAAACTGTATTAAATTTTTTTTTTTAATTATGCAAAGGTTTGTGGCTGCTGTGTTGATGTATCATTTACGGATTGGTACTCCATTGGATATACATGACAAAAGATGCAGTTATTTATTTTGTGCTATCCACAAGCATAAGGTATGGAATCATGTGAAAGGGGTACAAGTGACTATAGGCCTTTGCCAATACTTGTGTGGGTGACCGTCCCGACAGCTCATGATCATTCAGTGGTATTTTCCGTTTAATTTCGGTGAAAATGCAAACTCCAAACAGCATGTGAATTTCATCTAAGAAATCATATCTGATTGCATTTTTAAATGAAAATGCCATGCAAAATGTAACATGATACATGGGGGCTTGTTTTATGAAGAAATATTAAACGGCCAGCATATTAACATTAGTGTGCTTGTTGCCATGATGTTCGCTTGATCTGAAAATGCTGAGCTACGTTTAGCATGTGAGTTTCATCCAACGATAGGACTATTAAGGCATCTCGCTGTTCATTGTCACAACTTCTATCTGTCCTGACCTAACATTGGTACTGTTCCTAGTGTTAGGCAATCTTAGACTTCAATAGTATCTGTTGACCATTGAACATGGAGCAGTGCCAGAGGCAGCACTGGCTTCAGGAATTATGTTGCCATTGGTTGCAAAATGGGAGTACACTACAAAGCTAGACAACTTCTGCTGTACGATGCTACCTGGCACTAAATGGAACTATGGCTATAGTATACTGGATAGGCCTACTCAAAGCCAGATCTAAGTGCATGTACCAAGGTTTATATTTTTCAGTAGTGGTAGGTAGGTTAAAGCTGACTATAAGCTAGACAGAAGCAGTTAGCTTTAGCCAGTTCTAGCTACTGCAAGGAAAGTTGCTACAACCATGGATGTATAAGAACTGTGTTAGAGTCGACCATATTTAATGAAAGTAACTGGTCTGTATACTATTTCTCATGAGAAAAATGGCAAAAGTTCCCGCGAGGCGGATTTGAACCACCGACCTAAGGATTACCACTACAACCAACTACAGTCCTCCGCTCTACCAACTGAGCTATCACGGGGCTGGGCTGTGAGGATCTTGCATTTGTTTATCAATGGGTTAGCATGAGTCAGCCAAAAATAGCACAAGCGGGATGATGCTGCTAAAAATAGTGCTGCCGCATGGTGTCGCTTCATTGGACAACATGACATCTAACGGACATTTTAGGAACTAAGTTTGTCAACATTTGTGAATTCTTGTTTTCGCGTAAGTTGTTTCCACATTTTGCAGTAATTTGTGCTCTAATGAGAAATTTATCGATCCTACATTAAAATCTAAAGAAATGTCATTGAATTTATTTCGCGAAAATGTGCCATGTGGTTATTTTTCAGAATTTGTTTTTGAGGTCAAGAGCTCAGCCACTGGCATATCAACAAACTGAAAGATCAGAAATTTTCAGCGATGTTTGCTCCTTAAATTTTACACAACTCCAAATTGTTGAGATGTAGATATTAGCAACATTCAAGGTAAGATGTTTCTCGTGTTAGTAATCCTACGTATGGTGTAAATAATAACTTGAAAGCCAGTGTAATGAAAATTTTCTGGGTGGGACGTCATTAAGATGCAGCTGCTTCCATTGGACACATATGATGGCAACACAGATATGATGGCAAATATCTTTACTTGTGTCCCAAAATCATCTTTCATTATCTGTAAGAAAAGTGTCTAAATATAGGAATGGTATCTGCTCAGCCTGCAATCTCTTAATGCATAGAGTGTGAAGTAACCTTACAAATCAAATGGGATTTAAATTACATAAATATTTGCATCACTGCATGCACAGTCTGTGACCATACAGGCATAACATGTGACATGAGATCTACCAACTCTTGGCTCACATTGGTTTCCAAATCATTCAATGTTACATATATACTTCATGCAACAAAATGAACCTTTGATAAGACCAACTTCAACTACACAATTTTGGTAAATTTATGTCAAAATGTGCAATGATTGTAAGTCAGGTTGCTTACATTCTGCAGACCAGTTACCTGTACATTGTGTACACTGTACAGTGGTACAGTGATGACAATAATGTTAAAAACTTGAAATTTGCGCTTGACACTGTCGCTCTGCTGTCACTTAGTTGGGACATACTCCTATATACACGATGCTGAAACAAAACAAAAAATGGTTCAGATTATGATTTGGATTGTGTGGCTGCAGCATTTTACAGATTTTGTGCCAAAGGATGCACGATTATGATGTTATATGTGCAGTTGAAATGTTTACATTGCACTGAATGACTTGCATATTTATTGTTATGATTATTGCAGAAGTTATTTGGTAACTACACAAAAGCAGCAAAATGCCTAATGTGATGACATGTCAGGAAGAGGGTCTCGGCCCATGGCAGTCGCTGCCCGACTCTCTGCTCCTCGACATTTTCAACTACTTTCCAGCCCATGTCCTTCTGCGGGCAGCTAAGGTATGTTACATGAACAGTATCTAGTATTTTAAAACCTTTTTTTTGCTACCATTTAAAAGTGATGTTGCCATATATATACCTAGGGGTCACATCAGACCTTCATCCAATATATACTTGGACCTTTGAAACTTCACATTTCCACCTTCCCCTTTCATTCTGTTCAGGTTTGCAAGACATGGCATCGAGTTGCACTTGATGAGTATCTGTGGAAGAATGAATTTTACAGATTTTGGGGAATCGACCGCTCCATATCCAAGGCTCTAGGTAAAGGGAGCTGGCATAGCGAGTTTAAGCGGTTATACATGCACACACCAAAGGTAAATATTACATCTATTTGGACTTACTGGATTGGATAAAGTGTCAATCATGACTTCTTCAGTTGGTACCTTATCAGTCATTTAATTAATCCATCGCTCATTAAATTCAACAGTGTGATAGAACTGATTAAGTTGTTTATCATCCTATGGAATGCAGTCATAGGTGCCTAGCGCAAGGTAGTAGCTTAAAACCAAGGAGTGTTTCTTGTTAGGTAAACAGAATGAATGGCCCACTTTTAATTGGTGAATTTAGGCCTTTTTAGAAAAAATGGGTTTTTAGAGATTCTTGTCATGGACAAATGAGGTGATAGTTATCATAAAAGTTATTTACCTGTGTCCTTACTGCTCCACTTTCTAGTACCGCCTAGACTGTTCCGGCACCCCTGTTAACTATATCTCTAGTTATTTATTACTTAATTATTGCATATATAATTATGTGCTCTTGCGAATTTAAGATGGAGAGTGAAACATTGAGGGAGCATCGTGATCAAGTACTTCATGTCAGCTTTTCTCACAATGGAGAAATGTTCGCTACAAGTTCCAAGGATGGCTTTGTAAAGGTATGATTGCTGGATCCTTTATGTATGGAATGATAACAATCTGGTGGTGCTCAATGAGTTAAACTCAATAATTACTAGCCAATATAATAATGATGACTTTCATGACAAGTCTCATCTTGACAGTAAGTTTGGCTTGTGTTGGTCAATATTGGCTCTCTTGTACTAGTTGATGTATACTGCTGGAAGTTATTTAATCTATTAGCTAATTAGGGTTTAGTGTAGTACAGCGGACCCAAATGTATGACCATATGACACCAAATATGGTCGTAAATCTGGGTGTGCTATACTGCACTTTTCTCGCTGATTTTATTCTAGAAACGTATTTATAAAGAGCACTCCAGCACAGGCTCCAGCAAATAAGTCGAGATAGTGCTCAAGACTAGCCAATCAGCAGGGATCCAAACGTTATAATTAAATTTGTTGACCCCGTGACATGGCCTGACCACTATGACTGAGCAATGAGGTCAATCCTTCAACTCAAAAAGGGTAAAATTCTGTTGCGTTGGATACAACCTTCATGCACCACCAGGGTTTTGTTTACTCTGGAAATTGTGTTTATACATTAGTTGAAGCTATGAAAAGTGATTCTAAACAAGGGTAAACTACTGTTTTCACAATCCATATGAGTGAATATCATACACTGTGAATGGAGGACAACCCCATCTAATTGTTTCCGTTAGTTTGATGGCTCTGACCATGTGGGCCACATGAATAAATTATGATAATATCTCAAATTTGCGTGGTTTGCCTGGGGTACCTTTCCTGGGTGATAAAGAGTAGAGGACTCAACTTATTTTTTTGATGCATTTTGTTTGCATCGCATACCTCATAAACTCATTTCTATATATTTTTAACAAATTACTGTGGAATTCATAGTAAATATGAGCAGTTAATGAATCTATCCTAAATGAAATTTTGATAAATTGCATTTCTATGTGTGAGTATCAAATACAAACATGTTTTAAATGCATATATTCACTTTGATGTGAATTCCAGTGTGTATTGTAATTCAAATATGAGTTATAATACTTCAATGTGTTTCAGTGTGTGTTGTATGGATTTAATGTGATTTTCAATGTGTGTTATAATACTTTATTACGATATCTTATAATTACGATATCTTATTTCTGCTATGTTATTTTCACTGAACCAGCAGTCTGATAATATTAAATACAGTGTAATGTATGTATTGTATCAAAAGGGGCGATGGCAAGAGCGCTGATTTGCCATTACCAACTTTACTACGTCTGTTCCCTTTTTTTTTTAATGTTTTGTAATGTTATGTTATACTTCCACATATAATTGAATGCAGAAGGTTTAATAAACTGTACTTAAAAAAACTTTGCCTCTTTATAATACGTAACCTTCATATGTCCTTCAGGTATGGCATGCTGGATATCCTGCCAGAGTGAAGTACTATGCAGACATGAAGGAGTTCACTTGGAAATACACACAGTACTCGCAGTTTAATGAAAGTGACACACTGCTGCTTGTGTCTGGGGTTCATTTTGGGTCGCACAGTACTTCTGGCGAAATCGCTGTCTTCTCTCTTGTTGGTAAGTCTTTTGTCCTATCAGTGTTTTCATTGTCATTATATGTGAGTAATTGGGCAACTGAGAAATTATAACACTCTGCAAATTATTGTACATGTTAACTAATTGATAGTACTGTTGTGAAGTTTCGATGCTCACCAGTTGCATTTCGGAATTCAGTGGTGAATACTGGTGATTTAAATCATGGTACAGCATTGTCAAACTTCAGATTTCACATTGTGCACAATTTATGATTTAAAAAATTTACGGATGCTTGCTTTTGCTGAAGCAATGGAGAACTAGAGAATCACGAAGTTGCCGATGCCAATTATCTGAACATTAACAATTAACACTGTTTTATGAAATCATAATTTTCATTACAGTGAGAAATAACATCATCCCAATGTACTTTGTTTGAAACTATTAGTTTCAACTACCTCCTATTAGTCTAGTGCTCTATTGTTTGTTAATTCACTTCGCTGACAAAATAAACAAAACATTGTGATATTTATTAATATGAGAAGTCACATGCCCTAAAGGTTTTGCTCCAATTGTTATTTGCAGATGGATTTGAACTACAATGTAGAGTGCTCAACAAGCCATATGACATCTTTGGCACTTGGTACAATGACCAGTATCTTTTGTCTGGAAATTTGCACTGGCTGGGTCATTTGACTTCAGCTTCGGTGCTATGGCTAAACAAGGTATGTTTGAGCAAAATGAGTTAACCTTTGACTTATACTTCGAGTCAATACTGATAATGTTTTCTGATCTTCGTTTCAGGCTTCACAAGCACTGGAATCGGAGCGGGAGAACGTCGTAATGCGTTTGTACAAATTTCGTAACATCAACGCCAGCTCAATACGTACAATCATGATAGCCTCTTGCTTGGATGACCAGAGGAAGGAGCAGCTAGGGCTGGAGTCTCGTAAGAGAAAGGGAAGTGAGTCAGAGGAAACGACTTTATCTGGAGTGGAGACTTCCCACACAGAGTGTAAGCAAGGAAAGGCTCGCAGGAGGGGAAATAAAGGTCGAGGTTTTCAGAAAATGCAGTTCTATTCTGATGAACAGAACCACATTCACCTCCTAGAAGTAGACAATGACACTAGTGACGTTAGTCACACCATCGAATATAACATAGACTATCGCTTGGCTGAGTCTACATCACATGAAATGGCCCAGACACAACATACCTTAGATTCAGGGACTGTTGCTAAATCTGCATCGTCAGTGCAAGATGGTCCAAAGCTGACAGAATGCCCAACCAGCAGTGCCTCTTCAACAGGCTCATTCTCTAGGAGAGCATCTAGGTCTTTGCCGCACCCTGGGCCAAGCGGTCCCTCACCCCCTTCGCCCCCTCGACCTGCAACGCTGCCCTCGCGTCATGTACCACTTCGCACGCATGATACGATTTTGTTCCGAGATGCATCCACATCGACGGAACCAGACTTATCTGAGAAATGGTCACCACATTCACCCTCAGGCGATAAGGGTGTACTCAATTCAAACAAAGACCAAGGGCAGCGGCCGTTATTACACTATCTCGATCTGGATGATGACCCTGAGGACAGCGATTTTGAGAGTGAGGAAGAAGAAGAAATGACAAAATATGAATATCTCCAAAGACATTTGCGAGAAAGCAGTAGTGCTCCTGATTTAGTTAACTCAGGACCGAGTCGGTCCTCTTCAGCAAAGGGCCTGAGTCCTCAAGCTTCTTCCTCTGGATTAGCCGCAGGGGGCAGCACTCTATCTGTAGCTCCCTCTGGTGATAAGTACTTAATATTTACAACGGGAATGAAGACTTACACACCACACCAAATTGGAATTAAACGAATCAAGTATCCTGAGACCCTGGACAAGATGAAGCAACCGACGATCCCTTCGCCTCCTGTTTCAGAAGAAAATAACGACAATAATCCCCCAAGAGATGAATTTGACACAGTGGATCACTTGATAGAATTGCATGGTCATATCATCGGCATGTGTCTGTCCCCCGACCAAAGGTGAGAGCGTATGTAATAATAAGTTGTGTTACATTTGTGATTTTGTGATCCTATGCAGCTGAATGAACTGTGGTTTGAAAAGGGAGTAAGTCTTGGCACAGTTTATGTACATGTGGCACATTGTCATTTAAATAGCGCCAGTCATTTATTCGCATCTCACTAAAAAAAGACCTTACCTGAAATCGCGTCCGTGCCTCGACCATTTCCATACTATGTTCAAAAATTATATTATAATGACTTGTAAAAAATTATGAAAATGGTCAAAGAACGGAATAAAAAACCAATAATTAACGGCCGTTCAGCCAATCAGACTTAGCAATTCATCACAAGACACGCCTGCCTAACAGCAACCAACTTTTTTCGACTGCTCAGTTTTCTTAGTGCATCTGTGTTTTTGCATCTGTCATTGTACAGACAGTTGTGCATTTGCTCCTTCTATCAAGTGCTTTCTACTACTAATTATTAAAATTGTGGAGGAATCTTTATCTTGTTTTCATAGTTATGCACCTGTGAGGTGTCTGTGATCTTGTGATTGGCGATATTAACCTTCAAAATGTTTCTATGATCTTTTTTACCATTCCAGGTATCTCTATGTTAATAGCAGACCCTGGCCGCAAGGGTACGAGATAGAGGACCCCTTGTATCCACCCCCAATTGCACAAGAGATAGACATCCATGTCATCGACCTTTTGACGATGCTTGAAGTGGGTACCATGCATCGAGCACATAAGGCTTACACCCCAAACGATGAATGTTTCTTCATATTCCTTGACGTCTGTGATGAATATGTGGCCAGGTGAGATACAAAGTATTTTTTTTGCAATTTTGTTCCCTTGAGTACATACAGTAGAGTATATATTCAAGTGCATGTATTATTGAGTTCTGCACAGAAGTTGTTGTCACTGAAAGAGCAGTTAAATCACCTGTTACAGTATAAGGTCTTGTGTTTGACATTTTAATATTTTAAGATTGCAATGTGTTTGTGTTCTTTTCCAGTGGTGCGGAAGATAAACATGGCTACCTATGGGATCGCCACTATGGCGTCTGCTTAACAAAATTTCCCCACAATGACGTCGTCAACTCCGTGGCCTTCAATCCAAAAGATCCCGAAATGTTGATTACGGCCAGTGATGATCATTGTCTCAAGATCTGGAGATCACGCTTTCGCGAAAAGCAGGTGAAAGGTCAACACCAGGGAATGCCTATGACTAGAATCGAGTAAATTGTTAATTTATTGTAGTATTTTCATTGATATCTGATTTAGAACATAATAACACATAACATAAAACATACTGACTCGCCTGCTGCATAGTCTAATAACGTAATCTCATTTATTGCTGATAATACTTTTGTTCGGTTTTTGAAATAGCACTATCAAAGGAAACGGGTGACATGAAAAAAGAAATGTCAAGAATTTTTAAGTTTGGTAAATATTTTATATTTCTGCTATACATTTGTATCATGCAAGAAATTTATGCCTGAATTACAATGTTAAGCTTCAATTTGTACAAATATTAGACAAGCATTACTCTACATTCTTCTGCTTGAACTTCCTCAATATAAGTAGCATGGAAATCTTTAATTCTTTATGCTGTATTTTCTTAATTACAAACTAGAGCCTCTGTGTAGAGACAGCAATATTTTCTGCATCAAATTGACGCCAATATTTACTTGAGATTTAAACTACATCATATTTACATTTTCATGGACACTAGCTTAAACATCAATGCCAGACTGGCCACCATTTTAGACCAGGCTTGTAATCAAGGAAATACTGTATGATTATAGTATGCTATGTATGGAAAAGTGATTGAAGAGTTATTGGCTGATATTATTTGATTAGTTATTAATAGTTATCCAACTGGTCTTATAATGGTGTATGACTTTCCAGCTTGCAAGTGCTACGTGGCTTCCATGAATGTTTATAACAAGACTAACATACAATTTAAATGATAGCTAAGTTGTTTTTCACTATACGCTTAACAGAAAGTTAAGATAACTTGTTTGGAAAATTATGAAGTTATTGGCAATTACTTGCAATTACTTAGTTTTTTAAAAAAGCTCTTCCACTTAAATCTTCCTTACCGAAACTTATAAACTGAAAACAACAAAATTTGATCAGGTATATGTGAAAAAGTATTTTCAAAAAATGACAAATTAATTTTTACCTAAAACTTAAAGAAATTTTTCAGTGTAGGTCTATTTATTAATTAAACAGATAAATATACCTAATCTGAGTGCTGCCATGATGAATAATGCAATGTTAGATATACTTGAAGAGATCTATATATCTATAACCTGGGATGGCTATGCCATGTTCTATGGTATCATACATCATAAACTTTCTATTTTATATAATTCATGTCATACCAAGCAGAACATGCCTTGTTTTATTATGAAATAATTCATAATGCCATATTCTCATGAATATACAGAAAATGCTGTCTTTCTCACTGACAGAAACGAATGATTTTTTGCATGGGTCTATGAGAAACCCAGGACGGCACTCGATTGCATTCCTGCAGTGTCTAAGAGTGATCTTCCTGGACTTTTATATATTGTAAATTGTGCATTATAAATTATTTATATGAGGGCAAAATAGATCCATCATCCCTCTAGATCAACTAGACTCATGTCATGCCGTTAATTAGAAATTCATTCAACAGATAAAAACTCTCACTTTCCAATTCCAGGTATCAGCAGTATGATTTTATAATCTACTTTTAGACAGGCAGTAGCTCTCATGGAACAATTCATGTGCTTCCCTTTACATGTTCATTATGTCAGTAAATTAATCTTGGGGAAAACTAGGTAACATATTGTAAGCATAGTTAAAACTGATGCTACATTGTTAATACCATAAAATATGTCTATTGTGACCAGTATATTGAAATTCACTAATTAAAATTTCGTTATGCTGGATATTGTGTGCAGATTGTTCATTCACTGCAGGCTTGAAATAGTTAATAATGCAATTACATTACCACAATTCTTGTAAATAGTAGGACTCATTATAATATGTAAATGATATATTGGATATGGGATATCAGAATATTCTGCCTCATTTTCATGACAATGGGATACAAAGGGTAAGGTTGTAATATTCTCTGAATATAATCATCCTGTTTCATCTTATTAAAAGAGTGATGTTCGAAGGTCAGTAATCTGCTATTTGTGACATTAATACTTTTATATTTAGTCTAGGGTTGAAATATTTACCTTCTTTTAAAGGTGAGATAACTTTCATCAATTGTTTTTTTTGTCACCTTTGAAACGAATACCTTAATGGCTGGCTACCTGGTGAAATACAGCCACAAATACTGAGCAGTTCATTTTACTGTTTGTTTTGTTTTCACTTATTTATTTCATGTATTGTTATCGTTGATGCTTATCTTGAATGATGTGTGCAATATGTGTTGCTCAAGAAAGGGAAAAGACAAAAAAAGAAGCTTATTTATGTTGAATTGGAGGTGCGTACATTTTGTGATTTATTTATGTCATACACTTATGCTGAACTAGTATTATAACAAATTTGTTTGTCATATTTTACTCGGGTGTTTTTAAGAAATGGACTGTAGCTTATATGATCTACAAGCAGTGCTCTGTACACTATTTATTTTCATGAAATCTTTGCTGTGAAATCAGACTGGTACGAAGTGTCATATGCTGACACCTAGTGTTAAATTAGGTAATAGATTCATGATTAACTTAAATTCAATACATGTACTATCATTGTTATAATAGCACCTATTAGAGCACATGGACTGAAAATGAAAGATACTTGTTGTACAGATAATGGTGTTTTGCAGGTTGAAATATTATTGTTGACATGCATTGTATATAATGTGCATCCTACAAATAATGTAATTGTTACTTACTATTCCTGGTTTAAAGTGCTAGATAGCTAGCACACTGTGTGTGAAATTGTTATACTTCGGGTAAGCATGAAAGTTTTGATTGAGTGGACTGCACTGTGAAAGAGTAAATATGAATATATAATGGGTTCCAGGGCTATCCAACACTCAAAAAGAATCCAAAGAATCTACAATATAGTGTGATATTAATATATTTTGGTGATGGCAAATGTCGAAAAAAGGGTAAAGTAATTTTTAGAATGATAAACAAACAAAAAAGAAAATCTGACAATGACAATTCACTGACATAAGCTTTCATTTTGGATTATTTCTCTATTTGAGCTGCCGATATAAAGGTCTCTCGATGTTTCTGCAAATATATAATATATAATTGGAGATTATTTATTTTTCTCTTGCGTGTATCACCGAATGGTATTGTGTTGTTTATGGTCTAGTCAAGATCACGGGTGAATGTTGTGATGTTGCTGAGTTATGTGCTAATCGAATTCAAGGGATTAATTAACGAATGCTTATGATTACTGTTAAAAGTTGTATAAGCTGTGCAACACTGGAAAAATAAAGATTTGTTTCTTTTTAGCAATTTGTTTTGGTTTGATATACAATTTTAAATTGCTTCGGCTTAACGGCATGTGAATGTCATCAAAGTTGTGATTATTCCATGAATCATGATTGGTGTTAATCTGCATTGTCATATAGATCTATGGCTAAATGAAAAATGCTCAGTCTAAACAGCATGTTCAGCTGAAATATGTAAATTAATTTACCTGTTTTTGGTTTATCAACCATTGGTGGATTTTCACGGAAGGTTCACTATATTTCCACCGGGTGGCTATGACAGAATACTGCAATTCTATTGGCTGAAAAAGTTCCCACCCTTGATTGTAATTGGCTGAAGCAAAGTGTGTCCTAGCACCAGTATTTTTAGTGCATTTTTCATGTATATTTGACATCTTATCATTCAATTCATTTCCAGTTTTGCCCTGAGAAACTTATATTATGGAATCAGTTATGATCTACTATGTCTGAAAAGCAAAGCAAGTAATAAGAAAAGATGAATTCAGGGCTGCTAAGTGAAAAGACTCTATTAAAGACTTCTGACATATTCTGTGAATATTAACTCCTTTGATTGGGAGCTGAGTTCAATTTCCCATTGAGAGCATTTTTTACAAAGAGGTGCCAGTGTTATCATTTTCAACAAGACCCCTGTTTGGGGTTAGTTTTTCCTTGGATAAATAGAGATTAGATTTTCACAATAAGTCGAGCTTGCAGAAATATAACATCACAAGGAAAAAGTAACACAATGATGTTACTTGGGATTGTGATGATTATGACGTCATTATTGCTATCCACTAACCCCCACAATTCTTTGCGGATGGCTTATGCAAATGAAGAAGTGTCAATCTTTACTTAATCTTAAGTTATTTTTGTCTTCATGTATCCTGAAACTATTGTTATTGTCAACAAATGTTATTTGCTTCAGATCACGTGAATGCTGACCTTTACCTTTGCGATTAAAAAATTTAATAAAACCTAGTGGTCATGGTCTACTGCAAGAAATTTATTGCAGGCAAAAAGGAATAAGGTGCAAGATTACTATATATGGTGGAGAACATGTTACTTTTCACCTATTAAACTATTACTTATGGGGGGTACAAAAACTGGCAAAGTCACTTGTTTTGCTGTTCATTATGTAGTAAATTGTGTCCAGTAAGGAACTTATTTTGTGGTACTGCATTGTAGCCCTGGATGACCATGCTACTGATGGAGGAACTTGGGGGCTAACAGCCGCTAACTGCATTGTATTTGCAATGTGTTAACATTGCTGCTGGTCTGAATTGAGCCAACTTAAATAGCTACCTTGTCATGAGAATCCACATTATGATGGACAATCAATCGTAATGGAATGATAATTTGACATCACAATTTACCATAAATAATGCAGCCATGGGGAAGGAACTGTTGGTGTATATTTTTTAATGAAGTCGCTTATGTCTCAAAGCTACAATTTCACAGAAAATACCAATGAAACTGGTACAAATGAATGGTATTGTGTTGTTTATGGTCTAGTCAAGATCACGGGTGAATGTTTTGATGTTGCTGATTTATGTGCTAATAGAATTCAAGTTTTGAAAATGCTTAACGGAATGATATGGGAATTATTTTAAAATGCGTGAGATTATACAAAAATTCTGCTCAACCACTGCACTTCATCGCAGCAAACAATTTTCTTTATTTAATATGGGGTTTTATCTGTCTCATTTCCCCATGATTTATCCCACAATAGGATAAAATAGATGTTGACTCAGAAAATTACTGCAACGGAATGACAACTTTAGCCATAACAATGATTTTCCTCAATATATATACTAAAAATTCAAAGAAAGTGAATTAGAGGAACTTTTATTACCACAAAATAACCATATTGAACATTTTCTATGCCAAAGGCAATTGAAATTATTAGAGTTAACCGAACAATTTAGAGGGAGTTCAATTACTCTGTTTGCCAATTACATGGGCACGCATTATGAGCCCACTGTTGACAAATCTGACACTGAGTCATACTATCAACTCCACCATTCTCCATCAGACCACCATTCTCCACAAAAATTGCACTGGTCAAGTGGCTCATGATGCCCCACTCTCCCCTATATTGAAGAGCAAATATGATATGTTAGGTGGTGCGAATGTCCAGTTTGTCTTGATTAGCATGCTGGCCATGCAGAGAACCTTCCGTGAAAATATTGGGCATCATCCCGCTTCCTCTTTTTAGACTCGTTTCTGCTCGTGGTTTCCTTACACTTTTGCCCCCCTTGACGTTTTTTCACTACTAGTGGAAGGTTGTGGATCATCTGATTGATCAGCTGGCTCATGAGTTGGCTGTGCAATAGGAACTTCTGAATGGACTCTATTTGGGTCAGACTGAAGGACGGAAGTTTCAGGTACATACTGACTGGGGTGGAGAAGACGGGCATCAGCTGGCTGGCCATCAAGTCTATCGGGCTGGTCAGGTTGGTTAGGCTGATTGGTTGGACATCAGTGTGGTCAGGATCAGGTTGGACATTAGTGTGGTCAGGATCAGGTTGGTTGGGCTGGGTGTCAAGTTGTTCAGGGTCTGTATATGTTGGTTCTGATTCAGTGAATGTGAAAATGTTAGCTTGAAAAAAAATTTCATTGTGTAATATTCAGTGAGTGTTAGTGGTGCCAGTAATTAGCTTTTGATACTAAGCCAAAATTTTATCAGGTCGTGGTCATCACAAAACTGTCTGATGTCATCCTCGGTTTTAACCATTACTTTAATATTAGTGACCTTTGTCAGTGCTGCCTCAAATTACCTGGCATCAGTAAAACTAGCATGTCTTGCAAGAACCTGACGGTGTACTATCCTTTTAACATTGCCACCAAGTCCATCATGTCCATCAGTAGGTCCCTTGCCATGCTGGTGGCAAAGTAATTCCAAGTTGCAAGGGGAAGTCCCAGCCGTTTCAGATGACACATAAGGTTCTGCCTGTCCTAATTAGCCCAATTGGTGCAGAAATACAGGACGTAAAGTCCTAATCACCCACCCACCAGATGACACATAAAGCCGCACATGCAGCAATTTTTAAACTGGGATGAGGGCCCCTCTGTCCAAATATTGATTGTTTCGAGTCCAATCAGTTCCCTTGTCATCCTTTTCAAGATCGAGTAAGTAAGTAAATATTGAGACTGCCTTTTTTTCATTGTCGTGGCAGTCAGATAAAACAACCCAAAGAATGGTGCTACCCTGATAGTAGTACATGGCAGTGTATATAGAAATATGTATTTTTCGCCAATGGGCAGACTGTATTTCATCTTGAAATACTGTGGAATAATTTTTGATAAAATCCATCTGAAGTAATGCACAATCTGAATCCTGTGAAAGTGCTGCTGCCTTTTGAGCATCATAACTTTTGGCTTGTTTTGGCTTGTTCTTGATTCTTCATAGCCTGAAGTGCTTCCTGTACTGTGTCAGTGCATTCCAACATGGTGAGGAAACCATGGTCATCCTCTTGCTATTGCTGCAATTTAACACGTTTGGCAAGCTCTTCTTGTGGAAGAAGGTTGATAATCTTGGAGTCAAAGAAATCTTTACAGTGCTGCACTCCATGGACATTGGACATGTGCTTCATGCCTTGTGTTGCATACACATCTTGCAAGGAATTCATTTCTAGAATATAATGGGATGGAATTACATGATTGATGCAATGAATTCAAGATGAGAATCATGTTGTTATTATATTTGCAGTCGTTAGTTCTTTAGGGTGACCTCTCTCTCCAGTGAGGGCGGGGGCCTAGCTCAGAGGTAGGGCTCTGGGCTTCCAACCGCTGGGTCCCGGGTTCAATTCCCGGTCGAGCCTAAGTTGGATGGCTGTTTCATCCTTCATCTCATTGCCATGGTCTCTGCCTGTCCTAATTAGCCCATCAGGTGCAGAAATACAGGATGTAAAGCCGTAATCACCCACCCCACCCTCTCTCTCCAGTGTTGTGTGGCATATTGGACAGGAGGAGCACCTGTGGAGGACGAAGGGAGGCAAATTTGGATTTTCCAATGGTAACGTTTGGATGGTCTTCATTAAAGACACTGAATGCCTCCCCAATTGTCATCACCATGTGTCTCTTCTGCAGCCTTTCTTTTGTCCCAGTTTTGCCATTCTCACTGTGATGACATCAGCTTTTCCAGGGCTCATTCTGGAAAAGTTTTCATGGAAGCTTTGAAACAGTTGGACAGTCTCACTTGACAACCCTCTTGAGTTCGTCTTCTGGCTATTTGTTTCCAGGCCCACTTATCAACAAGCTGCTCCAGGACTGCCTGTTGTTTCCTTGGACTGTTTGGTAGGGCTCGTCATGCTCTTGCAACTGCTTTTCCCAGCAATGATTTTGTTCTGTAAGGTTTCTGATTACCAGTGGGCTGCATGATCAAGTTCTTCAGGGTGACCTCTCTCTGCAGCTTTGCGAGCATTGAATAATCGTGCAGCTTTTGAATTTATTTTTCTTTTCTCTTTATGAACTCCTTCACTCATATTCTCTTTTTCCTGTTGCTTTCTTTCTCTGTCTTTTGGGAGATACTCAGCATTTAGCGCCATATCGTCCTTTATACGGGCTCTGTACTGTTGCATCCTCAGCATTGCAGATATCTTGACACCTAATTAAATTAAAAATGGGCATAATGAAGTTTGTATTATGAGACATTGCTATCAAATTTTCATTTGAATTGTCCAATTTAGCACTTTAGATTGTATTTTACACTAAATTATAGCACAATACGAACCGGATCATTCCATTAATCATTCCATTAGTGTTAATCATTCCGTTATACAATGTCAAACGTTCTTTTAATTTTTTTGAGGTAAGCCAATCAGAAATTTCTTTATTCATCAAAACTGCATTGTAATTTAATTTAACCTTGAAATCAAGCACTATTTGTACATAGAAAGAAAAAGACGAGTTTTGGGGTAACTGCATGCACATGGGCTACTCGCCATACCTTTCCTTCACATATAAAATTCATGAAAAAAAAGTTGCAAAACTGATCAAATGAAAGTGGTTACACTTTGCCCCCACCCTCTCAGGAATATAATACCATACTAAGTAGGATGTTTATTTGGAAAGTATAAAAATCATGATAAAAACAATGACAACTTACCACTGATCTTGACTGCTTTGCGGACTAAAAAACGGGTGTCTCGTGAAATTGCCGCCCCAGTAAAGTTTTTAAGTACACTTAATTGCATTATTGTTAGAAAATCATTGCTGAACCTCTAAGAGTTTCAAAATTAGTTTTATTTTTGACTCTTGTGTAAGTTAAATTTTTCTCATGAAATGGTAAATAAAGTTGAATTGAAATAGATGGAATTGTATAACCATAGATTGATACTCACAGAGTTGCATAGCTCCCAAGTTTTAGAAACTGGTTTGCTGGTCACCTGACTGAGGCCGGAGGTCCTCGGTCGGTGAGCTACCAGAAACCTCTGGAAGCTTTGGCTTCTAAGGTGCCCTGGTGGGGCATTCTGAGCATTTTATGCTACTACAATAGTTGTGATTTATTGAACTTAAGTTGTATTGTTAATTTTTCTACCCACAATTGACTATTTTACTACTTTTAACTTTTAAACACCAACCATAATCGTGTAAAACTGGGCATGGTGCCAAAAGAGGGTTTTTGGCTAATGTTTGCCGGTCAGAGGGTTATGACCTTAAAGCTGGTTAGAACCGCCAAATGAGGGTCACTTGGGAGCTATGAGAATTGCCAACTTCTGGAGTGGTAAATGCACAAGATTTGGCCCGATTGCACAGAAATATGTCCAATTTCTCAGTGCTACTGGGTCTGAAGCTTTGTCAGCTTATATGACCAGCTGCCTGAGGCAGACGTAATGATGAGAAAATACCAAACACTCGAAGAGTGAGACAGACGCCAAATAGATACGAGTCTCACGGTGAATGGGCAAGAGTTGGCAGCCCTGTTCTGACTTATATTTATGTCACACTTTGTGCCTTGGTTTATTTTAACGATTGTGGAAGCTGGCTAAACTGCCTAAACTCCTAGGCCATCCAGCTCAAGGGAGCACATAAGTTTTAGCGTATCCTCGGTTTCAAAGTTTTTTGTCCATTTATTTAATGCATATTTTTCGCTGTATGCTTTCCTCTGAATTGATTGACAAAAACGTATCTTGTTCATTTCACAATTCAGTGAAATGCAGTGGTTTGCACCAAAGAAAACATCAACTTAATACCTTTCATTCCTTCATTTGCCTATTTTTTGTTAATACTTTTAAGGCTTACATTTGTTGAGTTGTTTGCCTGAAGCTGAATTCACTTGTTCACTTTTGTGGCATTTCATTATTAGTTTTTACCCTCAGCCACACTAATGGTCGAAGGGTATTGCAATAGCCTGTGGCGTCTGTCTGTCCGTCCCTCTGTCGCGCTGTCTGTCTGTTCAACTGCCCATGGCTCTTGTAGAAGCGATAACTTGAGATGTATTGATCCTAGGATCATGTAATTCACAGTGACTATGTAATTCACAGGGATTATGCTTTGGATGAGTTTGAAGATGGGTCATCTTGACCTAATTTTGAGGGCACAGGGATGAAAACCATGTCAAATCTTGTAGAAATTATAATTTCAGTAATGTTCATGCTTGGCTCATACAACTTACAGGGATTATGCCTCAGGGAAAGACCTTGGATGAGGTCGAAAATGGGCGACCTTGATCTATTTTTGAGGTCACAGGGGTAATTCCGAATCTGGTGGAAATTATCGGTTAAGATAAGTAAATTATGACATTACGCAACTAAAGGGGATTGATAACTATGGGGAATTAAAATTGCATAAGTTTGAGGGGGGGGGGGGGTGACTTTGACCTATTTTTTTCTGTCACAAGGGTTAAATTTCATTTTCCGAACCTTGTAGAAATTATAAATTCAGCTAAATTAATGCTACCATCATGCAACTTTCTGGGATTCTGCCCTAAGGGGACGACCTTGGATGCGTTAGGCAGGTGTGTGACCTTCACCTATTTTTTTTTAGGTCGCAGGGGTCATTTCCAGCCATGTGGTTATGATCACTTCCGAAAGATTAATGATGGGCTAATGCAACAAAGGGGGATTTATGCCTTTGAGGAAAACATTGCTTTGTTAGTGTTATACTTTACAAGTACATTGCCTAATAATACATAAGTACCTTCTACCCCTCCCTTGGACCTCCCTGTGGCAAGGGTGGTAACACTTGGAGGAAAGTCTTCAAACCCTAGTAGCCAACACTGGGCAATGTACACGCTTGTCATGCCTATCCAGATCATCCATGTCAAAGTATTTTGAAAGTACAGATTTTCATGACTTCAACCTTACCTGCATTGTTTGTGATGTTCACATCAATTATTGTGTAACCATAGGATGGTTTTTAACCCTCAACAAACGAAGTTCAAAAAAAGGGTTTTTGTTATCATCAATGTCCGTCTGACGGGCAGGCGGGCAGGCGTAACACTTTTGTTTCCAGAGCATTAGTGTTAGAGTTCAGCTCTTGAGTTCTGCTCTTGAGTTCTGCTCTGGAAATGAAAGTGTAACGCCCGGCATCGCCCACCCTCTTGCCTGTCGGACGAACACATAACAATTTTAATGATGCCTGTGTGCTATGTTGGATTCGCTGAGGGTTTAGCTGCAGCGCAGCCTATTTTTTATGAAACTAACAGTAGTTATGCTTGTGAATAACCTGGTGGACACATCATTTAACAAAATATCACTCACTCACTTCATTGGTGACATGTACCATTGTATAGTTTAAAATTTTTTTTTATAAACATTCTCAAAGTTGCATCCACTTAATTTAATTTATGCAAATACTTCAAGGTGATACGCAATACTTAAGACCAGGACATGTAAGTTTCGGTTTTTGCATAAAGCGTTGAAAGGAATGGATTTATTGTGATGAAAAGATATCACTTAAGTTTGAAGCAATCAACAGTCCATGAAAGTGGCTGAAACAAAATAAAAAGGGAGGTATTAATTCAGATTGTGCATAGAGATAAATGAATTTTGCATAGAGATAAATGAATTTTTTTCATGATTGAAGTAAATTAAAGAACCGAGTAGCTTACATTTTAATCTTGTGTATTCTAAGTATTGGTGTTATAAATAAATGATAAATGATGGCGTCGGGCTGATTGAGAAACATCAAAATTACAGAAAATAAACAGTAAAGGGGCGTTGACACTGCCACGTATAACACCTACGCGTGACTATGTACATCAAAAATGGGCTATATGTGCTCACTCGTGGCTCTGTTAATCACGTATAAATTATTTTCATATGGTAGGTGGGGCAGTCATAGATCGCTCAGTGGACATCCATCAAATGCTCGCTGGACATGCGTCAAACGCTTGCCGGACATCCGTCGCCAAGCATAAGTGAGGCATACATGAGGCACTCGTAGGCACTCGTAGGTCGCCCGTGCGAGTGGTTCAATGATGGGCACGAATGACAGGCGGGTGATGGACGTCCGCCCAGCGTTTTATGAATCTACCAGTGGACGCGAGTGAATGTCGAATATATATGGATGGCTACGTATGGCTACGTATGGCTACGTATGGCTACGTATGGCTACGTATGGCTACGTATGGCTACGTATGGCTACGTATGGCTACGTATGGCTACGTATGGCTACGTATGGCCACGGACGTGTGTAGAACAAACTTAAAATGTACGTAGAACGCTCGCCGAGTGAATCCTGAGCAAGTTACATAACTAATGTAAACAATTTACTCGTAGAACGTCCGCCAGAGTTTTAAACATGTTAAAATGTTTTTGCCCTCTCCACGTATGATCACGGATGATTTAGCACTACCCGGAGCGTTTTACGGGTTAGCAAGAGTATCCTTGAAACGCTAGGCGAGTGAACAAGGCTGAGCAAGAGTAAAAAATTATTTTCATACGTGGTCATTTGTAGGTCGTATCCTTGACAGTGTGAACGCCCCTTAAGTTATTTGATGAAAAATTACCCAAAAACATGTAGGAATTCTATTATGGCTAATAATGTCACCATGCAGTGCAGTAGTTCTTGTGATTTCATTTCATTTTGGAATAAACGTGCGTTGCGTCAAAAATGGAATGTCAATAAGAATGACTAATCCTGAAGGAATGTCGACATTCAGCACAAGTATTATGTTCACCCTTATACCAACTTTAGATTTCAAAGAATTATGTCCACACAATTTCCGTAAGTGAAGCTTAACTTTCAGAATTTGGTTCAGTTCTTGCACTTCTAGTTCTTTCAGTAATGCTTGATTTGTGTGCCCATTTGAAGGCTGACAGTTTCACACTGAGTGTTTTGGAGGTTACGGCAATCTAAATAATGATATCTTAAAGGTTAAGATAAGAATAAGCGAAATCCAAATCATTACTGATGATATTTCTATTTTGTGCTGTTCTTTTCTTAGTATTTGTGGACATTAGTTAATTTGGTACCATCCTCCGTGGAATGGAGGTCAGGGGCTAAGCTCACTGGTAGCGCGCTGGGCTTCCAACCACTGGGTCCCGGGTTCAATTCCCGGTCGAGCCTATGTTGGATGGCTGTTTCATCCTTTGTCTCATTGCCATGGTCCCTACCTGTCCTAGTGTGGGCGGGGGCCTAGCTCTGAGGTAGCGCTCTGGGCTTCCAACCGCTGGGTCCCGGGTTCAATTCCCGGGCAAGCCTAAGTTGGATGGGGGTTTCATCCTTCATCTCATTGCCATGGTTCCTGCCTGTCCTAATTAGCCCAACTGGTGCCGAAATACAGGAAGTAAAGCCCTAATCAAACCTGTCCTAATTAGCCCATCACGTGCAGAAATACAGGACATAAAGCCCTAATCCACCACCACCACCTCCGTGAAATATGTGGTGGTACCATCCTAAATACATCTATCTTTCAGTTAATGCAGTACCATCCTCTATTGAATAATATGGTACCATCCTAAATGCATCCCCAGTGGAATATTTGGTACCACCCTCAATGCAACTGATATCTGTATAAGTCTAGTACCATCCACAGTGGAACATGGGATACCATCCTGAATACAACTGATATCTGTATAAGTCCAGTGGACCATCCTTATCTGTATAAGTCAATACAGTGGAACTCAATGCTACCAAAATCTGTATCTGTTAATATAGTACAATCCCCAGTGGAATTTATGGTACCATCCTAAATGCAACTGACATCTGTATTTCATATGGCACCATCCAAAACATTTGGTTAAATGCTAGACGAGTACAACATCTATGAGCAAGACAAAGGCAATGGTGCATTAATGCACGGATAAATGTCACATTCAAGAAAAACTGTGCCTTTATGTCAAAAAAGTTATTCAAAGACCTTATTGCCTAATAAATATCTCTAATTGCTCTTAAATATCATGTGCATGCCACACATTCCATCACATAGCCAATTAGTTGTTAATACTGACCCCACCCAAGGATATTCAAGGTTTTACTAATAAATCTCACAACCATGTTTCGGTGGAAATGCAATAATTAGCTTATTTTATTTTGACACCAGTCCTTTTAGGTGACTTTCTATTGTCGGTTGATTGGTCTGCAGTTAACTTGGAAGTTATAATGCAGTGTGGACATGTTATGCCATGCCTATTTATAAAGCAAATTTCGAATGGAATGTTGTACTTTATTGGTGATTTATGTCAGTTAATGCTTTTTTGCCTTTATTTACTTACATGCTTCACTCAATCTATTTCTTTTCAACAAATGACTCTTAGAGTGCACTTAGAACTTGATAGCCACTCGCAAAAACAATCCTTATGAGTGAATACTGCTGTAGAGGAAGATTGACAATAAAATTTTCAATGAAAAAGAGGTGACAGCTGCTGATGGCCGAGTAGATAATGCCATGCTCCAGTTGTGGTCATGCTGCAAGGAATTTTAATGACTAGTCTTCCCATTTCGAGTTACCTATAATTCACCAAGCAAAGTCGTACATAATGGGGGACATGAAGGCTGTCAAGGCGATTTTGTAACTATTTATAAAGATTTTTCATAGTATGTAAATACTTTGTGTAGAATTAATTGTAAATGCAGGGCGTCAATTTCTCTTGACAGGTGGGGGGATGCAGGCCTAGTTAGTCCTGCTGCACCGAGAATTTCCCTCATACAAGTGGGGGCAGTTAACGCACACACATTTGTCAAAAAAGAGGTTAAGTAATGGTGGATCGTTGATGCAATTTTTTTTTATATAGATGAACTTATACTGATATGTGATAAGAGGCGTACAACTGTAACAATGCACGAACGTCCAAAACAGTTTAGAAAAAATTTAATTTTCGTTTGTGAATTTCTTGGGGGGGGGGTGATGCATTGATCATCCCCCCCCCCTTCCCAAAATGCGGGTAAATATCCCCCCCCCCCTCTGTATCGACACCCCTATGTAAAATGCTTAAATAGATCTTTCAATTCTTTGTTGTTGTAATCTTCAGACCACTTTGTAGTTTCATAGTGAGACTATAAATACGTTGGCGCCAACAACAATTTTTTTTATCACACTTGAAAGTTAATTAACTTCTTTTATTCAAAAATTGGATGGCGCGAAAAGGAGTTCTTTTACAATTTTATGTGTGCAATGGAAATTAATTTTACTTGAATGATAATAATACAAGGCATCAGTGGGATTAACGGTCACATTTGAGGTCACTATGGAAGTGGCCCATTGGGTAAGCTGTTGGTTAGCCCATGTGGTCATCAAGGGTTCGACTTTGAACTAATCTCGAATATTACTACTCGATTAGAGTAAAGAAAATGTTGACAAGGGAGCGGTCCTTGTGTCCTGCTGTCAAATAACATTTTTGCGACTTATACAGGACAAATAAAAAAGAAAGTATTGCCATTTAATATTTGTTTAAGTACTGGAAGCTAAATGATGGTTACATCGGAACAAGAACATGTTTATGAGTTAATTACATTAATACATTTACAGTCAACCACCAGTTATCCAGGCCTCACTTATCCGGTTCCCTCATTTATCTGCACAGCTGACTGGGGGACGAAGGTGTGCAGATAAATGAGGGTTGACTGTATACAAAGTACTTGATGAAACTGACAGTAAGCCTTGCCAGTAGGGACTAGGCATCTAGATAGTAAATAACAGATAAAAAAAAAACAGGTATTAATTATAAGTCTACTTCTACTCACTATTCCTATATTCAATATATATACATGGTATAAAAGTTAAAGGTATTCATTATCAATAGATTATCATATATTACTGCAGTTAATACTGTTCATTATCGCAATGTTAATGTAAGTACAACATTTGAATTAGGAGTATATAGTAGTACATGGCGACAAGCAGTCTGCCTGTCCTAATTAGCCCAACTGGTGCAGAAATACAGGACGTAAAGCCCTAATCACCCACCCACCCAAGAAGTGACCTTGGCAGAATCTTGTCCCGAAGGCACCATAGCACGAAGACTACGAGGTACATTGTAATAGATAATGGATTGAAAAATTCTTACCTTTGGACGAACTTCTCAAAATGATAGTCTCTCTTTATTATTACCTAATCACCTCACTGGTGTAATTACAAGGATGAGAAGAAAAAAAACCAGATCTACACGTTTCATAACAATTAAACTGGGTTGGGTACCTGATTTACCATCTTTTCACAACGTTATTTTTACGTAATAAGAGAGGTGGGCTGGCCACGTGCTTGGGAAACATATTACTTCATTTAGTGACACAAAAAAGCTGTCAAGGTTAGAGCACTTGGGTCTACATCGTAATTGGAAGTTTCAACTAGTAATTCAAATACAGGTTACCCTGGAGTTTTTCATATATTACTTTGTGTTATTACACTATATCTATCTGTCCAATTAAATAAATGGAATTAAGGTTTACATGACCATCCATTGTTAGATTCTATAATATTTTCTCAATGGCGTTTTCGTCAAAACATGTTTCTTAATGGCAAGGGTCTACTTCATTCATTTTTCCTAAAGGACTCTTTTTAAAAAAACCCCTAAGGGATTTATGGCAGAAAATCATGAATTCCAACAAACTTGACTACAGTTACTAGAAATGCCCCTGAGGTCAATGACAGCTTGGTGGCTCAGCTTATACCCTAGGGTCGTTATATGACACTGTTTATTAGATAGCTTAGCAGCTGGGTGGCCTAGTGGTTAAGGCATCTGCCTGCTATTGTTAAAATAAAGTGGCTGGCTCCTCTTAAGGTCCTGGGTTTGATCTCGGCCCAGGCACTCTTTACGATCTACCTTGTACTCGGTGTCTATGATGGGACAAGTAATCGACCCCATCCATGGGTAAGTGTATGACATAATGTGGACTCCAAGCCTATTATCCCACCCATCATTACATCTGCCTCTGGCAGCTGGTCAAAGGAGCTGACTAGGCTTCCAACCAGTAGCATTGAGATATAAATTCACAAGCAAGGATGTCAAAGGGTTAGCTGGATTCATGAGCAGAGGTCATGAACTTTTCCACCTATTGGGATGATTGTGAAGTATGTAGATGGGGCGATATCCAGTCCAGCTTATGTACAACACAATTGTGAAAAGTGACTTAGAGCCAAATGCACTCGGGAGGAATTTGTGGCAAGGGTAAAAATAAACACTGCTAAGAAATGGAAAATATTTGTGAGGCAGCCAAGAAAGCGAAACTCCACACCTGGGTTCTTATATGCTTATGATGTTGACAAGAGAGATAACAGATAAGTCGTGAGTGTGTTCCTTTCGTAGGCCTTGTACTTGAACTTACTGTGCACTCGAATGACACTTTAAGAGAAGTCTTGAGTGAAGAGGAACAGACGGTAATGTCACGGTCCAGTGCCTTTTTGACAAATTAGCTTTCATTTTGTCACATTTTGACATCCACATGTATTATTTATGCTCATCTCATCTTCATTGATAATAGCAGGGTTAGAGATTGCCCCGAGACATCTGCATGGATTGGTATGTCACTATAGCAACTCCCCCAGGTGTCCATCTCCTGCATTAAGTACCAGGTGTCGCCACTTTAATGTTTTCCAATAAAATAGTAAGTAAATAAGAAACAAAAAGATGCTCCGTTGTGTTTGCACTCCATACTGATGTGATTGCAGATTTGACAGCAGCTGTTGAATAATTAAGACATTATTAAGATCCTCCAACCTATAATAAAGCATCACATACTTTGTATTACATCATACATGCCTCATTATTTCTGGTTAACTAAATGTAATCGCAAAATATTCTCCTATTTGGATGTATAATATATTAACCACTTTATTTGGATATATAATATATTAACCTCTTTCAATAACGGGCAACCTTTCATGAGCATCATCCCAGCTTGATGTCGTTCGGATGAGACGTTAAATTGGCGGTCCCTTGTACTCAATGTCTATGCTGAGGCGAGTGAAAGATCCCACCCATGGGGTAAATGTGTAACATGGGTTGACTCCTCCTCTCTCTCACCTCATCAATCAACCCTCGATAGCGGCAAGAACTTGCCTTAGAGGGCTGCACTTCAGTATCTATCTATCTATCTATCTATCTATCTATAATGGAAAAATGTAGAATTTAAAATGCCAATGAACGTTTTCAAACCATGCAACAAAATCAGCCATTTAATTTTATAGTCCATGTACTGCGTTGAACATGGCATGGCTGCCTCGTGCTTTTTTGGCCAAAAAAAAAAGAAAGGAAACTTTTCTTGTGACTTTCAAGTGCCGGCACCTTTATGAACTTTTGGCTTCTTTAACTCCTTTTTGCTGCAATGTATGGTATTTTTATTTGGTGTAAATTTAGGCTGCTAAAGAGAGCTATTTGTGATTTCACTACTATATTTGTGTAATAATGTCGACGTCATACTTGTATCAGGATGATATTTTACTTTTATACGTGCACAATATCTATCCTATTCTAATTCAGACAGTAATATGAAGTAAATACTCCAAGTGTATTGACCTGTCTTGGAGTAGGGCTTCAGTCCAGCAGGGTTCATATACCTGTATGGCTTTATTTAGCCAGTATGATCGGATTTCCTGGACTTTGTTAGCCTTTTTGATTAAATTTCAACTGAATGTAGGTCCCATATTTTCTTGTTTGGCCTAAAATGGGGTACGTATTTCCTAAAATGACTTCAGTTGTGCATACCACAAAAATGACTAATTGATATACAAGAAAAATGCAATCTATCATAATTCGTAACAAAAAGAGAGAAAGGTGAAAGAGCAAAGATTCCATCATGAGAACAATAAATCCTCTTTCTGAGCCAGAGATTCATGAATAATGAACAATGAGTTGCGCGTGCGCGCGATTGTTCTATTGTAGTGGCGCCCCCACGGTAGATGCTCTTAGACGGGCACCTGCTACCCAAGAGGTCACATGACCATCTGACAGACTACTACGCACTGCAAGCAGTGAAGCAGTGAAGCAGTCATTGCATAACAGAACATGACAACATACCTGTGACAATTTATTGACATTTGCTACCGAAGTGCAACCAAAATATTTCAGCTGATGAATACATTCAAAAGAACACAGCGTTCTACAAGTAAGTATATATTTACACTATATTTGGATCGTACTGAAATATGAAGAAGTAGAAAAATTATCATCTATTATATATTGTATGATTTGCTTGCCAAGTTTGAGGAAAGGTATGAATTGTGAATATTGACTTACACAAATTAAATGCAAACTATACGACTGTAGATTTTCACAATAAAAAAGATAATTAAAAAAAAAATACTGAGAATAATTCTGTCAAGTAAATTGTGAATTAAAGTTTGTTTTATAGTGTCTAATAAATATAGTTGTATTAAAAAAACCAATAGAGCATCAAGAATTCATTTCAAATGTCCAATTTACATGCTCTGTGGCATGACAATGTGACTGATCAATATTGTGCATTTTCTGATCAATAATCAATGATAATGCACATGGAATTTTAGTCACTGTAACATGTTAAAAGACAATCAATACATAATGCAGAGCAGAAGTCATTTGCATACTGCATGGTCTGTCAAGTATCAAATTTTTATTGTTATGATAATTAGGTTTCCATGACTACTGAATATATTTAAGTAAACAAGATGTATTTGAAGAAAGTGGCTAAGTGGTTATTATGGCAGTCAATATGGGTGCCTGGGTTCGAAGCCTGCACATTGCTTTGGTTATGAGCCACAAGTTAGATGTGGTTTCTTTTGGTAATAAGCTGCCATTTTGCCGTACTTATCATCATGAATCATTCCAATGTAGTACCTTCATAGCTCGTCATTCTCACATTAAAAAGTATTGTTTTATTGGCCTCTTAGTACTGTATGATTATTCAATACCGTCTTGACAAGAATTTCAAAAAAGCTGTAAAGCATTTAAAGTGTCGACATCTGCCTTGAAGATTTGTAATATCACATGTGGCTTTATCGTGGAACTGTACGATCGGCCTTGTACTCGGTGTCTATGCTGGGACAAGTAATCGACCCCATATGTCATATCATCAAATTGGTACCCAATGGTAAGACTCAAACTCAGACTTCATTTATTTGCAAGAGCTTGAAGACCTTTCCAAGGCTTTACAAGTGCTGCCGGGCCACCAATTACATAATTATACATAAACTAATAAAGAATACAAAACTGTCAGAGAGACAGGAAAAAATAAAATATGTGAAAGAAAGAAAAAATTATAGAAAGAAAATTGTTTTTAAACAAAAGTAATGTTTGTAAGATATCCTTGTGACATTGACATATTTCTATCGTCATAATCTTATCTATTAACATATATTAGAAGCTATGCTCTCCTTCACCTTGACATACAGTCAAACCACATGGATAGCAGTGCATCTTATGCATCTTATCTGTCTGACAGTGTCTGTCATGGTCTTTCTGTCAACAACATGCCAGGGATTGTGATGATGAAAACTGATTCTCAATGCCAAGGTCAGATGGGTCAAGTCTAACAAGATCTCGAGAAACTAGACAGGTTGCTTTCAGAGAAGTCTCAAAACGTGTGAATCCTTGGCTTGGATGAAAGCATCTATGCAGATAATTTCACATGGTTGTGCATTAAAGAAACTCGCGTTACTCTTTACATTGGGGATGATAGTAAGAAGTTTTTCTTTTCTCTCTTGGCAGTAATTTAGGTTTATAAACAAGTCAGTCTGGTTCTAAGACCTGCGGGTTGCTATATGTCAGATGGTAAATTGGACAAAACAACTGAATCCGTGATCGGTTCTTTTTCAAAAAGAAAAGTTGTTTTTTTGTTGAATTTTTGGCGTTTTCTGTGCATGTATGGTTCACGTAAGTAGCTTTAGGAAGTCTTTCAGGCATATTAGATGGCCAAATTCTTGTTATTTTAGTGCAACAGAATATTTTATAGAACTTTTTTTGCATATTGTGACTGAATTTGTATATGGGCTACATTTTATTTGCAGATCACAGCAGTCGTGAATGACTGCAATGGACCTTGTTCCCAAACCTCGGCATGCGACGCCTTCGAAAATTCCTCCGTGCCATCACTGCAACCACCCTTCCATGGTTTATATCCATCATGTGCCTGATGTACATGTCATTATCCACAAATCAACCTTATGACACCACTGATGACGTCATTAGACCAGGTTCCAGGTCGCTTTCCAGCAGTGGCGGTAAAAAACATATTCCAAACGTCAGCTACAGCAAGGAACTCAAACGGACAGTTGCAGTTTCAAATGTAAGAAAGCGCTTGTTGCAGGAGATTTTACCCCAAAAGAATCGACCTCCTGATGACGCTTACCATTTGAACGTGACTCAGAGTGATTTAGTCGGAGTCGACAGAGATATTGAGGACACAAGGCCAGGTGCTTGCCAAAGTGTCCAGTATGACTTTGACCTGCTTCCCAAGGTCAGCGTTATTATTCCATTCTACAACGAAGCGCTTTCCATGTTGCTTCGAACTATTCACAGTGTACTTAGTCGTTCTCCTCCAGAACTTCTCCAAGAAGTCATAGTCATAGATGATAAGAGTTCTCACCAGTCACTCCAAGAACCTTTAGAACGTTATCTGTCCCTCCTTCCAAAAGTCACTTTGCTCCGCAACAAACGACGTGAAGGACTGATTCGATCTCGTCTTCGTGGATGTCGTTTAAGCAGTGCTCCGATCGTTCTCTTTCTTGATGCTCACACTGAGTGCAATGTCGGTTGGCTGCCTCCTCTTCTGGAGGAACTGCGTAAACATCCCAAGACGGTCGTCCAACCTTTCATAGATGGGATCGATGTGGAGAACCTCTTGTATTCTGCTCCAACAGTCATCAACCATGGCACCTTCAGCTGGGACCTCAGGTAAATTAATTTAAATCATGCGTATAAAGAAAGTATACTGCATTGCTCATTGTTATTAATTATTATTTTTAGTATATAAAGGTACCAATAGTACAACAGTTTAAGTTTTTTGGTGTCAGGTAGGCATGCTTACAATATCAATAATGGTTATTTTTTTAGTGAAGCACTATGACATGGTGACCATGTTCATGATGAGTTGATGCAGTCTTGAATCCCTTAGACAACATGCCCTTGTAATTTAGGTAACTTATTATGCATATGACGTACCTTGACTTTGTTAACGTTGATTGATAATGTCAAATTAGCCAAAAATTTTTAAGTGTACTGGATCATGTTGTTTGTATGATGCAGTCACAATGTCTCCATTCATGATTAAATTGATTTCGAAAACGAGTCGCCAACTTTCTAGCCATAAATAACCGAAAGCCGGAGTTTATATAATCCATAACCGAGTAAACATTATTATCTTATCAAATTCATTGGTAAGGTATGTAATGTCTCTGTTCAAGATATTTCCATAGCCTTAGTTTTGTAAGTAGAGACACGAAATTGGAGTGTTTCACCCTATCACAATCATGCCCTGGGGGAATCAGTCTGACCCAAGTCTGACACAGTAGACTTCTATGCAATAAAGTTAAAGAGAGCCCACTGACACATGCCATTAACTTCTTTAATGTTGATTGAATCACAAGTTTCAAATTCCTGCCAAGTTTCTTGTGGGAGATTTGAAGGAAGGAAGCCGGTATGTGGGTATACATAATACGTGTCTTATGTACATGACTACTGGAAGTTAAGTAACCACAGGCAGTTCCCATGGCTCTATGTGAGGTCATCCAGATAATTTTTGAATAGAACTCTCAATTGACATGTGGGCTCTATGTAAATGGCCTAACCTGTCATTATATATATTATAACTTATTAGTGTATTTAATGTACTGTGTAATGACTATGTACATTGTATTTAATAGAATGTCACATAACATAATGACATTCAAGATATGTATATAAGGTCCATACATGCTCATTCTAGATATCAGAGTGAGAGACATTAAAGTCACTGCCAAGGTTAAGTGCATTGACAGGAGTATAGCCAGTGTTTGCAGGATGTCCTGATTTAGGGCTATTGAATGATACAAATGAATCATTTGGTAGCCAAATATGCAAGGAATTGCGTATTCACAAAGACATATTTAGATTTTTCAAGATGACTAATGAAGTATTTTTGACAAGGTAAGGGTGCTATGAAAACTGCGAGTATCGTGGTTTGTGTAGACCATACATGTCTGTTGCTCTGTCCATGTCTATCTCTGTGTCTATCAGAGTGTGTAACTGCATAGTCATACACATAGTACTAATAAGATATTGTGAAAGAACATTGAATTCCGTAGGCATAGGAGACAGGGGGGGGGGGGCAGGGGGCAATCCCCTCCCCCCCCCCCACCAGTCCACTCGGGCAAAACTCTCTCGAAATTTGGGCAGATTCAGCCACTGTGGCATAAGGAACATTAAAACAAATTAAGGGACAGTACTAATGGGGTCTATCTACTGTACTGCATTATTATTATTATTTATTAAATTTCTATAGCGCTACTATTTACAAAGGTAATTCAAGTGCGCTGTACAATGATATTTAATCGATTGAAAAAGAAATGTCTTTAATTTGCTTTTCAAAGTTGAGTGATTGTTTATATTTTGGTTGCTTCCTAGCAAAGAGTTCCACACACGAGGACCATATACACTGAATGACCTTTGTGCATTCTAATCAACAATATTAACATGCATACAATTCGGGTAAAACCAGCAGAGCTGTAACTCCTACGCCTATGATGATTTCAGTAGTGATTTATATATATAGTAAATTCTTTCTGGTGTTGCTGCTTCCTGCATTTGTAAAGTGCAAAGTCCACCCCACAATGCACTAACATTCCAAGCACAACAGAATTTCCCATTCCTGATTTATTCACATTCTGGAAGCTAAACTGCGAAAATAAATTTTTGTCACAAGAGGAACGCAACAGGAGCAGGACAAACATGTCAGCTGAAGCATTGAAGTCTCCCAGAAATACGATACCATCCCAAAAAAAAGTTGGAAAATGTGGCACACAGGCATGAATGAGTTTGACAGGCCTTTTTATATCAAATTATTGTACGATGGCAATTCTAGTATAGGGCATTGTGTATTTATTTTTATTTTTATTAGTAGTGCTAGTACAACTAGTACAACTTGATACTGCCACAGCAGTTTTGCAGGTTATCAAAATATATATATATATATAAGATGCCACATTTTAATCTAAAAAAATGATGTATTGCCTTATAAGAAGGGGAGTTTTTTCTTCTATTTTTTTTCTTTTAACAATACCATATTGTACAGATGCAGCTACGCAATACCATTTAAGTAGTTGTGCAAGTTTATTCGATAGGTGTAAAGTATTTTTGTACATGTATTGTATAATGTTGGTTTTAGACCAAAAAGAACTTGTGCTTTAAATTCCCAAGGTCGCCTGTTATATATTGATATGTAGATAAAAAGGAGAAAAAATAAGATTAAAAAGACATATAATGAAAGAGAATTATGGCCGAAAATCTGGTCTTGGATCATGGTACTTTAAAGGGTGGAGATGTCAGGTAAGCTTTATTGAGCAATTTTTATGGGGTAATAATTTTCTGTGCTTGTCTATTTAAATTATATCAATACTTTTATCTCGTGTGCCTGTCCATACAAAAAGGATAATTTTACAGTTGGAATGTGTCCTGTTTTATTAGTATAAAATGTCTGGTAACTTAGAATAAAGGGATATCTATACATAGCACTGCAGTGCTGGTCAAGCCTGAGTCTTTCATTAGAAAGAAGATTGTTGGCCTAGTAGTGGATAGCATGGCTGGTGCTATGCTAGTGACTCAATGTGCATCTCAGATAACATGTTATCGGATCGACGTCAGCCCGATATCCGCAATGTTCATACAATGTTGTCTTGCGTGTGGCCAATAATGAAATGATGTCCCGATTTGGAATGTTATCAGGGATGGAATTCAAACCCTGCTCCTATCACTGCTTGTCCCTGACAGCATTCCAAAACGGGTCAGTATTGTTCCAACATCCCAGATAGCATTCCAAATCGTTTCAACATCGGCACGATATCGGCGATGATATGATGCTGGGCCAATTTGGAATGCTATCTGGGATTGACTGCTACCGTTGTCTTGCCGATGTCTCACTGATGTCTCACCAATGTCTCGCCCATGTCTAGCCTATGTCCAGCCTATGTATAGCTGATGTCTTGCCGATGTCTTGCCGATGTCTAGCCGATGAGGCATGTTATCTAGGATGAACCATATGGCAATCTGTCTCATTACGTGGGATGTAGTCATCATCATCATCATCATCATCATAGTCAACTATCACTAAATCTAAGAATGACTGACCACCATAGCCATTCCAGACACCACCAAATATATAGTTTACACAGCAGATTTCATACGTCATATGAATCCAGGAATCCCATTGGCTACAACAGTATCTTAGCCATTTGCGCGAGTCCTGGATTCACATGACGTCCTCTGGATTGGAGTTTCCCTAGTCTGCAAAATCTGCTGTAATTGCCCAGGCAATCAAATAATTAAAAAGATAACGAATAGATCCCAAGCATTGGATGTTTCTCCACTTATACAGTGGAACCTTGTATTAAGTTCATTCTGATGCACCACAACCTGATGTGCTGATTGACTTTCACTCTCAATGACAATGACACAGTTTTTATTGGCTCCTTAAATAACACATAACAGTAATTACATATTATAAAAATTTATAATTTTTTCTTAGAGTGGAGCAAGGAGACTCCCTCTACGGCAATAACTTTGCCGCTGTCGAGGGAGCCACCTTGGGGGGGGGGGGGGGAAATTAAAACAACCTCATCATTAAGACCTATACATTTTGTATCATGGGCAACCTTGAAGGAACTGTGCCATTCTAGTGCAACTAAAGCTGACTATGCAACACAGTACAATTGCAATTCCTATTTTTTAGGGCACCACAGGAAAACATTGTGTATTTATGTGCCATAGAGTGAAATTTGCTCTTGTGTGCTGTCTTCACATTACTGTATATAAATCACAACATGGAACACAAACCTTACTTTTTTTCCTCCCCCTACAGAGTAAACTTCAGCTCATTCCTTTGAATTGCACAAGGACTTTGCCATTTGAGAATGTTTATTAAGACAACTCATGTGTCAAACAAATTATATTCTTTGCTTTCATCATGTTTAGTAAACATCCAGATTTGTTGTGGATTTTTATGCCAGACAGCAATGCAAGCAAAGGAACTTTGAAATGGAAACAACTAAAGCATTCTTGGCATTTTTGTGATGTGGTTCAGTGGTATATATCTGTAATTGTCCCCTTCTGTATGTCTGTCTCGCCTTGAAAGTCCCGGGCCTCCTGATGGCTTAGCTCGTCGCAAGGGTGGTAACACTGTGAAGATTTGTACCCCAGTAGCCCACATAGGGTAAAGCCCAATGCACACTCTAGTTATGTCCATCTAACTACCCCATATAAAGTTAGGTGCAGACATTAATGAGCTTCAATGACTCCATTCGTCTGAAACAACGTTATACACAATATAGCAAATATATGTCTGCCTGTTTATAAATGTGGCACCTGCAATGCTTATTTTCTTAATCCCAACAAATGATTGAAAATCATCTTATTCTATCAAGGCACACTAAATATGTGTAAGCTAATGAATCTATCAGGCATTAATTACAAAAAATAAATGATACATTGAAAGAAATCAAGACCAAAACATTGGACGTACAATGGAAATGGCATCATCACCCATTGTTGAGTATTGTGACATCATCACTTGGTTTGATAACATATTGGATTTTTGATGGCAAGAAAAATACTAGGTGAAGTTTATGTATATATAGAGAAGAGATAGTGAACCCAGCAAAGCTCTGGATGATAGGTAAATCAGTATTAAGAAGAAAATGAAGTGAATGCAATATATTTTGGTCGCTGTCATATTGAGTGAAAATCCAGGAGCTTTAAGGAGTCATATTCCTGCTAAAACTGTAATTGGAGCCATCTGAACGTAACAGCAGCTTCTAAAGATGATTCGTGTTGGAAAATTGACCAATGGTCAGCATAAGTTAGGCTAAAGTGACTCTCTCCAAAATTAACTGTTGAAATCCTGCTGTAGTACCCGGTCTCCTTCTTTTGTATGGGAATCACGTTGGCATCGACAAAAACTTGTGACCTTTCTCACCCTTCGGTTCAAAGACAACTGTCCAATTAATTTCCAGAACGAGGGACAATGTCTTGAGGGGATAGTTCATATTTCTGCCTCAAGGTTGAACAACACCTAGTAGCTTGTTCAGTAAATATCTTGGGGCTTGGTTCTGCCTTCACATCGTCTGTATGCTTTCAAGTACCGCTGTATTAATTTTCAAGAAGATGTTTGTGAGTTTTCTCATATTTTTGAAACCAATTTGAAAAAGAAAAAACTCCATTAAGTATTGAAGTTAATGTGTTAACTGTCAGAATGTTGTAGATCACTGCAAGTGGGTCCTGCACTAATAATCTTTGTGACTGTTTTGGATGTTGGTAAAAATGGCTAACTTTTTATACAATTCAAAAATGTCGTCGAATGACTGCCCGCATATTTCACTTTATGTATATACAAAAAGTGAACATCTGTTGATTTCAATATTTTCTCCTTATTCATTATGTTTTCATTTATATAATTTACACTTTTGTGCATATTGATATAAAAAAAAATTCTCTTTCTCTTACTACTTGTGTTTCTGATTTTCGTAACCTTATTTGTCATTGTAATTTTCATTTGACATTTTACTTTTTCTCTACCCCTTTATTTGTAATTTCTGAATTTTATGTTATTCTGTTTTATGTTTCCAAATGCCTATGTCTTATCCTCTTTTTGTTCTTGCCATCTAAATTACATGTATAAAACTTACGGCATATACACTGATAGTGTCAGCTGAATGAATGAATAAATTGAAAGTTATCTTACAATTATGTTCAATCTATCAAGTTAATCAGCCTTAATTAATATCATAATATTTGTCATACATCAGTAGTCATCATTTTGAAACTTATTTTTAAATTTTCAATCGAAATTAAATTATTAACCTTAATTGTCAACTGTTAGATAAAAATGGATATGAGGGATAGATATTTTAAAACTTAACACCAAATTTTTATGCTATTTTAACGCTATCTTTCGCTGGTCACATCAATTTTCATTATGTACATGGCCAAATGTGCCACTTGCGTTTTCCATGAGAAGGATAAACGCATTGAAAACGCATGGTTTTCACCTGATTATAATGAGGCAAAAACCATGCGTTTTCCATGCGTTTGGATAAACTCACCTGGCACACTTGGCCATGTCGCTTCAGATAATGTTCGCCTAGCTGGTCGTTTAATGCAGTTCTATTATAAACAGAAAAAAGTTGTTAACAGACAACTGTCTTAAAATTAGGATATACAGTATGTGGATATGGAAACAAAGAGTACATGTGACTCTTGTACCAACTTTACTGACAGTTAAAACTAACACAACTGCCAGTTAAGTTTCTGTAACTATTTCTTAAACTGCCAATCATTGTTGTAACGAAACACACACAGCTGTGATTATGGAGCAATTTGCACCCCTGAAAGGATTCCTTTGGAAACTGAGCACTTACGTTGGTATTTCTTGACACCTGTACTGTAATCTTTGGTATTTTTTATGAAGTATGATAAAAAAGAGGCATTCTTTATGAATCACGTTCGTGTCCTTGGCCTTGTCAGGCCAAGTGCAGCCAAACAGTTTCATGGCCATAAAATGTTTGTGAAATTAACCAATGGGGGATAGAGTAGTAAAGCATATATTATTTATTATATGGATAATTTGGCAATTTGAATGAGTAATGCATTGAAGAAGCACTTCTGAGTACTGTGTATACATGTGGGTATTTGGTGGACGGTTGTGTTGATGACATACCAAATGGCGGCCATTTTTAACCACAATTTTTGAAAATAACAAATTCAATGATTAGACAACCATTTCATGTAAAACTTGATTTAGATTTTCTGATGTTTTTGCAAAATAATTTGATTATTAGGGAATAATTGCTGGTTTGTTGAATGACAATTTGACCCTAAGCAACAATTTTAGCTATTTTGGTCGCCATCTTGGATTTTACATTTTGGAGCTTAGGTTAAGTAAAAAGTGTACAACACAGGGGGGGGGGGGGGTGCACCAAATTTCATAGCTTTGTCCACCCAGTAACAATTTTCATGCTGATGCCAAACCATCATCAAACCATTGTTTCATGTTATCTGAGAAATGCCATAAACTGGGGAAGAAAGAAAAAAAATATGAACACATGATTTTGGACGATGTGGGTGACCACATGATTTTGACTGATGGTTGATTACTGTCAACACTGACAAATTTTGGGTGCATGTGCAACACCTGCGTGCACTTTCAGTTTGTGTAGTTTTCATGAGTTCATGATTATTTAATGAACGGTAAATATTCACCTAAAAAAATAAAATCGTTTGATACGTGATTTCCTCATAATTTGGAAAAAGTAACTTGAGTCATAGCAGATGTTTATAGTTTACACTAATAGTGTTTGCGACAGGCGGAAGTTCCCATAGCTTACAGCCAAATTCATTGACCTCGGAAACTGGTCTCATAGACTTGGAAACTAGTCTCACAGACTTGGAAACTAGTCTCATAGACTTGGAAACTAGTCTTATAGCCTGGGAAACTAGTCTCATAGAGTTGGAACTAGTCTCATAGACTTGGAAACTAGTCTCATAGACTTGGAAACTAGTCTCATAGACTTGGAAACTAGTCTCATAGACCTGGAAACTAGTCTCATAGACTTGGAAACTAGTCTCATAGACCTGGAAACTAGTCTCATGGACCTGGAAACTAGTCTCATAGACGTTGAAACTAGTCTCACAGACTTGGAAACTAGTCTCATAGACTTGGAAACCAGTCTCATAGACTTGGAAACTAGTCTCATAGACTTGGGAATCCTGGATTCACATCTCGTCCTCTGGAGTTTAGCTTCCAAGTCTATGAGACTAGTTTCCAAGTCAATGAATAATAGGGAACCAATACTGCATATTGAAATATGTGACTATCAAAGAAACAGGAGAGAAAACTACTTCACATTTTGGGTGATATTTTTGGGTTGTACTTTAAATTCAATTTCAAAACACATCTACCAAGGGCCAATACATACACACAATGTCTGTGTTAGCTCATGTTGCAACGATATTGATATGCAAAAAATACGTTGTTGATTTTCAAAATTGTTATTGTAAGAATTTGAGGAAACAAAGCTAAGTGTTGAGCATGCCATCATGAATGCATGGCCAGACCTCAACATGCATTATGTATGCAACGGATGCCTGCCATTAAATCTAAGCTCTTTTTATGTTTCCCCTATGCATTGTTATGTGTCCGGATAGATCGTTAAGATGTGTTGATACAAGTTTCCATGGCAACCGGACCAAACTCTATTCATTAGTCATGATTCTCGTGCAATGAAAAAAGATGTTTGTGTACAATTTTTAAACAGTTAATTTCAACAGACAGTTTGTCGACTATAGTTTGCAAGTTATCAAGTTATCATATTATCATATCTTTAGAATGTCACAAATATTCTGCTAGGCAGGCAGTCAGTCTGTCAGTTAATTAGACAGTCAATCTATCAAACAACAATTAATGTTGATGCAATGTAATTTATATTATTAACCCCACAAATTAATGAATTATAACTATTATGCATGGCTGGGTGCTTAATTTTTCACCTGTAAATGTCATGTCATTTTAATATTAATCACATTCAGAAAAACCTCATAATATAAGGCCTATACTGTTTTATTATGAAATTATTTTAAACAGCTCTATCTATCTATCTAGCTATCTATCTATCTATCTATCTATCTATCTATCTATCTATCTATCTATCTATCTATATATATATCTATATATCTATCGATATATCCATCTATCCACGTATCTATCTATCTATCTATCTTTCTACCTGTCTACCTGTCTGTCTATCTATCTATCTATCTGTATATCTACCCCTAATTCTCTATCTATCTATCTATCTATCTATCTATCATGACTGCATATTCTAATACACTGTCCACGCAAAAACCCTGTCTGTGAATGTTTATATTTTTTCTGTCTGATCCTGAGACTTTAATCTTTCTTTGGTTTGTCTACAGTAATGGATGTACTGGCATGATGGCCCCTGTACACGCATGTCATTGGATGTATTATTTATCTTTCACAGTACAAGAGGGATTTCATGCAGCTCTTTTTGGTCTTGAAAATACACGAGTAATAAAGGGAGAAAAATAGCTCGCTAAGTTGTGTACATTTTCCTGCATATCCTCGTGTGATAAAAAATATTATAGTATAGCTAGGAAATGGTTGGGTGATATTATTCCCCCATAAACCAGTTTGGTCGTGTTTGTGTTGTTTTCTAATAGATATAAACGTAGACATTAATAGTTGGTTTTTTTTCTTTGATATTTTTCTCTTTATGTCATGCGGCGTTTATTCAGACATAATCGCCATGATGGAAGCTTGTCAGTGTTTCTATGGGGACTAACAGAGGGCTTTGTATATATGTCTTCAATTTCACTTCTCTGATCATTTTTTCTTTGATATTTCTAGGCAAAAATTTTTGAGGTCATTTTTCTTTACTGTTTCTAATGGGCTGAGATTATATGGTAAAAGAAGAATCAGAAGATAAAACATAATTAAGAAAAAATGCCGACATAAAATATGCGGGAAAAATAGAAGAAGAAAAATCTTAAAGAGAATTCCAATTATGTTGATAGAATGACATTTTTGTAACAAAGATTCTTGTCTACCATCTCCAATCATAAAGTACACAAATTACTTGGAACTTTTGTACACCTAATTTAAAAATTATTTAACGCAAATTTTACATCCGTTTGGTTGGAAACTATATAACTGCAACATTTATGAAAACTGAAAAATATTGACCAAGATCATGGAGAATTTTGTTACCGATCATGGACAATTTGAATGACGCTTTCTCGTGGCCATTTTTTTTACAAAAGCAAGTTATATAACATATTTTGAAAGTCCTGGGCCTCCTCATGGCAAGGATGGTAGCACTGTGGGTGAAGACCTCTAACCTAGCCAAGAAAGCATGGCCCTCATTGCGTCCGAGTGATTCGTGATATCAAGTGAAAAGCTGTTTAACAAAGCAAAAAATGTTCCAAAACAAAAGTGTGAAAAAGGGTAATATTCATTTGTGAATTTCAGGGGGAGGGGGGATGACTGCATTGATCATCCCCCCCTTCTCAGAAAGTTGGGGGTATATATTCCCCACATCCCTTCCTGAATCGACGCCCCTGCATATAATACTAACAGTCGCCGCTACAGAATTTCCAGTGTATATGTGCTTCCTATATTATGATGCATGCTGTGTAATACACAGTGTGTAGCAGCATTCATTTGTTGATTCACGTACTTCTGAAGAAAAGAAAAAATAAGATGAATTGGAATATATTTTGTGCAACTTCGTACTCTCGTGTTTACATTTTACGGGGCGCAAAGGAGGCAGAATGTGTTCATTCAAAATGAAATGCAAATTACGTTGTAATCCTTTATTAAGTCAAGAAAAAAATGGTGAAAAATTGACAAAGAAATGGTTATATACACAAAGAAAAAATGTGCATTAAATTGTGTTTTGAATGACATGTACCTGATTATTAAAAGTCTCAGTATTAGGCATTCCATACACATGTGCCCTGCATAACACATATACATGACGAAAATAATACATCTTGCTCAAATGTGTACAGTGTATTTTTAGATAGAGAAAACAGCTATATAGTTGACTTAGATTTTGTTGGGTTTTTGTGTAGTAATGTTTAGATTCAATTGCAGCAATATTTGTGCAAAACATGTCAAATGTAAGCCTTTGTACCAAAATGTCAAGTTTTTATGTCTTTTTACAAAACATGTCAATTTAGTTTATATCTAAAGCAGTGCTCGCTCACCTCACATTGGCAAACTCTGTTATATTTGTCCTCTTAGTTTATGTTATATTTCTCCTTTTGGTATATGATAAGTACTTAATTATGTTTTACTTGTATCTATACTGTGTATACCGTCCAATCTCATCTAGTCTGTGGACTAAATCAAAATGTGTCATATCATATTAACTAGATTAAATAACAGCACAAGTTATATGTACTTCAAGTAGTTTATAGTATATATGGACTTAGCTACAAGTCCCCTGTCCATAGGACAGGGTTACAAAGTCCTGGATGAAAAAATATTGACTTTTTTGCTTGAGTGGGAACTAGCCTTTTAGTAAATGTTTGTCACACAACATACACCCACTGTAGCGTTAGACATACCTTTTTTCTATTGTGTCGCGCTCAGATTTGGTTGATTTCTTCCAATATTAATCGATTTCTGTGCCATTTTCGAATTCACATTTCGGTAAACAAAGCTTGAAGCATGGCCGCCTAGTTCCGAAAAACTCACAAGAGGGCTCTGGCGATGTTTCAACGCCCCTAGTGGCACACAGAATAGCGCTGGAAAGTCTGTAGTTTTCTCAATTTCACAATTAAAATATTTTAATAAACTATTCCACACGATTCCACTGTTCTATGGGTCTAATGAAGCTAAATTATTAGATATTTTTCTGCACCATTGCACCTGGGTGGCGCTGTGATGTCGCCGGAGCCCTCTAGTGAGTTTTAGTGTAAGTAGACATCAATAACATGGTCGATTCGTCACAGCACGATTCGTCTTCGTAAAAACTGGACGGTTCATCACTCAAAAAAAGGTCGGTTCTTCACCGGCAGTTAACATATTTTATATAATAGCAGTGACCATACACTGTGTACCGGCCAAATCAACCAATTTCGGATGACAAATCGACCAAATTCGGGTGACGAACGGACCAGTTTTCATTGGGTTCAATCAGGCAATGACGAATCGACCTGCTACCTGTGAAAGCATGAACCAAGCGAACGTGAATTTTGAAAATGCTCTTAAAAAGGATGTTTCCAGTGGCTTTTTCAGTAAAATCTGCGTGAAAGTAGTAAACGGAGTAGTAATCCTGTACATAACAACAAAATAAGGTATGCTAACGTGTTTATTGAGAAAAATGTGTCGTAATTTTGAGCGTCCATGAATTCCTATAGCAGGCGTTCCGACCCTACATCGCATCTAATGTAATGTAGGTCGGTTCTGGCTAATATGGACTGTACATGTATGCATGAAAATGAAACGTGTGTTTGTCTGAAATAAACTTGAATTGATATATCTTTGGTTACCATAAAGTTAGCAAAACTGGCTGTTTTAGTGCCTCATAGCTGGCTTTTTACCCACAGCCAATTTTTGTCTGACTAGATATTCAGCTTTATAATTAGTAAAAGTCAAGAATGTCACAAGTCACAATGACTAATTTCTTAGTGACTAGCTTGAATTAGTCAATGGACTCTAACGACTACAACCCACTTACTTGCCAGATGATATGGCTATTGAGGGTTGTCAGAAAAATAATAAATGACAGGACCTTGGTCAACAGAATATTTTCAGCATTGAGAATAATGATGAACTGCATAGGCCTATCTGAAAAATATGTGACGAGACTGAACTGATACATAAAACGTTCACCTGTGAGAATTAAAACCAATTCCATAGACATCCCATAGACTTGGAAACTAAACGCCAGAGGATGTCATGTGAGTCCAGGACTCTTATTGGTGGAGAGACCGTTGTGAAATACACAACTACCAGGCTATTATTGGCAAGAACATGAAACGAATAAGTGAAATGACACAAAAAAACACAGAAGAAATATTGACAAACAGGAATGCGAGGGAATTGTTATTTATTCATGCACTCCGTGACATGATAACTGTGAGAACTATTCAGGAGTTAAGAAGGAGCAACATCACACAATGGCATGATGAAGAAAAGAAGGACTTCATAACTTTCCTGTGCATTTCATAGACTATCACTTTTTGACATTTATTTGTAATAAATTCAATTTAGCATTTGGACACTCTCTATAACACTTTAAACTTCTTTGATAATCTTGATTAATATTTATACCAAATGTGTATGATCAAATAAATAAATAAATAAATATATATATATATATATATATATATATATATATATATATATATATATATATATATATATAATGGGAGACCTGCTGGATTCACATGACGTCAAGTCTATGAGATTTGTTTCCAAGTCTATGAAATTGGCTGTAAGAAATCTGAAAAAACGTTAATGGAGAGAGAGATATCTTAGTTGTTTATTGTATTTTTGGTCCCACTGAATAGTCACGTTCACACATTCACATTAACATGTAAAAACCCCAAGCACGTTCATATCAATGCCATGTTAAGTTAATTACTCCATGATTAAATGATAATTATATTCCTGGCAGGATTTCACATGCAGCATTAGGAAAATTGCGTAGTATTAAGGCCATTTAAGGGCTTAAATTAATCAGCCCTATCACCTTGTTGTACATTTCAAGGAAACTTCATGACTGAACAATGAGTACTTAGGGTTCATTTGAATAATCTGTGGGAAGGTTTGCAGGGCTTTGTAACAATAGTCTTTTCACTAAACAGCCCTAAATTCAACAAGGCATATGTCTTTCCTCTCCTCTTAGTAGGTCATACCTAACTCTCCGGGAAATGACAGAAATCAACAAAATGATAAGATGTCAAATAAACATTAAAATGCACTAAAAATACTGCTGCTAGGATGCACTTTGCTTCAGCCAATCAGAGTCAAGTGCGGGAACCTTTTCAGCCAATAGAATTGCAGTATTCTGTCGTAGCCACCTGGTGGAAATACAGAGACCCTTCCATGAAAATCCACTATTGGAGAGCACAGTGTTGGTAGTCGCTATGTCTGTTTCCTTAGTGATGATTTATAATTGTTAAAAGACCAATAAGAGTATGTGATTATTACATATGATTCTCTAGAACTTAGTGTTTTGTGTGTTGGTGGTGGTCTAATGGTGAAGTGATCAGCTAAATTCTTGAAGCTCTTATAAGTTCAATTCCTGGCCAGGAAACTCTTTAATCTTATATTTTAAGCTGAATCTCAGCTGGATGTCAGTTCATAAGCCGTTAAAATTGATGGCTTGTTGTATTCAACCCGTGCTTAGGCAATAGAACACTCACAGTACATATATATGCATTGGTGCAGGCAATGGTGGACGATCCAGTTCTCCTAATATACTTGTGCTGTTGGTGTGGGTTCGAACTCACACCCCCCTCCCAAGCAATTGAACTAGACCTTGATATCTCAACTGATTGAGTAAAATAAAATATCACCTATTATTGCATAATTTGCCTTCCAACGTAGTTTTGTTCATGGGGAATGGGCCCACTTACTGGTAAAAGTTGTGTTGGTTTGAACTCACAGCCTCTAATTTAACAACTTAACTCCTAATGAACTAGACCTTGATATCAGAACCAATTGTGAAAATAAAATTTCCAAATGCAGCATTGCTTATGGTGTAATTACTAATTAGCTAAGTATTACCAACCTAGTATACTGTATTAAATAGATGGTAAATTCAACTTATTACACAAAAAGTGCAATTTCGCATTCAGTTGCGAGTTCCGAAGTTGATATAGAAGGTTAAAATTAAAAAAATATGTAGAAAAGTTATGGAGGAAGTAGAGCATTTTATCTCTTGTTCTCAATCTTACATATGAATGCACATCTTCATGTAAATAAAACTCATTCCCATGCCCCATATTACCGTCCTTTTAAATCTATTGTGGTGTAAAATAAACTTGAGTATTTAAGTTTTCTTTGTGAGTCCATGGCCAAACGCATGAAGTAAATGCACTGTCACTTCAATAAATTGAAAATAGATTTAACAAAAGTTTGAACACACAAGTGAATAGCCCTGTATTCATGTGAGCTATTCATGCATTCATGTGGTGTGTGTGTTACATGACTGCGTAAATAAGAGATGAAATCCCAACACATTTGTGAGACAGAGTCATGCAAGACATGCACAGTGATAATACCAGATCCTCTGTACACATTACCCGAAAGGTCTTCACCCCAAAATAGGGGTTAAGAGCCTTGAATAAACCCTAAAATCTTAGGGTTTGCAACCAGGCACGTGTCAGGTCAAAGGTGAAAGAAATGGAATTTTTCCTTCCAATAGAATTTTGTCATGATTGTTGTGGGGGATTTCAATACTGCTGCTATATATAACCCATTCTACAATCCACTCTTGAATGAATGCAATATATTTGTTCAGCTTACAAGGATTCAATAAATATTCAAGAAGCAACTGAAAACGTCTTTATCATGTTAATGTGAACCAAGCACATTTCATGTAAACTGTAAATACATCGATGTAATCTGTCAATATGCAACTACAACATTGACTATTTAAACAACCTATCCTGTGGCCCCTGCAAGTTAAAGTAAATTTACAATCTTTCATATTCAAAAGAATTCCCATGGGAGATTTTGTAACCCTGTGGTTGAGTGTGACCACTGATTTGCTGCTTTTCAGTTACCATTGTGGTGTGGGGGCCTAGCTCAGTTATAGCATGCTGGGCTTCCAACCACTGGGTCCCGGGTTCTATAAGAATCTATACCCGGTCGAGCCTAAGTTGCAAGGCTGTTTTTCCATCAACTGATTGCTATGGTGGCTCATGGTCCCTTCCTGTCCTAATTATCCCATAAGGTGCAGAAATACAGGACGTAAAGCCCTAATCCACCCTCCACCGTTACCATTGTTGTTCGGGTTCGATTTCCATTTACAATGTACACAATTATGCTTTTCTATTCAGGGACTGATTCTTTAAACTTTGTACAGATCCTGACAGACTTTATCAGGATACCACTATAGGGTCTAAATTCATCCACACAAGGTTGCTTGATGATGATGATGATTGCGATGATGGTGATACATGGGATGGGATATAGGATCGGCTCAAATACATTGCACCACTTGGGTCACCTACCACCTACTTTACAGTATGGGTCTAGACAGACCATATTGGTTTATCTTGTGGTGACATTAGTGTACTCAAATCACTTATATTTTTTCCTCTTCTATTTTCAGGTATGTCTGGACTGCTGTACCAGAATTTACTGAAAATGCAGCTTTGAACGAAGGAACACCATACTGGTCACCGACTTTGGTTGGTTGCGCATTTGCGGTCAATAAGGCGTATTTCTTATCGATAGGAGCATTTGATGATGACCAGCTGATATGGGGAGGAGAGAACATAGAGCTATCATTTAAGAGCTGGATGTGTGGAGGAACAGTGGTGACATTGCCGTGTTCTCGAGTAGGTCACATTTTCAGACCGCTGCCATACTTGCATGAAGGAAATTGGCAACAATCTTGGCAAAAGAACTTAATGAGGGTTGCAGATGTCTGGATGGATGGATACAAGAAGTACTTCTACGCGTCGACACGGATTTATCCTGCTCGACGTGTTGAGTACACAACTGAGGAGAGAGTCACCCTACAAAAAAGAAAACGGATTAAAGAAGATTTAAAATGCAAATCATTCCAATGGTATTTGGATAATGTGACTCCCAACATTCCAATACCTCCTTACAATGCTGTCACCCATGGCGAGATTGTGAACTACGGTAGCGAGGCATGCTGGGAAGTGCTCGAAGATGGTCACATCAGTATCACCTATCTCTGTTATGAACACAAAATCATCCCAGCAAATATTTTTACCCTAACCAAAGATGGAATGCTGCTATATAGGGACAAATGTGTAACATTCCAGTTTCCGGAACCGCTATATCGCGCCATAGAATGCCCGGAGGAAGCAACGGTCGAAAATGGCAAGTGGAGGATGGACTATCCCGCAGGACAAGATCGATGGGGTACGCTCATTGTTAGCCTGTTGGTCAATGGGGAAACAAAAGACTACTGCACAACGCAAGTCACTAGCGCAGTCGGTCATCATAAAGGCACTCAAATGCCTCAGGCTAGTCTCTGTGAAGAAGACAACAACTTCCAAATATGGTCGCTTAGTTATCGTTTTGACTATACAGACAGTTTCATTGAGAAACTACATGTTTGAAACTAGCTAAATAATTTCGTTTGCGTACTTTTTTCAGTATCGTCTGCATCAGATGCTATTCCATTATATTTATTGAGCTTCTTAGCTTGAGTCTGCATATTGCAATATTATAACATAATTATTTATTAAGTTTTGTGAGCTTCGCATCCTGTATAATCTGTATTTGACTACATTTTTAGTGGAACTTTTATGAAGATCAATAAAGTCATATTGTCTTTTGAACTTCTGTTACTATTGCACTAGGAGTAAGGGATTGGTTTCAGTTGAGAAATCCAGATGGAAAACAAAAATTGTCCTGCAAGCAGTTTGGTTTACAGTATTTAGGGTCACTATTTTGTCAAAATGTATGACATTTTACCCCATTATGGGTCATTACCCCAAGACATCGTGGGTTTTAATTTGGTGAAGACACTAACATCCTAACAGAAGTTAAAGCGCTTCACCCATCATGGGGTAATTTGGATGAAACTATTTAAGTTCTATCGAATAATGGTAATACCCAGGAGAGCATAAAATCCAGAAGAGTACACAAAACAAATTTGGTGAGGATATAATCAACCAAACAAATTATAGCATGTACCCCATCAAAGGAAAATAACTATTAAAGTGATGGAACATGATGGTAACACCCTGTGAAGTATAAAAACCAAATTGAGTGAAGATCCATCACCCAAACCGAGGTTATGGCATTTTACCCCATCATAGGATAATTACCCCGTAGCTAACAATAAAAGTGTAATAACATGATAGACACATGATGGTAACACCCTGTAGAGTATAAACTAATTTGCCAAAGATTCGATCACCCAAACGGAAGTGATAGCATTTTACCCCCATCCATCATGATGTAATTACTCCACAGCAACCATTAAACACCCTGTGCAAACCAAATTTGGTAAAGGTCTGATTTGCCCAGCAGAAGTTATCATACTGCTGTTGCCATTGCCAACCAATTAAATTAAACGGAAGCGGTAAAAACAACTGCCTTGTTCTCATGAATATATCTATCACATGCTGATTGAGTTCATCAAAGCAACTTGGTGGCAGTGCTCCAGGGAAGATTTCCATACTTGAGTCAATATTGATGCTGCCTAATTACATCTATTGAGATACAGCCAAATCTTTGTCTAAACCAGCATAGCTGAACTTACTTATACAACAAACTCCACCAAAAGACAATTTAAATGTCACCTGGAGGTTGGGCTGAGTTCGTCAGTTGTCTTTCGATTGCTCAACTTAAGAGAAGGCATGAAGTGTTGCCTAGACCACTTAAACATCTTTGATGTATCACGCACAAAGTGGTTGAACACTCACTGGCGACCAAGTTGCGAGGTGTCGCTGAAGTAATCTGAAATTTGCATGCAGATATTCCAAGTAGGTTATTTCCAGCTACTGAAGGTTCTGGGTTCAATCCCCGGCCATGGCACTCGTCAGGAGCTACATCGCAACTGAATGTTGCTGTCATGAGACGTTAAATTGGAGGTGCCTTGTACTCAGGATCTATGCTGAGGCAAGTAGAAAACCCCACCCATGGGGTAAATGTGTAACATGATGTGGACTCAAAGCCTTATCATTTCATCATTACGTCTGCCTCTGCAGCTGCCTAAGCTTCAGACCAAGTAGCACTGAGACATTGACATTATTATATTTGTCAATCAAATCGCTCTGCCAGGTTCTAGCTAGAAACCTATGTAACATGTACAAAAAACAAAAATAGTTTTACTTATTTATTTGTGCCTCCCACGTAATAATGACTTGTTATATCCCTCCCTTCCCACAAGAAAACCTAACAATCACAAATATAACATTGTCAGCTTCACAGTACTTATTAAGTGTACGAAAATATTTATAAGTAATTTCAATTTAAATCTTAAAAATTTGCATTTTAACTACTTTTTTGATAATAGAATATAATATGATATATATTAGCAACAACAAATAATTTTCTCATACAAAAAGAAATTATATACATAATTTTCATTGTTCTTAATAAGTCTTATTTGAAATGTTCCGTTAATAAATCATAAATTCTACATCAGGCCAACAATCACTAACTATATTGAAATATTACACTCCAGGTAAACATAAATATTGGATGATTCTTAAAAAATGCTGTAAAAAATATTGCATGGCTGCCTGTCTAATAAATACAATGGAACATACTGAATTTAGGTATAATTACAAAAGAACAACCATCCTTACAGATAAAGTTATAACATAAACAATTAAGTGGTTTCCTATTATCCATTGCATCTAATAATCCTGCAGTGACATTTTTAGATGTAAGTACATTGCAGGAACTATTGACCATGCCACTGATATACAATGTAACTTGTATGACGGTATGGACAGTAACCCTTTCTAGAAAAATTGGTCCCCCGGTTTAAACTTTCAGTGGTGAAGCCTCAAATAAAACAACTATTTTGCCTAATTTAACTTCAAGCAAGTTTGTTCCATGATACAACTTTACAAGCAACATCAATTCCTGGATATCAATACATATACATATGACCACACCACTTTTGCAAAGCCATCCTTGCCTTCAACAAACAAATACTGTATTTATTGGACTGATTACTACTATCTCTTTTCCGCAGAATCCAATAAACCGTCCCTTTAAACCAAATTCAGTTACTCTGATTATTCAATATCTATTTGCCCTTTAATATAAAAAACATAGCTCAATCATGCAGCATCCCTCAGCCAAGCTATACATAATAGCCCCAAAAGCCATGAAATGAAATTAAGCATTGATTTTTGCATCTGAATGGGGTGGTTTTGTGAATCTCTTTTGCTACTAGAGAGAGCTATGAGGGCAAGCAAGTGTCATTACCATAACATTAAGCAAAGTTTGATCATCGCAATGCTTTAGGGTCAGAACTATGTTCGAAGATCAATCAAATATCACTATTTGTACAAATGAAGGTGTGAATATGACAGTTAGCAGCAACAGCTTTCATACATCACAGTAACAACAAAGCCTAAATATTTGCAGATTAAAATATGTGCCCTACACGCAAGCAATACATAATTTAAGGTAACAGAGAAGTGATTTAATTCCATTCTAATCCACTAGGGGATAACAGTTTTGGCATTGGCCACCAGGTGATATATTTTATTTATAACTAAGTAATTTGATACTTTTCGTAACTTTCCTCACTCAACTGGGAATGAATTTTGGCCTAGGAGTTCACCGTAGTATGCGTTTGGCAGCGGGAAAGCTTCATTTAAGTCTTTAGTATGGCTTTCTTATAGGCGAATGCACAAATAATTAATGTAAACGGAGGAGATTCTAATGACAACAACTCATGCAATACTTCAGCTAAACGCCAGTGATCAACACAATACTTGTCATCATCATGATATAAGTTCTCAAGGCAATTGTTATGATACTCTGCATAATTACAACTTGTGGAGCTACGTATAGTTGCTGATAACACTTATAACATACAGAACATCATCTCAAAGAACACTTCAGGCAATCAATTCTACAAACAATGTAACTGAATGAGAACTGAATTAAATCAAAAAGTAAAATATATTGAGTACAAATATTTAACTCTCTTTGTTACCACAACCTAATCTTTGTATCTCTTATATAACATTTATAGCAACATAGTTATATTCCCTTGAAAATATCAAAAGTTTGAAACAAAATGAGACCAATACATATAAGCTTTTCCGCAGCACACTTGAAAGAATGTACTCAAATCAACTTGTTGAAAAATGAACACAAAAGTGGTAAAACTAACGTATAATTTGTTTGACAATTTGTTCGTAAAAATTATAATTATAACACAAAACACCAACACAACCTCAACTTGGCAGATTTAAGACAACTATGACACATTTATTGTAAATGTGGTTTTAAGTAGCACACATTAAACGTAAATTCACATGTGCGCAGCAAATTTAATGGCCGACAAGACCATCGTTAAGTATTACAAATTTTGATTACAATACGATATCTTCTCATCGAACAATGCAATAGAGCACAAGTATAATATGTCATTCAGCTGAACAACATTGTCATTATTGTTAAGTTGAAACACACAATAAAGAACAAACATATTCTACTATCTTATACATACAAAAATGTACAATGGTATCACAATTTAACCAGCATCTTCACACTGACCTTACAAAGGCCTACAACATCTCAATTTGATCACTGAATAACTCATATTAAGGCTACTGGGGTTTTCACCTCCCCTGATAGTAACAAACGAGATTCCGAAGGAGCGCTACTTAACTTCATAGATTGACAACCTCTATCACATGTAATGTGCTTCAATTAAATTGTCAGTTTCTTTCTAAATATTAGTTAGAACCGTTTCTATGACAGTCAAGCAAATATTGCCACGAAAATCTTCCACATTTGAGGTAAGATAACTGGCATGCAAAAAACGAATCTTGGTGTTTTTTTTTTACAGTTTACAAACTTTGCATTAAGCAAATCTAGTCATGATTGCAGTATATCATTGACACATTGTCATCCATTATATGGACCTATACAACCATCATTGGCTGTGCAGTACATTATAAATGTACACAGTACCACAGACTGCATGTGTTGTCAAAATATAACAACCTTTTTTTTCTCAACAAAAACAGCTTAATTAGGTTACCTCGCATGCCTTAAAGAGGTTTATATACAGTTTTTCAAACAAATGCTTTCATGGTGCTAAAATGTATCTACAATGGTTTCTGTAAGTATTCTTATAATCAATTTACTTTTTGTTTTCTTTACCACGTTTCTCCTTTCCTTTTTTGGAAGAGTTTCGACTCAGAACTTCTCCGTTTCCAGGAAACGTGCTCCTTTGTTCGTCGAGACGGTTCGACTGAATCCTCTGAATTAGATTAAAGAAATCTTCGTCGGGTACAGTTGGTGCTGAACGTGCAGGAAGCTCGCTTCTCTGATCCTCAATCCTTGATCCCTGGAAAAAGATGAATTATAGAACTTCATATCTGTTTACCATAGAAATCTTACACATGCTCTCTTTGCTAAAAAACATCCCCTAAACACACACAAGATAAATCTATTATTTATCATAACATATAAGTAGATCTCATTCGAAAGGATTGTATCATGTTATATGGATTCAGCAGATAGTCTTCAAAATTAATAGACCATGTACAGAATAGACTTAAGAGTATTGTTATTATATTAAACTAGAATACACATTGGAGCAGGGACACTTTGATCCCTAGTGGGATCCAAATCATGTCATTTCCCGCCACTTTTGCCGGCTGGTCACATTTAAGGCCAAGAATCACGTAATTTCAAGTCAACTTATGAGGTTGGAAAAAAAAGCGTAATATTTTGGTAATAAAGGCATCAATGACGGCCACAAACATTGACAAGCTGTAAGACAACAATATCTAGCTATGCAGTGAGCTTGAGAGCGATGCACTGCTGTTAACTGCTGTTTTCATCTGGAAACCGATTGCAGATTTTGGCGGGAATGGCGACATCATGGACATCACGAAGTGAGAACAAAAGCTCTCCAGGGGGCAGAGCTAATTCGTAGAATGCCATGTAATTTTTCAGTGGAAAGTCCTATTGTGTTTCAAAATACCAGTGCATGAAATCTTCTGTAATATTTGCAAGCCTGCTATCACTACTTGATATAGGCCATGCACACAGATCATTTGTGCACCTAGTCTCATTTTAACATTGTTTAATGTCAAATTGCCAATAACAGCATTGTCATACATATCACAAAACTGACCAGTGGCCATTGTGGCGTTATTGGAAAGGTTTTCAAGGATTATGTCATACTACTCAATTGCAGTGAAATTGAGGTCATATTTGCGAGTAGCTGACGGGTGAATAGAGTCCAGAAGTGAAATAAGTAATGTTTAAACTACCAAACGAATTAAAAATACACACCTGGCAGCGCATGAGCATTTCAAAGAACTGATCATCCAGGGCAGTGGTGTCTGTCTTGCTAGCGAGCAGTTCGTTCAAAACTTCTCGACTGCTGTTAAGGCCTGGGAAGCTGGGAAGTGATGCTCTCTGGTCATTCATGCGCGACCCTTGGATGCCTGCGACCATGTCGAGAAATTCCTCAGCTTGTTGGGAATTAGGCGCTGTAAATATTCAAGATGAAACAAATAACATTTTTGGATGCACCAAAGATTAAATCAATAACGTCACGGACTTAATGATACTGATTACAGGTTTTTGGCTGATCAGCATGACCGAGGATCCAGTAGCATACCAGATTCATTTATTATGCCCACTATTATAACAAAAACATCTTTAAAAAAAATAAAAATAAACCAGAAAGTGTTATGTTATCTTTACAGAATGTTGTCTTCAAAATGAATAGACCATGTTCAGAATAGTCATCAGAATATAGTTATTATATGCAAATTAGTTACTCTTGCACAGTGTTATAAGTTACTCTTGCACAATATGTTACTCTTGCACACTGTGGCTTCGATCCTTTTCTTTCATTTGACCGACTTTTATATAGTCGTGACTGCCATTAGAGATAGTCAAATCTGAATAAATAGGTCACTCAGGAGAAGACAACTTGTTTAATAATGACCGTTGAACAAAACAGACTTCTTACCCATTGGTTGAGAGCTTTCAAAACTGTTGGACCTTTCAGGAACTTTGAACGAACAACGTTGGTCATCAATTCGTCGACTCTGATACTTGTGCAGCAAATCAAAGAATACGTCATCCTCCATTTCATCGGATTTCTACATAAAACGGAAAACGAAAAGGCAATTAAACAGTTGTGTTCCTTCTCAATTATACTTTACTTAGTTGGTGCAATGACAAAATGATAGAAAGCTGGGAGTCCACCAAACCACACCACACATTAATGGCATTCAGGAAATCGTTTGTATTGGTACAAGCATTATATCCCTATGTACAAAGATCATAACAAATCCTGCTTACTGCGCATAATTTGACTATAATGATACTCTTTCCAGTCAGATGGCACTGCTATAGCTATACCTATACCTTACCTTCTTTTCCCCCAGAGGGCGTGCTGATTTGGGTCTGTTGGCGTTAATTCCTTTAGGTTCTCGAAATGTAAAAAATTCATTTGAGACGCTGGCAGACTTCTCCAACTTGTGACTTTTAGTGGCCTTGGGCCTAGCACCTTTTCCTTCATTCTGTATAAAATAATATAGAGCTGTGTTATAGTTCTTGGCAAGATTAATTTCCATCATTGTTAGAGTCAATAATACTGTCACCTTGATTGTGATGGTGACACCAATGTTTACTATACAGCTTAATTAAAGTACATTACATATTTAGATTATGACTTCTACCTTGGGATCTGGAGTTAATTTCATGAGCTCCATGTTCTCCATACTAGGACGCCTGGCTCTAGGTCTGTCATCTGAGCCATCCCCGTTTTCAGATGAAGTTTTAATAGATGAGTTGCTACTACTTACGCTGAAAGACAGAAAACTTTTGCTTGTACATAAAAATAAGAAGGGGTTTTCAGAAAATGCACATATGATACCAGAGTCATCTATTTGCCTTATTAAAATTTTCTTTAATGTATAGGTCACACTAGTTTTTATGCTTTCATTTACGTTTTGTCTCCTTGTTCATTGGTTCTGTCAGATATTCCAAGAAGTTTTCGTAAGTCAGTAAGATTCATTTGAGCCGTTAGCTGGCCACCTTCATCACCGATCTAAACAAAGAACAAATCAGTTATTCATTCTGGGCTTGTACAACATTACATTCAAATACAGCAAGGGTCATTACAGAATCTAGTGAGAAGTTAATATCAACTATTCCTAACCTCTTGAGAAATCTCCAGGTGGCGATTGGCATACTGCAGCGCCTTCTCGTGGTTACCGAGTGCAGTGTGAGCATTGCCAAGACTCCAACAGGCACGACCTTCCCCAACCCGGTCGTTTAGTTCCTGGGCAATCTGTAGATGGCGTAAGTGGTATTCGATGGCTTGTTCGTAGTCTCGTAATAATGTAAACGTGTTTCCAAGACTGTAGCATGCTTGAGCCTCAAGAGCTTTATCTCCAAGCTCTTTAGCGATTTGCAAAGTTCGTCTGAAATGGGCAAGAAAAATTTGTCCATGAAAGTTGCATAAACACTTGGATATTAAAGTAGGTCATGTACAGTTCTAGTAAAACATTATATTCAATGGCCATTTTCCAGGGTCCTGCATAAGCACAAGTCAAAGCTATACATTTGTCAGCTGCTGGTTTAACTATGTATACAGTGAAACCCAACAATTAAAACCATTCAGCATTACAGTCAATATCACAGACTTGGAAACTAATCTCAGACTTAGAAGCTAAACTCCGAGGACGTCATGTGAATCCAGTACTCCCAATGGTTTAGGCAAGGCAGTCCCTCAGCCAATAAGAGTTGTGGATTCACATGACGTCCTCTGGAGTTTAGCTTCCAAGTCTTTGAGATTGTTACCAAGTCTATGAAATTGGCTGTAATTTTAAGATCATCATGATTTTACGACCACATTTTTGGGTCCCAAAAATATCATTTCAATGTTAAGAAATTCTAGCATTAACACCAACATGAAGACCACTTCAGAGATTCCCAAGGGTAGTTTTCTATCGTGGATTTTCTCTGTATAAATTACGTATATTGACTTTAGGTATACATGATTTTACAGCAATAATTAAATCCAAAAAAAACTTACTTGTATTGCTCTGCTGCAACCTCAAACTCTCCAAGGAAGATATGTGCATTGCCTAGGTTACTGAAAGCCCTACGTTCTGCAGATTTGTCACCAAATTCTTTGGCGATGGCAAGTCGCTGCAAAAATAACACATCGGTTAATAATGAAAGCAACAATAACATGGCTTATTGTCTTGGATGGGTGTATCCTTAAGTCATAAACAAATATCATGTACGTTTGATGTGAAATTATTCAGTAAAACGTCCTAATATTCAACTTTCCATTTGGTTAAAATTAGTTATAAGGCATAGTATGTTTTGAAATACAGCACTATTCTTGGCTAAATCATTCTGGCAAACATCTATTCTTGTGTTCGTTGACTGAGGCATATACAGTGTATATATAAGCATTAAAAGTATCGAAGTAGTTCTACAGTTAATCAATGCATGAGCAACATTTTGGCAATGGGCTTCTTACTTAGCAAGATGGTCTAAAACAACCATTTAACGTGTTTAATGATGCTATCATACAACCAGGTCATGCAGTGCAGTTCATCACATCACAATTAGCTGAAGTGATTAAACAATGGTTGTACCATCTGCCTGTGTTAATTACAAGATGGACATCGATAACCAGCCAGGCAGACCAAATGCAATCAAAACCTGCAATAATTAATTTAACAATGAGAATAAAAACAAATTTATGGAAAAACCAACCTCTTCATGAAATTTGATGGCTTGGCTGAAGTTTCCCAATAAATAGTGAGTGTTCCCCAAATTTCCACAAGCGCGACCCTGGGCAGCCCGGTCACCCAGTTCTTTGACGATTTGAAGATTTGCTCTGGAATAGATTTTAAGAACTCTTCAGTTAAGGTGTGTCTAAAAACACAAAGTATAATAGTCGTAGTACAAGTAAAGCATTAATTACTTATTTCTTTAACCTCACCATCACAATACTAAAATCAAGTATCACTCTATTTAGAAATCTGCAATTGTGGGGTATATTTTTAATTTTGCATGCTAAGTTTATGTTATCTGCATGATTTAATTTGTAAGGTCATCTAAACTTCGAAGGGCCTGAGTAAAGAACCATGCGTTGAGTTTCCCTTAAAGCGCGCTACTCCTTTAAAGTAGGTTCATTAAGTAAATGGATGATAAAAAAAAATTTCACTTACTCGTAATACTCGACAGCTTTTTGAAGGGAATCCCGCACCTCAGGTGGAAACTCCCCAGGGTCCTGATGTGCGGCTCGACTAGCGTGCTTCCCTTTTGCATGGTACACATTTCCCAAATTGTAGAGTGCTCTAGCTTCCCCTATCTGAAAAAGCAACATATCACTAATGATCACTGAGCTTTAAAAAGTATCTTTCTTTATACTAGTCAAATAACCTCATGTTTTTCCATGTGTGTAAGATGTTCGGTTACTTTAGTCATTAGTCGCATTGGCTCTCCATGCATTGCTGAGTCAACTGAAGTATCCCATGTTTGGAATAGAGTCTTTTCACTGAGCAGCCCTGAATTCAGCATGGCATAAGTCTTTCTTCTCCTCTTGTTACTCATTTTGCTTTTCAGACATAGAAGATCATAACTAAAATATTCAGTAAATATAACTTTCTCAGAAAAATAACAAAAATCAACTGAATGATAAGGTGTCAAATATACATTAAAATGCACTAAAAATACTACTGCTTGGATGCACTTTGTTTCAGCCAATCACAGACAAGGGCGGGAACTTTTTCAGCCAATAGAATTGGAGTATTCTGTCATAGCCACCTGGTGGAAATATAGCGAACATTCCGTGAAAATCCAGTCTAAGCACCTCATAATTTTCTTTGCCTCTAACAGCCAATCGAATAAATTGTAGCAAATTGAATCAACAGACTGACTTAAGATCAGTGAGAGACATAGCATATACGTACGCTATTTCATTTTCATTAACTAGTCTCACCTTTTATGTTTAATTAATTGTTCTAGAATGGACACTATACTTCAAAGGACATACTAAGGGTGACCAGTAAGCCAATTTCCTGAGTAAATTATTGATGGCGAGAGTCATGTATTTTGCATTAAAAGCTAGCATCTGACTGACAATGTTATAGAATAGAATAACATTATATCCCACAATAACCTGTATACCATATAGAAAAGCCATGTGGTATATAGCCTATGTGGTGTACATATCTATACTACATGGTTTAGTGCCGCCGCTTTAAAACAATAGTTTGACCACCATTCAACAGATAAAATTGTCAGCTCTCTAAGAAAGTTTGAATTTTTAAAATCGGACCAGAATTAACGATTCTAGAGCCAAAAAAGGTAACAGAAAGTCAGTGGTCTGTTCAGTCCACAGATACAAGCTACTGTATATGTGTTGCTATGGGCAACGTCTTAGGAGCGTCATTGCTTCGGTAATACAATTGAATAATACTGAACAATAAACCATTTTCTTTTAAAATCTACTTTTAAAACAAATTCTGACAAGAAATATTTAACAACTGGTTCGTAAATATCATTCGTAAATTCCTTGATTAATCTGAAAATGTCCCAGAAAGTTTTGAGGTGATGACGTTGCTGACAGTTATGCAATGCTTTGATTGGTTAATGGCAAAAAGTAATATTCGTGAACTTTTTGTATCCTACATGAATGCTTAGCCAGGCAGCTCAACTAAAAGTGAAAATTGTGGGATATAAATAAGACCAAAGGGGATATGTGGTATATTTTTATATTCCCTCAAGCGTGGACAGATTGGCTTCAGAATTCACTCATGGCTAACGCCACTCGTGAATCCTGGCCAATCTGTCCACTCGTGGGGAATATAAAATATACCACATAACCATTGGGTCTTATTATATTATCTTATTTCAGTATTACCTAAACATGACATAGCATAAACATTGATAAAGCTAGTAAAACATCAATTAAAGTTTAAATTGCCGAACCAGTCAAAAAGCCTCATCATACTTTTGAATCTAAACAACTTTATACAATAAAAACAAGTATTGTCTAGTTGAAGGTGATTGTACATGAAATACAACGATATACAACATGTACAATAAACACTAAAGGAATGCATCAGCCTCTCTTGGCAACACAGAATGAAGTATGATGCCCAGAACTGCTTTATTGTGCACCTAAATGCCGCACAAATTCATTGTGAAAATGACACAAAGAATGCGTTTTGTACATAGCGTAAGCTGATCAAAGTGTTCATCAAAATGTGAGGCCAAAAAAAAAAAACAAGAAAAAAGGGCTTTTAATACAGCATACGGTGGCCTGATCAATAACCTACAGCTCACCTGTCTACAGACAGAATACAGAAAAAGTTGCGCAGTGTTACGCTGGCTTTCTGCTGAGACAAAAATACACTTTTCACCAGATGGGAAATATCTGATTAGGCTACTGCATATCACAAACCATGGTTACAGGTGAGGTAGTGCAATATCAACCGTTACATCCAGACCTGACCTGAAGAGAACGGTTTTCAATTACCCCTCACCTGTTGTTTTACAGTTGTTTGTACATATTTTTTTGCCTCAATATTGTTTTTCTGAAGCTTAGTCAGCTTATACGACCGAATCAAGGCAAATGTAATGATGAGATGACAACCTGACAATGCTTGGAGCCCATACCCAAGTTACCATTTACCCCATGAGTAGAGTCTTTTATATGCCTCATCGTAGCCACTGAGTACATTAATTTACAGGAAGTGAAATTGAATTAAAGGTCTCATGCAAATGTCTTCCAGCTAAGGTACAGGTAATAAACTGATAAAGAGTTTCATGGCCAGGAATCAACCGCAACATCTTTCACAAAGCTTGTCAGAGCTCGAACTACCAGACCTATGTCAGTGAAGACTGGGCTAATAGTTCGCTGGCCTTGCTGCGACTAGCTGACGCAGTACGCAGGTAGGGGCTGCCATTAGCCGGGAGGGATTCCTCCCGGTAGCGTGCGTGCGTATCCTAGGCTTTAACATTGGAAAAGCCTGGACCGGAACGTCAGATACCCAGTCTAAAAATAGCACAGCTAATCAGAAAATTCAGTTATTGGCCAATCAGCCATCCGGGATAGGTAGAGGCGACCTGCCTATCGCGTTCACGCTTAGGCAGGTCCCAGCCAAGGCTAATAGTGGAGTTTCCATAAAGCTTCTTGATATTTCCCCTAGGTGGCTACTGGCAGAATGCTGTAATCCTATTGGTTGCACAGCTTCCCGCCCTAGATTCTGATTGGTTTAAGCAAGAGGACCCCAGGCAGCGATATTGCTAGTGGATTTAACGTATATTTAATGCCTTATGTTTTAATAAATTTAGCTTTTTTTATTTAGTAAATTGCGTTTATATAAGATAAGATAAGATAAGATAAGATAAGATAAGATAAGATAAGATAAGATAATAAGATAAGATAGATAAAACTTTATTTATAGTTGGAGGTGCAAGACAAAACAATAAAACATAAGCTATAAAGCTTTTAGCCGACTAGTAAAAATAACAAAAACAGTGAAAGAAGATATATATACAGATGATTAGAATGAGATTATTAACTACACAATGATCATAGATTATTTTGCTGACAGATTATACATGATCCACAATTACAACTTTCTAAGGAATTACAACGTCTTAATAAATCTTTGAACTTAGCTAATTCATCTACTTGTTTTAGTTCAACAGGTAAGGAATTACGGCATATGTAAGTTAATGTAATCCAGCGGCATATGTGTTACAAAGACAAACCTACATGAATTACAGATGACAAAAGCAGTATGTCCTTTACCTCTTAATGAGAATAGAGTATACCATTCTGCATTAATAAGATATGTTGAAAACAGCACAAAAAAGCCATAAAAAAACCATCTTCTAAATCACTTCAAAATGACCAGATTCAATCTTAGTCTTTCAGCTAATTCATCATGAAACTCAAAATGATTCAAATGCACATTAAATGTACACGTAACACAACTACATAAGCCAGGAATTGACTTTGTGTAGGCGTTATACCACAGTTAAAATCCGAATGAATTCGACACTGGCATACAACTCAAGACTGAACAGGTAGAAATTGAAAGCTATTTCAGATGTTGGCATTCAATTGTCTTGGTGAGCCACAGATAATGTTGTGTTGATTATAGTGAAGAACTGCAGACATAATATGCAGACAGTGGGCCAAGAACCACATCAATTTGGGAGAAAATAGCTAGATTTAAGTAGGTTTTTGCTAGGTTTCTCAACAAGGAATTGTTATATGCAAAATCCGCTGAATAACCGGCCATCTACATGCTTAGTGGCTCAGTTCTGGGCTATTCTAGAGTCCCTCCACTTGCCCCCTGAGCAGTGGCTGAATTCAACAGCATGAAAACAGCCCACTCATCTCAGTAAAGTGCTGAGATGGACAGAAATAACCTGTCGGTTTTCTGTCAAATATCAACACTGATTTAATAGCACATCATGGTGGAATATCAGTCTCCTAAGCAGACCCTCCACCACTATGGGGCTTTTAGCCCTGAGGGTCTGCCAGATTTCGGATGGACCAGCGATCTTAGTGGGGGAGCAAGGAATTTGACTGTGAATATTAGTTTATTTTAAGCATAAGCATACAAAACCACACCTAATGTTACTTAATAAGTTAATAACACAATCCAACATCAGATTTAGCGATATTTACATTGAAATCAACGGGCGCAGTAATTGACCTAGATCTGGTGCCGTTGGAGCAATGTTGCGAAACCACATAGGCTATAGGCCAGAGACATTAAATTGGAGATGCCTTGTGTGTGATGTCTTTGCTGAGGCAAGTAAAAGATGCCACCCATGGGGTAAATGTGTAAGATGGTGTGGACGCCAAGCCTTATCATTACATCTGTCTCTGGCAGCTGGTCATAGAAGCTGACTAAACTTCAGACCATAGGCAGTAATTGAGACTGTAGAATGTAGAGTGCTAAAACCTAATTTGCTGAATATGGCTGCTCTGCTGTATATTAATGATATCGCTCCCCAGTCTGAGTTCAGAAAGACTCATGCTTGAACAGGCCTACCAAGGCTGAATTAAGTTGTGAAGTCAGTTGAGACTCTGTTGAGCGATAGCAGACTATAACACTTCCATTTAGTACCTTTTTTCCAAGTGAATGGTTACAATCGGTCACAGGCATTAATTGAATGGGTGGGTGGATGAGTGGGTGGGTGAGATGGGCTTTATGCCCTATTTGTGCACCAGATAGGGCTGATCAGGACAGGCAGGTGCCAAGGCAATGAAGCGAATGATGAAGCAACCTTCTAACGTGGGCTGGATTCTAACCCAGGAGCCAGAGGTTGGCAGCCCAGCGCACTACAACACTAATTTAATAGCACATACATCTTAGTTGATTATCGATCTTCTTGTAAGTGACCAGTAAGGATCAGTCACATACCCCTAACCTAGACATTAACATGATTAATTAATCAAGACAGGTGGTTCCTTGCAACTTCACACACGAGCGCAAGATCAAAGAGGAGCCACAAGAAAGAAGATCTACTAAGGAGATATTCGGATAGTCTTTTAAAGTCTGTTAAAAGGATAGAGACAACCACTTCCTTCGTTAAGGTCAGACGAAGGTCATTTATTGAATTTACTATAAGCTGGCAAGATATAACGCAAGAGTAATTTAATGCAGCTTACATTTTTCTAAGCCAATTTGTTAAGTGAATATATTTAATTCATAACATTTGTATTTGCAATGCCATGCATAGCAGATGATTTTTATCTTCATACGTTCTTTTATTCTTATTGGAATGTAGTTAAACAATAACCATGTATTTATGATAACTGTCTGTCGCTTTGAGATAGTGTATCAGAGAAAGGAGTAATCAATACATACGAGTGAGATCTTGCAACTAATTGTCTCAGTATAAGTATATACATAATCATGCTTAATGAGCTATTTTGCCCATCATACACCTCTGAAAAATAATCCACATCAGCACAATTATCTTACGAAGTGTCTTATTATATGCTTATACGATTTTCACCTTGTGGAACTCTTGTGACCTTGAAAGTCATTCAAGGTCACTAATAAAATTCTAGAATTGTATTATCTCAGCACTTGCTATTGTTTTCTTGTCTGAAGCTTAGGTAGCTTAAAATGGATGGTGCCTGGCAGATGCAATGATGAGATGATAAGCTTAGGAATCACATAAAGTGAGCCAGGCAAACCAAAAAAAGAAAAACTTTGTCTGATGGACAACCATTTAAATACTCTAATTCAAACACTGCAAAGAGCAGTGTCGATCGCATGAGACATTAAATTGTAGGTGCCTTGTACTCTGTGTCTATGCTGAGGCAAGTAAAAGACACCATCCATGGGGTAAATGTGTAACATAGTCTGGACTCCAAGCCTTATCATCTCATCATTACATCTGCTTCTGGCAGCTAGCTGGTCATATAAGCTGACTAAGCTTCAGACCCAGTAGCATTGAGACATCAGACATTAGAATGTCCCCCCCCCCCCCCACCATTCTCGCTAATAACATCAACCAAGCAATATCTGCAGTATTCTGGTCTCCACTTACCCGGTCTGTGAGTTCCCGTGATATATCCAGATGGCGCTGACAGCAAGCCACAGCCTCATCAAACTTTCCAAGTACTTTAAGGGTATTTCCGAGGTTACCGCTTGCTTTGGCCTCTCCTAGTTTGTCACTTAATGCTCTACGAAAGAAAAAATATAAAGACAAATTAAAGCATATGTTCATTTCGGTTTATTTGTATAGTATAGATGTACATGTACAGTGTACATCTAAGCTAAATGAATGACACTGCAAGCGAAAAGAAAACATAGAACATTCTAGAATGTACCTGAAAATAGAGCACAGCCACCCACAATTTTGAAATCTTTGTAAAAATTGCCTGTTATCATGATTATGCATATTCCCCTTGCAAGAATGCAATTTGACTCTGAATGAATTTAATATCTGGAAAAAATCTACTATTAAAATGAAAGGTAGTCAAGAATGTAATATCTTCAAAACCCTGAAAGATTCTATTTTTTTCCTTGTGTCGAAGCATATTTTTCTTTTGGTGGCAACATGCTTTTCGGTCAAATGTTAATTTTGATTAGGCCTACTAAACAAATGCTAACGATAGATAAATTAGCACATTCTAGAGCCCGCTAAGGCACACCATACTTTGGAGTAACATTGGGATTAAATCAGAAAATCAAAGTATAACATGTATACATTGCACATAAGAAAAATAATTCCAACGTACAATACTAAATGACAGTTCAGGTCTGGATTTATCACACTGAAGCACTCCTCATTAGCATAATTTTTTTGATACAAAGAAAACTTTGGGGTGCCTTCTGCCATATTTGTCCATTTGGCATTGAAACCGTCGTTACTTGGAATGTAGTCAACTACGTCTCGCTTAACTCAGCCAATACAAATGAACCATGATCATAAATCACTCATCGATGAACAAAACGTTGTTTCATATCCAAAAAGTATCCAAGGTTTTTCAGGTTATTATTGATTTTTACAGCTCAGAAGGTAGACAAGTCAAATCATGAAAGAATTGATAAAATCCATCGATTAAACAACCACATAGGAGCATGCAGTCATGCAATTCATTTCAAATCCTTGCGGAAAATAAAAAGTCGTTCAACTCATAGTATGCTGAAGAGCGTGTTGCTATCAAAGAACGAGCACTTTAGCGCATCCTCAGAACCTCACAGGTTATTTATACCTGAAAGTCAAAGGGCATCAACTGTCTAACACGAAGAATCCATCAGTCTTTTTGTCGTCATGATACTTTCTTGGTCAACAGCCAACCACCAAGACTAACAAGACTCTGGTTTCAAGAGTGCAACCAAAAGGGAATGAGCGAGAGATAAAAAATATGTTTCTTAGTTCTTCCATCAAAGAAATATGCACAAAAACTACTGTGATCATAGATAAAACCAGACGAAGAATAGTGATACTCCTTGAATCTTTCTAAAAATAGTCCCATTTCCTTTCTCCCAGAAAGTACTCACAATAGTTTGCAGTGACTGTCTAGTGTCCTTACAGCAGGTTTTCATTAATATTTAGCCCACTAAATAATGGTAAATCCACATTTTTGGTCAAGAGTGACAGTTACAAGAATCATCCACTCAGAGCCATCTTCCTGTCATCAAGTGGGTCAGCACTGGTCAGTGGGAGCTGCAAGAATAGAGTCTTTTCACTGAACAGCCCTGAATTCTACAGGACATAAGTCTTTCTTCCCCTCTTGTTACTCATTTTGCTTTTCAGACAGAGTAGGTAATAACTAACTGATTCCATAAATATTACTTTCTTTGAAAAATAACAAACATCAACTAAATGATAAAGTGTCAAATATACATTAAAATGCACTAAAAATACTCCTGCTAGGATGCACTTTGCTTCAGCCAATCACAGCCAAGGGCGGGAACTTTTTCAGCCAATAGAATTGAAGTATTCGGTTTTAGCCACCTGGTGGAAATACAGAGAACCTTCCGTGAAAATCCACTACTTTGTAACCATGGCAACCTGGTGAGTCACCAGAGTCCAGGCCACTTCAAATTTGACCTAGTTCTATTGGTGGGCCACCTATAGAAAATAGAGGGCTAATTACTCCTTAATTAATAGAGATGACTTGATAGTATGTACAAGAGTGTAATGGCATTAACTCAGGGAATTTACAGTAGTTGAGGCCATATTTTCTACATGGGATTCAAGGAGTATCACTTTAAGTCACTATGGTTACTTTGGTTGTATGCAGAAATGTTGATGGAGTATCTATCCTCTGTAGAGCCTCAGTTTGTTATTGTGTCTGGTTTGGTCAGAAAACACCTTTTTAACACCTTTCAGCTGTGCTTGGGAAATAGAACTAATCCGAACTACTGTGAAAGGTTTTAAAGCCAAACCGGCTCATCATTGCTCATCTAGCAGAAATGCAGCCTAAACTAACTAAAATCGTTCTTTTCATTTTCATTCATCTAAATCATCACATTGCAAAATGGGAAATGCCTGCTGATATATGAGAATAGAACTATTATATTCTCCGATGTAATGTTTTGTCCAATCAGATCTCTGAATTTATACCACGTGACTGTCCAATTTCAGGTTATATTGGATTGAAGAAGTTGTATTTGACAGGGATAAGTTGTATTGGATCCCTTGTAATGAACACAAAGGATTGCCACAATGGACATTGTGACGTCATCACAATGGGGAGAAAAAGTACCACCAGCAGAGGTCACGGAGACAATTGCAGATAAGTATTGTTAACTGACTTCATCTATAAATTTGGGTCATTCCGTGTCAAATCATCCAGATTTTGGAAATATAAATGCTAGTGTAAGGCTGAAATTTGCTGCACTGACTATATCCATCCCAAGGAATGTAAAAATGGTCTCAAATCAAGTGTATCTCTAGTTTTGTTTGCATGGTTGGGCTACAAAATCAGTCGAAAAACTAATAAAGCAAAAAACGAGGATTTATTTAATAAGCCATAGCTCCAAGACTAATCATGATATGATGCTGATTTTTTTTTTAAAGTTCCTATGATATTTCTCTGTATAAAAGAACATTCATTTTGCTTAAAACTTTAGAAGATCTCCTGTAATAAATATAATTGTATGTGGGTTTTTTCGATTTTGCAAAAAATCGCCATAGTTTGCATCACTGTTTGACCATGTCACCAGTTATTCACCTCTTTCAAATTTTTACCATGTATTCTTACACATCTAAACATAATCTAAAAAAGAAAAAAATTCAGGATGGTGTTTCAGGGCATTCTGGGGGGGGGGGGGGTCACCTTGCACCCCCTGGATGATTTGACACGGAATGACCATATTGTGACGTCATCCATGCAACGATGGTGTAGTGACGTCATCGTATCGTCCTTTTATTTGCTACGGTCATAGAGCCCCCTATTACATAAAGATGTGCAAATGGCTGAGGTGTGAATAGAGCACATTTATAACACTTGAGGTCATGAAATTGGCCAGGTCATCGGAATTGGTCACCCCGAACAAATACTATCACACACCTTGCAATTTCGAAATTTCTTGCGAAACTAACACTTCAACAAGCATCTTAGAAGTGTTTTTGATAGTTTATTTTAGAGTGGCAAACTTCGATGACCCTGGCTAAATTCTATGAGCCTGAGTGTAGTAGAAATATCTCACTGGAAAATATCACACTTGTCCAATACAGAGTTTATTGGATTCAGAAAGCTTAATTGGACTAAGGGTATCTTTTCTTCATCCAATAAAACTCTATATTGGACTCCGTACCATCCACTATTGATATAATATTGGACAGAATGTAAAAATATGAGTTTTCTGTAAGTAGAAGCAACCATCTTCTTATGAAGACGTTTCCAGCAGCTTTGAACCTGTGCATAGGACATCTTGCTAAATATTGGTTCTGCAATAAAGACTTTAACCTGCAATTTCTGCACGGAACAACATCAAACTGGTTATGCGAGCCAAAGATGTTAACATTAGTAACTCATTATTGAAATCTGTGAATTCAATCAGTGCATTTAATACAGGACGAACAGACAGCATGTAACCAACAGCATGAACAGCTACAGCCGCAAATACCATGAAATCCACATGGAAGGGAATTTCTTATGAAACCTGAAGCGTTTCCATGGCAACAAGTGGCAAAATAAGGGAGACCTATTCTTCTCGAAGACCTCTAATTACAAGATCCATGCATGCCATAGTGTCATAAGTCATGGCCCTCGTCACCTTGGCAACGATTCTTCTTGTCAAAGGTTCTCTTCTAGATCTTTTTCGGAAACTAATCAGGACACATGTTTGCTAGAGTTGGGTTGTTGGTTTTAGTGCAGATTTTGTTTGCTTCCATTTACTATGTATGTCCTGTCATTTTATTCGACTGATTAGCAGGACCCCTGTCCAGCAGGCCAATTTTCGTCATAGAAACACCTGTGCCTCCCTCTGACTGATGGCTTTTTTGGCAATGTAAAATGTTAAAGAGAGGCAACTTTCAGGACATTATCTCTTACACTGTTTGTTTCCATCCAAACTGACATTATGATGATATTAAGGTCACTAAAATATTTAGGGTTTTAGTGCAGTATAGCGGACCCAAATTTATGACCATATTTGGCGTCCAAAGAATATAAAATATATAACATTATTTTGACCAACACTCACAAAGTTTTGAAGGTCTTGTCCAACAAGAATAACATTTGTGTAGTGTAGCAGGGGTTTGGGGGCAAAAGCCCCCACGAAAAAAGAAAAAAAACATTGTCTTTGCCATGAACATGAAAACCGCCGTCATTTGTTTGTGACGTCATACATGAATTCCAAGCATTTGAATTTGGCATATACATGGCACGGAGGCTCACTAAATATGGTCATAAATCTGGGTCCGCTATACTGCACTTATTCCAATATTTAATCTTGAGGAACATGTACCATTACACTGAGAGACACTTCAACTCGATTGATGAACTTTTTAAAGATATGTTATATGCAGATAACCTATTCCAAAATATATTTAACAAATTTCTGTTAATCTCAAATTTTGACTTTTAAATTTTTGGTAAAATATTTTTAATTAATTTTCATCATATTTCTACTTGTACTGTACGCAGCAAATATTTAAACAGTATAATATAGATTCTACTACTACTATATTAATTATCAAATTTCTCCGCAAATTGCCAACTACCAAGTGATTCAGAAATGACCACAAATTCTGCTCTCCTAATGCCTATTCAAGTAAGTCTTCTTGTGTCATGAACTCAGATTGTTGATTGACTATTTTTTTTTGGAAGCCCACAAAAAATTTCCATATAATGAACATTGGGAATAAAACCAGATTTCTTGTTTTCCAAATGCTTAAATCATTAAATGATCCAAAATAATTTTAAAGGTGTAAAGCATTCAAAGTTAAAATTTCAGATTATTTACAATTATGAAATCACAAATGCAGTGATATTAGCCACTGTTTAGCTTAGAATTAATGCAGAACTTTCAACATTTGTTTAACATTGTTCAACTAAATTGCATTCACACCAGTGATGGACAGTCACTTCAGTGTAAAAACTTACCTAGCAAGATTGAGATCATGTTTGTGGTACTCCAGAGCTTTGCCATACCCCTGTAAATAGAAGTATGCATTGCCCAGTTGACTGTAGATGGCGCTTAATGTTTTAAGATCATCAGTTCCGACTTGAATCGCAGCTTCGAAGAACTGCACCCCACTTCGACAGTCTCCCGCTTTGCATAAACGCTCTCCTTCCAGGGCAAGTTCCATACAAGTCCCTTCCATCGTCTGCAAATTAATTGAAAAATAATTGAATAAAACTCAATCAAAAGTTCAAAGCGTTTCAATTTGGTCATGAAAGTGTATTGCAACATTCCGTAGAACACAGGATTTGTTCCGGAAATTTTAAGAAGTGCAGGTACTAGTCACCGGCAGTACTTCAAATTCTGTTTGTGTCTTCGGCATCTGAAAGTGTTCTTGAATATAATCAACTAAACATGACGATGCTGAAACTGAACTAAGTGCACATCACCACGGCTCACTTCCATGTGCAATGGAAAGATTAGCTCCTGCCAGTATCCCATATATCCATAATGATCAGAACAGTAGGTGACACAGTTCTCGGCTCAGCATATGATAATGCACATGATCACCAGTCTTGCTAATGGATTCTACTAATTGCAAGTTATCTTACACAGTTCGAGATACTTCACTGTGAAGGCATGAACTCTTGAGTGTACAGCTGAACTGCTCTTTCCTGAAAAGCTCTACAAACGGATTACCGACATTTAAATTATGAAAATAATATTGTTATTGTTCATGTTCATTGGCTGTGTTTCACTACATTTATTAAAATATTCAACACAAGACATTATAATCCTAGAGGCAAATCATTCAGCATTTGTTCAGGCATTATATGTATTTATTTATTTGTAACAAATATTGGCTAATAAATATTAAACAATGATAAACTTTATTCTATTCCATTCCATTCTATCATATTGTTCTATTTTGTATCCCAATGATCTGAGTTTAACTTATTTCTTGGTAATTTTTCTCAAGGGTACCTTAACATTGTAAGCGAATGGTATAATGTCAAAAATGTACCACTGATCACCAATCGGCTAATGACTACCACCCGCATTCTATTTTGTTTCAACATATTGTTCAACTTGCATCTAATCAAGCAGCAGCTATGTACAACAGAATAATCAAGTATATCTGGATAATCAGCAATCATCATATGATCATACTGCACATTCATCGGCATCATGGTTAACACAGTTTTTTATGTAATGATTTTATGACCAATCTCTCATAATTCTTTTTATTAAATTGATTTGCCTTTGAAAACTTGTTTTTATGTAAAAAGGTGAGACTATAATAAACATTTCTGACTTTGACATGGTTTAGTATATATAAAATGCATGACATTATTATTAACATATGACCTTCAATCATGACCTTCGGCCAGGTGTAATACATCCTTAACATTGACTCTTAACTTCAAGGTTTACATAAGTAACAGGACTTTAAGAGTCTAAAGATATGTAATAATACCAGATCTATGAGAGTTGAATATAATCTTAGTTTTATAACAGTATTATGCACTTCGTATGTCATGCCACAGAACATACTATGCACAACTGCAATGCCGTAAACTTGCTGAGGACTTTATGGTCGCTGTGGATGCACCATCAATCAATTCCCTTGCACTCCGCTCACCTGTTCCTGTGAAGCAACATCCTTAAACCCCGGAAACTGGCTGTTGTCGATGGTATCCGCATCTTCCATCACAACGGAGAGGCTAGTCATGTCAGCTCTCCATTATATCCACTATCAACAGGTTCAAGTCAATGCAAAGTCACTTGATATGGCTTTTCCAAACTCCTCACGAAAGTCTAAGTCCATTTTGGTTGTCAATTAGGAAGTAGAGAACCATTATTAGATTTCAGCCGGTTGCTGAGTAATGCTGTAGAAACAAAGAAATCGCTAAATTTGCAAATTATGTAGTACTCAGTAATTTTTTGTGATTATTAAACAGGTCTGCGGTACTTAAAAATGTTTAAGTACCGGGTAAGAACATCCTCAATAAATACTGCCACGATACAGCTTTGTCACCATAGCTATATCCTATCCTGTCCTATCCTATCCTATCCTGTCATGTCCTATCCTATCCTGTCCTATCCTATCCTATCCTATCCTATCCTATCCTGTCATGTCCTATCCTATCCTTACAAGTCACACTTCCAGATGTCACATTCATGCCCATGAAAACAAAACACTAGAGTTTGACAATAACTCTGTAACTTCAGCAGAATCAGAAAATCTGAAGTAGCAAAACACATTAGTAGTATTGACAAATTCGACAAACCTCTTCCTGATAAATTAACTGCAGCCAAACCGCTCAACAATTTTGCGAGTTACTAGACGTCGCGAAAAGCTAATTGAATTTGCCTCATAATTTGATTAATTTCTAGGCTTTCCTTGGCTGGGACTTTGAAATTTCCATTAAGTCAATCACTCCAGTTTCCTCCGAAAACTCTGACAGAGGATTTCTGCAAATGAATAACAACAAGAATCAATACCTTCTTACACAATGTCATGTCGTTACTGGTAACTTCATATATATAAGAAGTTTATATACTTCTGTTATGGCTTACTAGTTCTTTCATATTCGATCACTAGCTTACTCATGCCAAGGACAGTTAGCACTAGTCACAATAGTATCCTATCCTATCCTATCCTATGCCATCCTATCCTATCCAATCCCTATTCCATCCTTTGCTGTCCTACCTTATCCTATCCTATCCTATCCTATCCTATCCTATCCTATCCTATGCCATCCTATCCTATCCGTCCTTTCCTATCCAGATTAATACTATATATATACATAATCTACTTATTTTTCATCATATATACTTGCTCACATTACCGCAAAATCATTATTTACTTGTACGAAGCTGCAATACATTACCCAAGGCAGGTAATGCCATTCATTTATTTTAAATAGCGTTGTTTAGGCTACAAGCTGATTCAACATATGTTATTCCTGTGTCATGTGTACAGCAGCAGTATTTACTAGCAGTGCAAAAACACGCGAATCTAACCCAAACAGAAGCACACACTAACCTAAACCTAACCAGCTAACAAAGACAGACCCAGCTACTAAACTATATCTAACAACACTCATTACATTGCACTTGACCAGTTTATCAACTCCACTTGGCACACCTTCCATCCACACTGACCTAACCATTCTATGTGCTAACAATTCCTCTCTCTGGACACACTACGCCATGAGGCAGTAAGCCAGGCTGATTTGGACAGACCATAAAACTGATCTAGGTGGCTAGAAGTGACATTACGCTGACAAATTGCTTGGCTAAAGGCGACAGGTCTCTCATAGCGTTGGGTGCTAGCTTCGAGGTCACTCGCTGTGAGCCGCGACACTTGCGTCAGCAGAGGGCATCACCAGCTTATATCGCATTTTAGCGTGTTGTAACAAGCTCAAAAGGGCACTCGTTACAGCTAATAAGAGATTGTCCGGTTGTAATTAGTGGCCAGGGTGCAATAAGTGCACTGATGACAGGGTGGATCTTGCGAAACCCCATGGGAATTAGCTACTAAGAATATCCTCGCGAGCTTGTCACATCACTCACATGAGGTGCCTGATCAATAAAGTGCTACATGTGGCTTACAAAGCAGCAGTTGTATTACCTTACGACAGCACAAGAGCATCGAGTCAAAATCATGCTAAATCTGCAAAATTACAGTGTTACATTATTTAAAACAATTATTGATTCAAATACTTCAATTTCGCGTCATTGCAATCATTTCTTGTAAATCGGGCAACAATTTGCTGCTGCTGTACTTAAATTGCTGTGGTGTCAGAGTTACATGATACATAATGTACATGAGTACAATATCTGCAATATTTTTAGGCTTCATTAAAATTGAATCATCGTGAATTCATGATAAATTGACTCTATTTGATTCTAAATTGACTCTATCTATCTACAAATTATATACTGCAATACCTGTACGCAATGCATATTGTATTATTGTGTATAGCATGACATGAAGTACAACATATACTGTCACACTACTCAAGAGTCGAACCTTTTATGACATTTATACGACATAAATTAAAGTCAACTGTAAGCTAGTCTGCAGTAACCTTCACCTGCTCCAGACAGTAGAAGGTATACATATAAGGTATAGTAAGTTACATAATCTATCCTAATTCCCTACAAAATTGCAACATGTTATATCTTATATTATATATTTTGTACAGTGTATATGGCTCTTCATGGATATGATGAAATAAAACTACTGAAAGCAGAAAATGATTTGCATAAAATAACATTGGATAATTCATCATATGCAAGAAAAATACTGCAAACACCAATAAAATCTCTGAGAATATAATATATTATCTGCTTGTAAGTGTATATACTTAAAATAATCCAGACAATCTGGAAGTTTACATGCAATCTCCTAAACAAGATCCCTTCCGCAGACCTCAAAATAATCACTATAGTGTTTCATGTGAACAGATCTAGATATCTGTAGTAAATGAATGAAGTTGTAACTAAATTCCTCAGGAGGTGGCTCACACGTCATGTAAGGAATACCGCAGGTTATCTCTTCATGTGAGCGCAGATATGCCCATGTAATAATCCCTGAGAGATACGAATGCAATCAGAACAGCTGTAGACAGTGCTCCGAGGCACACCGCAGCAATGCTGTGTTGTGCCATACTGTTCCTATGCAGCACAGCAAGGTGATTCTGAGATGGAAGCAAGTGATGCTATCTCTGCAGCAGCAGCAGCAGCAGCAGCATTTGGAGCCAGACGCTGCCTCTCTCCATCACCAACCTGGTCGACACGTAGACCCGTCGTGGCCTCCTCAGCAGCCATCGCTATTGACGACAAGATGCTCAAGGACTCCCAAGGTTGTCGAGATCCTGAAGCCATCGGCTTTAGTCTCAGATTCCTCATTAAATCGCTTTAATGCTGTAATACATGCCAAAGCACTAAGCACAAGAACTGCAAAATCGTGACCTTACATTACAAGCCATAATCACATTGCTCACCAATGTAAACAGTCAACAGGTCAATTTGAGCATGTTGCATTAGCTCTGAGTTTATTTGTCTATATTCATACCACTTAGTGTTGTCTATGTGTCTATCAGGCTGTAAACATACATCATGCATATGATATGGTGACAAGTAAATATAAATCAGCTATGACATAATGGTATCAAATCATCCAGATTTTGGAAAAGTTTCCCCCAGGAAACTTTAACTGTCTGCTAGGCTGTTTTGAAATTAGAAAGCATCAACATGAATTTTCATCAATGATCCTGGTGGTAATTATCATTACATTATTGTACACTGGACAGAGCATCTGTTTTGTATAAATAAACTGATTTCTTGAGCCACAATTCTTCTTTAGCAACAATAAGGTTCTTGGCCAGAAGGAGTAGTACAAAGAACCTGTTTTCTGAATGCCTATCTTCCTAAGCTGTTAGACCAGCCACAGTTCTACATGCCCTTTTATCAGTGGGGGAAAGCCTTTAGGATAAACATGATAAAATCCTTTCAAACAAGACTCTTTAGTAGCTTAAGAGTTAATGTTTACACCACATACATTTGCCTCCTTGTCCCAGTTCTGTGGGTAGCTCTTTGCTTCTACACAACAGGAACCGGTCTCTTTAAAAGAGCTTTTCTCTGGCTCAATGTTGAAGTCACATTGGTAATCATGGACAGTCAGGACCCACTTATATATGTCATGTGTATAACGAGGTACCTTGAAGTGTCACAAGTCTTCCTTATAACCAACTTTCATTATACGATACGTGTACAAGAGGATTTAGTGTTGAACATTAGAAAATAAATTTGTTCCCGGAAAATCATCTCGGTTTAACTAGACGTTCTTTTATTATACATTATACAGTAAACACTGTAAATGTGCTTGTTACACATAAACAGGTCGAACTGTAATACAGGAGATTCATACATGAACTACTGAAAACCACAGTAGTGTACCTACCTAGTACCTACCTATCTACAACATTTAAGGAACAGTCTGCAGAAGGGTCAACTAAGCCAATCATTCAATATTTATTGTTCGTGGGAGGCGAAAGTTGATTTAGACAAATCACAATCAACAGATTCGGCAAATGCGAAGACTGATGCAGTCTGATGGGCAACAACACTGACGGGTACAACATTCTGGGAAGCAGGCGAAAGATGCTGAACAGGAAGTCAGCAATAAAACAGGACGTGCTTCTCAACCCAACAGGAAGTGCACCTAACAGCATTTTAACTGCGTGGTATTCAATTTCTCCATCATGAAAATTTTTGAAAGTCTCACGATAAGAATTAAACCGTCAACTTCAAGTACTCATATACATGATATTGGAAAACGAGTGTGTTATATAATATAATTATTAGACAAATAAATCCCTACTATATATATACATGATACAAGTCATAAATCAACCTGACAAATGTGGAGTTGCAGACATATTTGAATTAGCACGAAGAGCTAATGAGGGAACATTAACATTAAAGTTCCTATGTCTCTAGATTTTGCATAGGTAAATAATTACATAAACCAATACTACCTTCTTGCCTCGTGATATTTTTTAACATTACATGCTCATTCGTGCACAGCAATTTAACTTTAAGGTATCATCAAATATTCAATATATAAACAAACCTAGTGATGACGTCACAATACTGAACAATGGGTGATGATGCCATTTCCATTGTGTTTCTAATGCTTTGGTCTGGATTTTCTTTAAATTTACTATTTATTTTCGTAATTAACGCCTGATAACTGACTAGCTGATATGAATTTAGTGTGTCTTGATTTATTAAGGCAATTTCAAACTATTTGATAGTCTTAGAAACTTGCGATCTTGTCAGACAGTGCAACTTTAAAATAGAGAGTTGTTTGTGTCCTTGTAACCATTCAACTCTTTTGAGTGGCAAGACTTCCCAATGATGGCAATGAAGTCATCAATGGAGTTGCAGACTTTAATAGTTATATCCATATTATCCAGAGGGTCCATCAAACATTCTGGCAGAACAAGCAGAAGGCCGAGAGAGATGGCAGATAAGTGATGTGTCTATCATCCTTTCATTCAGAATTTTCGGAATGGATTTGACCCTGGACATCATCGCTATGATAGCCCACAACTTCAATGATGGCCACAACTTTGCTTATCACAAACATTCCTCATCCATGACTTACATGTGGGGCATCTTTTAAATACAAAGGGTATGGGCACAAGGTGAGGCCAATTTACCATACTGCGAAAGAATGCCATCTAAAATTGGGCTCACTAAGAGTACTCGAATCAGGATTAGAACCTGCAACCTTCCGAGAGCCGGTCAATGTCTTCACCACTAGACCACAAAATTGGGGACTGCTTTAACTTTAATCATCATTGACTGACATTGATCATTACCAATATTACATTTTCCTGCAACTGCTACTATCCGATCTATGTGAAAAGAATTGTTACTGACATGACTGACCACCAGAGGGATACAGTATTGGAAATACCGCCACCTAGTGTTTATGCAAAAGCACTAGCCAACCCACTGAGCTAGCCTAACAGAAGCAATTGATGCTATAGCACATGTTGACTGAAATGCAATCTACTATTTTTTGAGTTCATTACGACAACACAAATTAAGCAATAGCAAAGTGATGGAATTTCATAGAAAGCAATCCATAAACAGGATGATTATTATTAATGAAATACAGTTGGTCATTGTCAGGCTTGGAATAATGAATGCCATTCACTGGTTTAATGAATATGAGTATGCAAACACAACGAATGTCATTTTCTGATTACTGGTGGCTTTAACGGACGTAATCCCATCGCCTCTCCAGGTCATGCGATTCTTTAGTATACGAAACACCATATACAACTGAAAGCTGCTAATTCATTGCAAAGAGCTTTTTCACGTGACTATGTGTATTCACGTGTGGCTTTTAACCACTGGCATTCACTTTAAGCACGATTTTAGCAATACACATAGTATCAGCTCCATAGCTACTGCGCTTTGATTTGTATGGTATGTATTGTCCATAGTAAAACTGATCTTCTCACACAGAAATATGACGAGCCATAAGAGGCAAACTTAATGATGAGATGATGAGGTTGGACTGTTTTTAGTCTGTGTCCAGCAAAGCGTCATCCATTTCTACCATCAGCATTACCATAAGCTAAAGCTATAAATCTTCAACGTCAAAACGATCACGATGAATTCCTTAAGTAACAATAACCCGCTTCAACATGTTTAACATGAAACTCCTGTTTAGTTTGTACCTTTACCTTAGCATGGGCGCAAGGCCATAGTACCTTATCATTCTGTCTGCCACCTAATCTGATGAATGAGCTATATAGCCTATAAGATTACAGATTATTAGTAGTACTTCACTCAGGTGAGTGATGTGGAATTCTCTCTAGCAATTCTAGCAATTCCCTTTCTGTCTGTCTAGCACCAACTACCTGTCTTTGGAAGTTTTAGATAGCGTGGTTCTTTTGTCTAACTATTTCCCTGTCATCAACAATATCACCCAAGGCAAAGGAAAAACATAATATTTAGTATCATAGAGAAAAATCCTGAGATCTAATAGATATTCTCACTGACAATCGACATCAGAGGGTCTGAAAATATTGAAAGGCTTCAGACGGTTGTGGTATTTTCTTTCCATTAACAGTTGTGTGAACCAAACAGCACTCTCATAAAAGCAATGTCCTTTCAATAATAAAACGTAATCCAACAGATGGCGCCTCAAATACTCTTAATCCTCGGTGCACAAACGGAAGGTTTTGTCACGCAATGGCCTCCATAAAACTTCACAACGTGGGATGCTAACCACAGCGTTGTTTCATCTATGCTGTATCTCTGCATGAATGTGAAACATACTGTGAAATAAAGATGAAGCGAAATGAATTCACAACGCATTCCGTTTCTCAAAGGAAATACTGTCCATAAAATTTTCAACAAACGACAGACATAAACCAATCAGAAGAATCATAAAAGTCAGGTAGAAACATGGAGCACATGTTATCTATGGGAACTGGGGAAGGTAATTAAATTAAATCAGCACACACTAGACATGATAGATGCAAACACAGAACGTGTAAAACATTCCAAAACACCCATTCCATGTTTTTTCTTTTGATAAAATTCCCTTGAAAGCCATCATAATGTACAATAGTGGATTTTCACGGAAGGTTCTCAATATTTCCACCAGGTGGCTACAACAGAATACTGCAATTCTATTGGCTGAAAAAGCTCCCGCCTTAGACTGTGATTGGCTAAAGCAAAGTGCATCCTAGCAGCAGTATTTTTAGTGCATTTAAATGTATATTTGACATCTTATCATTTAGTTGATTTCCGTTATTTTCCAGAGAAAATTATATTAATGGAATCAGTTATTACCTACTGTGTCTGAAAAGAAATGAGTAATAAGAGGAGAGGAAAGACTTATGTCTTGCTGAATTCCGGGCTGTTCAGTGAAAAGACTATTAAATGATGAAGTAAAAAAAAAAGGGGCAATGCGGCGATTTTAAATTAATTTTTGACAATCATGTCATAAAAATTTTATATCATGTATCCATGTTATTTATTGATAAAGGCCATATATGCCATATGGCATCAGGCCGCCATAGCTATTTTGTAACTGTAATTATGAATTGTTAAATTAAATTTGTCAATTTTATGGTCAATAAAAAATTCGTGATAAAGCCAATCAGATCTATTTGTTTGCTTAAGTGTTAATTTGCAAAAAAATATATTATTACAATTACCACAACAAAATGTATGACTCTTACATGTGATGTTAGGCATCGCATGATCTGGCTATACCATAGCCTAAACGCTAAAATTTCAGATCAGCGTGGGACACCAACACATTCCTATGACCATTGTGATGGGACAAACTATCACATGTGAGACATGACAGAATGAATATTTAACATACCTGAATTACAGATTCACATTCCATATAACAATAATTTAGCGAAATGTTTGATCCGTCCATTTCTTGGTTATCTGAATGAACCATAGCGATAAACCAGTAAAAACTGACTCAGCAGCTCAGGTAACTTAGCACTTGGCTGCTTAGTTAATTTGGGAAAGACAGAGCTCCATAGCCCACTAGAAAGTCTATTAGTCTATACTTTCTCTCATATTTTCCTTTAGATTAAATAAATGTATTTCGTGATAATCCATACTCTTATGAGTCATCTGTCATAGGCGAACAAGAATCGAAAAACGTAAATTGCGGTATAACCAATTACAGAAACGAAGAGTACAACTTCTCCGATTACAGTAATGTCAAATTTTTTAGCAGGTTTTTCCTCCTCCTTATCTTTATCCTTCTCTTTATCACCCATTTTTTTATAATAACTTCAAATTATCTTTAAATAATATCGATCAGTGATGTACAAGTATTTCAATCACTTCAATGTGTGAATGTATTTAAATATATCCAATGATTTATCTTCCCAAAGTAATCATACTGGTAGTCAAAATATTATAATTGTCCATTTTTCGTGATTAGTTTTGTAAGTTTTACACAAGCATTGCTGCAAGGTTTATATAGGCATTGCAATCAAGAGCTATAATCTATAGATGGTCCATTTTGTTGCAGTTTTGCAAGTGTCATAAGTACAGCAATAATTCCAGCACTTCAAGCTATCTGATCCGCTGGTCCAGCCAAGTGACGGCGCAATGAATGACAAGTGAGAAAGAGTGAAAGCATTAAACGCTTCATGGATAACGTCGCCGAAAGTGCTGCAGCAGCCCTGCTCCAAACCAAAAATTGATTTCGTCCGACCAACGAGATACAACTTGTTGAGGAGGCTCAGATGACAACAAAAAAAACATCATGCATTTATTGTGTCACTGAAGTTTGAAGTCAAAAAGGCAATTAGCTGCAACAAACTGCGCAAGACTGCCAAGCAGCAGCTCAATAAAGTCAGTGCAATGTGATGCTCAGAAAGTACCCTATCATCATGATAGCGCACAACACTGAGACCTTGGTTCCTATTGCAAATTCAATACATTGTATAGCTTTATTATAAACATCTGTTGCTATCTTGTTACCACTTTATCAATAAAACCTTGATTTTTAGTCTTCGTATTGTTCGCGATTGTCAAATGCTGCTAAAAGATCGTTAACTCATCGTACATTAGTTTCAGTGAGAAGATATAAACATATTTACAAAATTATTCAGAGGTATCTGACAAACTTACTTCAGCTTTAATGTTCCACCATTGTTCACCATGTTATGTTAACAGTAAAGAACTTGAGCATTCTTCCATAAAACAAATCACAAAAACTTCAGTGCAGAGAAAGCTTTCTTCCATTTTTGTGTTGCATACGTCACAGAATCTCATAAAGAAATAATAAAAGAATCATCCAAGATTAATAGGCGATTGAATAAACATGATAAAGAGCACCATCTGATCCTATGGCTGTGTTGCATAGTGGATATCAAGTACCACTGATTACAGTATCCATGTGTACTATTATGCAGCTACAAGTATCCATCAAATGTTCATATCCTAATTAGTTTTGTTTGCTAATTAAGATATTAATTTGCTTTAGAGAATTTAGCATCCTCCATAATTGATAATAGGCTTCTGCTGCAGCAGCAGCCTTCAGAATGCAGATGGATAAAAAATAAAGCTGCTCAAGGGGGATATGGAGACTCAATGTCACAGAATGAGCAGCTGCAAAGATCGTTGAAGATAGGACAAGGTAACAATGGACGGAAAGAGAAAAAAAAATAGACACACAAGGCCAAGTTCTTCTCTTCACAAATGGATCAATTTATATGAATTCACCAAAATTCAGACAAACTTCTCAGGTCACCATCTCAAAAAATTCTGCAAATACCAGCTGTAGGACTTTATAATTAATGGAAAAACCCAAGATTTTAGGTCTCCAGTGTCAATGGTTTAGAAGATACAGCAATTTGAAATTTTATTAATTTTTGGCGGAAAAAGCCAAACGGCATGAATTTTAAGTTCAGACGTCCATATCACTCTTATTTTTCATAATGTAGGCATGAAATGTTGTACCTAGGGTAAAGAAGTTGTATTGAATCCATTTATGGTGTTACATCAGAACTATCGGTGTTATTTTGCAAGCTGTAATGCTCTGAAAAAGGCCAAAAATGGGAAACGTTGCATAACGAGACTTTATTTTTTTTGTGTGGAATCTATGCAAGAATAAGAGTTCATATTTCTTGCTTCTTATGGTCCTCCTGCACATATATGAATGGCCAAAACCACCTTATTTGCAAAAAGATGGAAGCCAGAGTACTTTAAAAAAAAAATATGATATACGATTGTGAAAAAAAAGCCCTTTATTCTAAATTTCTAATGTAATTTTTTTGTAATTTTCATGCCATTTGGCTTTTTCCGCAAAGATTTTTAAAAATTTTAAACTGCAGTTTCTTCTAAACCATTGACACTGGAGACCTGAAATTGTGCGTTTTTTTTTCCCCATTAATTATATAGACCTACAAAAGGTACTGTTTTCAAATTTTTTTGGATGGTGACCTGGGAAGCTTTCTGTGAATTCATATGGATTGACCCCAATGGCAAATAATTCTCATCATGCTAATTGCAATGATGGTTTTATGACCTGGCAAAGTTTTCTTAAATTTAAGCAATGCTAACTGTGGGCAACTCTAGCAGAAAATACTGAACCCAAGGTGACATTGGACCATATGTTACTGAACGCTGAACTCCTGACCTAACTATCTAAAGTGACACAGGATCAAGATACATGAATTCACTCAACAATACTTAAAGCTGGATTGTCACTCAATATGACAGTGGCCAAAATCTATTGCATTCACTTCATTGTCTTCTTAATACTGATAACTTACCCGCAAGAGCCTTGCTGGGTTCACTATCTCTCCATAAAATATATAGATTCACCTAGTATTTAATTGTTCATGCCATATGTAAACAAACCAAGTGATGAAATTGCTCACATACTCGGTGATGATGCCATTCCATTGTTTTTCCAATGTTTCAATTGAGTCTTGATTTCTTTCAATGTATCATTTATTTTTTGTAATCATTACCTGATAGATTCATTAGCTGACACATATTTAGTGTGCCTTGATCAAATAAGGTGATTTTCAATAATTTGATGAATTTTTAGAAAATAGTAATTTTGACTGACAGTGGAGCTTTAAGTTATTCTAATGGGTTTTTCATTTATATTATGCTGGAGTAGTGCTAATAAGTCTGTGGAGAGCATGGACAGTAATCGAATGCCAGAGACATTACACCATGAGCACAAGGCAATTATTGCCGTCGAATATGATGCATATATCATATATATATTCAACATTGTTCAAAAGACTTACACAAGAACGACAAGGAAAAGTGAAGGTATAGTCACTTTGGTTGGGATAAAGAAAGCAGCAGTCAGAGTTTATTGACTGTCGACTGCACTTGGCAAACGTCGCTGTATCGAAGAGACGGTAAGTGGTTGCCACAAATGGAGGAACAAATCGGTTGTAAAGAAACAGTTTCTTGTTCACCAGGCCAAAAACCAGCTGCAGATAGGCTTTTAAAGACTTTGCACCCCCCCCCCCCACCTTTCCAAAGATGCAATAGGCACCGGGGGGGGGGGGGGGGGTTGGTTTAGAAAGATGATCTAAGGAAAGAGAAGATACAGCTGGGCCAATTTAATGGAGGACGAGAAATCATTAAATCAATACACATCTCAGTTTCTTGCTTTTGTCCTGCATTTGCACTTCAATTGTGCATATTACTATTGATTAATGGGCTTTATACATGTTTGGTAAAAATATGAAGAGTTACAAACTATCAGATTATTTAATAAGTAATTCAGCTGAAAAATGGCATCTTTAAAAATGTATTGAAAAGTCAAATATGTGCAGTACACATTGTGTACATTACAATTATATCTCACATATATACATAGTATGTAAAAAGTTACATGTACATTTATTTGTAAGGATTACCATATTTACAGATAAACTCCAAAGATCAAACACCATTGCCCAGTGGCAGGCATAATGATGAGATGGTGAGATGACAAACCTGGAAGTCCACACCATGCATTGACTGTAATAAAATCCAACTAAAATGTCCAATCTTTCTGGTCATCATTATTCATTGCAGCATGTATTCCAAAACACACGGCTAAAATGTTGTCACATCGACATGATCTATGCCATGTTCAACATGTTAAACACCATTTTGCTTTCAGTTCATGCAAAACATGATCAAACCTGCCAAGAGATCATGTTCAATAGATCCATTTCAGGAACATAAGTAACATGCTTCATGTACAATGTTGTAATAGCCATAATAATGATACAGCAGTTTTAGAGCGAGCATGGACAGTTCAGGGTTGAAAAGAGACAAATCAGAAAGATTGTAAAGTGATTGACTAACTTTTTCTAGCCCATACATAATGTTCTTGTCATAAAATACTTGTCTATGCCATACAGGCCATTACATGTATGATGGAGAACATACAGAAATAGCATTACAACTACACAGAAAAGGGGTAAACTTAGGTCAAAAGAGGTGAAAACAAGTTTATTGCCCAGATGTTGTCGTGATTATATCATTCTTATCAAATGTTTCAATCAGACTGAAAAGTCGTTCTGAGAATGCAACTGTCCATGCTCGCTCTAAAACTGCTGTAATACACTGGAATAAGTCAGTGGTCAGATAACCAAAGAGCCAAAGACCGCAGTTAACAATTGTTGCCTTTCGAAAGCACCATAAGATATAGAGGCAAAATTTCATTTAATTTTTCAAAAAGCACTAAACAGGGAATATCACACCCACAGCAGATAAACCAAGAACAGCATACAGCTAAACGCAATATTGATATATTGTCAACAACCAGATGACTGAGATGAGGCTGCTGTGTAAATAGACCTGATCATAATTGGTGATGTGAAACACAAATTAAGGAAACTAATCTAATAAATCTGTATAGGAATTTGAGCAATTCAGACACATTGTATAGACTCAGACGCTATTCATTTTCCATAGAAATTTTTAACATAACATGACAATTTTACAAACAAAGAGAAACAATAAATTTATATAAGTGTAAATTTCTGAGGAAGGGGAGACTTCCTTAAGACATGTACTGTCGCTGATAGGAAGCCATAGTGTAGCACTTCGAAAAAACTATAGCGTTTCATCTAGTTCAGTGTAGTTATTTCAATCCAAATGCTGTGTAAATGATGTGATCAGAACATGATGTTGTAAAACATGATGGCAGTCCACGTTTGGATATGAAGAATTTGGATGTAAGTAGAAGGCAGTAAAAATGACTATCATTTTCTTAGTCCAAGTATCTTCAAGTGCCTATTGAGCAGGAAACCCAGGTGCGAGATTTGGCATCAGTGCCAAAACATGATCAATGCTCCATTCAATTCGCAGGTAGCCTAGCAATTGAAGAGACTTTTCGCCATTCAGATAGTCAGCATTTAGTGTGAGGAATGATTGATTTCATTACTGTCCTCTACTGTATGTTTTTACCACTAACAAGGGCTTGATTTATAACCATATATACCATGTGTATTTATATATACCATGAAAGTTTCACTAGTAGGTAGAGAGAGTAGTTGGGTGGATTAGGGCTTTACCTCCTGTATTTCTGCATCTGATGGGCTAATTAGGATAGACGGGAATGAGATGATGTATGAAACAGTCCTCCAGCTCAGGCTCGACTGGTAATGGATGGAAACCCAGTGCGCTACCACAGGTACAGATTGTGGGCAATAAATTTATATGTAGTGTATATTGAAGTTGAAAACTACAAATTTATGTTTCACATCATCAATTATGATACAAGACAAGTCAGAGTAACACTGCATTGTTACCTGCAGGACCGGACACTAGAAAAAGCACCACTTGACCACTGGGATAATAATGTGATAATGGCAGGTTAGGTCCAGTGAATATATCAGCAAGATATTGATTAGTGATCTCTTACAGGAGTTGTTTAAAACATGAATGTATAAAACATCACCATTTTGAATTTACATGTTTTTAGATGTTTGAATATACATGCTTTTAGATGTTCAAGCCAAAAAAAAACAAAAAAAAAACAGAATATCTGTATCTTTTAGACAATAAATAATACAAATCTGTGCTACAATAAGCAATCAAACCTTGATTGCAATATTGACTATATATTTCCACATACACCTGTTGAAAAACCACTCAATAACAAAATCCTTGCCAAGATAATAATGATTGCTCAAGTTGCTGCTCAATCTGCAACACTAAAATCAATACAGTCCCACTTGCTTCTGGGCCAGAAGCACTGAGCAAAGCAACATTACTGCACGACTAACAAGAACAGGCCTAAATTTCATCAATAGTAAACTGGTAAAGCAAAATGAACATTTCAGTCTCTACAGCAGTCAGCAATTTACATTAGTACAAGCTGCTGCAGCACTTTCTAACTTCCAAGTGTGCTGCTTTTGCATCTATTATTGATAAAATGTCTTTTTTTTTTACTTGTTAGTACCATCACACTCCTTATGGTACATATTTTATCTTAGGTTGTAGAATGTTTAACAAGCATAACTTCTTTTTTCATTCAAGCCATTTTACTAATATACAAAAACAATTATCAGAATATTATCATGATTATAGGGTTATGAATACATAAATTCTGCATACAGTGTGTCTGTCGTTAAATAATGTGAAGTAATTGGGTTTTGGGTTGGGGGAAATAAACTTTTGCTGAATCATAAAAAATGAAGAGGTAACATTGAGTCTCTCAAGGTTATCCAACTTGAATTTTGAGCAGTCACAAAATGTTGATCTCCTTCGATTTATAGTATATTGGGTGACTACCTTGTATAGATGTTTGTATAGATGTTTACGCCGAAACCTGACGGTTGTTGGCCTCTCGCGTATGATCCGATGTCTCGATAAACTGTATGTCTTTTCGGATACGCCTTAGACTAAAGATCCTTTCACTGAAGATTAAAGCTCCAGATGAACAAAATATCCTTGAGGCACATAAGGGTCGGGTCAGGTGCTCATTAGGGTTGTCATTGATATCATTAAATTTTTCTTTCGATATCGATATCAGTATTCCACTTTCAAATTGCAAAATAGTGCAAATTTATATTATCAGCTATCCCAGTCACTGTGAAACCATTTACCTTTAAATTTAATGTGATAACTACTAAGGCAATTTGTTAGGCAATCAGTTTGCAATTTGGGGCTGGGGGCTGTGTACTAGTGTGTAGTCAAGTGCTAATCATGGCACAAGTATACAATTATAGAGGATAAACAAAGAATCGAAACATGTTTTAGATTTTACGATACCGATATCAATATTTTGTTGATTCATCAATATAAAGTATTTCGATGACAACCCTACTGCTCATCTCAGATACTGTCCTTTTCCCTTTCTGCCCTTTGCAAGTACTTTCGGTCCCTTTTTTTAGTTCATACAATATATAAGTAACATAGGTTTTTTTTATGTCATGAGCTTTTTTGTCCTTTCCAATGTTGCAAAATTGACCGCTTTCACATGAAGAGTAAACACAAAGCATCTAATTGTCAACCAGACGCCCAAGCTCACATTATCAACCTCACTTTGTGTTACACCCACTAGGGGGCACCAGCAATCAGTACACCACCTTAGTCCTGGATGCAATATTATGAACCACTGCAACAGGTGCACACTTTAATGCCTGACCGCAGGCCGAGCGGCGGCTCTTAATTGCAAACGTAGAAGTCCTAATGCAAATCCTACATGTAACAATGCTTAACCACCGGCCAGTTTGACTCACGATTTAACTTGGAAGTTGAACAGTGTAGAACAGATTTTGCAAATAAGACACCACACAAGTGACACTGCACTCACTGCCCATTCGATGCGAAACCGTTAGGATATATAAGAATAACTGATCTCACCATTTTGTTCACCGCTGCTGTTTAAGATACTTCAGCTCGTTGCACTTGAGTCTTTCAGGGACATTAATGTAAAACATGCATGTCCATTTCAATCGATCTCACCAGATTTTCTTTTGACGGTTTATTTCTGTTGATTTCTCGTGCTCATCTCGGAGATCCCGCGATTTCCGGTTAGACTATTCCAAAAATTGGTGGGGAGGGTTAGCCTGGAAATTTGAAATTTGAAATGATCAAATTCATAATTTGTCATTTTTTTTGTAAATGAAAGATATGATATATTTACTACATATAATTAAAATATATATATTGAAACTTACTCCACACAATAACAATTTATAATAATTTTGTGTGATGTGCTCCTCCTCACCCTAAAATCAACTGGTCCAAAGGACGTATCCCGTCGGCGGCGTGTGGTTTAGAGAAGATTTAATTTCTTGTTTTTCTCATCTTTCTCGCCAATTATGACTGTGGCAACAACACAGCGTGATATATATTTTGTAAGTATTGTAAAAGAATGAAATGACCTGTCGTGTAGTACAGAAGTGAACCAAATTTCAGCTGCAGAGGAGGCCTTGGGTGCTTCAATGAGCGATAATATGGGTTATGGGAATGTTTAACAGGTACATATCTGGGTTTTATGCAATGGTGTCATTCTTTTTGAGATACCAACATATATGTGCTAGGGCTATGACCATGATAACACAGTTTAAAATAAATTCAAATGAAATTTTCGAAATGCAATAATAAAACTCGCCTGAATTTCAGGTGAAGTTTTATTAGTGCATTTTAAAATCGCATCATTGCTTCGGTCACTTGCACACTATGTCCAATAGTTTTTTTTTTGTTTATGTATAATGAAATGTACACAACTATGAAATAAAGCGCGGAATCAACAATTCATTTAATGGCCGTCCAGCCAATCAGATATGGCGATACATCAAAAGACGCGCTCACTCAACAGTGTGAAGGCATTGCCACCATATTTTTTCAGACCGGGAGTTTTTTTAGTGAAATGTAGACAACATTATATTGAGAATACTGTTGTTTGAATTTTGAAGAATTGGTTAATTATTTATTAAAAATTTGCCAGGTTAAATTTGGTTAATAATTAATGAAAATTAATCATGAGTATACTATACATAACTGAATGAGCAGTGTCTTTACACACACGGGGCTGTGCATGTAATGACGCCGATACACTGCCACAGTGAATGGTACGATCGCTATTGCTACAGCAGCTAGGCTTCTAAATTACAGTTGACATAGCCTGGCTGGGTGTTAAAGTTGAAGGTGCCAGTTTATAGTCCTGCAATGAGCATATTATATGCCTTTCAGTGAGCTTCATAATACCGTTATATATTTATGTATATAAATTCATAACTTTTTTTTGTTTCACAATACATGATATGTTACACTAATTGTGCCAGAACTAAAAAATATGGTCAAAATCATAATATATTTTATAATACATAAACGGAATCACTACAATGTTACTACACCATTGGCACTATTTAAGTTAATATCAAACTTGACCCAGCTGTGTAAATAGCCTTTTTCTACTGAATAACTAATACAAGTGAAATCAGTTATCAGTAACATTGCATAATAAATTTTTTTTCAAACAGGAAGACGACGATCTACCTTATGAGGAGGACATTTTGCGTAATCCTTTTGCGGTGAAGTCATGGCTACGATACATTGACCACAAGAAGGCCGCCCCAAAAGATGTCCTTAATTTGGTGTATGAACGATCTTTGCGGGAACTGCCTGGCAGGTATGTTACCTTATTAAATTTGCCAACCTCGCTATTATACCTTTTCCTTGAAATAGTTTGTAAGTTGTAAATAGATTTTTATTCGTATTTTGATAGTTTGTCTGTCCTTCATTTCAGCTACAAGCTTTGGTACACTTACTTGAAGTTACGTAGAAAACAAATTCATGGTCGGCCTATAACAGATCCTTCTTATGATGATATTAACAATGCATTTGAACGAGCTTTGGTTTTTATGCATAAGGTATGTAATATCTCACTTTGAATGTGGTCTGACATGTAGGTCATTTGTGTCCTCTTCATGTTGATAAAATTCATTCATTCATAGTACGAACCTTATATTGATTCCATAATGTAACCGTGTAACTGCAGTCTGACATATGGAAAGCATGATCAGGCTAAAATTCTTGTTTAAAGCAAGTTTGCGATCATATAATTAATAAAAAATTTGTCTTGCTCATTTCTCTATTGTTTTGAATGATTCAAGTTGATTCTGTCAATGTGCAAAATGTTTCTTTTTTAGAAACTCCTGAATCACTTGTGCAATTGTTTTCTATTGTATTCACCTTGTATGAATGAAAATCAGTAATTTTATGTTTAAATAATTTGTAAGAAGTACAATAATACATGTATCGATCATGAGTCATGAGTTTTGATGCTCTACAACTGTCAGGTCACTACAATTGATACGTACATCATGAATTAATTTCCTAATGGCATCGATGGATTTTGTTTTTAACAGATGCCCAGGATCTGGATGGACTACTGCACCTTCCTTACAGATCAAGCAAAAATTACTCGCACGCGGAGAACATTCGACCGAGCTTTGCGTGCCCTTCCCATTACACAACACCACCGCATTTGGCCTCTGTACTTGAAGTTTGTCAGGTTGTACAATCTACCAGAAACTGCTGTGAAAGTTTATCGCAGATTCATGAAGGTATTACATTAGATTTTTATGCCATAAAGCAACATAACTTTGCTTTCAATAGATAATGTTTACATCTAATTTTATGCCATTGTTATATCTCTATCTCTTATTCATTATTCTGCTGTATTTACTATTTATGAATGTCTTTGTATCAGTCTCCATATTTGTTTTTTATTGATGCCTGCCACAAATTACCTTTGCTGGTTATAATAAAGTAATTCTATTCTACTATTCATTCAAGGTCAATTAACTTCTCTGTTGCATAGTTGCATAGCTAGGCTGAATGATAAAAATTGTTGGTTCCGATTTCATAGCTAAAAAAATTATTTGACTGACCTACTGGGTCGGACCTTCTTTTTAAGGGGTAAAAAGAAGGTCCGATAAATTTTTTTTTATAATTAAAATGTATAGTTATGTATTTTGAAACTGTTTGAAAAAGCTTGAACAGTCCATTAAAAGTTTAGGGTAGTGGGGTTTTACATCGGTATGGTAGGAAATCAGAACCAAACTGTTTTTTTTCAAACCAAGAATTTGTATGTATGAAAAACAAAAGAATTTGTCTGCTAGATTTCTTTACAAAATATTTATTGTTGATCAATGATCAGCATTATTTTAGTGAACAGTAAACTTGACTTTTGGGTCAAATATTTTCATAATTTATTTACGATTTGGAGTCAGTTAATATACACAAAACTTTATTTATTTTTCAGCTTCAACCTGAGAATCGAGAAGCATACATTGAGTACCTGGTATCCATAGGAAGGCTTGATGATGCTGCCCAGCAATTAGCCAATGTAATAAATGATGAAGAGTTTGTGTCAAAAGGAGGAAAATCAAAACATCAGGTATGTTATTGTTACAGTTACTTCGAATAATCAGTGTGAAAAACAATAAACATCTGTGAGATTAATACACTCCAGGTGGGAGTCTCTGTCAATTGTCAAATTAGAAAAATTTTGTGTTAGAAAATGTCATCATTAGGCCTGTGTCGAGCGAGAAAATACTCGATTATCGCTCAAAATTATCAACCAGCTCCCATAAATAACGAGTTTTTTAAAAGTAACAACTTTGATGATGTGCCCAACACTTAATTTACTTTTTATTTGCAAAATATTAGGTTTCCCTCTGTTGTAAACGTGTTTTAAACAGATTTGAACTCTTTTTCTAACGCCAACACTGGGTGTATAGTATGACGACATTCATGACGTGTGTTCATGACATGTTGATGTATGACTTGTTTCACGAAATTGCCGTCTGTACTAATAACACAGAAAACTCGAAAATACTCAAGTATTGATCGATTTGTAGACCTCGAGTATCGATTTTAGGCATAACCCTCAATAAACAGCCCTAGTCATCATCCCCATTTATGACAAGTGATTTAGAAGTGATTTAGATTTGCAGTAGTAAGTAACTAGCCTAACAATTGTACATTTTGTATTTATATCATATCAGTATGATTGATATGAAGTGAATTATTTGCAATAGGATATGATAAATTTGTGCGTGAGATAATATCTACTACACTGACACATTTGCTTTGTTCTTCTGCTGATTATGAGAGAAAGACGTTTTGTGAAAACAAGTTCTGTATTCAGTCGGTGTGTAATATTTATAACCACGAATTGCGTTTAGTGATTATCTATATGCATTCAAAATATAACTTCGCTTAACCTCTGTGGTAGACTTCCATTAATCTCAAAGGTAATTTTTATTTCATAAATAAGATAGCACTGAATAGGGCCCAAATAACACCCTCATAAGACCACCGACAACTTTTCTCTATAATGAGGTGGCTATACCTCAGCCTGGCAGCAGTCCTGTCATTTTCCCGGTATTTTGCAAGAGGTTGAATAAATATTGTCTGGACAGTATACACGGATCAGTGCCAACTATCATCAGTTCATATCAGAAATTCGGTTTTTATCAGCAATGACTAAGTCACTGAGTGATAACATGAACAATTTTTAAGAAGCAGAACTTGAATTTGCCGATTTATTGCATGAAAATTATGATTGTGGATAAATAACAGCATGTCAAGGTTATCAATAGTGTGTGCACTCATTATTTGTCAGTATAGAATAGATTCAGGTAAGTTGGTACCAGGAAGGCTGTAAAACTGTATGCACATATGATCCTAGAAAATTACAAGCTCAGCTGCATGGCCCTCATTCTGCGAACTTGGACCCAATGAGGGCAATGCTTGTTTGGCTAGCGATATCTAAGGGGCTATTGAATATTAAAAATAAAAAGGGTAAATATGAAATATTGTGGTTTGATTAAATAATTAAGAGATGATCTCATTATAAATGGAGGCCTTCAAGTGAGGTTCATGAGTAGAATAACATGTCAATTACACTATAGTGATATAATTAATCAATTTATAGGTTTTTGAACACAAGGTTTCGAGCAGAGATGCGACCCAAAAAGCTATACACATTCATTTTTATTGTCACTATAAAAGGTATCACTAGACTGGACACTGCATTCCAAATGCATCTGCAATTAGCTTAAGGACGGTACTTCCATGGTGCCCTCCTAATAATATGATGTTGCACAGTCATGTAAACTCCTCCGACAGTTGCTGATGTGGAGATAACGAAGACAATACAGGCAAGAATAAATGAAGCGTCAAAAGTGATCTGGTTGACAGCCTCGTGGACTTGTAGCTCACCCCTAGGTGGAGCCCCTAGTATCACATTCTTCCGTCCATATATGGCTATACCTGACAGGATTAGAATGTCTGGAAGTTGAAAAATATGAAAATTAGATATAATATTATATGGTGAACATTATATTTCGAATTAGCAAATTAAATTTTGATTGTACTGCTCCAGTGCTACTGGTTTGAAACTTAATCTGCCAATATGACCAGCTACTAGGTAGACATAATGAAGAGATTGTGAGATAAACATAATGATGAGATCATAAGGCTTGGAGTCCACACCATGTTACACATTTAATTACCCCATGGGTGTTGTCTTTGTGTGCCGCAATGCAGGCATCGAATACAAAATGCAAAGCACCCCAATTCAACATCTCATGAATATGCACCTGGTTTACATGTTACTGATGTTCAGTAGCAAATAGTGATACTTACCACCTAGTAATGCTAGTACAACAAATATCCAGTCTTGGACATGGGATCGAATCTCTCTAGTCATGGCCATCCACCAATGACACGCCATGACGATTATCAGAACGAGGCCAGGAATCTCCAGGGACTGAACTTGGAATCCTGGGTTGGTTGCTATGGTAATAAAAATTTGAAATTTAGAATATGGTGTTTGCGGTTACCATGATTATTATCATGCTAAGTATGACCATGTATAGCAAGCAGTGGTAAGAGAGATTAAAAACATTAAATGTGAAATTCTTCCATACATGATACTTGTCTCAGAACACAGCTTGTAAACAAAAGAAACAAGTTATTGATGTCATTTAAAAAAAATGCAATTATCTAAAAATTAAAAGTTTCTTTTCGAAATGCAACAATGCTAATGTAAACATATTTAACAAGTACAGTAATGTAATAGTAATGGCTCAGAAAAACACTTTAAGTAAATTCACCTTAAATGTAATCATGAATTGTTCTGCCAATTTTAATGGCAACAAATGAAGATCGTCTTGTCAGCCATGTTGTTAAAAAGACAAAACAGTGTTTGTGTTGTTGTAATAACTAACACTGTCCTTGGTTACTGCTTGGTTAGTTTAATTTCATCTAAATGCGTGAATCATTATCATGATAATATGAATTGTAAGTTTTGTGGTGTACTCACGATCTTCTCGAGTTAGTTTGTTGCTTGAGCAATTTCCATTTCGGCAGTTAAGCCATAGTCCCTCATTGTACTTCACTCCTGATGAAAGGGTAGCTTTTCCCCAATATGGTGTTGCCACTGCTATGATCTGAAGATGCCAACATAACTAAATGTGTTATACTGTTTATTCAAATTCGAGCAGCTGTGGTTAAGATGAAAATGCAATTTTTAGTACTGTTATTGTTATCTGAAGAGTACAGTGAATATGACAGCATAACAAGCAGTGTTATTTTCAAATTAGGCCAACATTTTGGTTTTGTTTATGTAGGCTTTTATATTATAAACGTAAGCTTAGTAGAAAAAAGTTTAGTTAGAAGAAATGTCTGAAGACACCAACATGACAATCAGTCAGTCTTGACGCAAGATCCTCGACGAGGCCCTCTACGCAGGAGAGGGTCTTGGAGAATTGGGGGAAGCAAGAATCCCAGTGGGGGAACAAGCAATTTTACTACGTAGTAAAGTTTGTATTTATTGTAAGAATACAAATCAACAATTTCCGGTACTTAATAAAAATGATGCAAAGTCGTACCGGACAAATTTTAAAGAACTGTTTGTTTTCAATGTTAAGTTAGAATTAACGGGCGTAGTGATTGACCTACTTCCATAGCGTATCTCTCTATGCATTAATATCCATCAGACCCTCGTCTACGACGTGGCCTGAGGGTCTGCATTCAGACTGACGATCAGTATTATATAAATAGGCCAACTGTCAATACATTTTGGTTGCATTTATACCGGCTTTCATCAATTTGAGGTCTGTAGAAAGTATGTTTTTATGAAAATGCTACTTCTGAGGCTCAGAGTTGGTTCTTAATGAAATTTGTTGTAAATCATTACTACAACAGAAAGAGAGACAGACACAAATGCAAATTATATGGGATGGAGTTAGGCCATCATTTTTGTAAAAGTGCATGAAAGGGACTGTTACTGCGTTTTGAAAATTGCGATTATGCTATTTACAAGCCTTTTTCTTTAAAAAAAAAAAAAAGAAAAAAAAAAAGGCAAACTGACAAATCAACTGATCATTGCCTTTGCATCGATATATGGGTATTACATGGTTGTGTCAATCACTTTAGATATACTTTTTACATGCTTTGTTCAATATGATGGTTTGGGAGATAATATGTTGACTTCAGATCATATAAAAATGAAGATATGCCAGACATAAAGACAAGTACAAGCTGATAAGCATGTGATCCAAGAGAGTAAACAAGGAAGAAGAAGAAAAAAACTATGCTCGTTTTCAGAAAACACTAGATGATCATTTTTGAGTAAACACAATTTATGACTATGTTCAGGGGATTCAAGTACAGTGCCGTAATATTTTGGTCTACTTTAGTGAGTAATGAACCATTTTGAAATGCAGAAACTTTGTCTCAGGGTAACCTTGAGATTAAAGACTCACCCTGAACGTGTATTTTATATTGTTCAATATGATGGTTTGGGAGATATTTTAGGTTTCGTTAAGTACTAGTCTGTTAGATTACTGGTGTTGAAATTTTAGCATTTGAAATTATTAACAAATAAATGTAAGATGAATAAAAAAAACGATTGTAAAAATTTCCATACCTGAAGAACACATGCTAAGAGCCATGCATATCCAATGATTGTCCAACTGTTAAACAGACTGCGGAAACTCAACTTTCGCGATTTTCCTGAAATATACCAAAATAACAAATGTCAACCGAAAATATGACTAGATTTTAAGAATCAGCTATTGTACGTGGTAATGAATGTTAATTTAAAGAAATTCTGTTTTGCTAAAACTCCATAAACCCAATCTATTTGAAAGGCAGCGGTGCATCCTTAAAAAGTCTAAATCCAATTCTATTCATTAATTTCAAGGTCCTTTGAAAAAGTCTTTAAAAATTGATATTTTTTATAGGAGATTTGGAGAAGTCCTAATTCAGTTGGAACTCTAGTAGTAATATAATAAGAGGAAGAATCCACTATTTGCACTGAAGATCTTAAGTTTTGATTATGTGATGTACCGTAACTGCTATAACAACCTACTCTTTATAACTCACAGCACAAAACTGACGGAAGAAGTATTTAATTTTTGTGATTATTCTCAACAATCAAGCTAAAGATTAAATTGACTCTTGGATTATTTAAAAAATTTAATCAAGGGGGTTGGCACTATACATCATTTGAATCCTTGAGACCTGTAGATTGCAAATATTTTTAGTGCCATTCTTTCTGATGACGTCATGAGGGTGAAATTGGTTACCATGGTAACCAAGTCTGAATTTCAGTACACTCATTGTGGCATCACCAAAACCCATTTTTCAATGATCTGGACCATAGACATGCTTAGTTCAACTAACCTGGCATATTATCTTTGAATTATATATTTTGATGGTCACATGACATGCTCAAACGGTATCCAAGGTCCAACCTCAGAAATATGAATTTTCCCAACATTTGTCATGACATTGTTCAATCTGAGCCTAACACCCTTGATGCTACACCAATGTATTTGGTGCAATTAGGAACGATTTTTGATGGGCTTTAACCTCATATATATTTTAACTTAAGTATCTATGGCAACTAGTTGCCAAAGCAACAAAGTTTGAATTTCCAAACAATAACAGTGGTATGAAGAAAACTATTTTCTAGTGAACTAGACTGGACAGACTTAATTTAACTGAGGCTTATTGATTATTCAACAACATCCACAAAAATATCTATTTATACATGTACATATTGTACTATGATATACAAAATCTGTTCGTAACTTAAATATCAGAAAGGTCTAAGATCCACACTACAATTTATGTGATAAATATGAATTTAAGAATGGTCTCATGAGTGTCACCCTGCAGAGATGTGACAGCACCCTCTGTCTGCCATTAACTCTTGAAAAAGCCTCACAGGGATTATTAGAAATTTATGAACTTGCTATATAGTAATTACTTGTTTCGGCTGTTTTGCCCAATTAAACAACCTAATTGTTATGTGACCAATGGAAGAAGCGAAGAGTGACTTTGGAACCCCTGTCAAACTTGCTAAATCCAAGTCAGGTTTGGCTTTAGCAAATTTGTTATAGTGGCAAATAGTGCTCAGATCTTTCAATTGCAAAGCTTGCTTTTTTATGCTCACTTCCATCATCTTCATGGCTGATGTCTGAAGCTTTAGGTTGGTCACTGGGTCCCAAACACTGGCATGACCTATGATACAGTCTATTCTTATGTCTTATGTCGCAATGTTACTGGTTCTGAAGCTTACTCAGCTTATATAACCAGCCATCTGAGGCAGATGTAATGATGAGTCCACACCCACACCTTGTTCTTTGCTTTCCTAAGCATAGACACTGAGTAGAAAGCACCTTCAATAGAGTCTTTTCACTGAACAGCCCTGAATTCAGTAGGACATAAGTCTTTCCTCTCCTCTTATTACACATTTTGCTTTTCAGACAGAGTAGGTAATAACTAACTGATTCCATAAATATAACTTACTCAAAAAAATAGCAAAAATCAACTAAATGGTGAAGAGCCAAATATACATTAAAATACCCTAAAAATACTGCTGCTTGGATGCACTTTGCTTCGGCCAATCACAGTCAAGGGCGGGAACATTTTCAGCCAATAGAATTGCAGTATTCTGTTAAAGCCATCTGGTGGAAGTACAGAGAACCTTCCGTGAAAATCCACCAATTAATGTCTCATCACTAAATATCCCGCTTTGGAATGTAGCTCATGAAGAGTGGCCTGGGTAGGATTTGACCAATTAAACTGGGTAAGCAAAAATGCGTAATCGAGCCCATATCTAGCAAAGCGCCTAGGCTAGCTACGTGGAGATGGCACATCGGCTTCAGGAAGATGGCTGTATAAGGAATTGTGATAAATTATGTTGCTGTTACCTTACTATGTACCATGTGTAACTGATTTGGAATTACAATGGGATACAGCGCCTTTGTTCGATATGGGCTCGACTGCATGGTTTTTGCTTACCCAGTTAAATTGGTTGTGGCAATCTGGGAACCGCCAAATCAGTGCTGTTGTATAACAAAAGTATCTATATAAAGCGTGGCAACGTGGCCTGCAGTGACGATTGAACGTTTTGAAGCACTGGTGTGTCGCTTGCATAAGCTGACCTACTTTCTCATGCACGTTTTTACAGCTAGAGGGCTACGACAAAAAAAACCACGGCATTACGGTGAAATCTAGCAAGGCCACGCAACAAAAGCTGCGTGGAGTAAGTAGACCTGCCCTTGGAAGATGTTATACAGCAAGTATGCAAATGACTCATTTGCCCTAAGAATATGATTTGGGGATAGTCTTGTACAATTGTAGATTGCTCCACCTTGACCGTCTAAATCATGCACAATTTCAAAATGTAACCAATGGTAACTTGTATTCTTTAAACTGAGGAGTATTTGGCTCTGAGAACACCAGCAATTTTATATGTTACCATGGCAACTACAATGAAAAGTGTGATGCTGAGATGTATAAGGTAAACTGAGCCATCCAAAAGATTTAATGGAAGTCCACAGAAGTAGATAGATAGATAGATAGACAGATAGATAAATAGATAGATAGATAGATAGATAGATAGATAGATAGATAGATAGATAGACAGATAGATAGATAGATAGATAGATATGGGAAGTGCAGCCCTCTAAGGCAAGTTCTTGCCGCTATCGAGAAGTAGTGCAGAGTCAGTGAATTGTATATCAATGTGTTTGTCCAATGTTATAAGGATTATTTCCTTATTTGGCAATATGCTCATGCCCTAAAGCCCCTAATAAGTACATATTTGTTATGCTTTAACAATACACTTCCTGGGCGAAGTTCCTACTTTTATGAGTCCAGTTTAAACTTACTCAGTAAATTATCATCAAAATGACATTTCCCCCCATTTATCAATATTAACGAAAACCTGTTGCTATGCATGTAGACATAACGTGTAGCCATGGAAACTATGTTCCAGGATATGTATATTTGTATTCTCAGAATTGCTGTAACATCAGTTAAACAATGTATCAAATTAGACAACAATACAACAATAATATGCGACAATCTCCTTAAAATTTGGTATCATGCTGGAAAACTATAGGAGGTTAGGTTACTATGGAGACCAGTTTTCATCTGAATATAACCATGAATGTCTTGAAAAATGTTATCATTGGAAGTCCATAATGTTGGCCTCCTTAATAACAGACAATTAAGATTCTCTCACGTTAAACATAATAAGTAAAGATTGATCAATTTCCAAAAAGCATCACATTTTGTCTTGATTTTTGTTTCCACGACTGATCAGAAATGATTTGCAACTTGGAAGGTCATCCTTAATACTTCAAAACTTGGATGTCAGAAACAATGGCACCAAATATTTTCGTAATCTACATATTCCAATTATTCTAATGATGCAAACCTCCTTCATTCAAAAAGTACAAAATAACATATGCCCCTGACTGCTACTTACGTCCCATGCTTGACACACAATAAATTCACTGTAAGTTTAGTGTATGAATTTACCCAACTGCAGGGTCCAGTTAACATGTGGAACACTATGTTGTCGACTTGCCGTGTTTTGTTGATTCACCCATTCATTGCACTTGTAGGTATTTTGGCAGTCTGCCAGTGACATCATGCGCATGGGATGTTACTTTGCACATGTATACTAAGATTGCCATAGATGAAGATGGTCATGGTCCAGCGGGTTTAGTGTAATTGTTGTTAGATCTAGGGGTTCTGAACTCTGAAGTGCCTGGTGTTTTTAGTAAAATAAAGTGAGAAATGTGAGAATAAAGGTTAAGGGTGTTAAATACTATAGATGACTGAAAATTAAATGTAGTAATTAACTTATTGTCCCAAAAAATAATATATAGAAATATTTAAATGACATTACACATTTAGTTCAGGATAATTAATGACATTATTCATAATAAAAAAATATCTTTTCAGTGTAGTTTATCAAGTTTATATTAACAACAAAGCTGAAATGTTAATGTACATGATGTACTTAATTTGATTTCTAGCTCATTGGATTTTTCCTTGAAGCAACTTTTGTATTGGGTCAGTTTATATTCTCCCCAGGGACCCATGTGCACAGGGGTCTTCAGGGCTAGTTTATGTACACAAATATGTTTATAATCAATACTTAGCAAATAATTTTAATTTATACTAAAAAAAAGGGCTTTATTAAATATATTTGTCTAAAAACAAACAATTCTCAATGTGTTTTGTGATACTCAAAGAATCTGACAGATTTTGTGGCATAATACCGATGCTCACACTGTTATATCACTGGTGATGTCACAAAATATTTAATGTTACTTTTGCTCAGGGCTTTGGAGTCAGGTAAAAGAGACACCGACTCTGACTCCCGACTCCTTTTACTTCAGAACAGCCGACTCCGACTCCCGACTCCTTGTATCGCATTCGCATAATAAAAAAAATGAAATAAAATTTTCAATTTGTATGATCATATGTCAAGTACATGAAGTGCAATACACAATTTTTATTCTCTAATTAAGTAATGATATGACTCATTGTTTTTATTTGGGAAATGAGATACATAATGCATCTGCTATACTGCCCAGAGAGCCATGAAGTTCTTGTGACCAAAGCCAAACAGTTAAGTTTTGAGGAGTCAGGAGTCGGCAGACTTTTTTTAGACTCCGACTCCACCCAAAACCCTCCGACTCCTCGACTCCGACTCTGAAGCCCTGCAAGTTTTGCTTGTTGATATTAACCGCTCAACATTTTTCAACTGCTTTCGTAAAACGTAATTTTTTTTTTGCAGCTATGGAACGAATTGTGTGAGATGATCTCGAAGAATCCTGACAAAGTCAAGTCTCTGAAAGTTGAAGCAATCATTCGTCAAGGAATCAAACGTTATACAGATCAAGTTGGACTGCTTTGGAACTCTTTGGCTGATTACTACTTGCGATCTGGTCATTTTGAAAAGGTGAGCGGTGAGACACTAATACATTACATACTAGATGAGTTGAGCTCAGTGGTAGCGCGCTGAGCTGCCAACCATTCCTGAGTTTAAATCCAGCCCATGTTGGAAGGTTGCTTCATCATTTGCCTCATTGCCTTGGCACCTGCCGTTCCTGATTAGCCCTATCTGGTGCACAAGTATGGGACGTGAAGCCGTCACAGCCACCCATACTAGACAGACAACTCATTTGATAGACAGATAGTAAAATAGACAATAGTTATTAATTGTGTTGATGTAATTGCAATTGATGGTACACTAAATTTAGTTATTTTCTGTACTAAGTCAGTGATAAGCTGTGGTTTCTTAGCAGTAAATGTGAGATATATTCTATCTTAACTTTGCAATGATAACTAAACATTGCTAAAGGAAATTGACGAAGTATTTAAAGTGAGATGTGGTAGTTTGCTGATGTCACTGGGTCTTTTGTGATGTAACTGGGTGCACCATGGTGGGCATTGGTAACTCAGGTTAGGAATGTCCTGGAAAATGATAATGCTGTATTATTATGAAATTTTACAGACAGAAATCGATCATGAGTTTGTTTATGAGTTAATTCTTATGATCAATTACAACATCATTCTATCGGAATACCGTCTCTAACGAACTTATTTCTTCGCAGGCGCGGGATCTGTATGAAGAGGCTATTCAGACGGTTGTGACAGTCAGAGACTTCACGCAAGTATTTGATGCGTACACACAATGTGAGGAAACGATGATAGCAGCAAGAATGGAAGCCACCTCTGAAGATGGCCCTGGAGAGGAGGGTAAGAAACTAGCAATTATTTTCTTCCTTTTTTTTTTTGTTAAAGAAAAAAAGGCAGTTTATGTTAAAGACAATATATTACTCAATGAAAGTAATCTACTATAGCTGACAAATCGAAAATTGTACCCTTATATAAAAGCATGCAGGCAAACAATACAGGAAATTGTCACTAATTTGTACATGATTGTCAATTTACTCAATGATAACTTTATTCCAGATGACCTTGAGCTTGAAGTTCGTCTGGCAAGATTGGAATCTTTGCTAGAGAGGCGCCCCCTGTTGTTAAACAGTGTCTTACTTCGACAGAATCCTCACAACATTCACGAGTGGCATAAAAGAGTCAAGCTGTTCGAGGGCAAACCTAGAGAGGTAGATTCTTTTGTATATATTGAATAAATGTCAAAAGGAGACATTAAAATTATAAGTAAAAGGGAATACCGCATGACAAGTTTATGTGAATATTTATAAATCCTATGTTTTGATTCCTTATAATTTTTGTATGGGATGTTTAAAGGATAATACAGAAAAAATCTTGCAAAAATTTTCTGAAGTTATATTCTAAATGTATATCTTGTAACTTATCAACTGTAAATCACCTAACGGTTTATGGCAATGCATTACCTTGCCTCCATGCTACAGATTTTAATATTGCATAGCTTATAAGCATTGACAAGTGTGACTGGCCGCTTAAAGGCATCCATTACGATTAATTTTTAAGACTTAGTGTCCATACCATGTATTGTCTTGTCAAGACTTCTTACATATAGTATTATGTGATACTGAAAGGCTGGGTTACTGAAACTTGCAGCGTAGATGTTAATTATTAATGTATTGTTTCTTTTTCTCCAGATTATCAATACATACACAGAAGCTGTGCAGACTGTAGAACCAAAACTGGCGTCAGGAAAACTTTACACCTTGTGGGTTGCTTTTGCGAAGTTCTACGAAGATGCTGATCAGATAGATGATGTGAGTATGAGAAGAGAGCCTAATGTACAAACAGTTCACTAAGTTGAGCAAAGTTTTCATGATGACGTCATCACTGATTTATGTGGCAGAATTTAGTTTCGGATCTGCTCTAGAGTTGATGTTAAGTTGCTAAAATTAATTTGTTTAAGTAGCTGCATTTTTTTTTGTATAATAAAGTCCAAGCTGTGAGGAAATTTTATGGGTTTAGTGCAGTATAGGGGGACCCAAATTTATGCCCATATTTGGTGTCTACAGATTATATAATAATCATTATTTTGACCAACACCCACCAAGTTTTGAAGCTGTATTGCAACAAGAATAACAGTTCTGAAGGGTAACGGGGGTTTAGGTAAATATACATCGTTCTTGCCGTGAAAATGAAAACTGCTGCTCTTGATTTGTGATGTTATTAATTGAAGTCAGGCATTTTACGTCATATGTATAGCAACGAGGCTCGCTAAATATGGTCCTAAATTTGGGTCCACCATACTGCACTTTTTCCTATTTCATTTGCACCAGTGAGGATGTAGGATTTTTTATTTTTTAGGTAATTTTCGTGGTCTCAGGTAGCCTCGCTTGTTAATGTGATGCGTATTAATGACTCTATTTCAGGCCAGAGTAATATTCGACAAAGCCACAAAAGTGCCATACAGAAAAGTGGACGAACTGGCTTCAGTCTGGTGCGAGTGGGCTGAAATGGAAATTAGACATGAGTAAGTGACTAAGTGTATTTTGGATTTTAATGGTCCATAATGAAGATAGTTAATATTAAACTAGTCGTAGAAGTTTGTATGACCCGTCATTCCACTTACATTCTGCAAAACTATACTCGTATTTGTTTTGGTATTTGTTACAGAAATTATGAAGAAGCCCTGAAGCTCATGCAGAGAGCCACTACACCTCCGTCAAGAAGAGTTGCCTACCATGACGAGTCGGAGACAGTGCAAATGCGGGTGTATAAATCCCTAAAACTGTGGTCAATGTATGCTGATTTGGAGGAAAGTTTTGGAACATTTAGGGTGAGTGAAGTCCTTTTAGGTGCAACTGATCAACGATATTTGCAAAAGAAAATTAAAATAGATTGTTCATATTTTTGGACTTTTCTAATCAAGCAATCGTAGGTATTTAGTATTGGACAAGAAACCTCGGCTTCTTTACAACTGGTTGTCCATCAGACATAATTACTGTGTAAATTTGTGTACTTGCCATACATAATCCAAATATATTTTGGTTGTCCGGTGTTGATTTTGTTTGGCTTGGACAACCAAAGCCGATTATTTCAAACACTTTGTTTGGAGGAAACGAGAAAAAAATAAACATTCTTTGCTTGATTTCATGGAACTCTTTTTTTTTGGTTGTATCATAGCATAGCTTTGTTCTTCATTGATTATTATGTTGATTCTTTTAGTCGTGCAAAGTCGTGTATGATCGAATCATTGACTTGCGAATTGCCACACCTCAGGTCATCATAAATTATGGGATGTTTCTGGAAGAGAACAATTACTTTGAAGAAGCATATAAGGTACCTAGAATAATCTTTTACACATACATTTTGATTTTAACATGAACATATTTTTGCGACACTTGATGTTAATTACTCAATTGTATTCCTTCCAGGCTTATGAAAAGGGACTTGCTTTGTTCAAATGGCCAAATGTGTTCGACATCTGGAACATGTACCTTACAAAATTCATCGAAAGATATGTAAGTATTGCTTACATCTTACATTAGATATATATTTTATCATGTGAAATTGTTTGTATGAAACGGTCTTTATAATGTGGTAATTCACGGAATTAATCGATTTCAGGGTGGCAAGAAACTGGAGAGAGCAAGAGATCTATTTGAACAATGTCTTGAAGAATGTCCTGCAAAATTTGCGAAAGGTACAGTTTATAAAAATGTCAAGGGTTGCCAACATGTTATCATTATTTTCATCACTAGTGGCATGTTTATTGTATTATTGCTGTATATTATATACTTTGTTTTTATGATTTTATACACTGTTTTGATTTTATATAATGTTTGTATGATTTTACATACTTAATTTACTGTTTATATGGCTATTGTTAAGTGAATGATGTTCCCCAACCATTGAGGGTTGCGATAAATAAATTAAAAATTGATGTTTTTTTCTAAAATTTCAGCTCTGTATTTACTATACGCCAAACTAGAGGAGGAACATGGACTGGCACGCCATGCGATGGGTGTTTACGATCGTGCAACGCAAGCAGTTTTGCCAGAGGAGCGGTATGAGGTGGGTTATTTACCTCTAAAAGATTATCTTTTGCTTCTGTTATAGGATGATAATTTGGTAAATGTGGTAGTTATGCTGGATCTACCCGTTAAAGGCAGCTCTCAGAATATTACTCAGTGCAAATGCAGCTCTGCAAAGTAGTGTATTTATTTATAAGTAGGCCTGTATAAATTTCAGTAGCAAAGTCACTCTTTTAGAATTAAATTTTTAAAGGACAATCCACATTTTTGTTGTTTTACCAAAGAATTGCTGTCTTTTTTCTATTAGTCTAACTTTGAAAGGGTTTTACAAAAGAATGTTTGAATGGGTCAGAGGATTTTGTGTTTGGTTGATTCACAATTCTATTGTGTTACATCCTGTCCTATTGTGGTAGCAATAATATAGATAAATTATGTCTGCCATTTCTGTGAACTTCTGGCCGTACAATTACTGATTAATCTCACTTTTTCCGTCAATAGATGTTCAATATCTTCATCAAGAGGGCGGCTGAAATTTATGGCGTCACATACACCAGAACCATTTATGAGAAAGCAATTGAAGCTCTCAGTGATGATCAAGCAAGGTCAGTGGTATTTTAATCTGAGACTTCAGGTATGATTAGAAAGTATAAAATGTCACTTATGGGTGACCTTTAAAGTGGTCGCAAGGTCATTGCTATTTCAATCTGAGACTTAAGGTATGATTAGAAAGTAGAAACTCACTTATGGGTGACCTTTGAGGTGGTCGCAAGGTCATTGCTATTTTGGTGCTGTTTTAGGTCTTATGATAATTATTGGCACGAAGTGCCAATTCTTACGTTGCTTGGTGGAGGCGTTTTCGCGTAATGCATCCGGTTTGCCATTTTTCGAGCGGCAAATTCAAACTTACATGTTAATCCAATGAGGCCAGTTCGGGTATACGTTCAAGCGTGTATATAGCATACTTATACACGTCGTAGCGCCCTGCCACCTTGTCCGTCTATAGTGTACTGCCTTTGGAGTGTTTTCCACTTATGTTTTGTTTTATGTGTTCCATACATTTCTTGAAATCGTTGTTTGTTGCCTCCGCGAGTACCTCGGCTGTTTCCGGCCACAAGATGGCGAACTCCGATGGAAATGACCGAAGTGCGTTTGTACAGCTTCGTGCGTGTTCGGGGGAGAGGCTGACAGTGACATTATCAAAGCGAACCAGAGCGCATAACTTCGTCAAAAGTTGCTCAAATTTCTCAAAGTAAACATTAAATAAAACATAGAAAGTCATAGAATACCTTTCTGAACAAATACGGTATCCACTCCCTCTGAAAACGGCAAAATTCGCCTTCAAAACGTAGCTAAGACTGTCGTGATTTTCAGTGACAACCGCCATTTTGATTACTTTGTGTTATGCGCTGTCATTGGTCGAAATGGGTTGACCCAAAATATAACAGCCAATCAGTGATTAGCTTGCTTGGAGCAGTATCAAAAACATATTCTATAGGATTTTCAACCTCTTGGTACACACGTTGATCTTGGGTTTGCCCTGAATGTTTAAACTTGGATAAAACCATAGTTTTATCCAATTGAGTTTTAAATAACTTACTGACATTTTTTTGTAGACAATGAAGTGCATGTTGACTCAGCAAAAATATGGTGTTGCTTAATACAACATGACATGCAAATATATACCACGAAAACCACAAAAAACTCATTAAATAATTTAATAAATTCCTTCTTTTTTTTTTTTCATGAAATGATAAAGTGCAATAGATTGGAATAGTTCTTCATGAAAAAATAAAATTATTTTACATCACAATAAAACTTTCAAATATTTTATGTCCCATTACTTGCAGAATTGAATGACAAGCAATTGTGAAAAAAAAAAAAAAATATATATATATATATAAATAAAGTTTGTTACTTTCTGATTAATCAGCTGATCATTTTCAATAATACAAGTTAATCGTATTTTACACATTCTCTTTTTTCTCTTTATATCTATGGCGCCGAATTTACCGTTCGCCAAATTCACTAAGCCGAGTTCACTGTTTTTTGCGCAGAATTCACCGTTCCAGAAGCACCGAATGTGTATTTGCGCCGAATTCACCCGAATTCCTTTTATTCGACAGCTTCATGTCATTCATGACAAACGGATATCTCTTCAGAAATTACTTCTATGACGTTCTGCCTTTTATTTAATGTATACCTGCGTGCCAATTTGCACATTTCTACGTGCTCTAGTTATAGCTTTGATCATGTAATATACATGTACCAGCGTAGGAATCGCAAATATATTGCAAGGTACTGCCATCTTCTGCCTGATACTTATGTACTTATTTAACATATTCACAATTTCAGAGAGATGTGCCAAAGATTTGCTGATCTGGAGAAGAAACTCGGAGAAATTGACAGAGCAAGAGCTATTTACGCTCACTGCTCCCAAATATGTGATCCCAGGGTAAGTATATTATAATAGTCACGTGGATAATTACTCGTATTATTCTTCTATTATGGCATGAACTGATATAGAAAACAATTTCACTGTCTTTTGTTTGGAATTATCAAAATACTTTTCTAATCCTTTTCACTGTTTTGCTGTATTGTGTTATGCGTTTTTTCTATTTATACTCTAATGCTTTATATAGTGTCCTCCAAAAATTATTAATTAAATTGTAGTAAATGAATATATTTATTGACTTCACTTGCGTTACATATAAATATTGAATTTATTATTTTCATAAAGACGACGGCAGAATTCTGGCAGACTTGGAAAGACTTTGAAATTAAACATGGAAATGAAGACACGGTTCGTGAGATGTTGCGTATAAAGAGAAGTGTGCAAGCGACTTACAACACACAGGTAAAGACAATTTATAATACATTGATATAGTTATTTACAACTATTTACGATAATAATTATTATGTAATACCTAGGGCTGTACACCGGTTCTCGATATACCGTTTGCACCGGTACAAGGATAACGTTACGGGTATTGATAATCGTTATTCATAATAACAATACACTAAAATGATCAGCAAATCAGCGTTTTTTGCATACAAACACCTGCTACCCAGATGTCTCAGTGTTTTTGAAGAAAAATATCAGCCTGATTTAAATGCAATGACATTAAACAACAGACTGGAATTATTCCATAGAGATTTGTTCATGATATTTCATTGTTAATTGTCATTTACTGTAGGCTTTCTTTAATTCTCCTACTAATGCAGCGTAGTGATTTGATTGGTTTTACTGTGTCGTGATACGTATCGTATCATTAAAAATATAAAGGTGTACAGCCCTAGTAATACCGTTATAAAATATTTTTTTAATGATGTGCATGATAATTTCAGTGTATCCTGCTGAGTACAATAGCTGTGCTTCCAAGACATTAGTGTCAGGTATAATCTGACTAAATCTGAAATCTGGATTGTAATTTTTTCAGGTCAACTTCATGTCAGCGCAGATGTTAGCTGTACAAGGTGCTGGAGCTCCCAAACCTACTGAAGCAAAGCAGACTGAAGGTATGATTGATTTATGTGAACCTAAAAGAGTACATGCAACAGTAGCATTTTTGATTTGATTCAGCAACACTGATGCATTTTCATAGAATGTAGCTGTTTCTATCGATTCTTTTGATGTAATTATCAAGATTTAAAAAGAAAAATTAAGGTTTTCTTCCTGTTCGTCATCAGCTTTCATCATATGTGAGGCTGTAAGTAATGATGCGGGGGTATATTTGCAATGTCATTAAGGACAGGTGGTGTTGCTACTATAAAACATTTTCAGACAACCACCTCCAATATCAGTTTTTTGACAGACCCCTCTAACCCTGCTATTTCCTATATTAAGATATTATTAAGAAATTTGTCTCTTTTGGAGAACCCCCTCTCCTACCCCTGATATCTGGTTGTTGACAAATGCTACTGACCACCATCCCCCACCTTTCAAACAATTTCTGGTCCCCCCCCCCCCCAACCCCCATCTTTTTTTTTTTTTAGAAGGAACAGCCCTTAGTTCTTTGTGAACTGAGCAAGCTGCAGAGTTGCTCAGTTGTTTGAGATGATAATTTATTGGTGTATGATGTTAACTTTTTTCCTTCAGAAGTCGAACCAGAAAAGAACCAGATGCAGAAATTGGAAGAAAGAGCAAGACAACTTGCGGAGGAGTCTCTGAGAGACCAAGCGAAACCAGAAAAGGGCATTTTGTTCGTCAGAAGCCACACAACTGATGAAGAAATGGTAGAAGCCGTCAAGACGCACAATCCTGAAGAAATTAATATTGATGAGGATGAGAGTGATGATGAGGAAACTGTGCCTGGTAATTAACTCAGCTAAATTTTAATTTAAAATTTCTGAATGAAAGATATATAATGACAGTTTTGCCAACTGGATAGAGTTACAATCTGTAGGAAAATCGTCTGATTGCGTAATTTCACAATTTATTAACAAAATTTCTTATTCTTACAAAAATCCTTGCATTCATTTTACATGTCCAAACACTTGAAAATTCATTCCGGATTGCCTAGAATACATGTACTTGTGTCATTAATTACTTAGTCCAACAAATTTTCGTTTTTCGAATGGATAGAACTAGAAATAGTGTTACTTTGTATGTATGAGAATGAACTAACTGTATGGCATGATGTACTTTTCTTGACTTGATATGAATACAATTTACAAGTATCTTTGTACTATTTCATTTCAGAAATTGACATTCAGAAACAGCAGGTGCCTCGACAAGTGTTCGGAAGTCTTGCCAAAGAAGATGAAGAAGACTAAAAATGGAGCTTTTTTTTAAGAATTAAGGATTGTGCTCCCATTATGTAAATAAATAAATTTTCATAGTATTTTCATAGTATAAGTTGTTCTGTTCATGTTACCTAAATTACAAACTAATATTGAAATATAAGATTATTTCACTCACTAATTTGCAATTCCGTACTGTTTGGTAGATGTGGTATGACTACTTAGTATTGCACCAGAGGTCACTTGGCTGGGAACTGCCTAGCGTAAACGCGATAGGCAGGTCGGTGCTGTCCATCTTCCATGGCTGATTGGCCAAGCACTGGATTTTCTGATTGGCTGTGCTATTTTTAGACTGGGGAACACGTTCCGGTCCAAGCATTTTCAATGTTAAAGCCTAGGATGCGCGCGCACGCTACCGGGAGGAATCCCTCCCGGCTAATGGCAGCCCCTACCTGCGTACTGCGTCAGCTAGTCGCAGCGGGCCAGCGAACAGAGGTCAGCTAACATAGTTTTTGTTGTCAGCAGCGCCACCTACTTTGAAACCAAAAGCACAGTGGAGTTCAGTCCAATTTGTTGCATAGCCCCACAAATTTGTATTGACTTGCTTGGTGTAAGCGTGTTTATTTCTAAAGGCCCAAATTTCACTGCTCAGTGAATTTTGCCTGGGTGGCTAAAAGGCAGCATTGTAACCCAGCTGTCTAGATGGTTCTGGGTTTTAAGCCTAGGTAGTGCCTCTCAATGCTATTGTTGAAAAATGGTTTTATTATTATTAGCATATTAGTGTTAACAAATTGAGTTGGGCAAGACTGAAAATAACTTCAGCGAAAGTCCTTATGTGACGTAGATCATTGCTTTGGTTTGTTTGAAAACAGTAAAACAAGTTCTGTCCAAATGCTATAGAATTTGCTCAGTCAGCCAAGAGTTTCGACCAACAGAGGGATTATCCTAAAATGTTGATTACTATGTTTAATAAACAGTCAGGGTTGGCTGGAGATATTCAATGGTCTCTCACGGCTTAAATCTACAAACATTAACAAATAATATGACGTGACAGAGGCACTTTGAAAGACTAAAAACTTTACATTGTTTGCCAGTGTAACTACTTTTCTGCTGGGCGCTATAAAAAACTTGTTCCAGTCTAGTTGTTTTTTGGCTGGAAGTTGAACTATGGGATTAGCTGTGAAGTGAAAATGTTGTGTGTAATTCATGATTTAATGCTGAGAATCCAGCTTATGATATGGCTCAATAATGTTATGTACTCGCATTCTTGTCAGGACATTGCATAGCACTCATGCTATGTAATTTTTATTCAAGCTGCTTTTTATAATGAGCAACTCATGTAAAACTTGTACAACTTATTCAAATATTGGGCCAAAGCTGCCTCTTTGTTTGATGTAAATCTTATCGCTTGAAAACAAACTGCACCTGGTAAATCTACATGACTTGGTATTGTTAAAGGGCAATAAAATATCCAAAATATGTTCTATATTTTCACCGGGATGTATTTATTTCTTTAGCACTATTGAGATTCCTGAATATCTCAGGAAGTTGCTCTTATAATTGGAGAAAAATTGTGCATTTAAAATTCATTTCCTGTAACGGCTCCAGCTTTCGGGTGCTTAGTGTCAAAGAAATAGGGTTTTCTTGAAAAAATCCTGTGAACCAAAGGTCGAAATTCTTCCAAGGTCATTGACTGGTAGTTTGGGTCAAAGGAAGGTGCGTCATACTTCTCGCAGAAATCAATCGTTGCTTGGTAATAAGGTTCATCTTTGTAAATTTCTCTTGTATTTGGGTCCAGATTCATGTATTTGAAATAGTAGAAGCCCTGAAAAGTATACATATACAAATTTAACTGTGGGTATTTAGGATTTTTCATAAAAGCATTAAATCAAACTGACTACATTTCACACATGAGATAAATTTATGGAAGTATTGAGGTGATTTCATGCTGTTATAATATGAGAAGCTCTGGCAACTTCTAAGGAATACATTGATATAATCTGGACATCAATTTCACCTGAAAGATTTCATGATGCGCCAGAATCCACCATGACTTCGGCGAAACGTACGGCCGCAAAATGCTCGCTGGGACTTCTCCATGGTTAGAAGGACATAGAACTTCCCCAATGTCATGAAGCAAGGCTATCACAACTGTCTCTTCATCACAGCCGTCTTTGAATGTTCTGTCAAAAGAATGAGAGGTGGTTAAAGAATCAAATATGCTATGTTTGGATGGTATGTCTCTCAAAGGAGAGTGCCTCGCTAAGGAACGGAACCTTGGGGCCTCTTGCATGGGAAGTTTGAAAAATAGAACATTGTCCATAACACCAAAGAGTCACTCTTATGTGTGAGGGAACATCCTGTACGAACCAGTTCTGTCTCTGGTTTACTGGACCCAACAGATGATCAATTATGACAACCCTAAAAAAATGCACTTCTGATTTCACCACACATATATGAGAATTCATTATTCATGAAATTTTCTAAAATCTTGAGAGCTTTGTTATAGAAAGTTCAGATCATAGACTTGCCAAGCATACAGCTTTTTGGGCCGTTTGTTGCAGAATTCCTTTTTGTCCTAGGTGGCAATACTTGTGTTTCCATGGCATATGAGGCAGATACTAATCATTTTTATAATCATATGATAATCTTATTGTCATTAAACGAAGAATGATGTTATGCTAAGCATCCAAGTCCCATTATATCAAAATATCAAATTTTTGTTTACCTTGTTGCGGTTTGCAATCCATGTTCGTACAAATCCACTTGACCACCTCCAAAGATTCCCTTCTGGACCTTAAGCATGTCTAGGGCCCTTTCGGTTAGGGCATCAGCGTTTGAAATGGTCCTATATTCCCTGGTCATCAGTTCGATATCTTCCAAGTCACAGTTCTTTAAGTCTGTAAACTTCACAACTTCTGTAGCTGCCATGGTGTTGTAGACAAATCACTAAAAATGAATAGTTTAATTTTTTTAGAGTATGTCTTATAGATCTCATAGCGCTTAGGCAAACCGGTCACTGGCTAAAAATGTCACATATTGATCTTATTCACAATGCAACTGCTATTTTATTCTAGTGTTGTCCGATGATTACAAATTGTTGTTCATGTTACATTACAGTCAAACCTGCCCCAACGGCCAGCGGTGTAGAACAGTCACCTATTGTAATGTTCAAACTCTTTCAAACTAAATTTTCATTGTATTATACTTGTATTTTTACCCCTCTATTAAAGTTGCACTGTCTGCCAAAATTGCAATTTTTAAGATTTTATGCAATAGTAAAATTGCTTTATTTATCAAGGCACACTACATTTGTATAAGTTGGTCAGTCTATCGGGTAATAATAACAAAAAGTAAATCTAAATTGAGAGAGAAAACCAAGACCATAACATTTGAAACGCAATGGAAATGACATCACCCATTGTTCAGTATTGTGACATCATCTCTAGGTTTGTTCATATTGAATTTTTGATGGCATGAAAACTATTTATTTATTGTAACATAAAATTAAATTGTTGTACACAAGGGGCATGTAATGGTAATCGACAAGAAGGGGGTATTTGTTGGTTTATATAATTATTTGCATATGCTAAATCTAGAGACAAAGTAACTTAAAACAGTCACCGGTCTTAACAATGCCACTTGAGAGACCGCTTAACAATTTTGACTGTATACATAGCCAGTAGACTCATAAAATTCGAGGATATCAATATTTTTTTATGTGCAGCTTCATTATTAATATTGTTTGGACTGGGATTATGTAGAGTGCATTGACCCTAAGTGTGCCTGAATGGCTGCAAGTTTGGCTGTTGAGGAAGACAAAAAAACTCATGCTGAGGCAAGTAAAAGACCCCACCCATGGGGTTAATGTGTAACATGGTGTGGACTCCAAGCCTTATCATCTCATCATTTATGCTTTATTATTTCTTAACATATGACAAGTTCAATTAAACGCCAAGTAGCCAGCGCCAGGTAGCTGACTTCAAGATATTTCAAGTAAATGCCAAGTAGCCAGCGCCAGGTAGCTGACTTCACAGATCTGACCCAGGTTCAACTTCCTAGCTGGATGTCATTTGGATAAGCATATGATAAGTTAAATTGGCGGTCCCTTGTACCCAGTGTCTATATATGGTGATGCAACCAAGGGGTAAATGTGTAACATGGGTGATGGGTGGACTTCTCTCTCTCTCTCATCTCATCGATCAACCCTTCAACCCTTGTAAGCGGCATGTACTTGATTTAGAGGGCTGCACTTTCCATATCTATCTATCTTATCTATCTATCTTATCTATCTATCTATCTATCTATCATTCATTGTTTAGTCACACCACTTCAACAATGCATTCTAGGTTTTTTAATAAAATCCCAAAACTATCTAGAAGCCACGGTCTATAACCAAAGATAGTGTAAATGTTAGAACTACCTTTGGTTCCACTCTAAAAAACTTTGTCATTGTAAACCTAAGGTTTCCGCTAACACCCTCATGAGACTGGTCACTGACCTGAGACTGGCTGACGGAGAGACTGCTCTTTGCCAGCTGAGTTAAATTCCTCCACATTTTGGTGGTATGAGTGGGGGGTTGAGTTCCTGAGAGCTATATATACATGTATTTATGCGATTATTGCTTGGAAGACTAAATATGTAATTTTATATTCATAATGTAAAATGTATAACTGCATTTCAGAGTGAAATTAATTTGAATAGGTCATCTTGAATATGTTATATTAAATTTACTGTCTTTCAACAAAATGTACACTGTTTTGTGAATAATTACAAAGAGTATATTAGAAAATAATTACCTAGAATAATTAAGATATTACACCCTTAGAAATGATTGTGTGTTTCAGATAAATGATTGTTTAGCTGGTTTCCATCCAAAATCAGCCAAGATATAATTGTTTGTTCAATCCTTTTTAACAGTGTAGGTCTGAAAAACTAGAATATTAATTGATAAATTATAACTAACCTTTAGATCTCCTAGTAGTTCTCTTCTTCTCCCATTGACGAAAACTGAATCACGAGTCAGGCGCTTCTTGTTATACAGTTTTTATCAGGTGGTTTTTTAATAAAAAGGGGGGGGGGCACTCCGATTTTATAGGAAGAAAATTGTATAAGTAGCCTAATTTTGCTTAAGTGACACCACCAAACATTGGCTATTGTGTTATATTGGTTTGATGACTTGAAGAAAGATTACTACATTGTAACTAAAGTCATCCTATCTCATTTGACAAGTGCAGAACAAAGATTATGAAGTTAAGACAGGAAATGTAAACTTGAAGAGGGTCGTAATTTAGAACAATATCATGAATACATCAGCTCAACCATAATTCTCAAGATTTTTTGAAAGCTTAATTTTATAAAATGCATGACTTGGTTGTATATTTATTGCCTTGATAAAACTTGATAACAATAGTTAATAATGCACATGTTTATTCAACTCAGGCTTGAACATCTGGTCAAATCCCACTATTTGTAGGGTTCTATTTTGATGAATTTCTTCATTAATCACCTTTATTTTGTTGTATCAGTTAGCTAAACAATTGTAATGTTGTTCTCATATCATTTACATTAACTACTTCTAACAAGAAGCACAAATATCTGACATCATTGCCAAATGCACAGTACATTCTTGTTTGTGTTTATGTGCACTGGTTGGCCAACTTGCTTGAAAGAAAACAAAAAACAAACATGGTGTAGATCTTTCAAATTTAGACCATGTAAGATTAATTACTTTTCTCAGGCCACTTTTGGTGGAAATTGATGAGGGTGGGAGGTCTTTTTTAAATTACTTTTATTTATTTACTCCAGAAGTGATGAGGGAGGCCTTTTTTTTTTATTAATTGAAGCGTGCATGGGAGTTTACACGCTTAACCATATCACGAGCATACATTACAAATATGTCTTTTTGACATGTATAAACTTCATGTCTAGTTCAATTCCATACAAAAGAGACATGTACAGATCTATATATTTTCTGTCACTAGCAAGGTTGCAATATCCACCAGATGGCGCCAATGCTGTGCTGCCACCTAGCAGACACTTAGAGAAGCGGCGAGATTTTAATTTTTTTTAATATCAATTTAGGCAAAAAAAGGGGCAATGCGGCAATTTAAAATAAATGCGGGCGGGCTTGAGAACCAAGTAATTTATTTTACATGGTTATTATTTGAAATGGTATGTATGTGTGCAATTTCGTTCAATTACTAATCTTTGCCAGTTGCAACACCTGCTTTTGGGTGCTTAGTGTCAAAGAAATAAGGTTTTCTTGAAAAAATCCTGTGAACCATAGGTTGAAATTCTGCTAAGGTCATTGACTTGTAGTTTGGGTCAAAGGAAGGTGCGTCATACTTCTCGCAGAAATCAATTGTAGCTTGGTAGTAAGGTTCATCTTTGTAAATTTCTCTTGTATTGGGGTCCAGATTCATGTATTCGAAGTAGTAAATTCCCTGAAAACAGAATAATGAATTTATAATACCTTCTTATTATTTTTAGAAATATTAGCAGTGAATTTTAAATCCAATAACTTTTTATTGGTTGGAAATTTTGAAAAATGAAGGAAAGAGCAGCTGGATGGTTCAGGACCATAGGTTAATTTTTGGTTCAGGTAACGGTTAGCTCATCTCTTTGTCTTACAGCTATCGTCACTCATTCAACATTGTTGGCTTGGCAGAGTTAGCACTTTCTGGTTAAGGTCTCTCTAGGATGGGGTGTAAGTGCTTTAATCTGTCTGGGTGATCAGATCAGATCTTCAAATTTGGTTCATATGCTCTACAGAGTGATACAAAAAAGGTTTTAAAACTTATATTGTTCCATGGGAGTAATTATTAATTAGGGCAAAAATTGAGGGGTAAATTGTGATAACTAGAATTTAGATCACTCCCTTCACCGACTTTGGTTTGTATACTCTACAGGCCGTTATCTGGTACCACTTTATGGTTGCCATAAGGTAAAATGTTATAACTTCTATTGGGGTGATTGGATCTTCACCGAATTTGGTTTGTATATACTCTGCCATCTTCCCAACGCAAGGCACAGAGCCGTGGGGAGGAGGAGGCATTGCTTTAGGAAGATGACACTCTGCATGGGTAATATGTTAAATTTTCTGACATGACACATGACAGCGTCAACACCACACGCAGTGCTATTTTTTTGCGCTTCGTCACAGAAGCTCTCAGTAGGAAGTCGTTGGCATTAAACTTTAAACTGGTGTGCTGTGCTTGGTATCCCTGCTGAGGCAGGTAAAAATGCCAATCAAATAGATGGATGACCTGGTGCAGATTTGGACCAATACTCATCTTTTGATCATTAAACCATCTCTGGCTACTACTGGCCACTGGTTATAAGTGAAGTACAAGGCACCATAAATGTGATACAGCAGTTTTCGAGGGAGCTTTGCTGACTGGACCATCAGAAAACCATTTAGAGACGGTTGAAAAGTTCATTTAGAAGAGGGTGAAACCACAAGTCCAACATATGTGATGTTGTTAACCAACATATAGTGCAGTTACTGTGGTCATCTGGTCTAGGAGAACATGAAAGTAGCATTCAATTTGGGCCATTTTGGGTTGTGGGATAAACATGTTCCAAATCGGGGTAAAACTGAGGTTCCTAACGTCAAATTAATGACATAAACATTGCCTTGTCTACTATTTGATCTGTCTCCAATGTTGTTCTGAAGATTCAGTCAGCGATGCCCCCTCCAAAACTGCTGTACCACATGCAAATGACAGCCAGAGATTCAACTTTGCCTCTGGATTCAGAGCTAACAATGTTTTAATGCATCGCCCATTGTAAGACCCACCGACCCACCGTGCTAGATTTCTAACATCTGAACATGTACAAATGTATTGTGATGTTAAATACCTGAAATACTTCATGGTGAGCCAGAATCCACCATGACTTCGGTGAAACGTAAGGTCTCAAAATACTCGCAGGGATCTCTCCGTGGTTTGAAGGACATATCATTTCACCGATGTCATGAAGCAAGGCTATCACCACAGTCTCTTCATCACAGCCATCTCTCAATGCCCTATGTGAAAAATAAGATAAGTAAAAAAGATTCAGTTTTGATGACTGAAGGAACTGGCAGTGTCAAGTACTGTAGCATAATATCATATTAGGTGACTAGGACAATTAATAAGCAATTGATCAACTGGGGATGAAAAGTCAGTGGATGAAGCCATATTCGAGAATTTACATTGTGCATCTCTCTTAAAAAAGAAGAACTGTTTCACTGAGGCAGGTAATATCATAAAACCGGTATTGTATGAGCTTACAGCATTTACAACGAAAACCGGTATTCTAATAAGTGTATCATATGATATATATCGACACAAGAAACCACCTAAATTGGTTATATTGTTTTTGTGCAAAGGTCTTGTTTTGAGAAAGAGTCAGTTAATGAGATGATTTTCCTCAAGAAAATTTGGAATAGTCTGAAAAAAGATCATTAAATTTGGATAAAATTATAGTTTTTGATTGATTGTTTGATTTTGAAACAGCACAAGATATTTAATAAATACTTGACTAGATTTTATAATTAAATAGTTTTTATAATACTTGTCGTACTATAGTCAAATTTGTTTGCTCAATCACCGTTATTAGTGTATCGTGATATGTATTGTGTATCGAAACAAGCATATCAATGATACGTATCGTATTGGAAAAATGTATCAATATGGAGCCTTAGTCTTTACCTCAGAAATACTACAAAAACAGGATCTCTACTTTGGGTTTCACCAAAAGATGTTAAAATTCATAATTTTGAAATGTTGACCTTGAAAAATAGGTCAGGGTCACTGAACACAGGCCAATTTCATGGTGTGACACAAGACTACATAAGAGTATTTATTCATGACAATATTCTTTTAAGCCTATTGAACATTGTCAGCTGTGGTACTGTTCAGTGATGTCATCTAATCAGGGTATCCAGCGGTCGGGGAAAAGTCATGGAAAAGTGAAATTTCTTCCAGGTTAGTTTTTGGAACAGTGCTTTACAGCATTTGTCAAGTTACCAATTTAAGCTCATCCTTCTTATACTGTTGCTGTGTGGCTTAGTTGTTATTCTGTGAAATATATGTACAGGTATCTCCAAAGTTCCTCATACAAAAGATAACTTTATTTACAGAATGTCACGTAATCAATAACTGAGACTTTGTGATATCAAACAGTTTATTAAAAAACTAAAAAATATTATTCATAATTTGTACATAGCTTGCATATTAGCTGAATGTACCATGGGTACAACTTGATTCACTTGCACAAATGAAGATAACTGTTGAATACAACTTGCCCTGCATAAAACAAAAATACAATAATTTTAATCATTATTGTATATTATAAGTACCAAAGCTCTATGTGTTAACATGGCTTACTATAGTGAAAGTTATATACTAATTATAACAGCAATAACTGTGTATAAAATAACAAATGGCTATTTAAAATAGACATTAGCACTGAATTGATATTATACTAAAATGATATAGTATATTTCCCTTGAACAGTATTGAACTTCATGTTATTAGTTAGAGAAATAACTATTACATTGAGCAATTACATTGAAATTTACACACAGCACTCCATGGCTGATAAAGGACATGGTCTCTCCAGCTGATAAGAGCACATGGTCAAAACACATTGTAATAATACCTTAAATATCTCTCACAATTAATATGCAATTAGAGTATAGCCTATAATTAAATAACACCCAACATTAGGTACAATGAATAAAATGAAAGAAATAACACTCACATGTATGTAATTTAAACAGTTTCACCAGCAAAAAACCTGGTACCACATCTCATGTGGTTGTGGCAGAAGTGAACAGAGCTGGCCACCAAACTGGGTCAGTCCAGTGTGCAGCCAAGTAGAACTAATCCATCTGCTTGCAGCTTTGCTGCTCCAAAATTAGCCCAGCTGAAGTCAGCTGTGGTGTAGCAGAGATTCTGCTGTGACAATAACCCCCCCTTGAAAGGAACAACATTGGGGTAATGATGTGACAAACTACACAAACAGCTAAGCTCTGCTAAAAAAATCAGCAACATGATTTTGGACACCTTTGATGCGTTCCACAGTAAAATTCCAATCCTGCAAAAACAAGGACCAATGCATTATTCTGGAATTTTTAACATTTGATTCCTTCATAAATTGCAATGGTGCATGATCAACGAGAATGACAAACTGGTTGCCATACAAATACACTCTCAGTTTTTGAATGGCCCAAATTATCGCGAGGCATTCTTTCTCTATAGTAGAATATCGCTGCTCTGCGCTTTTTAATTTTCTACTCAGGTATCGCACTAGGTGCAGTTTCCCTTGAAACTTCTGCATCAAACATCCACCAATACCTGTCTCAGACGCATCTGTTTGCACAAACAACATATGTTCAGGATCAAAGATCCGCAAAACGGGTTGACTCGTTAAATGTTGGCGTATGGTTTGGAATGATTGCTCATGTAGGTCTTCCCATTTGACCTTGTTTGGTTGACTTTTCTTAGTCAAATCCGACAAAGGAGCAGTTACAACACAATAGTTTGGGATGAACTTAGAATAATATCCCGCCATTACAATAAAGGCACGCACTTGCCTCTTTGTTGTAGGTCTTTTAACTGCCAGAATTTCACTGACTTTTTGATTTCTAGGTGCAATGACATCCTGTCTAACCTCATGTCCCAGGAACTCTATGGTTTGGAAACCTAACATACACTTGGAAGGTTTTACTGTGAGACCAGCATCACTAAGTTTTGTCAACACTTCATTCAAAGAATCAATGTGGTCACTCCAGGTCTGACTATACACTATAACATCATCAATGAAACACCCAACACCATTTGTGGAGCCTAACTCTTTTCTCATTAGCCTATTGAATGTTGCCGCACTGTTTTTTAGCCCAAAGGGCATGCGAGTAAACTCATAGTGACCGTCTGGGGTACTGAAAGCAGTCTTTGACACAGACTCAGGATCCATAAGGATTTGCCAATAACCTTTGGATAAATCTAACTTAGACATGTACTTCATAGTATTCCACTTAATGAATATCTCCTCAGGGTCAGGCATAGGCTCACTGTCAAATACAGTCACAGCATTGAGTGCTTTGTAATTTATACAGAAGCGGTTGCTGCCATCAGGTTTCTTTACAATCACCGGAGGAGCAGAGTATGGAGAAGACGACTCCCGAATGACACCTAAAGCAAGCATGTCTTTGACCTCTTTACGAATTGTGTCTCGCACAGCATAAGGCATAGGATAAGTGTTTCCTCGCACCGGTTGAGAAGAAGTTAATTCGATTTTGTGTTTTACAACATCTGTACAACCTGGAAGATCTGTAAGCACCTTATCATGACTCTGTAAAAGCTGAACTAGCTCAACTCTCTGACTAGATGTAAGTGACTTTGACATGACAAGTGAAAAATCTTCACTTTCGACTAACGGACAGACATCAATAATCTCCTTACTATCCGCTTCATCGCCACCATCAGTGAGACAAATGACCGACGCAACCTTTTTATCACCTTCTCGTCGCACATACTGCTTCAACAAATTAATGTGAAACAGCTTTTCTTTGCCTCTAACTCTGATCATGTAATCAACCTGATTGATTTTCTTGGTGACTATGTACGGACCACGCCACTGAAGTAACAATTTATTACTCTTGGTGGGTAACAAAAGAAGAACCTCCTCACCTACCGCAAGTGATCTGGGTTTAGCTCACTTGTCATAATACAATTTGTGTTTACCAGCACTTTCGCTCAACTCTTCCTGAGCTAGACGGCAAGTTTCCTGCAACCTAGTTCTTAAATCAAGAACATATTTGTACATAGTTTTGACCTCAGAATCAACATCTTCAGAAATCCGGATGGATCTTTTAAGGCTGTATCGTATTCCTAATGTGCAATTAAATGCAACTGTGTTTGACTAACCTCAACAAAAAAAGATTCAAGATGGCGGGAGTGAGCAAGCAGTAACTTTGAGCTCTGACATATTCTGGATCATTTAACATGATATAAGCTTAACAGACCTGTTTTGTACAGCTGGATGTTTCTACCTTGTGTTTTGCCTCAAGTTTTATGAGACTTTTGAACTTATTACTCGTGTGAATGTACCTACGGAGTGGAAAACTTAGATCACAATCAGACATGAGTGATAATAGCAAGGATGTACCCCAAGAGGAGCCAGCTTGGCTATACAAGCTTACACAAAGACTGGATGCCATTGAAAGGTCAGTTAAAGCCACTGAAAAATCTTCAATCCCCGCAATTGAAAAATCACTTGAAAATCTGCATGATAGACTTGGTGACATTACTGCTAAAATAGAAGCAGACTCTGATAAGACGCAGAAACTTGCTGAAAACATAACTGTCATTGAAAGTGAAAACTCACGATTGAAAAAAGAACTGGCAGAGACAAAAGATAAATTGCAATATCTTGATAGCCAAAGCATATAAATGGAATTAAAGAAAGAATAAATGAAACATGGGAACAAACAGAAGAAATGGTCTATGACATGCTGGAGAACACAATGAAAATCAGCAATGCCAGGCAGATGGTTATTGAGAGGGCACACAGAGTGAACAGGGGAAATCAGGAAAATCGGACAATTGTGGTTAAATTCCTGAATTTTAAAGACAAACAAAGAGTACTGCAAAATAGGATGTCACTATCTTCAAAATCAATATGGATTTACGAAGATTATCCCTCTGAGGTGCAGACAAACCGACAAAAACTGTGGCCTATCTTCAAACATGCAAAAGGATTGAAACAACAGTTCCCCAAAGTGCAACTAAAACTTGATAAGCTCTTTATAAATGGCAAACAGTACAGAACACAAAACTTGAGTGAACTGCCACCAGAACTACAACCTGAGAGGTGTGCTGTGAAACACACTGATGACACTGTTGTTTTCTTTTCTCCACACAGTGTGTTTAGCAACTTCCATGAAATAAATTTCAAAATTGAAGGTGAAACCTATTGCTGCAATGAGCAGTATTTCCAACATGCAAAGGCTATCCTGTTTGGTGATGACAGCACTGCTAAAAAAATCCTTGATGAAACCAACCCATACAAAATCAACACCCTTGGCAAAAAGGTCAGAGGCTTCGAGAAAGATGTCTGGGAAAAGAAAGCATTTGATATTCTCAAAGGTGTAAACATGGCAAAATACTCTCAAAACCCTGGTGCAAAAAAAGCCCTACTTGACACTGGGAATCGTACCATTGGTGAAGCTTCACCTGACCCTACATATGGCACAGGGGTCATCATATCTTCCCCTGATGCCACAACGATGACTGCCTGGTAAGGAAAAAATTGGATGGGTAAGATCCTGTCTGATGTCCGTGCTGAACTGTAAAAAAAAAAAGAAAAAAAAAAGAAGATTGAATTATTCATATTTATAACTAATTTCATGAACTATTTGCTAAATCTGTTCAATCGTTGACATTCCTTGTTAATTAAAAATGTTATTTACAATGTCAATATGGCTACATGCAAAGACCATGTTGCATATGTCAAATTATTTTTGTTTCATATATGCTGACAATTAATCTAAATATGGTATTAGTGTCCAGACTCAACTTTCAATTAAAATGTTCATATTATTATCATCACTCCAATTACTTTATTTGTGCTTCTCGTGCATAGGATAATGATGTCCTGTTTTTTTCCGTTAATTAGCATAAATTACTGAATAGCACAAATTAATGAACACTGGATCATACTTTCATATGTATGTCAATATCTCGGAATTGTATTATGTGTGTGAATGTTTGATATTAATTTGATGTGTTTGGATGCATAACACAGTCACTGAAGTGTTATAAACGTCATGCTCTTCTCAGCTGACATGTGCTTCATTAATCAATGTTTGATTTATTACAAATGTGAATTGAATAATCATTCAGGTTACGGAAGCTGTTCGTTTTATGATTTTTTTCAACTGGGGTAATCATGTGTAAGACATTGGATCCAGATATGCCAGAAGCTCAATTGCTGTCTTAAGTTGCTCAAGATACACATGTATATACATGCACTTTGTTTTATTTATTATTATTTTTTATTTCATTTATTTTTTATTATTTCTACAGAGTCAACCCCAAACCCATCCATCTGCTGTACTATTCAATTTGTTGATTGTATTCAGCCTTGGGGGAGCATCCTGCATACCCACTCATCATCAGCTACCAATGTTTTATCCCATCCTATCTTTCTTATTTCAATCATAATTTGTTTATCATTATTTTTTATTTTTGTCACTCTTAAATCATGACACATAATGTATTATTTGATGATCCCGATTCTTACTGTCTTATCAATACTATGAATGAAAATGGTGACCAATTTGATGAATCTAACGAACCAGAATTATTCAAGCAATCTCTCTATTACAGTATTGATTCCTTTACAAATATGTGTAAGAATAAAGTGAATAATTTCTCAATTTTATGCCTAAACTGCCAGTCTTTAAATGCCAAGTTTAGTGAATTTAAAATTTTTCTTGAAAATTTAAAAAATGAAAATATTAATTTGTCTGCTATTTGCTTACAGGAAACATGGTTGTCTGAAGAGTCCGACACATCCCTCCTCCAGCTTGAAAACTATACACTCATTCAAAAGGGTAAATCTTGCAGTGCACATGGTGGTGTTGCCATTTATCTCCTTGATAGCTTTACATTTAGAAACATCTCTGTAAATGAACACTCCGATTTTTGGGATGGACAATTCATTGAAATTAATCTTGATTCCTCGTCCTACTGCTCAAATAATGTTAATACTTTGTTGCTTGGTAATATATATCGCCCACCAAGAAATACTGCTGATAATATTCAAACATTTACTCAAGATATTACACAGGTATTTGATAATCTTAAACATTACAAACATGTAACTCTTTGTGGAGACTTCAACATTGATTTGTTAAAATACAAAGAAATTAATGCAATTGGAGATTATTTTGAAAATGTTTTATCAAATAGCTATATTCCAAAACTGACTTTTCCTACAAGACTCACTCATAAACATGGAACTCTGATTGATCAGATTCTCGTTAAACTGTCAGATAACTTTTCGAAGACAACAGCAGGTATTCTAACATCAAGTATCTCAGATCATTTACCATGTTTTATTACATTAGATTATTTAAATATTAAGTGTCAATCAGAAAAATATGTTAAGACCTTTCCAAAATATGATGAGGCTGTGTCTCTTTTTTGCAGATTCATAAATAATAGTAATATTTTGAATAAACTTGATATCCGTGAAAATGCTGATCCAAATGATAATTATGAAATCTTAAACAGTATACTTGGAGAAGGAATTGATAAATGTTTCCCTGTGAAGTTAGTAAGATACAACAAATACAAGAATAGAAAGACACCCTGGATCACTAAAGGCATAATAAAATCAATTAAATACAGAGATAATCTTTATACACAACTAAAAAAAACTGACATTACTTCATTAATATATCATACAAAAAAAGTAAATCTGCAAACATACAACCGTATACTAAAACAAAGCATAAGATATGCTAAAAAGTTTTATTATCAAAATTGCTTCATTAAATATAAGAATGATATGAAACAAACGTGGTCAATCATTAATAGTATAATGAATAGAACCAAAAAGACCAAAGAATTTCCACATTTTTTTCTGATAAATGAACATTATGTGTCTGATCCTCATTTAATAGCTGAAGAATTTAATAAATATTTTATAAATGTTGGCCCTGAATTAGCTCAAAATGTCACTAGTATCAATAATATAAACTTCTCAGATTTTATGAAACCAACTTGTAACTTTAAGTTTAGTTTTCGAAATATGACTCCTTTAATGATTAAAAAATTGATTGAGGACCTTAAATCCAAATCTAGCTCTGGAAAAGATAAAATATCCAATAAACTTCTAAAAAACATAAAAAATGAGATAGCTGAGCCATTAACAATTATAATAAATCAGTCATTCAATGTAGGCATGTTCCCTAACTCTCTGAAAATTGCTAAAGTCACCCCAGTATTTAAAAAAAATGAAGATTATAAATTTGAAAATTACCGTCCTATATCAATATTACCAAGTATTTCAAAAGTTTTTGAAAAATGCATACATAAACAAATTTATCAATTTTTTAATAAAAATAAACTCTTCTTCTCCAGCCAGTATGGCCTTCGTCAAGGTCACTCAACTGAGTATGCTGCCTTTGAACTTATTGATAAAATTTTGTATGATCTTGATCAAGGTGAAACTCCTATTTCAGTATTTTTGGACTTGTCAAAGGCATTTGACACGTTAAATCATCAGATACTTATTGCTAAATTAAAATATTATGGCTTTGACCAAAATGCACTGAAATTAATGGAATGTTATTTGAATAACCGTTATCAGTATGTTGATTTTAATGGAATCCATTCATCTTCTTTATTAATTACTACTGGGGTACCCCAAGGCTCCATTTTGGGACCATTACTCTTCATAATTTATATGAATGACATAGCATATGCCAGTAATCTTTTTTATCCCATACTTTATGCCGACGATACTACCCTTACTGCAACACTAAAAACTTTTACAACCAATAACAATACAACTGCTTCCAACATAAATTCAGAACTACACCAAATTTCTTTATGGCTTCAAGTCAATAAATTGTCATTAAATACAGAAAAAACTAAAGCAATATTATTTCACATGCCTCAAAAGACCGTAGAATACCCTGATCTCTACATAAATCAAGTTAAAATAAAATTTGTTAAACAATTTAATTTTCTAGGTATTATGCTGGACAGCTCTGTTAGACTCAAATCTCATGTTGATATAATATCAACAAAAATATCAAAAATAATTGGCATTATTAATAAACTGAAACATTCCCTTCCACTAGACGCCCTTTTAAATATATATAATGCTCTGATTGTCCCACACTTGAATTATGGTGTTCTTTTATTTCAAAAACATTGTAATAGGTTATTTATTTTGCAAAAAAAGGCAATCCGAGCAGTGTCATGTTCAAAATATAATGCTCACACAAGTGGAATTTTTCAATCACTAAATATTTTAAAGGTACATGACATCTGTGCACTGCATGGTTTAAAGTTCTGTTTCAAGCTGGAGAATGGGCTGTTGCCGGGCTACTTTCATCAATCGGGTATATTTACTAAAAATTCTTCTTTTCATCAGTATCAAATTAGAAGGAATAATAATTATGTCATTCCCCTAATCAAACATGAATTTGCCAGGCTTGGTATCAGATTTAGAATTCCTCTTTTTTTTAATGAATTAGATAATTGCTACAAGGACAAAATATATACACACTCATTAAATGGTTTGAAGGTTTATTTCAAAAAAAGAAAGATTTCACTGTATATTAATGTATGCAATAATCAAACATGTTATATCTGTAATAATTGATAATGTTTTTCATATTGAGTTATAATCATTAATTATTAATCATTGAATTGAAGATAGCTGTTAATGCGTTTAGCAGGATGGATCCCCAAATGCTGTTCCCCTATCTCGGGTGGCACCCCTATAGCGACATTTCATGTCTTTGGGGTGTCTCCCCCCATTTACAAAATCCTTAATATGTATTGTTATGTATTTCTGCTTTTGTTTTTGGGTAAATAAACAGTATTCTGATTCTGATCCCAATAAGCACGAAGCAATTCCATTGGGCCTTTGATTTTCCTGCCATACAGTAATTCAAAAGGAGTGTACCCTGAACTTTCTTGTCTAGCGGACCGATATGTGTCAATTGATTTAAGCGGCACCGCCTCTGGATAGCGAGTAGTGTAATCAACTAGGGTCAAAATCCACCGATAACCTCTTTCCGAAGCTGGAACTAAAGATCCCACTAAGTCAACAGCTACTCTAGTGAAAGGAACTCTAATTTGAGGTAAAAGAACTAATGGCACCTTGCCTACTCTCCCTTTATCTGTTGTCTTTTGACAAATATCACAACTTCTGCAATACCGAGCCACCTGCTTACCTACACCAGGCCAGAAGAAATTTGACGTAACTCTCTCCAGAGTACGTCTGACACCACAATGTCCACTCATTAACGCATCATGAGCTAATTTCAACACTTTATCGCGCAATTTCTGCGGCACTAAGACCTGTCGTAACTTCAATGACCCATCATTTCTTTTGAAATTTCTGTACAGAACACCATTTCTAACATCATAGGAAATCACTGAATTCTTTTTCTTGACCTCATTAGAATTCTCTGCTAACTTCCAATAGGGTGACAATGTTTCATCAGATTTCTGCTCTGCCTTCAACATTTCCCCACTAACAAGTTCAGGTCCTGGCACCACCAATGGACAAGGTGTCGTCTTTTTGCTCATAGCACGAGTTGTGACTCCCGCAACAAAATCTGGACAAGAATCATCATCAGCACAATCGATAAGTACATTCTGTGATGTGCTCATCTCATCATTTAGATTTGACACTATTCTGACTCTCAGAAGTAGAACTAGGTTTATCCCCAACAACCATAGTTTTGAAATGGGTCGCCTCACGATCACCATTGTTTATCACATAATTTACATTAGTATTGGCCATCTCATGATCACCATTGTTTGTCACAAAATCTGAAATGGAATGGGCCGTCTCACGGTCACCATCATTTTTCATAAATGAATTAAAACTAGAACTAGAATTATCACCAAGACTCTCAGACTTGTTGACACTCAAAGACTCCCATACCTCACTAGGCACATGACGACGAGGGACTACATTACCCAGCAATGACTTCTGCTTCAACAACGTTCTAGCTTTTCTGAGCAAACTCTTGCGTCTGTTTGGACTGATTAACTCTTCAGTCGGGATGGCTTTCTCAACACCATCAGGAATTGGACTCACATTGGTAGACTCTCCCCCACTGGAATCCTGACTAATTTCATTCCGACATGAGACATCACAAAATTGTTTCACCCCGCTATGTTCCCTACCAATGGAATCACTAGCTGGGTCATGCATAACACCAAAGACACTGTTACCAATAATGAGATCATAAATGGGTGTGGGCATTACAGCTGCTTCAATTTTTGTTTGATTTAGAAACAGCACAAGATATTTAATAAATACTTGACTAGATTTTATAATTAAATAGTTTTTATAATACTTGTCGTACTATAGTCAAATTTGTTTGCTCAATCGCCGTTATTAGTGTATCGTGATGTGTATCGTGATATGTATCGTGTATCGAAACAAGCATATCAATGATACGTATCGTATTGGAAAAATGTATCAATATGGAGCCTCAGTCTTTACCTCAGAAATACTACAAAAACAGGATCTCTACTTTGGGTTTCACCAAAAAATAGGTCAGGGTCACTGAACACGGACCAATTTCATGGTGTGACCCAAGACTACATAAGAGTATTTTTTTTATTCATGCCAATATTCTTTTAAGCCTATTGAACATTGTCAGCTGTGGTACTGTTCAGTGATGTCATCTAATCAGGGTATCCAGCGGTCAGGGAAAAGTCATGGAAAAGTGAAATTTCTTCCAGGTTAGTTTTTGGAACAGTGCTTTACAGCATTTGTCAAGTTACCAATTTATGCTCATCCTTCTTATACTGTTGCTGTGTGGCTTAGTTGTTATTCGGTGAAATATATGTACAGGTATCTCCAAAGTTCCTCATACAAAAGATAACTTTATTTACAGAATGTCACGTAATCAATAACTGAGACTTTGTGATATCAAACAGTTTATTAAAAAACTAAAAAATATTATTCATAATTTGTACATAGCTTGCATATTAGCTGAATGTACCATGGGTACAACTTGATTCACTTGCACAAACGAAGATAACTGTTGAATACAACTTGCCCTGCATAAAACAAAAATACAATAATTTTAATCATTATTGTATATTATAAGTACCAAAGCTCTATGTGTTAACATGGCTTACTATAGTGAAAGTTATATACTAATTATAACAGCAATAACTGTGTATAAAATAACAAATGGCTATTTAAAATAGACATTAGCACTGAATTGATATTATACTAAAATTATAGTATATTTCCCTTGAACAGTATTGAACTTCATGTTATTAGTTAGAGAAATGACTATTACATTGAGCAATTACATTGAAATTTACACACAGCACTCCATGGCTGATAAAGCACATGGTCTCTCCAGCTGATAAGAGCACATGGTCAAAACACATTGTAATAATACCTTAAATATCTCTCACAATTAATATGCAATTAGAGTATAGCCTATAACTAAATAACACCCAACATTAGGTACAATGAATAAAATGAAAGAAATAACACTCACATGTATGTAATTTAAACAGTTTCACCAGCAAAAACCCTGGTACCATATCTCATGTGGTCTTGGCAGAAGTGAACAGAGCTGGCCACCAAACTGGGTCAGTCCAGTGTGCAGCCAAGTGGAACTAATCCATCGGCTTGCAGCTTTGCTGCTCCAAAATTAGCCCAGCTGAAGTCAGCTGTGGTGTAGCAGAGATTCTGCTGTGACACAGAAAATCATTCAAATACAAGAAATTCAATATCCACTGAATAACTGCACGCAGTCTCTTGGGCATTGAGTGAACAAGGTTCTTCAGAACCGTAGGCTTGATGTTAGGGGGTGGACTACAAAAAACCCTGTTCAGGACGCCCCAAAGGTTTTCAGTTGGGTTCAAGTCTGGGGAATTGGGGGGCCATCCTTGAAGATGTTCTGAACACCATTTATGGGCCACTCGAAAGCCATTTCGGAGCGTCGGTGGAACATCTTTCATTCAGATACAGTGCTGCCACCTCTGAGAAGAAACAGGCCACACGAGACTTATGATTGATTTAGTTTGTAAAATATCCTTGTAAATATATTATTTTGTAAATATAATATTGGAATAAACATTTGTGCCCTGTAGCACTACATGAACATCAGTGAGCCCAGATGCTGACATAGCTCCCCACACTATACTGTGAGCACTGAACTTAAAACTTGCTCAGAGGGCATGACCTTCTCTGGTTTACGATCATAAATTATGCATCTGTTTGGTGCTGGATACAAATAAAAAGGACACTCATCAGAAAAATCAGTTTTCCCGGTCCTTCTCTGTCAGATGTTGATATTTCTTGGCAAATGCAAGTCGCCTTTCCTTCTGAAGAGTGGTCATCCAATTTTCTGTTTTTTATAGGCCTGGAAGCCAAGATCTTCAGTCAAATAACGATGTACAATTTCCTTGGAAGCATTTTCTCCCAAGATTCCGAAGTCTGCAACTCAGATTGCAGCCGGACTGATGTCTTTTGAGGGCATGTGGTTGTCCTGAGCGAGGCATGTCAGAAAGGCTCTTGTTATCTTTAAATAGCTAGCACCACATCCCTACCCAGAGAAACAAATTTTTGAGACACCCTGTATTGCTATTTTTGAAGAACCATTCCGTATTCAGTATATTAATATGCATCCACAAAAATGGCATTTGAAGTTAAAGAAATAGACGCTTCATTTAAGAAATCCTCTTTAGGTACACAATAAACATGTATTATGCCTTCATCTATTCTACCTGGGCTGGAGCTATGCAGTGTTTCATAAACTTCAAGCGCCACGGTACATGGCCTTAATGGCTCTATAGACTAACCAAACATTTATCTTTCTTGGACCAGAAAATGTGCATGAATTAGTATTTTTAACGATAATAAAGAGATCCGATATTATATGGATGTCACATGAGGATCTCACCATTATAATTTTGTTTAAATCTCTGTGATTTGATTCATCCAAATTGTCGACGTTAGGTCATGGAAATTCATATTTTAGTCATGGAAAAGTCTGCTGGATACCTTAATGAAACTGGGTGATGGCCTTTTTTACCACTTTTTCTACAGTTTTACAATGCGCGGATAAATCGTGATGCGAATAAAGCTCAATAAAATCTATCTTTCCATTACAGATCTCTCATCCCTGTTGTACACATGTCGTCGTATCAACAAGAACCCGGGCAGCAGCAATAACCCTCCTAGCACTTGGCTAGGATGGGATATCCTTTGCGGCCGAAATGTTAGAGATGCAGGGTAAAGCTGCTAATGAAATGGTGCGCATTGGCCGGGAACCCCTGTGAACTGCATGTGGGGTTCAGGGTAGGCAGTTCGAGCTCCGGTCACAGCAGGCATAGGTCTTGAGTGATGTTTGACTTGTGGTGTGCGTCAAAATCACAAGAGGTCGTGGGGGATGTTGTATAGTATAAACAAGAATGCCGGCAGCAGCAATATAACCCCATCTCCTAGCACTTGGCTAGGAAGGATATCCTTTGTGGCCGAAATGTTAGCGATGCAGGATAAAGCTGCTCATGAAACTCAATACTTACAACATGTATAGTGAGCTGTGTTCACCATTGAGTGATCAAAATAAGTTCTTACCTTGTGGCAGTCTGTAGTCCATGTTCGTACAAGTCCACTTGGCTTCCTCCATACATTCCTTTCTGGGTGCTTAGCATTCCAAGGACCCTGTCGGTCAAAGCGTCCACCGTTGTGAGGTCCTTGTATTCCTTAGTCATGAGAACCATGTCCTCTTGGGTGCAATCTTTCAAATGGGTGAATTTCACTCGTGGACTTTGGTCAGTTGTCATCTTTAAGACTGTTCACTAAAATACATCAACTATTGCGTTGAATGACTATTATATTTCTCATGTATACATATCACTCCAAGAGACTAGACCTACAGTGCTATAGTTCACTTTGCAAATTTAATGGTCTGAGGTGAAAGGCAAATTACAATGGTGAAATACAATATTTGGGGTCTGAAATATAATTTGTCTAAAAGGTGGTGTGTTCTCAAAAGTTGAGTTGGTATTAAAGTTCCAGAGAAATATAATTGGTCCATGGGAGAAATTTTAGCTTGTTTTTGGAGGTACCTCTGTTATTACCATAATATGAATTGGCACCCTTATAACCAATCTTATAAAGACATTTCTACACAATGGAGGTAAACTAATAATTCATAATTGATCCATATATCTCATCTGACAATTTACAAGTACCATACATATTTACATGTACTTGTGATTATTGCTCACTTATAAATTAAAATAATTTTACACACAATAACAAAATGTAAATAAGTTCCAAAACCATACCTTAACAGCGGGTTAAACGACGTTGCATGTATTTGTTACTCTATCAACTGAATCAGTACACTGAATGTCCACTAAAAATTATGCGCTTCAAGTGGTTTGAACTATTTTGTTTACACTAATAATAGACAAATAATAGGTTACAGTTGATGTATGATATTTTGCGCCAGTTGATCCTTATGAAAGGGAACATGTACAATATATGTATGGTTGCAGATTTTGGTAAGCTTGACGGGTTACATTTTCAGAGAGGACTACTACACTGCTGTGTCTTTTAAATATATGATGAAAGGTGCTCATTTTCCACAAATTAATATTATAAGAGACAAAAATGGATACAATAAATATAAGTATTGACTGGAATAAAAGATTGTACATAAAAAAAAACAATATGATGAATTAAAAAAAAAAAAAAAAAAAAAAAAACTAATATAGACTGATTAATTCTGGCTGGCTAATAACAAATATAAATTTTAATGTCCGTTTTTTTGGTTTTGACATTTCTATTCCACTTCGATTTTGAATTACTGCTTGAGTAAATATGAATAGTAACCCACTTAAAATTTCTTTGCACATGTACCATTATTTCTATACAAGTTTTCTGGACTAGTCCGGAAAGTGTGAAGAATTGTGCTTTTTGCTAGAATAGTAGAAGTCACTGCTATAAGAGAAATTGGTGATAACATAGGCACTTTAGATATATGCCGACATAAAAAATGTCATTCCTGTCAATTTTAATAATTTTGAGTAACTGAAACCGAGCTTTCTTCTGTGTGGGCCAAACACTTGCTCCCTAGCTGATTCACGTTAATATCTCTCTGTTATTAATCTCAGTTTTAAGTACACTTTACATGATTTTATGATGTTCATGTAAAATTGTGCCTTTCTACTTTGGATGATATTGACCCATTCCAAGATAACCCATTGTCTGGGACAACAGGGGACACAGATACAGTCTAAATAAATTCTGTTTGATATTGTCTCATATTGTGTTATAATTATTTAATTCAAGCCGAGTTAAGTTACAGACCAGTATGAATTTAGTGTGAATTCCATGAGCCGCAGACACTGTTCCCATGTAAGCACCTAGCTGTGGCGAGTGGTCTAAATAGTGGTATTCCAATTAATGAACATATGTTACTATATATTTTTTATTCGACAGCTTCATGTCATTCATGACATATGTGTCATAATGTAAACAGAAAATACAAAGTAAATGACATACAATAACAATTAAAGAATAATAGAAAAGTAGTAAATAAAACTAGGTTCCAGCTACGATAAAGATTTGTTACAATACAATAGCATCATAATAATGTACAGTTTTCAATGTGAAGTTCAATCTTGTTATATCTATATATATAAATCATACAGCATTATCCATAGCGATCTAACACATAGGCAATTAAAAGGAACGTATAAACATGTATGTAAAAATATACAAGATCAAAGATACGGTATACAAATGTTCATAATGCAGAGACTCAGAATGGTCAACATGTTTAATGTCAGACGATGGATGATGACTCAAACGTTTATTAGGCAACATTTACCAGAAATTTTCCAAGGGATTTTAACAACTCAGGCTCTTTTGATTTCATGATGGTCTTAAATCTATCTTCACTGTTTAGTTGCTCAAAATTATCTATGTAATCATTAGCTACTTTAAGGAGTTCCTCACGACTAAGTTTATTATGCGGACATACTATGAGACAATGTTTTTCATCTTCAATTTCATGCATACTGCATTTTAGGCATAGCTTCTCAGCTGCTGGCAATATAGGATTTTCATGTCTACCTGTTTCAATACGCAAATTATGTGAGCTTACTCTAAATCTGGCGATTTTATTATACATTTTTCTGCTTAGGTTTAATAAGAGATAAGGTTCTAGTCTATAATCAGTCTTGAAGAGTTTATAGGTTCTAAGTTTTGGCTGTAACGTGGAATCATTTATTTCAGCTAATATAGTTTCCTGACATTTATCATAAATATTAGATTTGAATGTTTTAATAATGGATTCTAGCTCATTATTAGTAAGTCTTAAATGGTCTCTTTGCGGATAATGTTCATTGAGTATATGAATAATTTTTGCAACCCAAGCGTTATTACCAGAAGTGTTAATCTCTTTTTGCTCGTTTAAACATTTTTTAAGAATATTATTAGCTGGCAGTTTTTCCAGTTTAATCCAGTAGTTGATTATTCTGAACTGTTGCCGCACATGTAATGGGAATCTGCCTGTCTCACTATACACTGCTTGTGATGAGGTCTGTCTCCTAACTCCCAGCATATTTTTCAGATATCCTAATTGTACCTTTTCTAGGTTATTAACAGGTTTGTGACTGGACCATAGTTCACAATTATATTCAAGGACTGGTAAAATATATGTGTTAAACATTTTTAGAGCAAGTTTAGGAGTGATGTATCCTAATGCCTGCTTAGTGTCACTTTGAAAAGCAAAAAGTGCTTTTTGGGCTTGTGTAACAAGATAATCAGTCATTTTTACATGCATGTTACTTTTGTTAGTTAACACATGTCCTAGATATTTAAAGGTGTCAACGTTTTCAATTAGTTGTGTATCATAGTAAAATTGCTTTTGCCGACTATTGCCATATTTCATTATTTTAGTCTTTCCTACATTAACAATGAGATGCCACTTTTTGCAGAATTCATGAAGGGAATTTATGCTGTTTTGAAGAGATGTTTCGGAATGTGCTATTAGAATTATATCATCAGCATATGAGATATGTGTGAGCACCAGACTATTAAGTGCTACACCATCTAATTCATTCATATAGTTAGGCAGGTCAGATAGAAATTCATTAAACAATTTGGGGCTGAGAATTCCACCTTGCAAGACACCATAGTTGCTATCAATTGGATCTCCAATTTTGCCTAAATTATTAACTCTAGCTTTAGCTTTGTCATACATGCTCATTATTATGTTAAGCATTTTATTGCCTATCTTTTGATTCATAAGTTTATAGTACAGAGCATTTCTATTGATGTAGTCAAATGCAATACACATTTGACATTTCTCATTAATAGTTTAGTTTTGAAGAAAAGAAAACTATCAGCAATTATGAAATATACTCCAACTCCTTGACAACAATGACTTTGAAGCATACATATTTCATATCTAGCTTCATGCTATAATTACACATTATAGCCTCATAGTATGTCCGTATAATAAACTTAGTCATAAGGAACTCCTTGAAGTAGCTAATCATTACATAGATAATTTGGAGCAACTAAACAATGAAGATAAATTTAAGACCATCATGTAATCAAAAGAGCCTGAGCTGTTAAAATCCCTTGGATTTTTGTACCTGTATATAAACGTTCCTATTAATGTTCTCATTACCTGCGTGTCAGATCATTTGCTATGGATAATGCTGTAAAATGTTTGAATATATATATATATATATAGATATAACAAGATTGAACTTTAAATTGAAAAGTTTATATTATTATGTTGCTATTGTATTGTAACAAATCTTTAGGAAAAAGTACAGTATAGCGGACCCAAATTTATGACCTTATGTAGTGAGCCTTTTTGTCATGCCTATGACGTCATATCCCTGACGTCATAAAAAAACGACCGCTCTTTTCATTTTCAAGGCACAAATTTTGGCAAAAAAAGTGATATTTTTTAATATTTAATGGACGCCAAATATGGGCATTCTCTTGGGTCTGCTATACTGCACTATACCCAATCTTTATTGTAGCTGGAACCTAGTTTTATTTACTACTTTTCTATTTTTCTTTGATTGTTACTGTATGTCATTTACTTAGTATTTTCGGTTTACATTGTGACGCAGTGAATGACATGAAGCTGTCAAATAAAAGACAAATATTTAACATGTAGCTGCTATGATATAATTAGACATTTATTAAATTGCAAACTTTATGCAAATCTTAATCTTTATTTCATAGATTGTGGGGCTTCCTTTGAAGTGACCAGCAACTCCTAGCGCTGTTCCTTTGGTAGGGGAAATCTAATATAGAGAACAATGCAAGGTGCATCATCATATAAATATTTGAATTTGACTCCAAATATCAGTTATGAAATCAGTTGATACTGCCTTTGAAACAAGATGTGTAATAGAGATGATTGTACAGACAGTCAGTCCATTAACTCTTGTTCAGCAAGTAAGTTGTACCTCAGGACAATTCACACCAAGCCCTTATTCTGCATTCTGGCAAAGACAGGACTATTGTTTTCTCATATAGTACATGTATATCTAACCATGGGAATTACCATATATATGGATCATATATATATGTAGCTACAAGTCCCCTGTCCATAGGACAGGGTTACAAGGTCCTGGATGAAAAAATATTGACCTTTTTTGCTTGAGTGGGAACTAGCCTTTTAGTAAACGTTTGTCACACAACATACACCAACTGTAGCGTTAGACATTTTTTCTATTGTGTCGCGCTCAGATATGGTTGATTTCTTCCAATATTAATCGATTTCTGTGCCATTTTCGAATTCACATTTCGGTAAACAAAGCTTGAAGCATGGCCGCCTAGTTCCGAAAAACTCACAAGAGGGCTCTGGCGATGTTTCAACGGTAGCAGGTCGATTCGTCCCTGCGCGTTTCGTCCCACGGAAAACGGGTCCGTTCGTCACCGTAAATAAGTCCGTTCGTCACTAGAAAGTAGTCTGTTCGTCACCCGAATTTTTCCAATTTGGCACTGCGGTAATGAATGTAGTTAAATGCAGGATGTTGTGATTATTATTGTGTTACTATAAGAAGCGCACAATAGAAATTACACCATAAAACCAAAAGAATGAATATAAATATAGGTTAGACTAGATACATGTATACAGATGATATACACATTCTTACTCCACAGGTCCATTAAACGTAGACAGTTTTTTTCAATTCCATGGATGACATGGTCCCCCCAATAAAAATTTCCCAGTGTTCAAAAATTTTGTTCTGCAGCCGAGTGTACTTTAATTGTTCGTTGGTATCGCGTCAAATCTTCGTTGGCTAAATTGACAAATTGGCACCAAGCATTTGGTGCACCAACCAATCAGGTCTTTGCCAGAAAACTTCATTAAATTGCAATTATCTTCATTTGCTAGTTGAGGGTCTGATAAAGAACAACTGTTTGGTTTTCCACAACTTTATAAATTTATACAACAAAAAATAATGCATATGACATGAATGCAAAACAAATAAAAACAATAATGAAAGAATATTTAATAAAAATCCAGAGAAAGAAAAGTATGACAAGTCTTTTTTGTTCTGTACAATTTATTGCAATTAGTATGCATCATTTGTTATACACCAAGAATTAATAAGTACTTTGTAGTATCTTAAACAAAAAGATTTAGAATAGATAGATATTATTAGAATAATACAAATATCTTATTGTCTTAGGTAATTACTAAATTAATAATTGGCAACATCAGTTTAATATCAATTAATCAATTTAATATCATTAATTTAATATCAATTAATCAATTTGATATCATTAATTTAATATCAATTAGCAAGCATATGCCGTTTCTAAAATTCGAACTATATATAAATAGCAATTAAAATGTAGAAGCCGTTTCTTTGATTACCCTGAGGCGTTATTATGTACGATTGTATTTGGGCGAAACCGCTTTATAAATAGCAATCAACATAAATAAATTGGCGTTAGATATATTTATTCTTGCGCGATTGTAAGTACTCTATATAATGTATTTGAAAAAACAAAAAACGGGTGACGAATGGACTTTTTTCGGGTGATGAACGGACTTATTTCGGGTAACGAACGGACCCGTTTTCGTCGGAACGAATCGCGCAGTGACGAATCGACTAGAAGCCGTTTCAACGCCCCTAGTGGCACACAGAATAGCGCTGGAAAGTCCGTAGTTTTCTCAATTTCACAATTAAAATATTTTAATAAACTGGGTGGCGCTGTGATTTCGCCGGAGCCCTCTAGTGAGTTTTAGTGTAAGTAGACATCAATAACGTGTTCGATTCGTCACAGCATGATTCGTAAAAACTGGACGGTTCATCACTCAAAAAAAGGTCGGTTCTTCACCGGCAGTTAACATATTTTATATAATAGCAGTAACCATACACTGTGTACCGGCCAAATCAACCAATTTCTGATGACAAATCGACCAAATTTGGGTGACGAACGGACCAGTTTTCATTGGGTTCAATCAGGCAATGACGAATCGACCTGCTACCTGTGAAAGCATGAACCAAGCGAACGTGAATTTTGAAAATGCTCTTAAAAAGGATGTTTCCAGTGGCTTTTTCAGTAAAATCTGCGTGAAAGTAGTAAACGGAGTAGTAATCCTGTACATAACAACAAAATAAGGTATGCTAACGTGTTTATTGAGAAAAATGTGTCGTAATTTTGAGCGTCCATGAATTCCTTTAGCAGGCGTTCCGACCCTACATCGCATCTAATGCAATGTAGGTCGGTTCTGGCTAATATATATGCTGTAACATTTTTCAATAAGGTACCAGTAATGTGTAAGACTGTTTTATGCAGATACAAATGGAACTGTATGCATCCTTGATATTGCCTATAAATATATGATATAATAATATATATATTATGTCATAAGCATGATAAAGAGGATTTGGGTATGCACTTCACCCCCTCCTAATTGCACCTGTAGCCATGCGGTTTCTATGCAAATGAACACTATTTTTAGAGGTCATTAAGCCCATTGCACACGGGAATCACATATGATGGCATCACATGTGATGGCATCACAACCCCTTCTTGTGATGCCAGCATAATGTGCTGCACACGGAGATTGACCCCATGACAGAGTCACAACCCCTCACTAGCCATTATGGAGTTGTTGCAAACTAGGGTTTGCTACATTCTAGGTCAAGTCAAAACCCCTCGCATCTGATTGGCTATTAGCAGGCCAGGCCCCTGTGATCACGGCATAAACTGCTGCACACAGGGTTTTCATCATGGAAAGTCTCTGATTTCATCATGGATTATCTAGCAGTGCTAGATACCCATGATCTCGTCACAAGTCATATGTGATGCGATCATAGTCCGCTGCACACGGGAAAATTTGGTCATGAGAAGGGATTGTGACCAAATCATATGTGATCACGGCATGGAAAAACTCTCATGTGCAATGGGCTTTAAGCTTATGAGGGCTGTTGTACCATGGTAACAGCTCATTGAAATGTCATTAAGGCCTGTCAATCAAATTCTGGAAGATGTCTTCATAATTCTACATATAATTTATATAATATCTCAACTTATACACCAAATATAATTGAGAGAGTGGCATAATTCGTTTCTGCATACATTTTTGAATCTGCAGATACCAAATTCATATGGCTTTATTGCTTTGTGTGTTGTTGATATTGGGAAATTGTGTGAGATATTCAGAGATGTTTCCTCTTGGAGGAGTTGGAACCAAATGAGGCCTCATGCATGCAGTGTAGGAGATAAGCGAGGTCCTCCAATCTAGGAGCTTCAGCGCTTTTGGAGACTTGTGGGGGATCCTGGACATCATGGTCAGAAGGCCCGATAGGTCCAAGATCTGGATCTCACCACGTCTGGCCGCATCAAGGGGGAAATCTGGAAGGAAAAATAAGAAGATGTTAGATTAACAGGAAAATATTTTTGTGAGATTAGTAGGGAAATGGGAGATTATTATCTAATTTTACGGGATAGGGGGAAGGGGAGTCTACGAATTCTAGTTAGGCGGTCATTTAATTGTGGAAGTAGAGGGGAAGACTGGTATCTAAGAAGGGCCTTATTGTTTAGAGTTATCAGTCTAGACTCAATAGGCTCCAGGTTTGATCTCTGATGTAGCTCTGCAGTGGTTACCCTGCGTTGACCTGGGACATAATATACCTTTAGGGCAACCCTGAGAGCTTTATTCTGTGTAACCTGGAGCTGGTTTACTGCTGCCTTAGTGGCGTGGACCGTTACGGGGAATCCAGTCTCTAGGACTGGACGGATGAAGGACTTGTAGAGATGTAAGAGGGTCTCGGAGGTACATCCCCAGTCGGTTCCTCTGAGTCTGCGGAGTAGGTTGATTCGTCTTTCAGCCTCTCGACGCTTGACTTTGCAGTGGTGCAACATGCTGAGGTTCTTTTCTAGGAACTTGCCTCCGAGAAAGCTAATTTCTGAAATTGAGAGTTGAATGGGAGTATTAAAAAGGGTGAGGGTGGATATGGGTAGTGTCCAGAGTCCTGTAAAGAAAGTAAATTGGGTTTTAGCAGCATTGAGTTTAATTCTCCATTTGCAGCACCAGGATTCCAGGTTGTTGAGAGCTACTTGGAGTTCTTTCTGGATTCTGGTGAAGGTCTTCTGGCTGTTGTGTCTGGAGTTCCTGAAAGAAACCCAAAGTGCTAAATCATCCGCATACTGGGACACCTGGACTGGATCTGTTCCTGTATTTGGGAAGGGAAGGTCATTTACGAATATGTTAAAAAGAAGTGGGCTGAGTACCGATCCCTGTGGAGTTCCTGCAGCTAGGTTGACCATTGCTGAGGTGGTCTGTCCTACCCTAACAGCTATGCTTCTGTCCTGGAGGTAGGAGGATAGGAACCTTTTGACCTTGACTGGCATGTCAAGCTGGCTGACTTTAAAACGCAGACCATCTTGCCATACTGAGTCGAAGGCTTTCTCAACATCGAGAAAAATTGCACCTGTGGTCCATCCGTGGGAGATAGCTGTCTTTGCTTCGAGAGCAAGGCGGTGTAGGTGTTCGCCTGCTTCTTTCTTGGGCAGGTAGGCTCTTTGCCAGGGGTTGAATTGACCTGAAACAGTAAGATGTGAGATTAGCTTTGAGGAGATGGTTTTCTCAAGGAGTTTACCTATGCATCTGATCAGACTGATGGGACGGTTGTTCCCTGGAGATAGTGGATCCTTTCCAGGTTTTGGGATCATCACTCCAATTGCAGCCTTCCAGAGGGTGGGGAAATAGCCTATTTGTAAAAGAAAATGAAACAGTTTAGTTAGATATTTCAAACCAGTTGATGGGAGCTGCTTGAGGATTGCATACCCAATGCCATCTTCCCCCGGGGAGGTGTTACGGCATTTGGATATGATCCTCAGGAGCTCCTCCGAGGTCAGTCGCCTGAGGAGGTCATGGTCGTCTCCTTCATCCTCACCAACGTCCCACTGTGGAGTGTAGAGGTAGGGGTTGGATTGGATGTGGGCTGATACTGCCTGGTAGTTGGTCTGGTCGAGGTGAGGGCCTTGGTTGATCTGATGGACTCTTTGAAGATGTTGGGCGAAGATGTTGGCTGTGTCAAGATCAGAGGTGGTCTTGTCGCCTGTGGTGGAGTGGACTCTCTGAGGCCTGCGTTCTCCACCTGGGCTGGTGAGACGTTTGAAGAGTTTCCAGAATTGGCCTGCATCTCTGTAGTCTAGAGAGTCACAGGCCTCTTTCCATTGTGAGCTTTTTTCTTCCTTGATGGCGACGGCCACTCTGATCTTGAGACACTTGTAGGATGATCTGATGATGACGGAGGCCGGGTTACGCTGTGCGAGTCGCCTGGCTCTCCTCTTCTGTTTGATGAGCTGTAGAGTCTCCTGTGACAAATGAGGCCTCTGAGCTGGTATCTCCTTTTATAGTCGTGGCTCGGTCTTCAACTGTCAAAAATGCATTGCTTCAACTTGAACCAAAAAAGAGGAAATTAAGTATTTATACTTTTTTTCCAATTGAACCACAACGTTCACATTTAATAACAGTTTCAACAATTGGACCACTTCCCAAAAATTTAATTTCATCCTCACTATGTTACAGGTTTATTAAGTAAATTATACAGATTCCATTGAATTTTGTGGGAAAAGTTTTCAGTGTACAATCATAAAGACTCTAATAATGACTATTTGCTTCTCCAACATTGAATTTTGCCCTGGTTAAACACTAAATTATTGCCATGTATATCCTCACACAAAAATAGAGTGACTTCGACCTTTTTTTTTTTTATTGATAGGTGTCACTGACCGTGTGAGGTCAGATATGTCCTCATTGATTGGCCCGGCAAGTTTGACTAACTTCAGTTGTACAGTACCTCGACCTACTTTTTAGTAATGATTAGATTGCATTAAGATTTTTTGCCCGTTGTTTTCTATTTTCTGTCATCCATTTTATGTGGGCATATAGCCATCTGATTGAGGATATTCTCAGATTGATTTTGGGGCAAGGGCTATGGTTTTTATAGCAGTGACCCCCCCCCCCCCCACCTTAAAGTAGGTAACCCCAATATTTGATGGAGCACTCACCAGTCGTATAAATAAAATCACGACTCCATGCATTGACTGTTGTTGCATTCCTCATATATCATTAAGTATATCATTGTAGCAACAGTCATTGTGTTGTGAAAGGCAATGCTATGCAGAATTTTACTGTTTTGATTATTTACTCTAATTAGTTACTCGAGTATAAACTCCCACATCATCAAACACCATGTCAATGGGAACTAACTGTCTCTCTCCTATATGCAGATAGTTCGATAAAAAGTTTTCTGCAAATAGAGAACATGGAAGCTAAAATACCCCTCATTTTGTAGTCAATGAGTTTGCTAAATGGATCCTATTAAGATTTTCCTTAATTGGACTTCACAGGAAGTTGTATTCATGATTGTACTATTTGGGTCTGATGCGGGTTTAATCCCAGGCCTGGGCACCCTTCATTAGCAACATCCCAGTTGGATGTCGGTCAGATGAGACCGTCTCAAGACATTAAATTGGTGGTCCGTGTCTGTGCTGAGGCAAATAACAGAACCCACCCCATCGTAAATGTATAGACTCCTACCCACTTTCCACCTCATTGGTCAACCCTCACAAGTGGCAAGCACGCGTCTTAGAGAATTGCACTTCCATATTTATATATCTACCAGTCTATATATCCATCCAAATAGTAGTCTGCTTTACCCCTTGTAGTTCCCCCCCCCCCCCCAAGAAATCTCCATCAGTGCCACACAAGAGATTGTCAGATTTGTTCATGGTCACTGGACCTTCTGTTAGAGCCGACCCTTGCAGGCAAGTTGGGCATAACCCACTGTCAAATTAATTAGCGGAAGAGGCAAGGGATGTTGTGTTCCAAAGAAAGAAAATTTAATGAAGAAAGCTTTCATAAATATTAAACAAACGACATTCAGTCTTTTAACAAAAAGTCAAGAGCTTTATTCCATCACCTTCTGCATAATGATTATGTTAAAAAACACAGAACTTGTCAATATATATGCTTAAAAAACTTAAAATGCTTTAGACCATATTAAATCACATTATGTACTTAACTCTGGCACAAAGAATGATCATATAAATTATTAAATCGCAAAATAAAAAAGACTACGAATCTACCACTGAACTTTTCAGAAACAATATAACAATACAATAATCATTCATTGTTTCTTAGTTTTAAATAATAAAAAAATTACACAAATTAATTTCCGCTTCAAATAGCCAAAATTTAAGTCATAATTAATACACAAGCCTGCGTTGGACCTTCCATTTACATAAACTTTAAGACTAAGCCTGATATAACACAAAAGTACAGCAAGCATAAGACAATGGTTTTGCCTACATTTGATGTACTTAATAATACGACAGAAACAAAATTAAGTTTATTTCTGTGACCTGTGGTCCAAGGCTACTGTCTGCAGCTGCCTTTAATCATCTCAATCCGCGAAGTCTTCTGTGATGCTGAACTGCAGGTTCAACTTTTGGGCTACCAGCATTGCTAGAGTCTATGTACAGATAGCCAAACATGTGTGTCCAAGCCACTGTGTGTCGAGAAGACTGGTGCGAAAGAGATGATTCTGAAAGGCAACTACTCTCGTAGCCATCAACCACAAGTCACTGTTTTGCCCCTTTGGGCAGCAATGGTTTCCCTTTGTCTTTTCCACGAAGGCGGGTTCCTGCAATTCAGAAATAGATCCAGTTTAAGGTATGATTAGAGGTTGGCCTGTGTTCTCAAGTACCATGGGTTGCCAAACAAATGACTGGTGGTCAGTGTTGACCATCATTCTCACAAGAATTAATACTAAGACTTTTTCTCGGATCTATTCATCTGGTTGATTTAGATCACACATGCACTTAATCAGTATTGACTTGCTATAATTATTGTGTAAAAGATATGTAGTGCTGAAAATTATCACCAGAGGACGCTACGTCACATCATGCCACCTGGTGTTAACTTTCTCATGGATATTGATAATTTAGAATAAAATCATACCTAAATTTACACAAAAATTACTTCCATAAAATTCAAAATAACTTGTCAACTTACCCAATATCCTTTCGAGCTTACTAAGCACTTGCTGATTGGGAATAGCTCGTCCAGCTTCATACTCATTGATCACTTGTTGCTTTTCATTTATTTTCTGAAAGAAACATTAAAATTACCAGTAAACTAAACTAGAACCCACAGGTTTAAAGATTCAGCTAAGGCATGCGGCCAGGATGTGAAGTGGAGCCCTCAACATCAATGGTAAACTAATTCCAGGCATTATCACTCAGGGAAACTGTTCATCATTTTTTGTGACACATATACAGTGCTCATCAAAATTATTACTGGCAAGTGGCCGGTAAAACGTAGGTTGAAACTCTGCATTATTTCAAATTGTTTGTCATGGCTTGCTACTACATCATACATCCATCATGCTTACATAATAATTACATGACATGTACTAAAAATAAGTTTGATTTATGCCAAGATAGGTTACCTTAGATAGATATATAAATAGATTGGGGTAGGCTGGCTGGAAATTGGATAGGTTGATTGGGGTATGCTGGCTGGAAATTTGCATTTTACAATTTAAACAGCTATTACTATTGGTAATTTACTATTTATAAGAAAAACCTAGGCCGTCCAGACCCATATAAATTCCTGTATTTTATGGTGTGACATATTTTTCCTATTTTCCTATATTAAAGGACAATATGCTATATTTTTTGTTGTTGCAAAATTAGGGTAGATTTTTTTTATTAACTTCATTCAAAAGTTCAGCTTTCAGAATAATGGATTACAAATGTACCGTACAAAATGTTCTCCAGGGAGTCTGCTTAGTTAAAAAAACACTGTAGTGCCTGACTTGCGAAGTTTAACCAGTGATTTCCGAGATATTTTGACATACAATTTTGAAAACGGAGCAGGGATTTTCTAATTGACTAGAGAGTAGACGAACTGCATAAACGGGAAAACTGAATGAGTCAGTTCCTTCGTTAAAAACCATATTGCCGCCATATTTCAATAAATATGCACGTAATGGTGGAACACAATGGAGCATTCTTTAATTTACAATCTTTAGAGTACGAAATACCATGCTGCAAACTTTGGACAGATTCAATTGCTTTTTCTTGGCATTCATGATCAGTAATTGGTCACACAAACCACTAGATAAATATTGACTTACGGTCGCCAGTTCCTTTTGGGTCATCTTCTTCTCGTTCCTGACTTGTTGAATGATTCGTCCAACGTCAAGTCCAAGTGTGTCATGGTGGAGTTCCTCAGTTTCTCGATCAAGTTTTGAAGTGTCTTTGCTGGAGGAATGCTGCTTGTTTTGTCCGGCAGACCCTGAAGTTATTAAGTTTGCATGGACTTTAATATAATTTACAAAAAGGCAATTAACACATTCATTACAGAATGACAAACTGAAAGAATTGATACAAAATAATAATACACTGAATTAAAAAACCAAGACTACAATTCCTCTTTTGTACAGAATCCACTAGATGCTAATGAGTTACGTTTATAAGGGCATATGCACCAGATGCTAATGTTAACAAGTTATGGTTATAAGGGCATATGCACCAGTCGTTAACGAGTTACGTTTATAAGGGCATATGCACCAGATGCTAATGTGTCACGTTTATAAGGGCATATGCACCAGATGCTAATGTTAACAAGTTATGGTTATAAGGGCATATGCACCAGTCGTTAACGAGTTACGTTTATAAGGGCATATGCACCAGATGCTAATGTGTCACGTTTATAAGGGCATATGCACCAGATGCTAATGTTAACAAGTTACGTTTATAAGGGCATATGCACCAGACATAAACGAGTTGCATTTATAAGGGCATATGCAACAGATGCTAATGATTTACGTTTATAAGGGCATATGCACCAGAGCTAATGAGTCACGTTTATAAGGGCATATGCACCAGATGCTAATGTTAACAAGTTATGGTTATAAGGGCATATGCACCAGTCGTTAACGAGTTACGTTTATAAGGGCATATGCACCAGATGCTAATGTGTCACGTTTATAAGGGCATATGCACCAGATGCTAATGTTAACAAGTTATGGTTATAAGGGCATATGCACCAGTCGTTAACGAGTTACGTTTATAAGGGCATATGCACCAGATGCTAATGTGTCACGTTTATAAGGGCATATGCACCAGATGCTAATGTTAACAAGTTACGTTTATAAGGGCATATGCACCAGACATAAACGAGTTGCATTTATAAGGGCATATGCAACAGATGCTAATGATTTACGTTTATAAGGGCATATGCACCAGAGCTAATGAGTCACGTTTATAAGGGCATATGCACCAGATGCTAATGTTAACAAGTTATGGTTATAAGGGCATATGCACCAGTCGTTAACGAGTTACGTTTATAAGGGCATATGCACCAGATGCTAATGTGTCACGTTTATAAGGGCATATGCACCAGATGCTAATGTTAACAAGTTATGGTTATAAGGGCATATGCACCAGTCGTTAACGAGTTACGTTTATAAGGGCATATGCACCAGATGCTAATGTGTCACGTTTATAAGGGCATATGCACCAGATGCTAATGTTAACAAGTTACGTTTATAAGGGCATATGCACCAGACATAAACGAGTTGCATTTATAAGGGCATATGCAACAGATGCTAATGATTTACGTTTATAAGGGCATATGCACCAGAGCTAATGAGTCACGTTTATAAGGGCATATGCACCAGATGCTAATGTTAACAAGTTACGTTTATAAGGGCATATGGACAGAAAAAAATACTCATGCTAAAATATTGAGTGTGTGTTGTTTTTGTTGACAAAATAGAGATTAAATCATGTTCATAAACAACAGTATGTATGTTCATTAAGCCCTCTAGTTTGCTCTAAGTCACATTTTTAATGCAAAGGAGCAAACCAATATTTTATAGCAACCTGATGGAGCAGCTTCGTGTAATTTTCATGGCGTTTTGTGAATATTTGATGTTGCCCACCACATCATTGTCATCACCATTAAATATCCATAAATCTATATAAATGATAATGTCAAATATTTATTGTAAGCATTACTGTGTAATAAAACATCTGAACTGAAGTGAAAAAGTGCTCTCACATTTCTTTGATGTTTCAATGTCCGATCCTTGACGTTGTGCAGCATTGATGGCCTAGAAACAAAAATAATACTTTTATATAAATGAATGAATCATTTTTCCTACTGTTCTCATAATTACAATAGCAGCACCTTAAATATGCGAAGACTCCATTGCTCATGCAACATTCATTCTTGTGAGAAAGTTCCTTGTGCTCAGTCGTGCCCCACTCCCCAAGATATTTATGAGCAAACCAGGCACATTTGCAAGCGCCTCTACAATTTTTGTATCAAATGAATCAGAATTAAAAATTTTTGCTCAATGCTAATTTATGCCAATAGACCTGGCACACCACAGAGCATTCAGCTGAGACAAGGGATAAAAAGCGATTCATTCTCAGAACTTCCTCATTCTCATCTCCCGTCACACAGTACCTGTTACTAAGCTATCGCAGAAGTGGTTGACTTACAACCTACATGCTCCTTAACTGTGCTATACAGGCAAAAACATAATTTACGGGATAACAGAATGACAACAAAAATGAACAAGATCTGCTTCAATTGGACCCGCAGATATACTTTTACAGTGTGATATGGGTGAAAAGAGCTTACAAGCATCACATACACCAGATTTTGGAGGGTCAAATGAATAATGACGTACACTTTCAAAACTGAATATATCGGTACTATCGTACAAATTACATAGCAATTGTTAAATTTATGGGCTCATATTTCAGAATTCAAGCACCTGCCAAGGAGTTGTTCCTGCACTGAAATTATGTTATAATGTTTAACCACACCACAGTTCAGGACGACTACAGCCCTTTAGAACTCACAAGATTGAAGATTAAAAAAGTGATCTTTATCAATTAGAATTAATTGCATCATCTTTTCAAATTAAAATGATACTAATATAAATGTATGTTGTGCGACACACAATCTATCGCTTAAACATAAGTGCAAGTACAATCCAAATCGCATTTTACTGCCTTGGACTCGCTTATTGTGAGTGCAAGTCTAATCTTGTCTCTATGTGAAAGTATGTCTACGAAATATTACATGAATTGCTGCATGTTGACAATGTGGCCTGTGCCCCACATTTTTCGCTTTACCTGTTGAGTTCTCAGTTGTCCAGATCGTGGAGCCTTCTTCCTCAAAACAGTAACATCCTCCCATTCTTCAGACATTTTGGAATCTTATACTTAGTGATAAACGCGAATTACAAGCTTAAATAGCCGTGATTATGTCACAACTCTCGGGAAACTTGTGGTGCAACTCGAAACTTCTTCGTCTGGTGCAATGAGCCGACAACCAGCCTATTTTAAGTCATTTATTGCCGACAGGGGGCGCTTTTGCTCACATAAGCGCCACCTTCCGGAAAATCTGTCTATGTGGGCTGCACAATAGGCCACCGATGCAGTTTCTATTTGTACGTCACTGCTAAAATTGGTGAGTATTTTAACATGATAAAACCGACTTTAAACTAGTGTACAACGGCGTTTAATGGTTTATGAGACATTATAATGTCTCACAGAACCTGTCAAGGCTACCGGCTTACTTCTAATGTCACAGTTATACGTGTGGATCTGCTTGTTCCATGTGTGAGTCGCACAAGCCTTGACAAGGACAAAACAAAACTTCCCAAATTAAAAACACAACAAGCCTTCCAGAGGCTATGTGGAAGTTATGTTTTCCGTGCGTTTAATTCATTATGTCGTGTGTTTTCTCTTTAACTTGTACTTGGGTAACTGCATGAAACAGAAGTCCTAATATTTATATATAATGCAGATCCACTAAAAATTAAGATTAGAAAGATCACCCCACTTGCCTGAGGTTAATTTTAAGACATCTTGCTTGTTTACTATAAACAGAAACAGAGACCACAAATTTTGTTGAGACACCTTGAGCTGAGTGATTCCTAAAGCTGGTTTTGTTGTCAAGTTCCACTGTATTTCATTAGAGTGCCTAACATATTAGGACTCGTGTGACATAGATCATTGCTTTGTTTTGTGAAACAAGCTATTCGATGTGCTCAACCAGCCAAGAGTTTTCAACAACATAGGGATTATCCTAAAATGTTAATTACTATGTTTTATAAACAGTCAAGGTTGGCGGGAGATATTCATTTAATGGTCTTTCACTGCTGAAACCTACTAACAATAACAACCAATATGACACGGCTGAAGCACTTTAAAAGACTGAAAAGTTTGCATTGCTTGTTAGTGTAACCACTTTTCTGCTAGGCACTATAATGTATACAACAATGATACAAGCATTGAATCGAGATGAATTTTCCCAAGGAGTTCCAGGGTAGTGGGTTAGGTAAGTGTACATATGTACACACACCTAACCCACTACGACGCATGCTGAAAGGATACAGTGGACTTAAATCAACCAATGAGAGGCCAAAAACTCCCAGGTTACGGCCTTACAATGTCTACAAGATAGATGCAAAATATGCATTTTGAAACATACTTGAGATGGCGATCTTGGGTAACGTTACATACAGATCACTCACCCCCTGGAACTCCTTGGGAAAATTAATCATATTAACCACCATGGAAAACCAAAAAAGACCCATTGTATCAAAGTTAGACGCTACTAATTATGCCACTTGGTTGTTTGACTCAGAAATTTGATTTATTATTATATGATTTTTATTATTGTATGATTTTTTATTTTTCCAGCACACTTAGCATTATCACAATATCAGTAGTTTCTCTGTGCTCAGTTGCTGGGCTAGAAATATTATGTGGAAGACTACTTTTGTTCTGTTGCATCATGGTTTGGTGGCAGAGCATGAATACAGCAGATAATTGTAACCATGTTCTTCCATTACTGATTACGTCCAGGAGTTCTATCTCCATCCACTAAGTATTAATTGTATGTTTTGTTCACGTTTCTTGGTCTTTTCTTTTTATATTATGCCCTACAAAACCATTTTTAGGGCTGTCTCTGCTCAGGACCCGCACATATTGAGTCCCTGGAAACTCTACTCACGTGAACACTCGCACAGGAAACCCAGCAACTTTTGACCTGTGGTCCTTCATACAAAATTGTTCATTACCATTCAAGGAATACAAACATGGCAAAATTAGGACATACACTGTTTGTAAAGCAATGAAGAGTGTAACAAAATAAACATAGAACTATTTCGCGCGGTTAGCAGTAGTGAGTGGAGTACATTTGAATGGGCATGCTTGCGATATAGAAAGTAGGTCACCATCCATTTTTCGTTGACTGCGAGTGAGACGGACAACTTGTGGGGAATCTAAACCATGTGGAATATTCACTTTCATAAAATATGTTGCAATATTTCCAGACGTGAACAGGAATAAGATGTTGGAAGTCACAGTAAAGACACTTGATGGAAAAAACCGAAGTTTCTGTGTTCCCGATGATGTAGGATATTTTCTGGTTTATGGATTTAAAGATGAATGGCTAAGTTTGCCGGATGTTTCTCACTTAATTGTTGCATATTTTACTTCCAGATAACTGTCAAAGAGTTCAAAGAGAAGATCGCTGGTTCAATTGTAAGTATTTCGAAAATGTCTTGGTACCTACAAATTGGGTTGAATCTAATTATTTCATAAGAAGTATTGCTGTGCATTTAATCCATGAATGACTGTAGTTGCTGACTAATGCTAGGACTTTAAAAGTTATTAGAAAGTTACATACGTGTTGTAGCTGTGATATATATTCTGATTAAGCAGCCAAATTTTGTAATTTTGAATTTCGTTGTGGCAAAGAATATTAATTAGAGATTATGTTTCTTAGTGGCAACTAGGCAAGTGACTACTAGGACTGGCTATGGATGTGTTGTACACAATACCAAGTTATTTTAATAAAAATGTCATTTTTCAGGAAATTAGTGCTGATACCCAAAGATTGATATTTCATGGACGAGTTTTACAAGATGATAAACCACTGAATGAATTTGGTAAGTGTGCTTTATGGTATAGAAATCAGGTATACTGCTAAAGTGAAAATGATAGTTTAGGTATTTTGTTAAGTGATTTGTGAATTTATATTCAGTACACTCTTGTTGGACTCCTTTTTAATTAAGTTTCTGTATATGTTTCCGCTTAATTCATTATGCGTTCTGATGTTGGTGTAATGTGGGTTTTGCAGATGTAAATGGAAAAGTGATCCACGCAGTTGCGCGACCTCCTCCATCAGCCCGTGGTCCAACCACATCAACATCCACCTCAGATGGAGCAACTGCAGCTCCTCCCAGTGGCAATGGGGGCAGTGGAAGAGATCACCACAGTTTTGTCCTGGGTTCGTTCACCCTTCCCATGGATGCAACTGATCCGCAACATGTGCAAAATGTTGTTCAGAATGTCATTTCAGGGATGGGAGACATCGGACGTAATGCTCGTGTCACTACACGGTCATCTGTAAGTATTCCTACCCTAATGCATTTATATTTTACATTTCTTTTATTCCGTGTTTTTATGAGGCTTGCAAATGTCATTACAGGCAGATGGATCTTCTGTTGATGTCCACATTAATCTTGGCCACATAAATGTTCCGCAGGTCAGCGAGTCACAGAGTAGGTTGAATGTAGCTCAGCGAATGATCAGAAGAGCTAACCGAGTGCTGGACAGGCTACAGGTAAGCCAAAGCCAAATCTTTTACACTAGGGCTTTTCCATTTAATAGTGTGGGGGAGGGAGGGGAAAATAAGCAAACTTTTGAATTGAACAGCCCTTAGAAACATATTTAAAAAAAAATTATTTAACAAATATGTGAACAAGTATGGCTGGATTTGTTAGAAGATTGACACTTAGATAGATAGATAGATATTTATTTATTTGATGGGTACAATTACAAATTCCTACACACAAAATTCAAACATACAAAAGCAAACGGCCACACTGACACACACATACATAGTTAAATAACATATTGTCAAAAACCCACCAGGAGAACACTAGAGCCTACATAGGCTGTGACAGTGTCCACCTCGGGAAAAAAATGTTAAATTGAAAATTTAATTAATTATAATTATGAAGCAAAATAAAATAAAGTTATAAGTAATAATAATATTAATGGCTTGAATTACAATATTGTGTTAAACAGTTAAAGCTTTGAAGGGCTTTTTAGTTCACCAATGTAGTTACATGTACTTGAGTTTTGAAATTAGATGAGAATAATAATGTAGTGCCCTATTTGAGTGCAAGGTGATGGTTGTTTTTCAGTATATCTCCGTAAGAGAACTGGGTGGTGTAAAAAGGCACTGACACAATGACTCATGATGAGCATGATGAGGAGTTCAGTTGAGTAACTTCAGTGTTCAGTAATCAGAAACTGTTAATATTCTAGCAGAATCAAGACCAGCAGGATGGAACAGGGTCTCCTATGGACACAAGTTCTCCAGAATCTGGGAATGTGTCTCCCACACAAGGCGCCCAAGCTGAGTCCATGGACTTGTCTGATGCAACAAATGCATCTGATTCTACAAATGCAACTGATTCGACAGGTCCTACTGAAGGAGCAACTGCTGGGACTAGCACCGAGAGCCGCAGTCAGACAACTTCAAATGAAGGGGAAGCTAATCCACCACAAAATCAACCTAGGGGTCCAACGTGAGTTTATCGATTATTGAATGTTATCCCCTGCTACAGGCTTTAATGATTACAATGTTTTTTTAATTAAGTAAATAAGTAAGTATATTTATTTGCAACAATTAAAATATAATCATTTTTTAAGTTTTTCAACCAATTCTTCAGATGCTGATTACTATATTTTCTTGATTTCGTGCTTGGGCCTCTATATTAATTTAGAGGGGGTTGTTTACAATGTCGACCTGGGGGCTCTAAAGCAGACCAGCCTCTGTTCATTGTTATTGTTGAGAATGGGCTAATATAATCAAGAAAATTTGGTACTTGTAGAAGTGTTAAATGATGTTGTATATTAATTAAATTATCTTTTTCTTAAAATAGGAACCCTCCTGTTGCCAGACTATCTGACCTGTTTGGAGAGGTTTTCGCTTTGAATGAACGAGTTCAGCCCTATTTACAACAGATTCGTGACTTTTCTGATAGGGACCCACAGTTCGAATCACCTCAGGTAAGACCTGTGCATTATTTACAGTATAGCATCACTTGTTAATTTTGAAAAGGGTTTAGAAAAAAAAAACTCTAAAAATTTGATCGTGGTGTTATTAATTGTACAGAGCCCCGAAAGTCGCCAAGCTCAACAAACATTCACGAGGGTTATGGAGGTTATGCATTACATCAGCCATGCATATCACAGCATCTCAGACTTGAGGATAAATGCCTTAGAAGCCCCGCCACGAGTCTTGTATGCTCAATCAACTGCTGGACCAACCCTACATGGTGCCATCATTCAACAAGCTATTCCTGTCTCTGTAAGTTTGATTTTGATTGTAATTGTTATAAATAATTATCAAAAGCCTTTTTATAATCAATGTTTTGATCTTTTACGCAATGTGTCTAGCATAAATTTTATAGATTGTTTGTTAAAATATTTTATTTCAGGCACAAATAAATGTTTCAACCATCCCTGGAGGTAGTCCTTCTTTGGCCAGACGGAATGGTGCTGCCATGGCAACTCCAGCTGGTGGAACACCCTCAGCAGCCACCCCAGGTGGCGCTTCCACGTCAGCAAGGCCCCCTGGTGCTCCAGGATCACAACCGCAGGTGTGTAATTATTATGATTGCTCAGAAAGATTAGATATACAATATCCCTAACATCCCATAGTTCTTTGATTATTTATGTGACATTTCGAAACTCAGATTATCTCATGGCCATTATGTTTCTACATTGTATATGCCATGTAACATAATTTTGTTTGTATTTTTTACTTGGTTTAGGTCCCACCAATACCCCCGCTTCTGCCCGGGTTTAATTTTGGTACATCTAGATTCAACCTTCGTCCCATGGGAAGCATGGGTGGCATGGGTGCTCCGCTGAATATTGGAGGATCTGGACAAAACCCCTTTATGTTCGTGGAGGTAGGGCCAGGTAGGGTGACCATGAACTCAATTTCAGCTCATGTTGTTCCTAACCCATCAACTACAAATACTGCATCTCAAGCATCTAGTGCTCCAGGTACACTACTTCATATCCATAGCTGTTCTGTAATGTAATGCATGCAACAAATTTTGTAGTTTTAGTCCCAACTTCAGATGCCATTCAAAAGTTGTTCTGGCCAAGCAGTATTTTTTGGGGGGGAAAAAAACTGGAATTGTAAGCAAGTGATGTGGTGTAATCTAATTTTGTGTGGACTATTTTCAGGTGGGCCTGCTAATAACAACAGCAGCACTGGTACACAAACTCAAGCTGGCGCACCTTTGAGAAGTACTACAGGAACAAGCACCAGCTCAAACGCGGCTACTAACATGAGCGCTAATGCTGCGACCAACACCAGTGGACCCGATTCCAACACTTCTGGAACTCAGACTGGAGCTCGTCCTCATGGTGCTACCATAGTGTTACCTGGTGGTGCTTTGGGCGGTGCTTTGGGCGGTTTGGGCGGTGCTTTAGGGGGCGGTTTGGGCGGTGCTTTAGGGGGCGGTTTGGGCGGTGCTTTAGGGGGTCCTCCTCCGGGTATGTTGGGACTGCCAGGCGTTGCGCGAGGACCAGACCCGCATTTGAACTGCCAGAGCAATCACTTTGCTGTCCACCGAGCTGCAATGGCAGCTGGTTTACCGGGGGCATTTGGCGCACCTGGCACTGTTCCTACAGCTGCTCCCCCTGGTGGAAATGGACAGAATGCTGCAGCAGGCAATGTATGTTGTTTTACTCCACCTACTTTACTTGGTGAAATTCGCTATTGTTTATTAATTCTATGAATTGTTGATTCAATTATTTTTGTCTTTCAGGGTCGAAATAATCCAGATGCAACTCAGCAGCAACTCAATGATTTAGTCTCTAATATCTTACAGTCTTTTGTTGCACCCCCACCTAGAAATGGTGAGTCTTACTGCACCTAGATGTGCAAATATCAATTGATAAAATTTTTAAATTTGCTTTTGCATAATATGTATTTGTGAAAGTATGGCTGTCTGCGACATACGCCAACTGTTGTTAACATTTGCATTATACTTTAATCTTTAGATCAAAATCAGCAAGCGGCTGGCTCATCATCAGCTTCAGCTCCTGGGAGCCAGTCTGCAACATCCTCCTCCTCCTCCTCAACCTTTACTTCATCAACTCCAGCATCTGCAGGCATAGGCATTGGGGGTGAGTAAAGTTGTATAATGAGGTTATATGTTGTCAAGTACTATGCAATTGAAAGGAAGAACATGATATGATGGTGTTGAGAGTTCTAATGTTCCTTTACTTACGCATATATTATACCATATACGCAGTGTCCCTGGAGGCAATGTAACCAACTATGCGTGGCATATTTGCATGCCCCCTAGTGTTGATTTCATGCAATACTCTTACTTTATTACAGCAATGCATATACTTGAGCAATACGATGCATAAATGTATTTCAAAAACATTAGGTGTAATGCAGCATGTATCATTTAGAATATTTAGATGTATAGAAACCATTCTGTAGTGTAGTATCAGTAAACCTCAGTTGCCGACCATTAGCTCATTAGCATTGCAATCATGTAATAATCGAAGTCTAACACTTTTACGAAACAGTCTTGAAATCAGTGTTTCATATAATCCAGTCTCTTAAATTACAGAATCTCGTCAAAAGATGGTGAGGTGTTTAAGCCAAGACTTTCTTTCGACTAATTGACTTTTAAAAAAATTCCTTTCATTCCGTAATTGAAGGTCCAGGCAACCCACTGGCTGGTATGTTTGGAAATTTACCACCAGGGATCCGAGTTAATATCGCACCAAACCCAGCAGGACCCAGACCGGCGCCAAACTTCATGTCAAGTCTTATGAACATCTTGCAAGGAACACAACAGAATCAGGTTAATATTAACATAAATCGTCAAGTCATTCTCTGCATCCATAATGCTGCTGAGGCAAACCAGCATCACCCTCCGTTTCCCTCTCCTCTGTTGACTTAAAACTGACGCGAAATGAGTCCGTGACTGTATATTTGTCTCAAGTGTTTTTGGTTTATGTTGAAAATCAATGGTTTGATCATATGAAAATTTCATTCAGTGTCTAAATTAGGGTGTGTCCCTTGATAGCGGCATATTTTCTACGTTGAGGGCTGCTCCCAGAGTTCTGGCAATTGGCCTATACTCTTGTGTGGATTGCATTCGGTTCAAAGAATCGTGTGTTGGCCTACATAGAAAATGCCCATTTGTTTTGGCAAAGGTAACCTTTTGATGAATTTGATTGAAAGAGTCCCAACTAGACTGAACTTGTAGCATTGAAATGAATTTCAAAGCATTTTTGCTTGGACAATGTGGGATTCGGTTAAATGAATGTCTTGAAATAACTTTGATTGGGTAAAGTCTGCAAACCTTATGCGATGAAGAAATAATAAAAGGTATAAATAAATGTAATTTTGATATATTATTGTATGTGAGATGAAACATATTACCGCTCAAGATACTTACCTGAAATTCCATCACTATAGCAGAGTGGTTCATCTTCAACCTCATCCTCCGCAACTGCATCCACGGCAACAGCCTCCCCGTCATCTTCATCAACTTCGACCACTACGAGCTCTGGAGGATCAGGATCAGGAGTTAGTGACGAAGTGTTTGCAGAACTTGTTCAAGGGATCAGCAGTCACATGGCCCAAGCAGCTCTCGGCCAGCGTCCACAGGGCACCATAGCGGACTTCTTGCAGAATCTCGGCCAGAGCTTTGACATACCCCAAGGCGAAGGTAAGACAGAAGTCATTTTAGAATTCAATGAATATATTGCCCGTCATTGGAATACATGTATACTGGTTGTGGCCTTTTAGGAGGTAGTTAGACGTTTTAGACATTAGACATTTTATTATTTCCCAACACTCCAGTACGTTGATTTACAAGTATAAACAAATGCAATGTGATATAATAATTAAAAAACATATGATGTGTTGGAAGGGGATACATCCGAGTATTTACAAAACACCATGACCTATTATGTTAAGCAATTAATTATATAGTAACAAAAAAAAAACACAAAAAAAAAGCATTTATAGAAGCTCACAAGAGTTTTTGTCATAACACAATAAAAAATAAATACGATATATTCAACTTATTTGGGAAAAAGTTCAATGACCCTCGAGACTTATGCCAACCAAAAAAAAGTATTAAAGACTAATAGCTGTTATAAATCAAACTTATCATTAAACAGTTTGCAAATGAAATCAGAGACTATAATTAAACTTGCAAGATCATAAATACTATCCTTTTGTCTATGAAAAATTAAATTGTAACAATTAGGTCGATTTCAATACACTGTAACCTAAATTACTTCTGCAGCTTGTCTCTTTGAGTTTAAGTGGATATTGATAAAATTATTCTTGTGCCATTTGGAGTTTATGGTACTTACTGTGGAAATTCTTGTATTTATAAAAGACTATCATAATTGGGATAATTATGTGAGTTTCTGTTCTTTGTTGCAGGGCTTTTGACAGACACTTTCAATGTGGTTGCACAGAACTTGACCTTCCCCGATTTCATGGCAGTCTTTTATGGCCAATCAGAACCTTTGTGCAGGTTGAGAACTCCTTTACAGAACTTCATAAAGGAGAGAGTTTTGAACGGCAGTGCTCCAACAGAAGCAAACATAACATCTGCAGTGGATCGGCTAATTGTTGAGATGCAACCGGACCTTACAGCTGCTTGCGTAAGTTTATTTTCACCGTATTGTGTTCCATATTTAAGCTTTGATTGCATCATATCGACCTTAGACACAAATTTTGCCAGTTAAAATATGGGGAATACTGAATAGGGCTTCAAGTATAATACAGAATTTGTAGTGCCTTGTACTCAAATTTCTTTCATCGAGATCTCTTGTCTATTAATGTGTAACAGTTCATCCTGGCTCACTTATTGATCTCAACCTTCTGAGAGTGGTACGAAACTTACATAAGAGGACTGTATTCGCCATGTCTGAATGTTTTATATATATATATTGATATGAGATTGATGATACTTTAGCCATGTACATGGATTTTGTTTTGCATTAAAAGTTGCATACTTAGGTAGAGGAAAGAACAGAAACATTCACACAATCACAGACATATGTTATATTAATATTATATATGATATATAACTATATTTCCAGGCTGACTTTGAAGGTCGAGAGGACATAAATCTTGTTGGAACAATGAGCGAATTTCTTCGACAAAAGTTGAAAGATATCATCAGATTCATAATGAATGCTACAAGTAAGTATCCTTGTTGGGATGGGATGTCTCTGTTGATACGGTTTAGCGCCATGCCCGTGGAATTAGGGAAGTCATTGGCATTAGGGTTATCATCGATATGCTGTATATCAATGAATCGAGAAAATATCGATATCGAAAATATTCATGTTTTGATTCTTTGTTCATCCTCTATAATTGTATATTGTGCCATGATGAGTGCATGACTACACAGCCGCCACCCCAAATTGCAAACTGATTGCCTAACCAATCGGCTTAGTAGTTGTAACATTAAAGGTAAATAGTTTCACAATGACCTGGGGAGATATACTCCTGTGACTTGTTCAATTTCTAACTTGAAATGGTGACAATACACAATTTGCGGGATTTTGCGATATTGCAGTTTCGAAAGTGGAATACTGATATCGATATCGAATGAAACATTGATATCAATGACAACCCTAATTGGCATGTCTCTTGTTTTCCAGATGATGCTTCATTTGGTGCAATGTTGAAGACTAAAGTTATGGCCTGGATGAGAGAGCTCTTGGGACTTTGCCGCTATTGCTTTCGTGGAGGTGAAGCAGACCTGCATCGTTTTGTCCAATCCAGAATTGTAAGTTTTTGAAGTTGAATATCAACTTTCTAGATTCAGAATGAATGCTAACTAGCAATACATCAAGTAATATGATAGATTATAATTTCACTTTAACTGCAGTGTTTAAAATAACTCCGGCTTTTTGTCACCTTAGATTTTACTTTGTTGGTTTCCGTAAATTACAGAGATCCATTACACAAGATGTTAACCCAGGCATACAGCAGTGGATGACCGGAATCACCACAACGGAAATTAATCGCCTTCTGCCAACGGCAACCATGACTACGGAACAGTGCAACAAGTACATCAAGCGAGGTTAGTATTTGTCTGAATTGACATCTACAGTAACTTTCAAAAATATGGTCGACTCTAGACAGCTGTCAACCTATTTCTGGCTGTAGCTATAACTGGCTAAAGCCGGCCGCTTCTGTCTACTGCTAGCTTATAGTTGGCTTAAAGCTACCACCACTGAAAAATATAAACCTTGGTAAATGTAGAAAACTTATCTAATATATCATAAATATGTGTGTACAAAAGACATGCATATTTTCAACAAAAAATTACAAATATGTTTTACTATCAACCTATGCACCAATTGGTGCTACACATACTTTTAGATCCAGCTTTGAGTAGCCAGCTATAGCTGTTTAGTGGCAGGTAGCATTGTTAAGGCGCAATTTGACAGGCGGTTTTAATTAAACTAAGGCCACGGTTTTTTGATCTTATTGTTTCTCAGAACTTTCTCAGACCGTTTTTCATGAGACGGTCGGAAAACGGTCGGGGGGGATTTTTTATTTTTATTTTTTTTCATAAATTAACACAGCTGATGTGATACTTTGAGATGCAATACACATATTTGCCCAGACAATTGTTGATTTATTAATTGAGCGGTACTGCAAAAGTTTGGCTGGCGGTGTCGAGAAACGAAAGATCAAAAAACCGTGGCCTAACTGTGTATGGTTATGTTAAGACTGAAATGATAACAAAATAAAGAGTCCAGAACCACCCAGAAGAAGTGATGAACAACTTCGCCAATAGTTCACTTGTTTGATCGCATTATGCATAACATAATGTCTTTTTTCTTAAACAGGTCAAGCAGCTGCTGTTGCAATGGAACAGAGTCCCAATTCGTCTCCGTCAGAAGGGTCGTACATGTCGGCTGAAAGTGACGTTGAGACCCCAGTTAGAGCACGCCAAGTTGCGTCTTGTTCTGCAAGTGGTGAACCAGTAAGTAGCTTTGTTGAGTTATAATCATTGATGAAGGTCGAGGAAAGCGTCATGAACTGCTAATGAATAGAACAGAATTGTTGAGCAGTGTTCATTTTGTGTGTTTTAAAACTGTCAGATTAAATTTTTTAACATGTTAAAAGGTATAGTTATCTGATATTTATGATCAGCATAAACTACAAAGTCATTAAATGACAAACTAGCAAGCACTAAATGTTAACTTGACGAGCTGTATCTCAGCTGGATGTCAATAACATGAAAAATTAAATTGGAGGTGCTTTGTACTCCGCTGTCTATGCTGAGGGAGGTAAAAGACCCCATTCTTGGGGTAAATGTGAACTCTAAGCCTTATCATCTCATAACACTCTGGCAGCTGGTCATATAAACAGCCTAAACTTCAGACCAGTAGCATTGAGATGCAGACATAAGACAATTCCACAAAAAGTTACCAAAAATCACCCAGAATTTTATTTTATTCAATTTCAGAGAGAATCAGAGGATCCCAGAGTTGAAATCAGCGGACCTGTGAGAGTTGGTCACCCAAGATTACCGGCCACGATAGTTGCCACACTTCCACCCCTTCCCACCTCACGACCACGCCCTCCTCCACGATTGGGGTCACAGTCATGGCACCAAGTTGTTCCACAAGTGAGTGAATTCTGTTTTAAATGCTTAATGTAGTTAGTCTCATGGTCTTTTTGATTTTCTTTTTGAGGATTTGATTGTGGTCTAGTCTTAATGACACTAGCAAACTCCTCTGAAGGTGCATGGTTCTAATCCCAGTCTGGGTACTCTTTATAAGCTCCCAACTCCGTTTAACGCCATTCCTATGAGATGTTAAATTAGTGACACCTTTTACTCCGTGGTTATAATGTTAACTAAGGAAGCTTCATGCCAGCAGATTTGTAACAGTATAAGACCATACAAAAACATTTCCTTTAGGGTGAATGCTTTGTATATGGTGGATTCCGTTAACCTGACAAGTAGTAAATACCCTCGGTGGAGACAGGAACTCTACAAAATTATTTTAAAATTGATATTTCTGTCTGATTTCAGGAATGGATACCAGTCATAACAGGAGATGTAGAACATCAGACAGAGGAACCTGTGATGCAACAACCCTTCAGTGATGCTTACATCAATGGCATGCCAGCTAAAAGGAGAAAGGTATGTTATCAATTTGGCCCGTTATAAATTGTTAAATCATTTAATTCATGACACAATATTATATAGAAATGAGTTTGAAGATATATCACGTATTTGTTTGACAAATTCCTATTTTGTGGACCTTTTATCTTGCCACATAAACCAATTATTATTAATGTCTAATGAAGCGTTTATCTTATTGTAGTTGATGAGTGGTCTATCTGGCGAACAAGTTGCAGACCCGAGTTCTGCCCTCCCTGCCAGTTTGCAGAGAGCAATAGTAGCAGCTAACGTTGAACCCAGCACTTCTACGGATGCTTTACTCAAAGACGCACAAGAATCTGACTCTCTGCAATCTGCATTCTTAGACGAAGTACACAAGTCTGTCCGACAAAGGGTGGACAAGGACTCTGATTACGTTCCTGTGAAGTACCCAAACACTGAGAAAGTTTTTCGCAAATAGTCTTACAGTGTCATTCTATATCGTCATGTTATAAATGGACAAAAGGGGTGGGCTGGGTATCAACTTAATTATACTGGGCTGGTATTGGGAGCAGATCTTATTTAAAAGACTGCGAACACTTTAAAATATCTGGCATGTAATCACATTATATGCAGGTGATATCACCATTATCATTGATTATGCGCCTTTGAAAGGTGTTTTCGTTATTTAGTATTTTATACATTCGATTGCAGACACATAGTACACAATTTATGCAGGCAGTGTGGAAATGTGCATTACTTAAGAAACTTGGCTCTTTGTCTAGGTATCCAGTGTACATTATAAATCTAAACACTTGTAAATGTAGGTAACGAACCCAAGAACTATCTCTAGTTTCCAAACAAAATGTTGTTGCTTTGTATGACTGTTCCAATTGTGTTAATGTTTCCAGTCAGTTAGACACATATTTATTTTTGTCAACTATACGCTTAAATGTAATGGTTGTAAATCATAAAAATATATTAAAAAAACAGTCACTCTCTGCTGGTTGTTCTGTGTTATTTTATTCAACTCAAATCATTTTAATAATAAGATCAATACACAATAATTACATTGAAATGGGAACAAAAATATATATAAGACTTGATGATCATAATGAATGGTGTGATGACATTACATGAGTAACCTTTACATTGCAAAATACGTATGGTGGAAGTCTATGACATAAATAATGAGCAGTCTGCAGTTTAATGAGCTTGACAGGCTCGTACCATGAGAATTTGAAGCGCTACAAAGATTGGTGCGAAAACTTCAGAATATGAGAAGTCCATATTGTGGCTTAATTTTTGACACAGCAAAATTTTGAAGACAACAATGCAGACAAGAAGAACGATGGAGCTTAATAACCGTAAGCCTCCAACTCTGTATCGTTGTTCTTTATACATCCGTATGAATACAATCCAGCAGAAGTATGCATTTAGTCCATCACAAGCAAACAGTGGCACAAAGACATTCCACCAACTGGTGTCGACAACCTTCTCGTGCTTTAAAACAGCAACGATTGTGAAAATGAAGAAAGTCACAACGTGAAGCCATATCTCAAAAATTGTCATGCCAAGCCATCGTGTAAGCTCGGCAATTGAGAAGAACATTGTTGAAGAGTTGATGAGACGTCACATTGCTGAAAATACACAAAAAAAAAAAACGTATGTGAGGAATGGGAATACAGGTCAAATGGTCGACACGCAAAATCGTCGACAACCAAGTCGTTGACACATTAGAAGGCCTGGTACAAATTCGTTGACAAACCAACTCGTATAAATTTGGCAGACACAAAGTCGTTGACAAACTTTTGACCACAACAACCAACTCGTTGACAGGTCATTACCATCTCGTTGACATATTAATGTGATATTGACAGCTAATCTGCCCAATGACCATTTCGTCGACTACTCCGTTAATAAAGCTTCCACAGCGGTATACTTACTACAAATATATTCTTATAAATGAGATCTATAAAAGGATGTCCATAACATTGCTTAACACCAAATATTAAGGAAAAAAATACCATAAAACCGTGATCGAGGGGGGCAAGGGGAGGCCGACGGGGAAAAAACCTTTGTCAACGAGTTAGCAGAACCAACTCGTCGACAGGTCAACAAGTTGGTATAACAATGATTTTCTGTCAACGAGATGGTCAGGCCAAGGGTGTTGGTTGTCAATGAGTTTGCTGTCCTCATGTCAACGGGTTGGTCGTCAATGAATTGGCTGTCGACGATTTTGCGTGTCTACGAAATGACTCGTTACCGAGGAATGGTCATCATGTAAGTTATTGCAATTAAATCACACAACGATGTGATGGTTGAATTAATTAGCAAAGCATTGGGAATAAAAGGTCCTCCGCTACAGTCTAAGACTAGTACAGTTTCAGGCATTCTTCTGAATGTACACTCAATGTTCCTGTCAAAGCTTAGCCAATACCTTTTAAAATGCATTATGCACATAGATTACAATTACTAGAACATAAAGTCCATAATATTATACGTGGGTGGGTTATAATTTGCAGGGCATTCATTTTGCTTTGGAGAACTCAGAACTTGAAGAATACTGGCAATATTAATTAATTCTATGCCATGGCCTATGCCAATAGGCAATTTAAAAAAAGACCCGTTCTCCTAATCTACGGCCCTGAGGACGGGTAAAGTTAGCCATATCATTATCTTACCTATCCCCGTAACTTCCAATGCTATAGTGTTGGTAAAAGCGAAATGCAGGTTGTCAAACGTTTGTCACCTCTTGCTCTGTCATTTGTCTGTTGTCATTTTCTCACTTCTCACCGGAAGTAAATATACAGGAGGCAATTCGCAAACTTTAAATGTTCAAAAAATATAATGATCAATTTAGTTAATTACGTTACATCAATCAAATGTAAAATAATTAAAGGTACACATATTATCACTCATTAAACATTTTTAAAGTCAATTTATAAATGATGGATAATATCACTTGTTCACTAGGCAATTGCAAGAGAAGCCACATGGTCGAGGTCGACGGAATTTTGACATGTAAAGTTTTGGAGTTTTTGATAAAATGGGGAAATCTAAAGCCGGACACAACTGGAAAGCAAGACAACAACAAGAAATAGTTGTTGATCGAAGTGAAGAAAAGGAAATCGAGGTGAGATCAGACTTGTCAGTCGTATAAGATTAAGAACTTCTGGTTCAATCCACATTGTAACTGCAAATGCAATACACAGTACTGTCACAGTGTCAGTAGTCAGTTGTTATTTTAAGTTATTTAACTAATTTAGATCCAGACCTCCCCTTAAGTTACACAACTATTCTCAGTAAAGTATACAAAGCGACATATTTCAGTGTTTATTGTTAATGGATGGTATTAAAAATTTTATGTATCTTAATTGTTGCCTTCACAGGCTTCAGCTTTATTTTAAAAAAAAATCTAGATTTTCTGAGAGTGCCTGACAGTCACTTAATTGTAGTCTTGATTTTTTTTTTGCAGGTGTCCATCGAAGGTGTTCGTGAAGACACCTATGGCTATGATGAGAGCAATGCCTTGGCACTACCATCCAAAAAGCGTGGAACGAAAGCAAAAGTTGAAAATGTCCCTAATGTCAAGAAGTTATCGAAGAAGCAGCGTAAAAAGTTACAGCGTGTTGTGGACCAGAAAGATAAGAAACTGAAGCGAGTTGAGATCCTTGAAGCACTGCAGAAAGTTCAAGCTACAAAGGAAGAAATAGCCTTGCTGACGTCGACAACCGACGTTTACTCAGGTAAAACTCATAAAAAGAGGACTCATCAAGATTTGACTGATGGTGAAGTGAAGATTAATGCTATTGCGGGAAGTAAAAAGAAGAAGAAAGAGTATGTACCCCCTGATAGTGATAGCAGCGTTGACACCTCCGATATGGAAACAGAAAGTGAAAATGAGGAGGACGAGGAGGACGAGGAGGATGAGGAGGGTGGAGAGATGGAGCAATCTCTTGTGAAAGATGACACTGTCGAAGAAATGACAGAAACTGACAATGCCACAAATAGTGCAGAAGTTGCAGACAGTGATACTAAAACTGATAGCAACAAGTCTAAAATCAATTCTTCCAAAGTGCATACGGAAAGAAAGCCTGTAGTCCACATTCCTGTAGAACGATCAGCTGAGATTCAAGAAAGTCGCTTGCAACTTCCAATTTTAGGAGAAGAACAAGTTTTAATGGAAGCCATTAAAGAACACCCTGTTGTTATAATTTGCGGTGAGACAGGGTCGGGAAAAACCACCCAAGTTCCGCAGTTTCTTTATGAAGCAGGTTATGCTCATGGTAAGGGAATAATAGGCGTAACAGAACCAAGGAGAGTTGCTGCTATTGCAATGTCAAAAAGAGTTGCTCACGAATTGAGACTGACTGCACGGGAAGTGTCCTACCAGATTCGTTATGAGGGAAACGTTACACATGAGACTAAAATCAACTTCATGACTGATGGTGTCTTGTTAAAACATGTGCAACAAGATTTCTTGTTGAGCAAGTTCAGTGTTATTATAGTAGATGAAGCTCATGAAAGAAGTGTGTACACTGATATTCTTATTGGACTTTTATCGAGAATTGTCCCACTGCGACACAAGAAAGGCAACCCATTGACTTTGATAATCATGTCAGCTACACTGAGAGTGGAAGATTTTACAGAAAATGCACGACTGTTCAAAACGCCTCCACCGGTGATGAAGGTTGATGCCAGGCAATACCCTGTAACTGTCCACTTCAACAAACGAACCCCTCTTGAAGATTATGTTGGTGAAGCTTTCAAAAAGTTGTGCAAAATACACAGAAAACTTCCCGAGGGTGGCATATTGGTGTTTGTTACTGGTCAACAAGAGGTTCATTCATTGTGTGCTAAATTACGGCGAAGGTTTCCAATCAAGAAGGAGAGGGATACAACTCATTCGGAGAGTGAATCTGATGAAGAGGGAGATCCAAAGGTGAAGAAAGCTAAAGCTGCTGCAAAATCTAAGTCAAAGCTGCCTGACATAAACTTAGATTGTTACTCCATATTGCCTGACACAGAGGAAGGTGAAATATATGACCATGATGTTGATGCTGAAAATGATTCTGATGATATGGACCTGGAGAGTGATGATGATGACGATGATGCAGAAATTGGTGGAAGTTCAAACGGTTCTGACACCCCTCTCTATGTATTGCCGCTGTATTCCCTGTTGGCACCTGATCGGCAAGCAAAAGTATTCGAAGCACCTCCAGAAGGCAGCAGATTGTGCGTAGTCGCCACCAATGTTGCAGAAACATCCATCACCATTCCCAACATCAAGTATGTGGTAGATACTGGGAAAGTGAAGACCAAGTTCTATGACAAGGTCACTGGTGTCTCTACCTTCAAAGTTACGTGGACCTCTAAAGCTTCAGCTAGCCAGAGAGCCGGTCGAGCTGGTAGAACAGATCCAGGACATTGTTACAGACTCTATTCATCAGCTGTGTTCAATGACGAATTCGCTCTGTTCTCACCGCCTGAAATTTCCAGACGACCTGTTGATGATCTGATTCTGCAGATGAAAGACATTGGTATCGATAAAGTCATCAACTTTCCCTTTCCTACCCCTCCTGATGATGATGCTTTGAAAGTTGCGGAGAAGTTACTGATCGGTCTCGGAGCTCTTGAAAAGACAGAGGACCAAAAAAGATCCAAAGCGAAGGCCAGCACGAGCTCTTCCAAGAATGTGGAAACATGCAGCACTAAGCTGACGTCTCTAGGACGAGCCATGGCGTCATTTCCAGTCTCCCCTCGTTACGGCAAAATGTTAGCATTGGGTCACCAGCACCAGTTACTGCCGTATGTGATCGCCATTGTATCTGCTCTGTCTGTCCAGGAGATCTTTGTGGACTCGCAACTGCTACCCGAAAACCAGCAAGAAAAAGAGGCGCAAAATCAGCACAAAATGAGATTGGCAGCTATCCGAAAGAGTTGGTCAGGGGCCGGTCAATCTCTGCTTCTTGGTGATCTGATGCTTCTGCTCAAAGCTGTAGGAGCGTGCGAGTATGCAGGATGCACTCCTCAGTTCTGTCTTCATCATGGGCTCAGGTACAAGGCTGTGGTTGAGATACGCAAGCTACGTCAGCAACTCAGTAATTCAGGTAAGGCATTAGTATATTATGATGAGTATATAATGCTTTATCATGTTTATAGATGCCTGCTGCTTCAAGTAGCATCAACATATTATGTAAATATTGTGTAATAAGTGCAGAATCATGCTTGACCTTTTTTTGTTGCTTTGAAAAGTAAAGTTAAAAGTTAATGCTGCAGAATGATATTTATTTATATGTGAAAAAGGAAGATATCGATATTGAAATTTTTGTATGGAAAGTAGCTCGCTGTTTTTGGAGAAATTACATAATTTGAGCAGGTATTGATTTATTGATCATCTTTAGGTTTCCTGATTGCAGATTTAGTTTTTACTAACTATATAGAAAATTTGTGTAATGCAATCTTCATTTTATTTGTAGTGAATGCTGTGATTGCTGATGCAAATCTGGTGATAGACCCAAAGATGGAGCCTCCAAATGATTTACAAGCGAGACTTTTGCGGCAAATTGTTCTCGCAGGGTTAGCTGATCATGTCGCCAAGAAGATGCCAGATGCACCAAAAGGCAGTGAAGATGCAAAAAAACTGAAGAACGCCTATCAAAGCATTGCTTTGGAGGAACCTATTTTTATCCATCCAGCATCTGCGTTGTACAAGAAAGATGTTGAGTACGTAGTTTATCAACAAATTGACGAGACTTCAAAGATGTACATGAAAGGCGTATGTGCTGTGGAAGAAGAGTGGTTACCTGTCTTTGCACCCCACAATTGCCTTATGGGTAAACCATTAGAGGACCCTGAGCCTTCATATCATGAACAATCAGGAGGGGTGCGGTGTCACATGTCGTCAACATTTGGACCCCATTTTTGGCCAATCAGAGCGGTGCCCTTAGACTACCCCGATAGGTTGGACTATTACAAATGGTTTGGCCGGTTCTTTCTGGAAGGAAAAATATGCCCACGTCTTGAAAATTATGTCAAAACTTTGTTATCCAGTCCTTCAATTATGGTCAAATCTTGGGCAAAATTGCAACCGCGGACTGAGTCAGTTCTACAAGCGTTAGTAGGGGAGAGAATTAAATCTCGGGATCAGTTGTTGACTGTGTGGAAATCAAAGCCAAACTACTTACTCAATGCTTATTTGGAATGGCTGCCACAATCACAGCATTCAGAAATTGTTTCTCTGTGGCCTCCATTGTAGAAATTTTGATCGAATTGTGACGCAACTTAATCCTGTGAAATTGGTTGCTTAGTGCCTTATGAATTATTCATAGTTAAGTTAAGAATTATTGTTGAAAATATTATATTTGTTTCACAAAGTACTATTCATGAAATAATTATTTAAGTGGTATGTGTGTACATATATGTCCTTATTTTTACTACAATGTTTGTTGAAGACTTCTTGTAAATATACTTTTTCATAATATAACATAGAATCACAAAGTTATTACACTGTGAAGACACTCCAATTTATGTGTGGCTTTGGAGAATTCTGAGAAAAAACTTTTTTTTTAACAGTGATATGGAATATATTATGTGAATTATATAGATTCTTGATATTTGCAGTTAGCTGTCAAAGTCTATAAATGTATACATTGTACTCTGTACTATGTGATTTATCATTGTCAATCATAAGGCCTTTAAATACATGAAATGAAATATGAACTAAATGCTTTGTTTAATTATTTTGGTTAATCTGTATTTTGTATGGAAAAAGCTTTTTTTTTTTTCTTATATGATGAAACAGAGAAGGGGTGAGAAAACTCTGGTGAAGTAAAAAAAAAAAAAAAAAAAGAACTAAAAGTGTAGTTAATATCATAGACCTTGTATCTATCTTTTAATAGCTAGAAAAAAGTGCTGTCGAGTTATGGTGGAATTAATGATATGCCACTGTTTTTCTGAACATAACAGAAACAACATTACTCTCAGATGAACTGTGCTCAGAGACATTGCAGACTCAAATATATGACCTTATTTAGCGAGCATTTTTGTCATGCCTATGACGTCATATCCTTGAATTCAACAAATGACGTCACAAAAAAACAACCACTTTACAAGACAAGACATTGTTTGTTTTTTCTTTTATCAGGGGCTGCTGCCCCCAAGCCCCCGCTGTGCTATGCAAATATTTTTACTCGCCTGTGCTAGAACAAATTTTGGCTAAAAATAATGATATCTTTTAATATTTCATGGACGCCAAGTATGGGCATACATTTGGGCCCGCTATACTGCACTATACCCGAACATGTCTCTTCAGTTAATTCTTTCAGAGCATAATTCATACCCCATTGTTGCCCAATGCAACCTTGGAAGGCCTTCCTTTATAAGGTTTTACTGGCATTTGGGACAAAACAGCCCAGACCAAATGATGGACAGGGCTGAACTAAATTAAAGTGTGGACAGTGACCTATGAAACTGCCATAGAATAGCAGCACCTGCTCAGTGGTGTGTGGCGGTATGCAGAATGCAGATGGACCTATTGTTACTATTTAATTTGTCTAAAGATGGCGCTCAAGTAGTGCAACTAGCACACCTAGTGATTAAGACACACACTTCAACCATGCTTGAATAAAATGGCATTTAGGGCAACAACTGTCATAAACGGACCTCTGAAATTATAAATGCAACCTACGACCGAACCAATGCTTTACAAATGTACTCCTTGATGCTGTTATTACCAATTTAATGTTTGTTTTATGGATTTCCTATAATTTCCCCTCAAAATTTGCATTTGAAAATTTGCATGAAAATGTGATAAACTGAGTCTCAAAACGTCTTTTTGGCAAATTTTCAGAGGTCATATTTCCAGAGACCTTTTCAATAAAATTAATGTGGCAATTATTATGATTAGGGAAATGAGGAAGTTTTGAACTATTTTCAATGTTCTAGGCTCTCTCATGCAAAAGATATGGCAACCTCAATTTTGTTCTTTTGGTATTTTTGTGAGAAAATACATTTTAAAATGTGCAAAACTGCTTGAAAAATATACGTCACAGCAATATTAACTAATTCCAACCATTTGCAAAAATATCCATCCAATAGTTCATGAAATATTGCAAATTCAAGAATAATCTAGTAAACAGCCTTGAAAGCTGAAAACTTTGTGTATAATGTTCAAATTAACATCAGATGCCAATAAATGCCATTTGACAAATTCTAGGCCAAGTTTCGGTAAAATGATTCATGTATAAAGCTTACATTTATTTTTAGATTTTCAATTGGTTTATCACATTTTTCAGAAAAAATCTATTTTCTCTTTATTTTGCATTAAATTACACACAAATTGCATTTTAGTATTGTTTTATATTACTGACGCACGATTTGAAAAACAAATGACAACTTCTAAACTGCAGGGTCATTACAAAAATAGCAATACAAAAGTTCAGTCACTCATATTTCTCTGAATAAATAGGCTAGGTGAACAAAACTGCTTTGGTGATTCTCCTTTATTTCATCTCTAATAACCCCAACACCAAAATAACCCCAGAAATGGATACAAATGCGATTTTGGAGCTGGATAAATCCACCTTTTCAAGAGTAAGTTTATCACATTTTTGCACTCCATGTCTTGGTAAAGGCACAAATGTGACAAACCAACTCTTAAAAGGTGGCTTTATCCAGCTCTAAAAATCACATTTCTAGTCATTTCTGGGGTTAATTTGGTGTTAGGCTTATGAGCAGTTAATATAAGGAACACCATCTAAGCAGTTTCATTTACCTAGCCTCCTTTGAAAGAGAAATATGAGTGACTGAACTTTTCTATTGTTATTTTCGTAAAGACGATGTATTTTAAAAGTTGTAATTGTTTTTCAAATAGTGTTTTTTATGGTATAGAAAAATACAGGAATGCAATTTTGTACTTTTATGCAGAATCAGAAGAGAAAATAGAATTTTTGTGAAAAATGTGATAAACCAGTTGAAAGTCTAAAAATAGATGTAAGCTTTAATAATGAATTTTTTAACCAAAACTTGACCTGGATTTTGTCAAATGGCATTTTTGTCTTCTCATGTAAATTTGAACCGTGTAAACCAAGTTGTCAGCTTTCAAGGCTGTTTACTAGATTTTTCTTGAATTTGCAATATTTCATGAACTATTGGATGGATATTTTTGCAAATGGTTGGAATTAGTTAATATTGCTGTTACGTATATTTTTCAAGCAGTTTTGCACATTTTAAAATGTATTTTCTCACAAAAATACCAAAAGAACAAAATTGAGGTTGCCATATCTTTTGCATGAGAGAGCCTAGAACATTGAAAATAGTTCAAAACTTCCTCATTTCCCTAATCATAATAATTGCCACATTAATTTTATTGAAAAGGTCTCTAAAAATATGACTTCTGAAAATTTGCCAAAAGGACGTTTTGAGACTCAGTTTATCACATTTTCATGCAAATTTTCAAATGCAAATTTTGAGGGGAAATTACATAAAATTGATAAAATAAACATTGGATTGTTAATAACAGCATCACGGAGTACACGTCTACAGCATTGGTTCGGTCCTAGGTTCCATTTAAAATTTCAGAGGTCTGTTTCTGACAGTTGTTGCTCTAAATGCCATTATATTCAAGCATGGTTGAAGTGTGTGCCTATAACACAAGGGGTGCTAGTTGCAATACAACAGCGCCCCCTGTAGTATAATGAAAAAGCCTTATACACTACCAATCACCTTGATGAAGATGTTAAGAATGTATTCAAAAGCTTTTTAACTTTTTCCCCATGATCAGTTGAATGATATTGACTTAATTCTTTCTTCTTTTTTTTTAATCAATTGTGGTCAAGGCAGAAAGTCAACATATTATTGAAAGTTCCCCATGAACTCAGTATAAGAAATAAAAGACAAAGACAATTGTGTGGAAGGTGTCCATACAAAATATACACATTTATTCCAAATCGTGCGAATAAATGAATAAGGTCATACATACTTCCAGTGACACTTAGACATTTTAAACTCTGAATCCTATTTACATATTCAGAACTCTTACGCTCAAATAATTATTGAATAACAACAAGTAAATATTGCTTTATTTCATAGTATTTTTGCTCACAAATTTACATCATATTTTTACTGCTTATAAGAATGCAATAAAAATTTAATTATCAGTAAATGTACATCTCGGACATGAAAATTTGTGTTCACACTCATTTTCAAATACAGTTCGTATATGCCCTGAAACACAATATAATCAAATAACCTTTACTATTTAAAAAGACAAACTGAGATAGGTAAGATGATTATTTATAATTTCACTCATTAAATTTGTGTTGCAGATCGCAAATTTGAAGTTTAACATTATCATAAACATATCTATGTTCTCAGATGAAAGATTTCTGGCTGACAATTGCTAGAAATTATATAATTTTTGCCAATGTGTGCCTGAACAATGCTGAATGTCCCTGGTTTAACTGAATTACCCAAATTTCAAGGCCTTTTATTTTTTTCACTTTACCTCTATTTTATCTTGGTTAATTTCATCATTAGATGGAAGTGCAATTCCAATACCAGCCTATTTGCTTTGAATACTTCATCCACTAAAATTGAATCATTACAATATCTTTTTTGCTTTATAGGCTTTTCCTGCTGACTAACTGGATCTGAAATAACAGCGCATTCGCAAGCTGGAGAAACCTTGAAAATACACATCATATACAATTTTAAATCTCAAATAAATGTGGTCTCGTTTAGACACCGAGACGGGTCCACTATAATATCATAGAAGCCCTGGTTTGTTTTGCAATCAGGAAAATACAGTATATTGAATCGATTGCGTGAGGATATCTGAAATTTCCTAAAGAATATAAGTACACCTATATATGTAATTATGTATCAATGCACAGGTAAATATTGTGAAAGTCTATAGAGAGACAGAGGAAAACCAAACCATCACAAGCACCTAATAATACATACTGAACTATTACATATTAATAATAATAATAATATCTTTTAAAACTGAAAAACTATGGGAAATTACAACATAAAAATGTATTGAAGTCACACACAACAATTTGTTTTTTCACTGGCAAAAACAACAACAAACAGTTATTTCAAACACAGATCTGCATTTTTTAGTTGACAAATTAATTTGTCAAAATACTTTCTTTACATTGGAAGCCAAAGGGGTAGTGTGCATAGGTAAGGCATAATACAAAATTAATACTAACGATACTAAATTGACAATGTTTAACAATTATTAAGGTCTTTGCAAGGTGCATTCTTAAACTATTTAATGCTCATATATTTTTTATAGTGTCTGTGCTACAAATATTATAATTTGGATTTGCATTATAAATAAATAGCATAGTAGTAGCTAGAGTAGTCTAGGCAATTGATAATGAATATAATGATTTTTCAAATGTGTTAGGCAATTGAGAACCTTAAGTGTATTGACACATTTTTCTCGAGAGTCATGTCCAGACAATTTCACACTAATCCCAGTAACCGATAGGCGCTCAATAATTTAAAAAGAAAGACATCTTTTTTTAATGCAAGGTTTACAAATCTAAGCTAATTTGTTATAAACCAATTTATGCAATAAATATTCTGAAACAAACATATTCTCTATCAGTATATTGGGTACCACAAGATAACAATGCGTAGTTTCAGAAATTATCTCTATGAATCTTGTCATTGGATCAACCTGGTATGTATTGACACTGTCTATGAAGTGGCAGGAATTCAGGGTTTATTTTAGCATGAATGAACCAATAAAATCACTCATAAACTACAGCACACCAACATACTAAACATTTCAATAAATGATAGCTACTTATAATAATATAAGAGAAATGATATGTAACAAACTGTTTTCTGTCCACTGCAAAGAGTCATCACTTTTCCACTTAACAGTCCCTTTCTTGACATAATATTCGCTTAATTGACTTTTTCAGTCTTTAACATTTTATTTCTCTGAATAACCGTTTTATCAATTTCGGAGCCACTGTCTGCAGAAATCTTGATGAAAAAGTCTTGATCTTTGTCATCACTCTCCCCGGTACAGTTTGGTCTGTTCAGGTCGTTGGTCACCATGGTAACAGTGTCATCGGACACCTCCTGGTGATCATCGCCAAGGCAACTGTCCATTTCAACCTCAGTTTCATTATCATCATCCACTTGTTTGCGGATGATTATTATTCTGTTCTTGTGGTTAAATGCCACACGTTTTCTGACTTGATGCACAGACTCTTTCACACCTTTTAGACCCTTGTTTATAGCTCTGTTAATATCTTCACCCTCTAATAAAAGAGCGTTGCTCGTATTATTGTTATTTGTTTCCAGGATGTCCTTGATATCAACTAATTGCACACGAAGATCTTGCTGTGTTGACCTTTTGTCAACGCTTCTTGAACCAGTTCCATTAGTTTTAATCGAACTCTCTGCATTGTTGATTGCATCTGTTGTTCGACCATTTTCCTTCTGTTTTCGCAACTCCAGTAACCTCTGAAAAAGTTGTAAAAGAACCTTTTATTTTAAAATTGATCCTCTACAGCTCTGCGTACATCAAAAACTAAAAGTGACAGCATTTGATTCATATACAGGACAAAAGCATTTATCAAATGCTTAAATCCCCTCAATTTTTGAACAACAGAAATCATTGTATTTATGATATTCTTGAAATACTTAAAATGTTTAAAAGCACTCGAATTCATGAACAGAAACCAACGTTTAGTTAGCTATATTCAACTATCAAAACTGAAATTCAACTATCTTTATAAATGAAATTTGCCGACCTGGTACTTCATCTGATGAGAGGACGAGTAGCAGTGGGCCATGGTGGCTGTTGAGTCTTTCGTCAAAAATTTGTGGCACAGTTTGCAGTAGAAGCCAGTGATGGGAATCACAAATTCTTGCCCTAGAAAAAAAAGGGTAATTCTACAATCAGCATCCTCAGCAAATTATTTGATATAATTCATAAAAAAAGTATATTGACAATGTTGCACTTTTAAAGAAATGCTACTTTTACTGATGGCAAATTAGTGATACCATTTGACGATTCCATTTGACGAGTCATACATACCTAAATGAATTTGAAGGTTTGATTGAACATTGTTTGTACATTCCTTCTTGTTTTCCTACAAAGATAAAACAGACAATTAATTGATATAAAATCAATTTGACCCAATTGAGTTAATTTCCAGCATAATACAAAGGCATAATTAAAATTCATTGTTGCTGTCATGATACCAATTAGCAAATAGCACTCAATTTACTGCTGTCATTAAAGTTACATACCTTATCAATGGCGTCTTTAATTGATGAGATCTCGTTGGCAATGGCAGATTCGTTGCTAGGGTGCTGCATCACTTGGCTGTTTGTTCCATTCGTAGTGACTGTCGTCATGGTGACTACTATATTGTCTTTAGCTTTCCTCATTCCTTCTTCATCGTCAGTACCCTGCAATGATTACAACAAAAAAAATTTAAATATTTGCCAAGTCAAATCAAGAGGAGATTTGAGCGAGTTATTTTATATCATTTCAAGTGAAAGCGGTCATGCCAGTGTAAAATTTATAGCTCTCTACGGAGTAAATTTAGCTCTACATTTGATCAGAATGGAAATTGAAGCTGCAGATTCAGCAAATTTGCCATAGAACCAGACTAAATGGCAGGTTATTTCAATTGCACATCCATATAATAGCGAAAAATTACTTTATAGTTTTAAACTAGTTGCAATACACCAGTCTCTGAATTCTGATGTTGTAAAAACAACGCATTACACGTTTCTCTGTTGTCCTGTTGTGTGTAAGTTGCAATTAAAGAAAGTTAGAATAGTTGATTCATGGGAGACTTCAATTGGAAGAGGCTGTAGTTGAATATTAAGATCCTTTACTAAGGATTTAACGATTTAACGACTGAGTCTTCATTAAGAAATGAACATGGTGTTGGCAATAACTGTGACTGATGGCCTCAGACTCAATCAAAATCATTTTTACAGCCAGTTAAAAGTTTAATGTTAAGGTCACTATAATCACAAACCTCATGTTCATCTTCATTGTAAATACCAGTCGCATCGACCGTGACTAATTCTTCAAGATCATCAGGAAAACTATCCACATCAGCCCAACTGTCAGCATCCTGGATGCTATCCACGTCAGCAAAGCTCTCCCTGTCCTCGTCAATACTGCTCGACTTATCAGTGTCTGCTAGTTGAGAACCTTGTCGACGCAGTTCTTCCTTTTTCTGCAATACATAATATTCAACGATTCCCAATACAATTAGATGCCTGGTTGCTGTTTTTCTCACAAAGGGTTACATTGTGATTATCATAAAACCACTGCGATGAAAATTTCTCGGGCTATTTGAATATTTTTTAAATTATTTATTATACCTGTTAATCTGTTATAGATGTACTGTATAATCAATTATTATTTGTGGCAATAAAGGTAAGTCGCAACAATAAAAATTTAATTGAATACGTGTTTGTATTAAAAAATTCAGACAGCACATTAAACTTAAATCTAAATGTTGTCCACCGCAATCAAGATCTGCACTTATGATTAAATGCAATTAAGTGTAATGTTTTATGAGCAAAACTTATATACATGAATACTCATTGAACATTTTATTGCGATATTTTAAAATGCCCATTACAGAGATAGCAAAAAATATAACTGTCCATAGTTTTCCAGTTAGTTTTGGAGTCAGAAGTTTAGCACAGTACAGACCACAACATACCTTTTTATGACTATCAGAGTCTATGTGTTTCACATAATCAGGATACTGCTGATAGCTCCCGGTATCACACAACTTGCAACCCCTCTTGGTTAGCCTTTCCTTGCGCTGAAATATGGGAATTATTACAACTTTTAGAGTCATAATATGACATTTAACATTAACTGGTTTTTATCATGACATGCTTCATGTACACAAGTCCACTGCACCAACAACGAAAACTTTGGAACATACCACTCATGCACTATTCGACCACCAGTAGTAGGCAAAACTGAATTCTTGCTTTTATATGTTTACTTGGCTAATGCATTGCGATCTTCATTACAGTCAGTGGTGCAGTTCAATGTATCCAAATAAGATTGTTCACCATACTGTTAATCTAAATATCTGAATATGTAATACAGTGTAGGTATATCCCAAATAGGAGGGAGTTAACTAACTTTTTGTTGGTTATATCCCGACACCGAAAGGCAGAGCGATATAAGCAATAAAAATGTTAGTTAACTCCCGACTATGAGTGATATAACTAACTTATACTCCATTGTGCATATTTACTAAGTTGTTTGATTGTTTGTTTTTACTGCCTTTCTTACGCAAGACAAGTTCTGTTTGCACTCAGGAGGGAGTTAACTATCATTTTCATTGGTTAATGACCACTCAGAACAACAGGAAAACGGTCTAAGTGGAGTATAAATCAAAGTTAAACTGACTCATTGTAATACTACAATACATACCCGATGCTCTTGTGTTCTTCGATGTTGCATGAAGGTGCCGGGAAATCTCTTGTCACAAATTCGACAATAATCCTCTCTGTAAAAGACGTTAATAACATTCAGTGTTACAGGATGAAGATGAATACAAACAGTGCTAAAAATCTCTGTTAGATTGGTACTCGAAGTCGCTATCGTATTCTCGCATAGTTGCATTTTTACGTGTTGAATTATATTTGGCTTCTATGGACACTTGTGAGAGGCATTTTTAATGATGGGATACTGAGTCCACACTGGACTAAATACCCCATGGGTGCTTTAAATTTTTACATGCTATATATGACATGGTTTTGAAATATAATAAGCTAGAATTTGCTCAAAGATGGTAGAATATTCAAATGGAACTAGTTCAGTATAAACTCACTGAATTTATTCCAGTGGAATAATCTACTGGAACTAGTTCAGTATAAACTCACTGAATTCATTCCAGTGGAATATTCTACCATCCTTTAGCAAATTTGGATGTGTTAGATATATATATATATAGCAGATCGGTCGGTCATAAAAGCAACTAGATTTAAAACTGGTCACATTTCAACATGACTTCTGAGAAAATCTATCTGACACAAGTCCTCAATTCTTTATAGTTAATTTGCTGTCCTAAGTTAGGACATCCACTTACTTAGCTTTGCCCTCTATCTTGCGGAGATGTTCCTCAGCCTTCATCCTTGCTAATTGTTGATCGGTTTTTCTCATGTGCATGTTGATCATTTCCTGCATTCGCGATTGGTGCATGGAACTGCTCATGTGCTGCTCAAAACTCTGCAGAAAAAATTAATTACAAATGAAAATGAAATTTTAAAATATCACCGATATATTAATGACCTTATGATTATGAACGCTGTGGCAGGGCATCAGACACAAGTATGACATTTCACAATCTTTGTTTTTTGTATATTACATATATTATATTTTTTAAATAAGCTTTTTCCATTCTCCATGATATTGAAATTGATGTCACAATTACAAAATACGATACACCGGTAATTATCAAGTTTCTTCTTGAGCAGCATTTTATAGCAAAAAGCTTATGTTTTATTTAAGCCTCGAATTTTATATACTGTACTTAATTCTCAAAGGAGCCAAAGAATTTAGTGGTAATCTTTCATACGTTAAGATTTCTGTGGCTTCTGAGCCTTTCTATATAGTTTGGCAAAAATTCTGCAGTCAAGTTAGAATTATATATGATATCTGGAGTCATTTGAAACATTACGTATTAGCTCATCCATCATTGAGGTAATGTTTTCACCTGTATCAGTCAAGGATTTAGAGTACATATTATTTGCAGTTAGCAGGACACCTCCAAAAGTTATGAATGGATTCTGATAAAAGCTAGCAGGCTGATAGATAAAATTCCAGGTTGAAAGTGTTCAAGTCTGGAAGGTGATCTTGATCATATTTCGGATGATTCTAGATCTAGAAGCCTTATCATTATAGCCACAGCATTGGTTTGCACTCTCGGAGTGTGCTTTACTTCAAATTTGCAAATAATCACAAAATAAAACTGCTATATTTAATTAGGTGTTTATTACTATTATTACCTTAGGATTTTGGCAATCAAAAGAACAGGCATGGCAATAATTTGGCTTGTCCATCATATTTTCTTGCAGGTGACCTGCCCTGGGAGACTGTTCTCTCTCTCTCTTCACCTGGAAATAAAAATCCAGTTTTCTTAATTATTAAATTAAAAAATACTGATACACTGTATTACCATTTGATAACTTGGGTGGAAGTGAATATGATCAAAATAAAACTATGCCAAAAATGGACTAATGCTGTGTACTTATCAACATTACAGTTACAATCAACTAGTGCTCACGACTTTTAGTGTTCTCTGCCCAATATTTCAGAGCATTCGTATGTAAATTCCACTCTCTACATTAAGACCATTTTAATCAACTTGAAATTGAGAGCACCCTTCCTTGAAATCAAACCCAGGGGCACTGGCAGCGGAATTTAGAAGGTTATCCATTACCGTGACGGGACTATGAAGCAGGACACCTCCAAAAGTTGTGAATGGATTCTGATAAAAGCCAGCAGGCAGATAGATAAAATTCCAGGTTGAAAGTGTTTAAGTCTGGAAGGTGATCCGGATCATATGTCAGATTCTGATGATCGATCATAGTATTCTCATAATCAGAGAGGTTCATACACGTAATAAGTGAAGTCAGTCATTATGGTAAGCGAATATACATTATACATTCAAACCTGTCCTAACGGCTACCTGTATAGAACAGTCACCTGCTGTAAACGCCCACTTTCAACTCCCCTTAACCTAATTACACCGTTTATTGTACCCCACTGTTAACAGGAAATTTATCAATTCTCTCGTATGACCACATAATACAGGTTTACTATGTGCATAGATATATAATGCAATGAAATGATATGGCTTCATTTAAGAGGTGCAATATAAGTCACGCAAAATTGTGGAGATCTTTGGTATACTGCAAAGCGTACCACTACCACCATACCTATTCCGCAATTATGCATTATTATGCAAATGGAAGACCATATAGGAAGAGAGCTAAATCAGAAAATACAGCTAGTATGCAGCATAATGATACAGTCATGGTGGGCACAAACACTAGTTGGTCTTTATGCATTGGACCAATTGGCAAACAACAGAAGATGCTGCCCATGCATACAGCTTCTAAAGGCCTGTAGTGTCCTCCTACACAAAAGCTACAAATAGCTTGCTCTTTATGTCACAAAGGTCATCTCATAACTCACTCTACAATCTTATTGTCACCTTGTCGTCTTAGCATTGCTCAGGTTGGGATTTGATGCTAAAGTCTCAGCACTTCTGATTTGAAATTAGTTCCACTATAGCTACAGTTAGTTTCATAAAATACGGTCGACTCTAGCCGTCTGTAGTGACCTGTACCTGTCTGTGGTCTAAACATGCTAAAGACAGCTGCTTCTGTCCACTTCTGCAGCTAATAGTCAGCTTACATCTATAACCAGATAAATATAAACCTTGGTAAATGTAAGAAATTAAACTTATATATCATAAATATGTAGTTTTAGCTCCAGCTTTGAGCAGCCAGCTATGACAGCTTTGTCTAGTTTCAATTTGATGGGCCTTTTTTAATGAAACTAACTGTATACAATGGAAGGGAGACGCCACCAATCAGTATCACTAAAATATAATATTTTAACAGTTTTCAGTTTGATATATTGTACTACAAAAGCGAATACACCGCCAATAACTATCAGCAAAATACAAAGTAATTTCAGTTTTCTTTCATGTGTTACTTCCATGTCCATTTTTGTAGCATTGATTAGCTTTAGACAATAATCACTCTGTCTGTAGTCATGCTTGTGACTATTCTGACTTTTCGCAGATCAAAATCTCGAACTTTTCCTTCACAGTTTCACATCGGCTATTCTCATTTTCTTTAGGAGTTAGCTGCTCAAATGGTCCACCAAACTTCTGAGGCATTATCGTTGCCTCCCATTAAAAAATGCAGATACAATCAGCTGAACATAATAAGCCCATTATGTGAACTCATTACAAGTAAACTAATTAACACATTTATCAGTTCTAACTGGCAGACAGTGGCTGCTGGCAAAGATTGCTCATCAAACAGCAGCCTCATCACTAAAATCCAGATGTTCAGGGTGGTTTATTGAATATAATTCATGCCTCAAAGCTGTGTTTTCCATTCGACGTTTAAATTCACAAAGTAAGAAATAGAGAAGGCTAATGGCTCATCAAAACTGCCCATGAATCACTAAAGAAAAAATAATCAAGAACATTGTCACATTGCATTAATGCTTCATTCTAACCTTGGACCTTGGACCTTCAGTTGAGCTGACAGGACCTAGACCAATCATCTGATCGGTAAATTTACTTTATTGAACAGGAATTATAGTTTTTTCATACAGTTCGTTTATTAAAATGACATATCATTTGTTGATATGTGTACATACAGCAGTATGGCATTAACAAGTTCGTGGATGAAGCCATATGCATTGCCTGAGCTTCAGGTTTAACCGCATAAGGAAAGCGCAGCATGCTGGGCATGTACAGATTATACAATGCTCCCTAAATTAATTAATCTAATTATGCCAGCAATTTATAAAGCTCTCGCCAATCTCCCTCCTGAGCAATCTGGTGCATTTTAATGAGGTGGGCCTAAACAGCAGTCACTAATTCATTTCCTGAAGGAAATACCTCATTCAAAGGAGTTTTGAGAGGTCATTTATATTGCCAACCAAGCTGCAAGAAAGACGGTCGTGGAAGGTGAATACTGATATTCTTACTCTAAGCCTTTGATATACAGTAAAACCTAATATTTAAAACTGCTACTGGAGCAATATTTACTGGAGATGTAGGGACCGGTACCTCGATCGGGTATCGGCTTCACTTGATACTGGGTTTTGAGTATCGGTTTAGTGGATCGGTATTAAATTTAGCCGATACCAAGTACTGACCACACCGCCATCTGCAGTGCACCCTCTCAGCAAAGTCACTCAACTGGAATACTAGTATTTTATAGTGGTTTTAATGATGAGAGAGTCTAAATAACACGATGATGAAAAAGCCAGACATGTCAATGAAAGTAGACCTATTATTATGAATCAAAATGGCGTCTTCACGGATGTTGCTATAACTAAGTATGAATAATTAACTCCCAACTAGAATCTTAAGAGATCAGTCCCAGTCCTTATGCCATTAGGTATTAAGAACATAAATGAGCAAGGACTCTGGATGCAGTCTCCAATACATCCATGGCCTCATCTATTAAGAATCAACCAATTTCAATCTGCCAGTGTAACAAACAGATGCATGGTGCGATAAACCAAGTAAGTAGAAATACCAATGACAGTTTCACAGAGAGATTGAAAAATACACAGTTAAACAGGGGCAGATCCAGAAAATGTTTGATGGGGAGGTTGACAAATTAAAATGTATTGCGGGGACCGCTTATTTAATATTCTTAATTAAAATGTATTCTTTTAATATTCTTAATTAAAACGTACTATGTACAACCCCCTAAACCCCCCCCCCCCCCCCCCGAATCAGCTACTGTAAATCATATTTGTAAATAGTACATGGCCAAATGTGCCACGTGCGTTTTCCATGAGAAGGATAAACGCATGGAAAATGGATGGTTTTTAGCTAATTATAATGAAGCAAAAACCATGCGTTTATCCAAATGCATGGAAAATGCATGTGGCGCATTTGGCTCTGTAGGGCTCGTGATATAAATTAAAATAATATTTTTAAAAAGGTGATTGTCTTCATTGGCAGTAAGACAATGAATATAAGGAAGACAAAGTATGAGTCATCAGAAGACAATAAAACCACCAAGAAACCAAATAATGCCATTAGCTTTTAGCGGATGTGGCATTAGAGCAATTGCATATATTGCTCTGCTCATTTTCTTGCAGTTTCAAGGCCCTGGCTTGATATCCTTCATTTTTTTTTCTTTTTTACTAATTTCTTTTCTTTTGTTCTTCTGATAAATTAATTTTCAGCCAGATAACAGCAATTAAATGGAATATCTCTGTCCCGCAATTACCAACTGAAGAATGTGCATGGCCATGAATCATTAACCAAAGAAATTCCCAGGAAATTGTCTCCCGATTCAGCGGTGAGATGAAAAAAGAATCCTACAACAAAAAACGATTAGTTGATGTCGTATCACTTTCTTTCACTTTACATCTGTAAATGCAACACTGGTGCTCATTGGTAAATGTCCACTTGCAATTTAGTTTATAGTAAATTAATATGTTGACAGAGGTAAGAACCAATATTAACAGCGGCATTCACCTAAACTGCTTGTCGAACCGTCTGTCCATTTAAGTGGACAAGCTGTCTGTTTGTGGCATTGTCTGTCCTTCATATTGGTTTTTCTATCTATCTATCTGTCTGTCTATCTACCTATCTATCTATCTATCTATCTGTCTATCTATCTATCTATCTGCCTGTCTATCTACCTATCTACCAACCTACATATCTACCTATCTATCTACCTATCTATCCATCTATCCATCTATCTATCCATCCATCTATCCATCTATCAATCTTTCTATCTATCTATCTATCTGAGTCTGGTGTATTTTTTTACTCCATGTTCAGTTGTGTTTGGATTGGAATGTTACTTCTGACCCAAAAAAAGAAAAAAAAGAGTCCAATTGCATGCAATGACTCTCATGAGAATTGTTTAATTTTCAGCGGAGTGAACTCAAAATGCCCCTGAGAATGAACTAATTGAAAGTATTTCAAATGGATTAAGAGAAGTGGCACAGCAACCAACAATGACCTTGGGAAAAAACCAACTGGGGAAAAAGGTATGTTATGTAATATGAAAGACTGTTAAATACAGTGTTTGACATATCGAACACCCATCTTTTTAGACAGAAAACAATTACCTATGTCAGAAACACTCTGCTTAATTATGGCTTGATAGCTAAGTAATTACCAACAAAACTATATTTTGTGGTGTTTATTCGATTTCCAATTTTTATCAGTTAATTGTTACATTTTATGGCAATACAATTTGAAAGAATATTGAATTTGAAAGTTTCAAATGAAACAATAACTCCAAAATCTCAATATAAATTTGCCTTTCAAAAGCCCAAACATACATGTTCAATTGTTCATGTATTAAAAATATACCTCACAATCTAATATATACTGTAAGGGCATGAGGATTTCAGGGTCTGGACCAATGCAAGAATCTTTGAAAGTGATATAACCAGTTGCCACGATGCCTGGTCCACAGAAACAATGGATGTCAATGCTAATTCGTATTCACCACTGATTTAATATCAAATAAAATTTGACAGCAAAAACTGTAGCCCTCAAGTTACTGTCAGAAGATTCGTTAACTCCCAGGCAGGAAATGTTATTTAATCATTGAAAAGGAGCTGGAAATTGATTTTCTAAACAAGTTTCAAGAATTTCTATTGGAGGGAAGTCACCTTGGCAGTAATTAAGGAGAATCGTATTTCTCTTTTCTGAGCCAAACTTTAATCAATACCTCCAATCCTCCAGACGTTGGATTGCATCCGGATTGCAATTGGCAAGCTGTGAGCTTACTTCCCAAATAATCCGCATTTCGCAGCAATCCGAATTTTAGAAACTTTAGTTTCACTCGTGTGTTACAAAAATATTGTAATTTCGAGAAACTCGAATGGTTTTTGAGTCATTTTAATCCGTTTGAAGGCATAAGAAGTTTTGAGGAACATGTTCGGAATAGCGTAATCAGCTCGAACCAAAATTAAAACCACAACCAACGCCGGCCGTGTTTGTCAATTAAGGTTTCCGGAGAGATTATGAATGCCTGCGAAAAGCAAATTAAGTGATCAGGAGTTAAAAAGTTACTTTTTTAATGTTCGGCTGGGTGTTTCTAATCAATCAATACCAAGACCAGAGCATTTTAATGAACTGATGCTCTTATTAAGCTGAGATAAGGATATTAATGCATTATAAAGCTAAGCAATTACCATTGACCTTGGGAGAAAATAAATGTATGGCTCTTGCTAAACTATGCTAATCTGCTCAATGTCATTCCGGAAGTGGGTGGTAAGTGCCATTTGAACTTATAGGTGTCATAAGAAGAATTTATACCAGAGATATTTTCATATTTTTTGGCAGTTTTATGCAATGTTGAAGCAGTGAAAAAATGGGCAGAGATGTTAACTACAGCTTTTTTTCATTGATCGACCTTTGTTGCAGGTATATGCTACCATTCATTAACAAATAATTTACAATTTGCTCGTTTTTCAAAATTGGAAATTTTGTAATAAAAGGAAAGATGAGGGATAATGGTTAAATATGACTTGATATTTACTGTCCGAAGATTCGTTAACTCACAGGCAGGAGAGGAAATGTTATTATATATAACATTTTTGTCTGGTTCTTTGTTTTCTTGCAAGAAACTGCATAAACTGACCACATTATAAAAACAACAACATGGACCTCTTATCACTTATATCAACACAACAAACCAACACAGTTATCATACAGTTTACCAACACAGTTATCATACAGTTTACATAGTTCAAAGCCTAACTCAAGACAGAACTAATCTCAGGTTACTTAAACACACACCTCTGGCCCACCACCCTAGAGGGACTATCCCCTACCATCCTGTTTGTACCATACAAAGGAGTACCACAATGCTATCCTATTTCTCCTGACATATTCTATGTATTCCTCAGGCTATTGTGGGTCAATGAACAGGAGGTGTGTGAAATGACCTCATGTTTTATGGTGGAAGTGATATCACTGAAGGGAATACAGTTGAAAAGTAGACAACTCTCAAACAATATATACTGTATTTTACTGCTTGTAAACAGGAGCTTATTATTGGTGTTGACTCCAAGCCTTATCATCTTATCATTACCGCTGCTTCTAGAAGTTGGTCATATAAGCTGAGTAAGCTTCAAACCAGATACAACCAGGCAATATATTGTGATAATACTGATACAATATGGTACATATAAATGTAAGCACTGTAGTCAAACTCAGACTGAACTGATTATTTCCCGTCTTGATATATATATTATTTTCAACTTTGACAATTGTATATGATATTACTTTTCTGGTGGTCCTGCTGGACATTAAATTACTACTACTACCAATGGCACTGGGCTTCCAACCACTGGGTCCCGGGTTCAATTCCCCATCGAGCCTAAGTTGGATGGCTGTTTCATGCATCATCTCATTGCCATGGTCCTTGCCTGTCCTAATTAGCCCATCAGGTGCAGAAATACAGGATGTAAAGCCCTAATCCACCCACCTCACCCACATGGATTACACATGGACTACAGTAACCTGAGGCTGTATCTTTAATGACAAGGTGTTGCCAGTATCTAGAGAATACAACAAACAGTTCACTTCTGTTCTATTTCCCGGGGTTATTGTTCTGCTGCAACCTGGTACATGCAGGAAGGGAGGGGAATCTACTTGTCATAATAAACAGATGCATAACTTGTCAAACACAAATTCCCTTACCTACACTGAGCATGCTACTCCGTAGAGAAAAGCAGTTATCAGAGCAAAGAAGTACATCAGCCTTTAGGATAAGTACACTCTTAAAAATAGTCTTTTTCAGACTAATAAGTGATTTGCTGATGTCCACTGCCCACTCAATAGTTTGTTTAAAAAATATATTGTTTGGCTTTAGACGATGATTGTACAAATCAAATAATGACATTGGTTGGGTCAGGCAGTCATTGTCTAATAACAAATAATATTTTAATTTTTATTTAAAATTTATTTTATTTTATTGACAGTACAGCCAACCCTCATTAATCCGGGCCTCACTTATCCGGTTCCCTCGCTATCCGCACACAATTAGCTGGGAACAAATCTACTTAGTGCATTTATATATATTCGGTTATCCGGTTCCCTCATTTATCTGCACAGTTAACTGGGGGACAAAGGTGTGCGGATAAATGAGGGTTGACAGTATTATGTCAAATATGACATATTTGTCTTAAAAATCAATACATTTAAGTTCGACAGAAAATAAAATGGCTGTCGTTTTGCTATTAGGAATGGCATCAACATATCCAAAGGCTTTTAGTCGATAAAAAAGTATTGAAGGGAAATTTAAACTTTGTTTTGTTGCAAAATCTAAACTTCCAGTCAGCAAATCCCTTAAAGCTCAATTCAGTAAAAAAGACCTGCCATTTGAAGATCGCTCACAAAACCTCATTCAAAAAGCACCACAACACTATAGTCTGTACCCACCCAGACATCAAAACAGCAGTCTCCAGGATTCTGAATTTCAATCAGATAACAACAACTGAGACAATTGCCAATAGTTTCAAAAGTGAAATGACATTTTAAATGAGATAATGGCAACATGATGGATGCAAAAAGATTATGATAAAAGTCACAGGCAATAACGAAAAAACCAATACTACCTCCAGACAGTGCTGTGGTTAATTTAAAATGTCACTTTGTGGGATTGTTTTCTGTCAGATTTCACTCAACATTATGGCTTATTATATTTGCTTATTATTCAACGCTGGCAATTAAACAAGAAGCCTTTTGTCACTAAATGGCAATATAAACACAGCTAGATCAGAAAATCAGAAGTTTCACTACATCTGCATAATTATAAATTAGATAATAGAGACATAAAGCTTATATATTAGCCAGCCAGCCAGCCAGCCAGTCAGTCATCTATAATTAACTGGTACCAAATAATCACAACCAATGGTTTCAATGCATCTTTGGGCTGCCATGTGACAATAAACCCTGTGATGTTTACCAAACCTTACTAAACTGCCAAAAAAAAAATATATAAAAGAAAAATACAAAAAGCATTTGTATATCCTAGACCCATTTATCACTCAGACAAGTCTATTTGTCTTCCTCATGTATGGTAAAGACAGGGCTGTCTGGGAAACCTAGGTGCTTCATTCTAGCTTTTACTTTCAAAGCAAACAATTCTTACAACTGTCAGTGGCACACTGCTGGTCTTCCCATATCCATCTTCAGAAAGAGGATTAAAAATAACCCGTATCACATCTCTGGGTGGCAGTTGAGGGACAAACATTGGAAACCCAAGAATGAGACTTTTTCTGTCCTGTTTTTAAAGAAGCAAAAAGTGTTATTGAGATGCAAAAAATAAGCATGAGAAGCGTGTTTTATGGGCACAGAGCATTTCTATTTGGAGAAAGCTCCGATGAAATGGAAACCTTACGTAAATTAATTTGGTGTGCGGTACTTCACAAAGTATACAGCCGAAGCCGAAAGTTTTCGGACCCTTTAAAATACTTCGATTATAGTCTGGTTTTTTAAATAATTGAACCTTTTCTTGAATTATTTTTTTGTGTACCTTATTTACTTTCCTTAGAAGAAGACATTTGCATAATAACACAGACAACATATGTTGTCTGTGATAATAATCAAACCAATATATGTTAAGTTACAGATGGTTGGTCAGAGAGAAAAGCGTCGTCATCAACATGTTTTGCTGGTGGAAGTAGAGTGAAGAGCCACAAGATTCTGGATGAGTTTGATCCTTGTGACCTTCAAAAAAAGTCAAAGTAACCCATTTTTGAACTCATTCTTAGGTATATTACCTGTAGATCAATGAGCTTAGCATCAATAGACCTGAAGTTATGTCTATAAGTGTGTTACAATGCCAGACAGAGACAAAAGGGAGGGATGCAAGATCAATAAAGCACCATAAGCAATGTGTACTGCATGTGTTTGAAAACTTTTGGCCATGGCTGTAGACGAGTTCTAAGTAGACACACTGATTGTACAACAGAACCCAACTAATAAATCTAAGTTCAGTCCACTATTTATCAGTCTTAATGGTGAGGTAGTCTTTATTTTATGCCCAAATTTGGCGTCCATGAAATATTAAAAAATATCACTATTTTGGGCCATATTTTGTGCTAGCACACAATAACAATAATATTTGTGTATCATAGCGGGGGTTTGGGGAAGTAGCCCCCGAAAGAAATAAAAATTTAACAATTATCGCCTTGAAAATTAATCCGCCGTCGTTTGTTTGTGACGTCATACATTGAATTCAAGAATTTGACGTCATATGCTTGGCAAGGAGGCTCGCTTAATAAGGTAATAAATTTTGGTCCGCTATACTGCACTTTTTCCACAATTGGTTCCTGCATCCAATGTTCTAAATTGGTGAGATGGTTAAAACGGCGCTCCATTGTACTTCAAGTCATATTCATACAGTTCAGGGGTGAAAGAGACATATCAGAAAGATTGTAAAGTAATTGACCAACTTTTCTAGCCCATTCCTAATGTCCTTATCATAAAATACTTCTCGGTGCTAAGTAGGCCATTAGTCTAGACATGGACGTAAAAGGGCTTTTACGTCCATGGTCTAGAAGAATACAGAAATAGCGTTACAACTGTACAGATAAGGGGTAAACTTGGGTTAAAAGAGGTGAAAACGAGTTTATTGCTCAGATGTTGGGGTGATTATATCATACTTATCAAATGTTTCAATCAGGCTGAAACGTAGTACTGAGGATGCAGATGTCCATGCTCGCTCTAAAACTGCTGTAGGATTTCAACTAAAACTACTTTTAAAAAAATCATTAAGTAATGCACGCTAGTGTCATTTTGTAGAAAATTAACAAATTCAATTTGATATTTAAAGACATAATCATCAGATTAATCAACAGCAGGTGAAAAACATCCCTGCAGAGAAAAAAATCAAGTCAATATTCCATAATTAACTACAGATTTAAGCCAAGATGATTGCCCATTCACACATACGGTTTTCTCAAGGCCAGCTGCTAAACTTAATTTTGCCAATCTTGAGGAAATTAGTATCTAAATTAAACATTCTCAATTGACAAGTCAAATGTGAATTAATAGGACTTGGCTCATTGAAAAAATCTTTAAAGGATTGAAATACAGAAAAATATCCATAGCTTCAAAATGCCCTATATCTCATGTTTATATGAATTGGGCATGACCAATCCACAGTAATATGATAGACCTGCTATTTCTGATTCTTATGACTAGCTGCAAACATCAGAAATTTTCCCCATGCATCCAATAACTCACCCAGGAGGGCAGTGAGCTCTCTACTTGGTTCCTAAGCATTTTTTGTCTGTACCTCAGTAAGGTTTCAATCAGACTCACATCAATAATGTGAACAACATTATCAGTAGTTTATGACACCCCTAAATTGTTTTCACACTTTTTAAATGTTTTTGGCATTTTTTGCATTTCTAACAAATCAGCAGGGTTTATTTTTTACATCCATAGCACCCCAAGTAGCTCATCTTTCAGGTAGGGAATTCACACCTAATAAAAAAAGGAAGTCATTGCCAGTGCACCCCCAATAAACATCAGTCATTATTCCCCACCTTGCACAGGTAGGACCTCTTGTGTTCAACCAGCTGCAACTGACACGAGATTAGTCAAAGGTTTTTGAAGCACAAGACTGCATGTTTTATGGTCAATTAAACTAAAGTAAAGGGTGGGTGATTAGGGCTTTATGTCCTGTATTTCTGCACCAGTTGGGCTAATTAGGACAGGCAGAGACCAAGGCAATGAGATGAGGGATGAAACAGCCATCCAACTTAGGCTCGACCGGGAATCGAACCCGGGACCCAGCGGTTGGAAGCCCAGAGCGCTACCTCTGAGCTAGGCCCCCGCCCTCTAAACTAAAGTAAAAGTATGAAGAATTGGACGAGAGCCGTCTTTGATATTGTATATTCCACTTTTTTTAGGAAGATATTCCCTGATAGCATGCCAAACATGTTTGCATTGAAGCTGCACTGAACGTAGGCCATTTTACTGCTTGTTCAATCAAACTTACTACACTTGAGTCCAAGCAACCCACCACAACTGACCATGTGACGTATGCAAGTGTGGATTCAAAGCCAGAAGGGAACTAGTGGGGCAATTAAATTAAAATAATTAAGACATGCTACAATAGCTTCTTGCTCACAATAAATTTTTGAGACCCCCCCCCCCCCCCCCCTGGAAACAACAAACTCAGGGATTGGGCACAGTTTCTCATAACAGCATGACATGACATCACCACTTCCATAAATCTTAGGTGTGAAATGCAGTCGGTTTGATTGAATGCTCTGTAAGGACACCCCTAAGACACCAGGGCTGACATGGGTTTGGACAGACCATAAGTAAAACTCCACAAAAGCAAAGAATACATCCATATAGCATTTGGTAAAGATTGACTTCAACCGAGCGGAGAAAAAGACAGAGTGAATTGCAATGAGTTTAGAAGTTTCTCATATTCTTGATACATTTAAACATTTAAATAAATTATCTCCCAACATGGATTAGAAAGCAACACCAGATCCCATTCAACACACACATCTGCCAAGGCCGGCCTTGCAAGTCCTGGGCCCACACATGGCAAGTGTGGCAACACTGTGGGAGTAGTTGTCAAACCCCAGTTGTCAACACAGGGCTCTCTGCAATGCACACTCCAGTTATGCCTGTTGAGCTATCCAATACCGAAACACCAAGGACAGTTTTAATGTTCTTGTTAACACAGACGTGAATGACCATACCAGATAACAATGTTGTTGTTTCTATCAACTTGAAAAAGTGCTTGGCCAATTGGTTAATGGAAAAAACATGTAGATAGACAGCAGGAATGCTTCCCTCCAGGTACGAGTGTTTAACATTGTTAGATAACACATTCTTAAAGTTTATGATTAAACATGATAGCACACGCTCAAATGAGGCTGCATTGATCACGTATGAGAAGTCATCAGAATCCACAATCTACATATAATGTGATTAGGATCATATCCACAACCTCACCAATTCTTCCCTGCGAAGATACCTATGTGACCAAGAAATATTTAATTCTATTATCAGAATCCAAGATATTTGTGACATCCTGATGACATTTGTACCTTTAAATCTAGAAAATGCTAAGCTCTGACAGCATGTGATTTCCATTTAAATGGACAAAGTTTCGGTGTTTCCTATACCTCGGCATCATCAATGATTCACCATCCCTCTCCCAACTCATCATTTAAATTAACACTGACATTACATATGTAACTGTATCTATATACATCTGCAATGTCATTACTTAAAAGTTTTAAAATTATCATGGTTTGAATTTTTGAAAGTTTGTTTATTTGTTTATTAATTAGGGTGTAACCCCTTTTCTGCCTTAGAGGGCCACTCCCGAATGTACATATTTTAATATGTGATATTTCGAATAAATTGGTCTGAGTTCTGAGTTCTGACAACTCTTTCCAGCTAGTAAACAACAAAGAAAACAGGCAGACACAGAAAACTATAATTAAGTTAGCAGAAATACAATTAAGTTAGCAGAAATACAATTAAGTTAGCAGAAATACAATTAAGTTAGCAGAAATACAATTAAGTTAGCATGAAAACTGATAACCATAGCCAGAGCGTAAATCTGTTCAGTAGCAAACGCACTGACACAATCCCACACTATTTCACCACTTTATTTGTTGTTTCTATCAACTTGAAAAAGTGCTTGGCCAATTGGTTAATGGAAAAAACATGTGGATAGACAGCAGGAATGCTACACTTCAGGTACGAGTGTTTAACATTGTTTGCATAGGCATCAGGCTGACTAGAAACAACTTAAACGGCTGTTAAACGTGGAGGTTTTTCCATCTCAACCTGTGCGAGGGCTAGACTTGAACTTGCAGAAATTTCACAAGTGGCTCATATGTCATTGACATGAACCACAAACATCCATGCCCAGCTGCTTGAGTTGGGTGGAATTGTTGGGTAGTCGTGGATTGGTTTTCCATATGGTGGCGGTAGTATTGAGATGCTGTCCATTAGCTCATGGGTTTAAAATCCACAAAAGCAATGAATACATCCATTATAGCATTTGGTAAAGATTGACTTCAACCACATCATTTACTGCAATACTAAATATTTACATAGTAATTATCTGTGTACCATACAAGTTGCTACCTCTTACATATAGGAAGCAAAAATACTACAAGAGGTCACTGACACCAAAGCATTGTTTGAAGACATCATCTACTCAGTGATGTCATTTTGTTACAATACATGATGACGTCATCTAGTTGTGCCTTATCTTCTAGGGTGACAGTGCCCTCTGGTATTTTTTCTCAGTATGTAACCATGGTGTCCTTAAGGCGACCAGGTAGCCTAGTGGTTAAGATATCTAACTCAATGTAGAGCCTTAACCGCTTGGCCAGCCGCACATGATAATATGTTGTGTGTTTACTGTGCATATTCATATTATCATTATACACGAATTAGGCATGTAGTGCAGCTGCCACGTCTTATCTCCAAGTATATACACTTGAAACATATTCTTGCTATATAGAACACTTCCTTACTCAATGTGGTTAACAAGCCCTTTTGAAGTTTTAATGCAAGCAGAGAAAACAGCAAGGGTCCGTGTTAAATCCAATTTTGTCCTGCACCACAACCTTATTCTTGTAAATTAAATTCTTGGGCATGATGGAAATGTTGTTAGAACTACGAGGGGAGTAGTTTTACATCAAAGGCCAGAGGGAAATCAATCCCAAACTAGCTCTTATGCCGGTGTTTGTAAACCATTATTCAATTTCTAGTCAATTAGTGAGGTAATCAAGAAGTAATGAAGGCATGACAAGTGCATGTTTTTAATTAATACACCCACTACTGCTGACAGGACACAAAACTGGGCCAAAGTAAGGCTGGCAGCTGCAACTTAGAGCTAACATTGAGACAACGTTGCCCAGTCTGTCTGTCTGGGCAACCTACTGTTAGTTTCATTAAAAACGGCCTGTCAAATTAAACCTTGACAAGCAAGCCAACTTTTGCCATAGCATGCTACCTGTCACTAAATGGAACTGTCTGGCTATAGCTGGCGACTCAAATCCAGATCTAAAAGTGCATGCAGCACCATTTGGTGTATAAGTTGCGAGTTACGCATATTTGTCATTTTTTTTGTTATAAAGATGTATGTCTATTGTACATACATACTTGTGATATATATGATACATTTCTTACATTTACCAAGGTTTATATTTTTTCAGTGTTGTCAGGCGTTAGCTGACTTTAAGCTAGGAGTAGACAGAAGTGGCTGGCTTTAGTCAGTTTTAGCTACAGCCAGGAATAGGTTGCTACAACTGTCAAGAATCAACCATATTTTATGAAACTAACTGTACGAGCCGATGTGAAAATTATCAGCTGCAGAGACACTATAGCTCGTGCCGGAATAAGCCTGTTGACACAAAGAGACATACTCTCATCACACTTTCTCAACACAACTTACTTCCTAACTTGTGATATACGTAAGTGGTAAGTTAGGTCATCTCCAGTTCTGAATATGACCATATTGTAAGCATTCTAAATAAAGGCACATACAACAGCTTGTGTTCTGGATAGACTAACAGAAAGACGAGTAAGCCAAGGATAGACAATCTTTCTGAAGGGTCTCAGTGCTACTGGTCTGAAGCTGCCAGAGGCTGACGTGATGATGAGGTGATAAGGCTTACAATCCACAACATGTTACACATTTACCCCATGGGTGGGGTCTTTTACTGGACCCAGCATAGACACCGAGTGCAAGGCACCTCCAATTTAACATCTGATGTGCTGAGATTAGCTTATGTAGAGTGCCCAGACGGTGGCATTATACAGAAATTAAAAAAAAGGTATATAAAAAGATTAAGATAGACAAATGTACATAAGGAAGAAAAGAACAAAATAATATAAAATGAACAGATGGTGAAAGAAAGAGTGGAAACAAAAAAAGAAAGAAAGAAAGCCCAATGATTCAGAAAATACAGATGTTGTTGAAAGGACTACTTTCCTGGTGCTATCTTTTTCTTACAACGACCACATGCAGTCAATTGAATTAGAGCATTTTCACGCATTAACTCACTAATCCAACAGCCATGGGGCGGCAGAGGGAGGCAGAGTGCCTGCCTGGGTGTGAAATGCTTAATGGGATAGTCCTTGGGCTTCTCCAACTTCTCATGTACTTAAGTACTGTTAACTGCCTTCAGGGTCCCTCCACATTTTAGCAGGTAATCCTTTGCTAACTCAATAGATCACTGGCATGAGGTTGTGGCTTAGAGGCATAGAGCTGTGCTGCTGTGGCATGACGTAATGATCAGATGATAAGGCTTGAAGTCCACACCATGTTACACATTCACCCTTGGGTGGAGTCTTTTATGCCTCAGCATAGACAGAGAATACAAAGTACCTCCAATTTAACATCTAAAGCGATCAACATCCAGCTTGAATGTAGCTCTTGAAGAGCTGTGGCATAGAGCTGTGGCATAGGGCTAAGACATAGAGCTGTGGCATAGAGCAGTGGCATAAAGCCACATAATGCTGTGCAATACCCAAAATAGTATGCAAAGTTCGACACAACATTGAATCGACGTTGACCCGATGTTGACCTGCTGTTGACCTGATGTCGATCTGACATGAGTATTGTGAGTGTGGCAAGGCCTCATGTAACCCAGTGCAACATCTCCGGTACTTGCGCTTGAGAATAATCACTGATGCCTGCACTTGTGCTCGTACTGGTACTCATGCATCAGGACAGCATATATATCAATGCCTGTACTTGAGCACAAACATGTGCTTGTACTCCTTTCCTTAAAGTTTCCTTTAAGTACATGCACTCATTGAGTATAAATTGCTAATAAAATACTTTGTAGGTAAAGCCTTGGTCAATAATCTGATTATATCGATAGAATGGTTTTTAAATAATTTGGTGAATGTAAAACAATCGTGGCAAAGTGCTGTGGCATACTACTGTTGCATAGGGTGGGGCGGAAAAGAGGGGTGGGAAGAGAGGGAGAGGTGAGGGCATCCAATGACGCAGTCACTCCTCTCTTCTTAGTGCGAAAATCCCAGGAATTTTGCCTCCTGTCTAGTCTTGCAAATACTGACAGCAACAGCAGCAGTAGCATTAAGAGCAGTGCCCAGCAGATTTTCTCACGTTTATTGCAAAAGAACCAACGAGACTTTGTGGTTTCTAAGTTAATTGTTGTATTTTTCATCCAATGTTTGTTGTATTTTTCATGCACTGTTTGTTAGGAGGGTGGGGTTGAAGCTTGCCAATGTCGTCCGTGGAAATTGCAACTTCAGAGTTTCCCGTTGCAGTTAAAAATATTTTGCAACCCTGGTAAAGGTAAATTGTTATTCTTCAGATTTTCTAAATATTCTTCGGCTGAGACAATAAAATGTACCAGTACTGATTTTCTCGATTCTAACTCGCGTCCTGTGCTAGGCCACTAACACACAGCTACAGCCTAGATAGCAAGATAGATAGGTAGATAGACAGATAGACAGATAGATAGATAGACAGATAGATAGACAGATAGACAGACAGATAGATAGACAGACAGATAGACAGACAGACATATAGATAAATAGACAGATAGATAGTTAGTTAGATAGATAAACAGACAGACAGCTAGACAGACAGATAGATAGATAGATAGATAGATAGACAGATAGATAGATAGATAGATATATTGGCACCCTTTCTTGGTGCATGAGATGGTTTTTCTTACTGGGTGGTCTGGCCCATACCTGTATATCAATGCATGACAGCGTCTATTGAAAACTGCAGGTAACCCGAGTCTTGTTTTGTGAGGTACTTTTTGTTTTCGCTGATGCCCTGAATAAACTGTTGGTTGTCTCATAAAACACATATATCAAGCTTTGTATGGCATTGTAATGGTCATAAACATATTGTGCATCTTCTGTGATCATCTGTTCATGAATTATATGGATAAGCATCATGCACATTGCCCACCATCTTTGAAGTGGTTCTAAGGTGTTGTTTATGGACTACAAAAAATATAAGCCTTGGGATGATAAAATGTAAAGGTCTGCCAGATCTCTCTTTAAACAAGTAACAACAATTTCATGGGATTGAGATGATGGTTTAACAAGGTGTAATAGTGTGTCTTTAATTCAATTTCTACCACTGTGATATGCTTGTACATGTACGAAACTTCCCATTTGGAGATAATAACTGGATGTTATAATTATCTCATCAATTAACATGCACTTGCAATAGATTACAATAGTAAAACTTATCCTATAAGTCAAGGATACAAGTAACAACAATTTCATGGGATTGAGATGATGGTTTAACAAGGTGTAATAGTGTGTCTTTAATTCAATTTCTACCACTGTGATATGCTTGTACATGTACGAAACTTCCCATTTGGAGATAATAACTGGATGTTATAATTATCTCATCAATTAACATGCACTTGCAATAGATTACAATAGTAAAACGTATCCTATAAGTCAAGGAAAGTTATATATTGGCAAAAACGAAAGTTTGTCAGAGTAGTTATTGGTTGACTGTATTATTGACATAATTGTGTGCTGACAGATTCGATTAAAATGGCCACTATCTGTGGTAAATCTGCGAGATATCAGATGGGCAATCTGCTGAGGGCATCTGGAAATATCACAGTATATCTACAAAGCTGGGAAAATACATGCAATACCTGTGAAAATATCTATCATTTCTGGCGAATTCTCAGCACCTGCATGTAGTGGTGTTATCAGTGATGCTATCTCCCAACAAAGGCTACTTTGGAAACTGAGCTATGTCCACAGACCAACTCACTATTTGCTCAGGTAATAGGGTGAGCCGTATGAGACAATACAAGCATCAAAGCTGGCTCTATATTTATAAGGCAGATATGCAGCAGCGAGTAATATGATATAGAGGAATACAGGGAGGTGTGAGGAATAGGTTAGAGGCACGCAGAAAAATTAGTGTTTGTTCTGAGCATGGGGAGTTTGTACAACACATAGAGAGTTTAGATGGTGGTTTGATTGCTCTGCCTCCCAAAGGATGGTTTCCTTGCATCAGATTAAAGAAGAATTAGATAATAGAAGATGCAGGTGCACTCTTGATTTGGTAGCAAGTTGACTATCAACTGCATTGATGCATATGATTTATCCAAGTTGAATTGTATGCAATTAGTTTCATTAAAAACGGCCCGTCAAATTGAAACTAGACAAAGCTGTCATAGCTGGCTACTCAAAACCGGATCTAAAAGTACATATTCATGATATATTAGATTAATTTCTTACATTTACCAAGGTTTATATTTATCTGGTGATAGATGTAAGCCGATTATTAGCTGAAGAAGTGGACAGAAGCAGCTGGCTTTAGCATGTTTAGATCACAGTCAGGTATAGGTCGCTACAGACAGCTAGAGTCGACCCTATTTTATGAAACAGACTGTAGTTAATCTGTTATTTTTCCTTGAATGTTACACAATTCTGACATAGGCATGAAAAAACCAGGTCTGTTTGTGACCTCTACGTGTCAATAAATTCATTCTTTCAGAGATATCCAAGTAAGTTCAGAGCCGCTCATGTTCTGGTGGCTCCATGCTCCCAGCCAGGGTGGTAACATTTGGGGTGACGACCTGGACCCCCAGTGGCCAACATAGGATGACTACACGGATTAAAATGTTACCTCCCATTTGAAACCACAGCGTATATTGCGTCTTAATGGTGAGGTTCTAATGAAGGTAACTAGTTGATATGAGACATACAGGCAGTCAAAAAGAGACAAAGAAAGACAAACTTATTGATACATGTAGCTGCACATGAAAAATAAGTAGTCCGAAAAAAAATATATATATAGTCAAGAGACAAAGAAAGACAAACCTATTGATGCATGTATTGTCAAGGTCATTACAGTCACCCAAGGTCATTTTAATGTCAAGATAATCAATAAAACCCCTGTTTTTCACCCAAATCTGTTCCACCCCTTCCTGCACATGAAATATAAGTAGTCCGGGGAAAAAAATTGTCCAGATAGCCATATTACCAGCGAACTGACAGAATATCTCGATCTACTAATATGGCCAGACAGATGGCAGTAAACATGGTACTTCTTTGCCTGTAAATGATCCTGCGTTTGGGTTAAGAGTTACAATAAAGATCACGATGATATTTGAACAAAGCTTAGCGAGGACCATGCAGTAAATCTTGGTGGTGTGCTGCTGTGATTGACGAGTTGACTGCAATACTTGATGTGCTCTAGGCATTGGACAAATCAGAACCATTTGACAATGACATTGTAGCTGAGGGTAGATAAGGTCTAAAATCTAAGCCAAATTACCCCTTGTCATGTATAACAATCATCACTCACTGGGGTAATTGTACTTTCCCTCTTTTTGCATGCAATCCAGAACAACTGATAGGGCTGGATGGTAGATACGGTGACTATGTATTGTCAAGGTCATTACAGAGTCACCCAAGGTTATTTCAATGTCAAGGTAATCGATAAAACCCTTGTTTTTCACCCAAATCTGTCTCACCCCCTCTTATCAGTGGAGTGCAGCAAGCATAGGGTGAGCACAGATAAAGAAGTGACACCCAAACCGAAAATTGCCCCAGTCAAAATCAAGTGAATAATGGTTTGAAAATAGTGTGGGGTGTAGTGGGGGTCATTGCACAATGCCCAGGAATGGATATGGAAAAATCGGTGATTTATTAGGTCTTTGTGATTGATTACTGTTTTCCGTAAATAAATATTGGACTCTAAACGAGGCTGAAGACTGGAGTGTGTGTGTGTGTGTGTGTGTGTAATTAGGGTGTATTTCTGCACCAGTTGGGCTAATTAGGACAGGCAGAGACCATGGCAATGAGACGAAGGACGAAACAGCCATCCAACTTAGGCTTGACCGGGAATCGAACCCGGGACCCAGCGGTTGGAAGCCCAGAGCGCTACCTCTGAGCTAGGCCCCCGCCCTAAAGGCTGAAGACTGGAATACCATGGAGATATGTCCATTGGTATATACTAACAAGGGATATAATAATTGAGTCAATGCATACACTGGCATGTACTGAGCTGTCCATGACTAATTTAAAACAATCGGACTGAAATAATCAACAGAACTGAATGAATTGTCCAATCCATAAATATTGAGTCTTGAAGCACTAATTCAATAGTTCTTTTAACAGCTGCCATGCCACAGATGCCAACTACTTGGTATTTTTACACTGCATAGTGACACACCATACAGCAATTAATACAGGTAAAACTGAAGTATTTATCAATCAAACGCAGCAACCATAATGCATATATTTCATCATAGTTTCATGGTAGATACCTGATGGCAGTGATGCCAATATGGAGCTATGTTATATGCAAAATGCTGCTGCTGCTGCTGCTGCAAACTCTGCTGCTGCTGCAAACTCTGCTCCTGCTGATGTCAGTTTGAATGCACAACTAATAACCAGAGCATATGGGTGATGTCTGTGGATTGGTGATGGTATCATTAGCCCACATGATTGATGGCCTAGCTGGAGACAGCTCTCTGTCATTCCTCAGCCATTCCTATGTCAGACCCTGAGAGACAGGGAAATGGGAAGGCTCCTCATACAATGTACATCATGTTGGTGCCACTGGTGGGCATCCCAAAATATGAGAAGATACTGAGAAGAATTGTATCATATGTTGTTATTTCAATATGAGGGTGCTGGTTTGTGATACACATTGGTTGCCAAGTGTTGGTACCTCAGTAATTGGTTGCAGTGTTTTTGTTTTATGTTAAGAGCTTCGACCTGTAAAATCCTGCAACAAAGGCATATTTTTTTTAATGTCTGAGGACTTCTCATAGTCTAGTGCTGAATAAATTGAATAGAATGAGTCGCTCAACCTACAAGGAAAGACTTGATAAACGGAAACGAAAAATATAATCAGAAAAGAAATTGCATAATGCACATATGAGAAACAGCAGCTATGCAAAGGTTATCACAACACTTATGGATATGAATGCTGTTATAATCATCGATTAACCAGATATCATCGAAAAAATATGTCGTAAAACTTTAAACACGAATACACACACATACATTACATTGCCTTTCCTCTATGGCAAAAATCCCTTGTCAAAATATTAATAACCTGCAGCTCTAATAGAGCGAATGCAGTACACAAAATGCCAGTAACAAGCAGAAAATATTGTGGTTTTTATTTATTCCTGGACTTGGTTGTCCTAACCTGTCAGTCTTGGTTGTCATACTTTGCATTCTCCATGGCTTAGGCAGGATGTAACAAAAACTTCAGCCTGTGGCTCTGTTTGTTGGGATATCTAAGCATTTTGGCTATGATTTTGCCCTCCTGCTGCAACATGTTATTCAACAAGGATTCCTCCTTCCTCCAGCTTTTTTCTCTAGTTACACAGTAAATATACACAGTCGTATAGTTAACTAAGATGTGACGCTCATACTACTTCTCTGCATTTGTATTCTTGATCAAATGACACCAAACGATGGAATTATACTGTATAACAAAAGTTGGCTGCAAGTAGGCTGAATCGCTGTATTAGCCAACTTGAAAGAAGGAGTTGTATTTCTTTGATGCTCCCAGTTGCATGCCGTATAGCAGTACCATAACTCAACATAAATATATCGTAATAAGATCACACCTAAAGACCTTGCTGTGTCAGCTTTCATAATATTTCTACATGGCCAAATGTGCCACGTGCGTTTTCCATGAGACGGATAAACGCACGAAAATTGCATGGTTTTAAGCTAATAATAATGAGGCAAAAACCATGCGTTTCCATGCGTAATCCAAATGCATGGAAAATGCACGTGGCACAATTGGCCATGTACACACATTATTACAAATGTACAAAAAACAAAGGTGAAAGTATATCTTTCCCTTCCACAAGTATACATTCGATATACACTAAGTATGCCCCAAGCTAACACTACCTACCACAGATATGAATGTTGTATGCAGCATTACAACAAGCTTTACTTGTATTTGACACCAAGACAGGTGATATGATCCAAAGTGGCAGGCTATGTACCCATAGCAACATATCTAGCTGGGTCCTCTCCGTCTGCCTATTTGTTATTCTCTGCGTTTTCGAGCAATATTTCGGGTGCCATCCTAAGCCAGTGTGATTTTTATCCATGCTATTGATGTACATCATACAATGATAGAAGAATTATGTTATTGTCCAGTAGTGCAGTCCAAGCCTGAATAATAATAATGAACAATAGTGTCTGACAGTCTGTCTTGTGATTTGTCTGTCAATCTGTCGTTCCATACTTTTTAGCTGTGTCTCACTCTCGTTTTTTTTCTTCTGTTTCTCTGTTTCTTGGTGTTCTTTGTCTTTGAGTCTGTTTTTCTTGTGTAGGTCTGTGTCAGTCTGTCTGTCTGCTGGTGTATGTCTTTGAGTGTGAGTCTGCTGTTGTACTACTGTTGTACATCTTTGTCGATGCATCCATAGGATGAGACGTTAAATTGGTGGTCCCCTGTACTCAGTGTCTATGCGGAGGCAAGTAAAAGATCCCACCTATGGAGTAAATGTGTAACATGGGTGGACTCCTCCTCCCTCTCACCTCATCAATCAACCCTCGGCAAGAACTTGCCTTAGAGGACTGCACTTCCCATATCTATCTATCTATCTATCTATCTATCTATCTATCTATCTATCTATCGTCTGGTGTGTCTTTGTGAGTTTGTCAGCTACACAGTTCTTGTCTGCAAGTCTGTATGTCTTTGTGTAAGAGTCTTTCTTTTGATGAATGTCTTCATCTATAAGACTATCTGTTGGTGCTTTTGCCATACAGCTTGTGTAATGGCCAGCCAAATAGGATGAGCCTATATCTTTCTGTCTGATAAAGATTTTGACTTTTTCAGTCCGTCTTGATTTACCACCGTGTTTGTCAGTCTGTCGCTTGGTTGCACTCTTTCTCTAAGTCCTTCCCTCTGTCTCTCCGTCTCCTCGTTCAATTACCAGTGCAATCAAGAAAGCAGCTGATGTTATCCACAGCAATCTCAGCCTCAATCCCCTGTACACAGCAGGACAGCTGTGAAGTTCTTGCCCTTCTGAACCTGATTCATCTGCAAAGGTCCTCTGCAAAACAGCACCTGTTGAGGTCTGTGCAATGACCTTCGGCTCACCTTGACTCGTCTGATCAATGTCATTCGATTCAGGAGGTCACGTCACACCTGGACCTTCTCAACTCACCTCTGTTAAATATATCCAGAAAAGTGCAATCCGAGCCAAAATGGTGCCAGGTCAGTCTCAAGCAGCAGCATCTGCTTCTGTATCTCAAAGTGCAACCACCCAAGGGCATGTGCCACTTCCCTTAACTCTATCAATATTCATATAAACTAACTTTATATATATATTGTATGAATACTAATGTACTGTTTTATCATGCGTATACATGTATTCTTTGCTTGCATAAAATTATCTAGATGTAGATGATACGAATGTCATTCCATAGGCAATCTTAAATACAACTTTGGATTATTATCATTGATATCTGATACATTGTATGTTAGATGCCTGTCGCTGTTTCAAGCTCAGGGGGTAATCATGCTTATACCATATATTTGAACATTGCTTCATTGACCACCAAGATCAAACTTATTCCAGCGAAAAAGCGAGTAATCATGCGCGCATGGTTCTCAGAATTGAATTCCTGAAGTTTGAAGTTGTTCGTGGAGAGAATTCGTACAAACGATGTTCAACATCACAACAAAAAGGCAATAATTAGTGAAGTACTCACGGAGGATGGCCCATTCTCCTGAACATGTCGCCCTTTTCTATGGAGCGTCACTTGGATGTTAGACGGGGATGGTGATCTCGGTCGCTTCAGATTTCCACGAGATGGCACCCCTGTGTTTCGTGTCGTTGTCATGGAAGCATTGCTATGGCGGTTGTTTAGAACAGGGTCCAAGAGTAATGAGAGCCCAGCCAGAAGATTGTCCTAAAAATGAAAAAAAATAAAATCACTTTGCTATAATAAACTAAAAATGACAGCCTATATGAAGACAGATCATAAGGTGAAATATTCTTTGCCCTCTATGTAATTGAAAGTCAGACGCAAGTTAGGGAGGAATTGCTGTGTACAAGTCCACTGCCAGTGCCATCTATAGTGATTTTAATTACTGGGCGAGCAGCGCGAGTGTGTACAGATTCTCATTTAGAGCAACTCACCAAATGTCTCACACAACTAACCCAGGCAGTTTTGACCAATGGTCCTCGAATCAAAGTTGCTCAATAACATCCAAGGAAGTCAAAACCACCGAAATTAGGATATTATACGCTGTTTACGAAGCAATCTAGAGTGGTGAACATTGAACTAATTTGTGCGGCTGGCAATCCGTTGTACGTGCGTAGCGATCTCTTAAAAGAAGGTCACTTCAGTTTCCAGGGACCTTGACATTTGACAAGATACAGGGAAGATAAAATTACCTCGTAAAACTTATTTAATTATAGCACTGACTTCTATCTTCAGAGTTCTGAAACCAAGGCAGACCAAAAAAGCAGTGAAAGACTATCTGTGTCAACTACAACTAAATATAACATAAAAGAGTCTCTTCTGTAAACAGTGTCTTTTCTGTGGCAGCCTTACATACAATGCTCAGTGGAGAAAACGACACGTTCGAATGACAGAGAATAAAGGATAAAAAGGACTTTGTACTATCAAGAGGAAGGCATCAGCAGTCTGACGCAGAAGCTGTCATTCACTGTACTCTAGTTTACAACTGCAACTTTGAATAGGAAGTTCTAAAGCAGCAGCAGCAGCAGCAGCAGAAACATCATAGCTCAAGTAGTAAGTCTTCTCTCATCACCCCGATGCTGCCATTATAAACAACAGGAATAGAGAGTATTGTTTTCCAGAAACTTTACAATTGTGCCTCGTTTTGGATCAGAGGTCAAAACGATACAATACAACAAAGGTGGCCTCAGAATGCTTTAGATGTCAAAACAGACAGGAAAACCACTGTGGTAAATTGTTTAGAGAAAAACGTTCAAAAGAACTGAGAACAATAACTATTATGACGTCAGAAATATTAATTGACAAAAGACAAAACTGAACATAAGTGGGAGAACAATATGGTGATATTTTACACACAGCTCCCAAATACTTCAGATTACTTCAAAAGGCAGAGAATAGAGATAAACTACATCACAAGTGGATAGAACTTGTATGTGATGTTTCATTCATGAATGCATACATTATAACCAGACATGGGTTTTGTCATTAACACCACAGGGTACATGGATTTTTAATGGATGTTGATTTATCAAACTTCAGCCATTGATGCACCTCACATTTAGCATGTCCCTTGATCCTCAGATTACGAATTACGAATTCTGTCTGATCAGGATAAGCTTATCTTTCACCAAAAGCTCCACCCTTTTTTAAACCTAGAAACAAGAGGCTAAAAGGAAGCTCTCTCACCATTCACAGACTTGCTTGGCCAAATCAGCTCCCCGTTGTGGATTAAAAATGTCAGAACAGATACCGAAATGGTTGTATTCGGATTAATCCAATGAAACTTTTTAATTCTGGTCTGGCAGACACGCAACTTATTTTTTAAGCGTTTCAACTAAAATCATTTGAAAGATTGTAATTCTAGCTATATGGTGACAAATTAGCACAAGTAACATCCTGTCATAAGAGCATTTTCATCACAGCGGATGAAAAAATAGTCTCCAACAAACCTTGTCGCCCATTTTAAATCTATGGAGAATTAATTTTTTCAATTTTTCAATATTTGTATGTATTATGGAATCCCACACATAGTACTATCTATTATTAAGACCACCTAGATTTTAAGAGCATGCCCTGACTTTCATGTTTTTGTGTAGTTGGTACTCACATCATGGCCTGGCTCCCCAGTAGGTTCAGCAGGGTCATATTCTTCTTGACCTTCATCACTAACGCTTGAATGATCTGAAAGAAGGAAAATGATATATTTGTATAATAATGACAGTATATAATATAGATGACATATATCACATATGAAAGGTCTGCTTCGCAGTTTGTCTTTATAGCCCAATATGTAGAAAGTAACAAAGACATGAGTCGACGGAGTACAAAGGAGAGAAAAAATCGCTTAATCTGACAATGCAAGAAAAGAGTTATTGGTCTATGCCTTATCCTGCCTAGAATCTATTATTATGTATGCAATAACTTTCTTTGTATATCACAAACACAAAGTAGCAGTCAGTCAAACAGTGACAAGACTAGCTGCAAAATCAGAGGAAATCCCAGCGGTTCAGAGCAAGATGCCTGAAGGATATGAAGTTATAAGCTTTGCATTTGGCCATATGAATATTTTAGGAGCACAACAGTAACTTCATATTGATAGACCTCCAGCAGCAAAATGATGATAGATTTATGAGAAGAAAAGATTCAAGAAAGGCCTGTCAGACTAGACTATATTGGAAATGGAAATTATTGATGACCATTTAAAAAGTATTCCAATATACCGAAGTATTAATGGATTTTCTTCCCCATAAATATGCCAACAGAAAAAAGGCAGACAAAGAATGTTGTCTGCAGCAAAGAAGGACCAATATCAATCATTTTGTCTTTCAAAAGATCGCGCATGTGTGGAGACAATTGCAATAACGAAAAAAAGGGAAAGAAAGAAATGCAGTCTCCCTAAGATCACCTTAAAAAATGCAGTCTCCCTGCCATCACCTTAAAAAAATGCAGTCTCCCTAAGATCACCTTAAAAAATGCCGTCTCCCTGAGATCACCTTAAAAAATGCAGTCTCCCTAAATATATGTTATTATGGATGTGTATATTAAGTGTATATAGCATGCCAAATTGGGATGATATTGGGAGTTTACTTAATACTGCCAAACCTGGGCCAACATTTAGCCAATGTCTCATTAAAGACCACCTTATAAAACCTCTCAAGACAAAAATAATGTCCGACCAATCAGACCCAATTAAAAAATTTACCATATAATGAATCATATTGCTAATGGAACAGTTTGGAATTTCAGACTGATGCGAGTCATCATGCTACCATCTTGACATGTAGTCAAAGTTCTTCAATACACAGATCAGTATCACTGAATATATCTATCGAGAAATACGATGAGGTACGAAATAAGATGAAGTCTGTACAAATTACTGTTGAAGGATACTAATAGGACCATATCAGTGAAGTAATTGGCAATGTTACATCTTCACAGCCATATCTATCTCAAGCAATCCACACTACAACTATCTCACACATATCAGTCCACATGACACAACATGTATCTGCTAAGATTACTTTTTTCATCTATGGCTTAGATTACTTTTTTCATTTATGAAAGTACTCGCACGTGAAACCCCACATTACGATAAAAATGCAAAAAGAATAGTTCACAAACGTTTGTCACTCTTCAAAATGAAAGTAAAAAGTGACTAAATGATTGGGCACAGTGTCCATCATTCATACATATATTTTCATTATCTAAATTGGCATAACCTGTGGTAACCCATATAGCAATGCACAGGAGTACTTCAGGGATAAGCAATGACACCTATGACTTTTCATTGCGCCATACCCATCCATCATATACCTGTTATGCAGGGTGGGGCAACAGGGCCATTTGAAAGCAAGAATTTTCCCTCACCACCAGGGGTCTCTGGCTCTCTTAACCCCCTAGTGAGCCGTACCCTCCTGTATCATATGCTCCACATGTTCACCTTAAATATTCTCCATATACTTTTCACCTTTATCTATATATCAAAGGTAAGAAAAATAGGAGTAAACAGAAAATACATCAGAAAGTACATTTGCTATTTAGCGCAGGAATGTTGCACAGATTTGCTAAAATATATCTTTACCCAACAAGACTAAAATCTTTTTGTAGTGAGTATGAGTAACATTGAGTATAACCAATTTAGGACAATATGTCCATGAGTTAATGGTGTCCAGAATGACTGACTATTAGCACTAAGTCATGAATTTCGATAAAGCTGACTAAATTTGTCAATCAAAACAGTTATCAAAAAAGTCTTTCTAAACACAATTTAGTGACTAGGATCTTGGTCAAGATTTTTAGTGACTCGAAATTTTAACATAAAAATCGATTTTTGCCAATGGCTTCGGATTTTTATCCTAAATATGGATGAGTTCTGGAATGATGGTCATTTCCACAATATCCTGATATCTGTAGTAAATGTTTGCTTTAAATCCCACCCCCTACTTCTGAAAGTGCTATAAATAATAGCAAAATATCTTCTTTTTTTCAAGACAAGTGGGGTGGAGTCTCTATGAATAATTTTGAAATAACAGAATCAAACCAATAACTCAACAGCTTGAACTCTCACCAGCTTCTTTTCCATGCCTATGAATTAAAAGCACAAGAAATCATACTCAAATGTCAAACATAATAGACGGGGCATTCTTGCTAATTTAATTAGTAAAATGTCAGCGAAGACAGATGTTCACATTTTGAAATTTGAAAGAAAAGATGTTGGAATAGTTTTGCAATTCAGTGTTTCTTCAATGAACCTCATTACTGATGAGAAATTGATGGCATAATGCCATGATTCTTGGATATTTTCAGAAACGTGAGGTCTATATTGTTCAAATAATCTGAAACCTCCCATTACTATTTGGATAAACGCATGTGGAACTTTAGGCCATGTACCATCCGCCTATGTAGCTTTTATATTTTCTTAACTGTTACTACCAATATTTGTGCAAGCATTGACGAATTGCTTGGAGTTTCATTGTAGCATAATGAGCCAGGATGCACCGGTTTATCATCTCATAATGAAGTCTGCCGGTGACAGTCCTACAAAAAAGTTTTTTTGCAAAAAGCTACCACACATGAATGCAACTTATAGCAATCGATATCTGATTTTTTTTTAAATCATCAGATATTATTTACAACATTGCTGTTGCCCATGTCATTACTGTTTGCAGACATACCAATGCATGCCCCAACTGCCAATGCTGTCATTTTGTTCTATATTTAGCCTATCGAAGTCTGCTGATTCTATATTTAGTCACTGCCAGCCATTGCCAGTGGAATGTATCAAATGTACATCAAACAGCATCTATTCCCAGTCGATGCATCATTATTTCCATAAGGGTTTTTCCTGGGCCCATCTCATCACCCACGAAGTAGATACATTGGGTGAAACAGCTCCACGATGTAGAGATACAAGGAAAGCCAACATTCGAGCAACACCTCCAGCTGAGACGAATTTGAAACATTTCCAAAAGAATGGCGAAATTCTGTTTGTTCCATAGCAACGATGCCAAAAGATAATGAAAGAAGACATTGAATGCACAGGGCGTCTTTTGAAGCAAAATATGAAAGTTTGCCATGAGAAATTAAGTTGGATTCCTAAATGGTTTGATGGTATACATTTGTACGCAATATCCGGTGAAAGAGAGAAATATTATTTTCTTCGGGCTAATACAACTATGTCTGCGTCCAAGATTATGTCATACTAATTAATACTACAAAATAAAAATAAAGTGAACAAGTAGATAATGTGCAATTTCTCGACATTTATTAATCTTGTTTATGCAAATTATGGAGTATGTTTCTTATTTTAGCAGGATGCATGGGAAATATAATTTCAATGTAATCTAAATCTCACCCGGTAAAAAAGGATATGTCAAAATTATTAGAGGCACTGACTTCAGTGGCTTTTAATAAGAAAATAGATGCACCTATCACCTATAGAACACTACATCACATCTATATCTCTTCACCATGTTCTGTATGAATATACATGAGCTAGCACCAGATCCACATCAACTACGATGTGCTAAACACTAATGGCTTATTGATGAGTTTGTGAATTTCCATTCATAATTGAACCATTTCCAAATGAGAGTTGCAAGTAGGGGTCTGTACCGGTTCACGATACATCGATTAAACCGGTTATTTCAATCGATACGGTTACATGAATCACTTTATTGGGTCAACCGATAATCGTTTTACTATCTGTCAATTTTCAAAACTCGTATTCAGCCGAAAATGAAATGTTTTCGTGGGTCATATTATGGTACCGCCACTATACCCTAGTGGCAGCTGTTGAAAGTAATTGCGCCACCTGGTGAATTTTGTATGCACTCAGCCTAATTTCGTCTGCCACTGTGAATTTTGAAGATTTTATGAAAAAATCTTTTCAGGTTTTCGTATCAATCGATATATCAAGTATTGATTGTCCAATCAATAGATACATATCGTATTGTTCGAAACAAACGATATGGGCCCCTAATTGCGAGTGGTCCAATTGAGGCACTGGTCCAATCCCGCTAGCTCTCCCCTTGTCCATCACAACCTCAAATGAATTATTGAAATAAGCTACAGTATTAAACAAAAGACATACACTTAGAACACACCACTAGTTTGCTATTATACACAAACTACCCATCTCATCATTACATCTGCCTCTGACAGAAGACTGACCAATATCACTAAACTGACTCATTTGGGGAACCAATTCACTCGATTCACAAGTCTAGAAACGCCATCACCACTTCCAGTTTATTAATGTATCAATTTTTTATTTTTCATTTCCTAAAAAGCTCAATCAGACATGTATTTGCAAACTCCCTCGCGCACACTCCACATAGAACAACTGTATGACTTGGCAGGACGTTATAGGCTTGGAAACAAATGCGGATTCTGAAACGCCCTCCCGGCAACTTCTTAATATTTGATAAACAAATAAGGCAAAGACTTGTAAACACGAGCAGCAGGAAATGATATGATGCAAAGGATGGAGTGAAGGATGATGCAGCAGCTGCTGCTACTGCTGCTGCTGAAGCTGCAGCAACTCAGATGCTATTCAAGTTGAGGCTCCAATCGCTTTCTTGACGGCAGCTTCTTGGAGTATGGTGATGATCCAGATGTCAATAAATGTGCGGTGATGCTTTAGGTAAATGGTCATAATGTCTATCTATCTATCTATCTATATATATATCTAACTACCTATCCATCTATCCATCTATCCACCTATCAATCTATCCGCCTATCCATCTATCTATCTATCTGTCTGTCTATCTATCTATCTATCTACCTATATATCTATCCATCTATCCGCCTATCCATCCATCTGTCTATCTGTCTATCGGTCTATCTATCTATCTATCGGTCTATCTATCTATCTATCTATCTATCTATCCATCTATCCATCTATCCATCTATCTATCTATCTATCTATCTACTGCTCCTGCACTTGGCGCAAATAAGAAGATGCTGCGTCACGCCTGAGTGCACTTGAACTGGCTGACTCTTGAGCATCTCCATGCTGCTGCCAGCTGCCGCATCTTCTCATGCAAATGATGAAATATTTCCTCCGAGAAATGGCACTGATTGAAAGTCATTCACCATTCACAAATTCACGCTTTCACAGACTGTCAATTCCTTTTACTTAAAAACGAGTTGAAAATGCTGAAAATGAACCATTACCCTCAAGTATGTATCAGTCATAATGCATCAATGATAGCTGTACTAAATGCTGCACTGTAAAAAGTGGTAGATAGATAGATAGATAGACAGATAGACAGATAGATAGATAGATAGATAGTTAGATAGATAGATAGTGAATACAAACTTTTTCGTACTCAAAGATTTGTTTCAGATTGATAAATGTCATTCCTCCATCACAAGCATGTCTTCTAATATATCTATTATATAAACGTCAGTTGTACCTGGTGAGTTTTAAGTTTATGTTAAATTAAATTGTAATAGATTTATTGTATACAATGTTTTAAGGGGGCCCTTTGTCAGCGACAGCATGGCTGTCTTAGACGATCTTGCATATTTTTATGTACTATGTCAAATAAATTTGTTCTGAGTTCTGATAGATAGTCATTTTACAAGTCGTCAGACTATCAAAGAGTGTCAAATTTGATCCTTTTAGTCATTACATTTTCTACTCATACAATAAGCTTTTTTTTTTTTATATATGTTTGCAAATTAAGAAATGTCTCACGCTCTAAAAATTGTGTGATCTGCCACATTGCCTCTAAAATCACGAATTCAAATATTTAATGCCACGAAGTAAAAGTGTGTTCAGTGCATTTCGCATACATGCTGAAAAATATTAATTTTCTGTATAAACATTCGGCTTAGTACTTTGCCAGTCAGAAATTACAAAGCATTATGCCTAGTCATGTGGCAATTTGTGAAATATGAAGAAATCTGTTATTTGCAACAGTTGGCACATACAGTGAAATAACCTCACAAATGCTGCTGTTTCTTTAGAAAATACCAAAAAATGCAGACATTCAAGTGCACACCCTACACTGACAAAATCAGATTTTGGCCAAATTAAAGCATACACCGTCGCACCAGCAAATAACAAGGTTTTCCATTCAACTGAATAACACACACGCCAGTGGTGGCCCAGAATTAAAATCGACTAAAGGGATCTTTTATATATATATATATATATATATATATATATATATATATATATAAGTTGTCTTTTAATATCGAAGTTGATTTAATATTGCAGCTTTTCCATTTGTAATCACAGGTTTCAAGAAAAGACGATCATAATTATTAGTAAAATTATTCTCAATATGAAATATACATGGCCAAATGTGCCACGTGCGTTTTCCATGAGAAGGATAAACGCATGGAAAACGCATGGTTTTTTAGCTAATTATAATAAGGAAAAAACCATGTGTTTTCCATGCATTTATCCTTCTCATGGAAAACGCACGTAGCACAATTGGCCATGTACTTGCTAAAGCATGTATTAGCTTTACCATGAAATTGTTATAAATTATAACATATGTACTTGATAATTGGTAATAGGAATAACTTACAATTACCAAAGTTTTTAACGAAATGTTTTTTAAAGGTTTTCAAAAAACAAAAATCAAGTTTTTTTCTTTTTTTTTACTTCCTGGGGAGTGTTCTTAAACTCCATATTTTTGCTGTGGTATTGACAAGAAAGAAACACGCTACAGCTGCATGAGATTTTCAAAGTACTCGAGTACAAGTACATGGAATTCTGTACTCGAGTACACAGTTACATGAGTAGCTGAGTACAATGAGATCCCAACCAGTAATTCCTAAATTCACTTAATATCAAAGATGCTAAAGAAACTTCATCCAGAAGTTTTATCATGAATTCTGATTTTTCTAATACTACCATGGATATTACTTTGAAAATGCCATGGATTGTATTGCCCAAAAAGTTTACAAAGATTGTGATCGCCCAAAATGGAAATGAGAAAAGATGAATAGAGAAGAAACCTCATTGTCTGAGAATATGGAATCTTGAACAAAAGCCTTTAACGGTGCATTTAGCTTGAAAAGTATTGCACTGGGCAGAATTCTGCTTTCGCTGTGAGATAAACCAACTGTTGTTTAATTCCTTCTTGCATCAGCGAACTCCCCCTGAATCTGGTCTGAATAATGCACTTGGTTGAGATTCTAAAAGACGAGCAGCTAATGTGAAGCAAAACTTCTTGCGTTTCATTCTCATATCAAAGTTTCAATGACATGTTATTGGCTCCTGCTTGTAAAGGTTCTTCAAACTACAAAAAGATAAGATGATTAGAATAGAATAGAATAGAATAGAATAGAATTCAGAGACTCGTCAAGCACAATCGAACAATAGCAGAAAACACTTGAAGAACCAGAAGAAAAAAACAACAACAAAAAACAGGCACTATATACATTCGTTTAATCTATCTTTTGTATGGTAAATAAGAAACAGTGAAAATTAAATTTCAGGCTACTGAGGGTGACCTGAAATTTTGTCTGTTTTTGAAAATGTGACCTTATCAATATTCCATAACGACTCAATGACATTAAATATACCCTTGGTAGCCTAATAAACTATTCTTACTTATTAAAAAAAATATGGAAAATTAATAATCCCCAGATTAAAAAAATTTGCAAATATACAAGGGGCTATCACTGCACCCTGACACTTCCTGAAAAGATGAATATCACTTTTCAAAACAAAACAACCAAGAATGTCCCTGGTTATTTTTGTACCCAGTGTCACTGACTTCCCGGATATATTTTCCTTGCAATGTTTATTCAAATCTGAACTTAAAACTTAGGACTACTTCTGCTGTTTTCTTTCTTTACTTTCTCCATACTTTTTTTTTTTACCAACTTTCCTGGAAGTAGATCGCAGGCAACAGACAATGCGGCGTCCTCATGATTAAACAAACTTTGATTCCTTTTTCTTCTATTTTATTTTTAGTTTTTTCATTTCTTAAGTCGAGTGATTTACTTGCATTTAATTTGCAGGCAAGCGGCCAAAGCTAAGTGCGGACCAGGAACTCGTTGAGTGCAAAGTTGCTAACTCTTCAGAAAACAACAAAAAATGCTGAAAAACTTGCAAAAATTACTCATAAAAACTTTCAAGAAGGTTAAACAAAAGCAGCAGTAAGATGATAACCACTAAAAATTAACAGCAAAACTAGAGAAAAGCTAAGAAATCGTCAGTAGTAGAGAGTCAACTAAAAACAGAGCAAAAACGGAGACTTGCATACTAAGGTACACAGGTCGTACGCAAAGCCAATTCATCACTTTCATTGCCAAGGGTTAGAAAATCACTTCTTCTTCATCAGTCGTCAAGACAGGACTTGTTTCCATATACTTGACACTGTACCAAACTTTCTTGCTTTTTTTATTTCCTGTGTTTTTCATTATCACATCACACGTACTACATTCATCTTTCCAAAACGAGACAACTATGAAATTTATATAAGGACAAAATAATGATGATAAAATGACTCAATAACTATATTAGCTATGTTGGTTGTCTTTCTTAAATCTCTGTATTTCTACCCACTTCTGTTGGTCTAGCTGTGACAGTGTATCCATATCTTTATTTACTGTCCATGCCATCCCCCATTCTTGTTTGATTTTCTTTCTTTTATCTGTTTGTTCTTGGAAATATTTAGCGGAAAACTTGTCAGGCGGAAGTAAACAGCACGTGGGATGCTATTGAACCTCTCGCACTGGAGAGTAGCACGTTCTCAGCCCAATGGGAGTGGAGCTGAGGGGTGGAGCTGAGGAGGATGTTTCTCAGTCTATCTGCATTAATCTATTATTACAAACAGAAGACCAACGTTAAAAATATCAATGGACCACTGAAAAATCTCTTCAAATTAAGAGAGGAATGTCCGTTGCTATGACGCAATAATAGCAGATGAGGTAGAGTACAACCAACATTGATGTTTGTGGGACGAGGGAAAAATTATATTGGGAAGAACCGATTCCTAGCCCGGGCACTTTTCATGAGCTAAATTTCAACTGTATGTCGATTGCATGAGACATTAAATTGAAGGTGACCAGTATAATGGTATGGACTCCAACTCTTATCATCTCATCACTACGTCTGCCTCATAGAAGCTGGCTAAGCTTCAAACCAGTGGTATTGAAACACTGACCATTTGGTGATAGGTGTCCCTGTCATTTGGTAGTTTCACATAAAGACACACTGCATTATAACATCTCACTAAACTGTTTGCAACACCCTTTATTCCACAACACAATGGCTATTGTAAGCAACACACCTTTTTAGCACTGTTCTTACATTCTGGTGCAAAATAGAAGAATAGAGACCATTAGCACATGTTTTTGGTTAGGATAAGTTACAAATACTTTGCACATTAAACACAGGTAATTTATATCTAAACAATGCTAAACACATGTTGCTCTGTATATAGTGCAAGGGAATGCTTTGTTTTGTCTAAAAGAAAGAGGAACTAATGACTCCCAGGCAGCTGTTCTACACCAGGAGAACCTTTGGCTGCAAAGCATTATATATTAGTTGCAAAGAAATAGAGGAAATATAATAAATAAACCAAATTTAAACAATTTATCCCCATTAGAATATAATCATCATAATGTAACTATAATAATTGCACAATTTATTGCAATTGATGCTTGTAGATAGGAATAATAGGCAGTGATTTGTTTTTTTACCCTTGGATCTAAAAATAATGATTCTCTGCATGCAAACAATGACTTTTAAAATTACTTCAGATTCTGACAAAGTATTGTTAAAGTTATCCTATTCATGAACCTATATTATGGTTCTCTACTTCAATTGCATCACTCAGCGTATAATATACCATAATATAAGCACGTAAGTAAGAAAGTAAGTAAGTGACTAAGTAAGTGAGTAAGTAAATAAGTAAGTAAGCAACTAAGTAAGTAAGTATGTAAGCAAGTAACTGACTGACAGACTGACTGACTGGACATGACATTTGCATGGTCTACAAAACATCTACATCTATCTCCAGATTTGACTGAATTTCTTATAACTTTTTCTCAACCAACATGCAGTATGGCAAGACTAAGCACATAATGCAGTCCTCCTTGAAACAAACGTCTTACAAACTGCATGTTGAGTCTGAGCTGTCAGTTTAAATCTGAGGCAAAGAGGCTCACTCCGCATCAATGCATCACATGCTAATCCGCATGGGCAGCTGAGTGGTAAAAAGTAAGTGCTTCTATGTACTAAAGTAGAAGGGTTGCCATGAAGCAGCCTTTGATCAGAAATTTTGAGTGCCAAGAAAATATTGCAGCAATAGAGAGCAACACATTTCAGGGGCAGGTAAATGGATTGAATCAGACTGACAGATATAACCTTTTTTTTTTTTCATGAAGTGACACTAAACGTTTTATCTAATCAAATTAAAGTAGAATTTTTCTGTTTTTGTCCCCTGGTGATGTGATGTTGTCAGGCAAAGCAGTTATTGTATATTATAGTAATTGTCATATTCTTAACCGTCTCTGTCAGTCGGTCAGTCAGTCAGTCAGTCTGTCTGTCAGCCAGCACGTCAGCCAGCCAGTCAGTCAGTCAGTCGGTCAGTTGGTCAGTAAGTCTGTGTTAGACTGACTCTCTGTCTTCCTACATATTGTTGTGAAACTGCGCCCAGGTCTGTCTGCTGTACAAGTATTTCTGTCTTGTGTTCTGTCCGTCTGTCTTCTGTTCTGTCTGTCTGTCTCTGTGGTCCATGCAATGCATCTCTCTCTCCTCATTTCTCTGTCTCTGCAAGTGTGTTTCTGTCTGTCTTTCACCCTCGTGTTAAAAACTCTTTTAAAACTTTTAAACAACTTCGTTTGCAATTTAATACGGTGCAAATTTTGAACAACAAATTGAACAACACATTATCAACATTATCAAATGACACGCAGCCAATCATAATTCTAATTCCAAAACTCTTGCCTAACACCATAACAATAAACTGCTTGGAAGCATCGCAGCTTACACGTTGCTTCAAGTACTTGGCAAAATGATAATGTAGGTGTTGCGGGTTGACATAAAACGGAAGAGAGTAGCACTCATGCGGCTGTATGGAGTTTCAAGCAGATCCATTAGCACCTGGAGTTAGCTCATCCACTTCTTGATATCAGAATAGAGTTAACAAGAAGCCGGGGAACTTCTGCAAAGTTGGTAACCAGACGCTCATATATAAGCTCTCTTCCGCCATCAACAAAAATGTCTGTGGGAAAACGTCAAGTTAGCAGGGAAGATGGTCACTTATCACAGCGTTGGCTTCTTGTTTGCTTCCTTTTTTTGTTTTTTATAATTATCTTACTTTTAGGTTTTATTATATAAGATCCGACAACACCAGTGGGAAGAGTTAAGCCTCTATTCCAGAGATCCAGTGGTGCTTTTTTTTTAAATCTTTATGCTAAACATACACTATCTTAGCCTGATTGCCAATATATATTCATATTTCCAGCGTTTATAACCAGCTGAAATGGACATTTTCTTCAGCTAATTAACTGAAAAAGAAAGATCCCATAGAAAGATCATTGTAAAATTGCACATGTTGGTGATAACGAAAAAGATACTTTATACATTTTGAAGTGTTTGGCTTCTAAGATTGTGACCATTCAATTGTACAGATAATGTCATACTGTCCTAAAACAGTCAGACAGGTCTATTACATTCCAAACTTCGACTAAGTATAGCAGGTCAGTGTTTTAATATAGGCCTACTAGCAATATCCACCCATCATTTCAAAAGCCAGAGAAATCAGTTTGAAAAGCAAAGCCCATTAAGAGGCAAACCATCTTTCTTCTTTTTACTATATATATATATATATATATATATAATATTTATAATACCCAACAGCTAAGATGGTCGGAGAGTCTTTAATGTGGTCCCGCTCTCCTTGAAAGCTATCAATTCCGCCTTCCAAGGCAATATTTCTAAGCTTTCACACAGACCTGCTCTGAATGTATTGAAGATAATGGATAATTCAAGTAGGTAACTCAACACTGGTGGCTAATATTACAAACATGGGCTGCAAGACATTTGTGAAAGGAGTCTCAACTTAGAATCTTCAGACAGTCATTAGTGCCAAAATGACTCCTCGCTAATGGCTCCTATTGTATGAACATGTTCTCAACTAACTTACAAATGCAACTTGCAGATGGATTCTGTCAGATCTTATCTGCAGCCTTCAACGTGCAGAAATACCCCATGCAAGCTCACTTCATTACATATTACTGCGTCTACTAAGCTGCTACTATTTACAGTTTTAGAATAACTACCAAATAGCAGTTACAAATTCGAAAATACTGAAGTCACAGATCTTAATTTAAGCAAAATGTCACAGTGTGAAAATCTCTGCTTCAGAATTTAGAGAAAATTTCCATGTTGAAATCAATCAATCAATCTAGTTATTCAAGTTATTGACTTATCTATCTATCTAGCTATCTATCTATCTATCTGTCTATCCATCTATCTATATATCCATCTGTCTATCTATCTATCTATCTCTCTATCTATCTATCTGTCCTTCTATCTGTCTAACTATCTATCTATCTATCTATCTGTCTATCCATCTATCTATATATCCATCTGTCTGTCTATCTATCTATCTGTCTGTCTATCTGTCTATCTATCCATCTGTCTATCTATCCATCTGTCTATCTATCCATATATCTATCTATCTACCTACCTATCTATTACTGGACGTGACAGAGCCTATGGAAGAAGTCGTACTCTGCTGCGCTACTTCACAGGGCATAGAGCGATTTCTTGTTGAGGCGTGATAAGGCATAGGCAAAAGAAATTAATGCGCCGCTCTGCACATTGCGGAGACCGAAATGTGAGGTCAGTCTTTTAGAAAGTCGTGAGGAGGGGCACCTAAAAAGCCGAGCTGTTAAAACGGGTCCCAAGGAACGAGCAGGACTCAATTTGAGCGTGACTAACCACTTTTAAAGCTGCCAGGCGAATAAATCTCAATTTCCTAGCAGATCGATCGCAGGATTAAGAATAGAAGTCACATCACCTCTGCTCTGAATCACCCTAATGCTTCTGCCCCTTCTGGGTTGATTTGGTGAATGCCTCCTTGCTTTACTACATGTTTCTGCTAGTTGTCTTGTGGTTGAGATTTCTTGCATTTTATTGTTTTTCTTGATTGGCAGGTTGTTTGCCTGCAGTTCTTTGTAAGAAATATCACGATATTTCTTTCAATTATCACATAATGCGGTCAGTGCACTTTTATCGCCCTAATTTCCTCGTTGCTGGTCTTCCTTGGGTGCTTGCCTGGTTCTTTTGCTTGCAACGTCACTGTGTTCGGCATCCCACAGTTTTCATAATAGTTATATCCTGAGTAAGAAGGAGTAAACTAACTTTTTCGTTGGTTATTACTCACTCAAAACAACTATCTAGGTGGAGTTTAATTTTAATTATCAAAGAAATCAGTAAGTGCAAGTTTATGTAAGTTTTACTCGGACATTCTGACCGTGCCTAAAATGACAGCGCCCACAACCATTATATTTAACTAGTCTTTATGACTATACTGACTAAAGCTGGGCATCAGTCATTTTAGCTTAAAGTTATTGCAGACAGTCAAATCTTCCTTCCAGTTTCTCTAAGGTCAAAGTTAGTGAAGAAAAAATCTCTACAAAGCTAGTTAAAATGTCTAAAACGTTCACCGCTTTGACTAACCTTCTTCTATACTTAGAAATCAGTCATTTTAGACTAATTTCAGACAAGTCTAAAGTCAGTGAAACATGTCTATAATGTTGTTAAACATGTCTATAAAGTCAACCTTCTTAACACAAGTCTTAAGTTAGTGAAACATGTCTATAACATTGATAAAAATGTCTATGAAGTCAACCTTCTATACACAAGTCTTAAGTTAGTGAAACGTGTCTATAACATTGATAAAAATGTCTATAAAGTCAACCTTCTATACACAAGTCTAAAGTTAGTGAAACATGTCTATAATGTTGGTAAAAATGTCTATAAAGTCAACCTTCTATACACAAGTCTTAAGTTAGTGAAACATGTCTATAACATTGATAAAAATGTCTATAAAGTCAACCTTCTACACACAAGTCTTAAGTCAGTGAAACATGTCTATAATGTTGGTAAACATGTCTATAAAGTCAACCTTCTTAACACAAGTCTTAAGTTAGTGAAACATGTCTATAACATTGATAAAAATGTCTATAAAGTCAACCTTCTATACACAAGTCTAAAGTTAGTGAAACATGTCTATAATGTTGGTAAAAATGTCTATAAAGTCAACCTTCAATACTTAAAAGAGATTTATAGTGCAGATATTTACCATCTACGTATGCAAACACTGGTTGGACTTTCAATAGAGCACTTGAGAGCATCTGCATGAAACTCCACCTCTTTTAAAAACCTGGCACTAGGCAGGCAGTCATGAAGAGGACAGGTCCAGCTGACCCCTTTGTCCCCCAATCCCTGACCACTCACTGACCATTCACAGACCGTTCAGGGGACATTGCTCCCCTCCGCAAGGTGTCGCTTCCTTCTCTTCAGTTTGCTATTTCCGGTGGGGACCAGTCAAAGCGGAAGGCGACCCGTCCAACAGGTAAATAGGAAGCGCAGAAAATTAAATTGCTGCCGACTCACTGGGATAAAGAGGTGATGGGCAGAAAGGGAAAAAAAGTAGACCCGGAGCATAATGCCAACATACTAAGGGGGAAAGCCGAGAAAATACAGACACAAAACATATGCAAAGGGATATAGAGCAATAAGAAAGTATAATACAGTATAACAGTTAAACACAGGGTATTTTTATTTAGGTTACTTTTAACACTTTCTCATATGACCATCACACCGACTGGGAAACTTGGGGCTACCATTATTTGAATGAATGAATTTCTTTTATTGACAAGTACTACATCTAAACATTATACAGCTGCACTAGCTTAGGTAAAAGTTGTAGGACAGACACACACACACAGAGGGGGACAATTTCAGACATACAGGAGGAAGAGGAAAAAAAAGATTGGCACCAAAGAAAACTCAGAAAACAGAAAAAAGGAGAATTACAACTTGATGGAAGTTATGTACTTCAACGTTATGTTTGAGCAAACACGAATACTTCAGAATATTACATTTTTGTAGCAGTATTCACAGAGATATCACACACAAAAAACGAGTAGTCTGGCAATACACCAATAACCTCACCAATAGAGGAATGACCTCACCAATAGCATAGTCTGACCTCAACAATAATGGTCTGACCTCAACAATAATGGTCTGACCTCGCCAATTGTTTGGTTGTCTCACGTGAATGACAGACATTTAAAAAGATCAAGTCACGTCATAGGAAGGGACATTTTTCTTTTATCTTTGCAAAGGTATCTTTTACTAGTATCACGGAGACGTCCCTCCCTTGTAATCAAACTAATTTCAGATTCAGTGGATCTCATTTGCAATAAATCCACCTTGTTACCCGACATATACGCACGCAACTAGTGCATGCATGAACCGAGGACCTTTTGATCACCACAATGTTAGTTTTTGGGCCCAATTTTCTTTTTACGATCTAATGTAATCTGTTTACAGCATGCAATAATAAAAGGCGAGACAAGCATGCTAAATGTATGTTGTAAAACTCAAAGATATTGCAAAATCTGCCATGAAGACTTTCCACACTGCAATTACACAGGCTGTCTAGACCGGGAGCATGCTTTACAATAATTATTTGGCATCGTAAAAAATGTACTTAAAGAGAGCCAAAAAGCAAAGGAAAGAATTCTGTAATTTCTCTTACAACGGTCGTTTGTACAATGAAAGGGGGACAAGACATTAAGGAAATTGATATATGGATACACGATATACATAAAAGGTAGTAAGAATCACCAGACAAATACATGGCTAAATGTGCCATGTGCGTTTTCCATGAGAAGGATAAACGCATGGAAAACACAGTTTTAGCTAATTGTAATGAGACAAAAACCATGCGTTTATCCAAACGTATGGAAAACGCACGTGGCACAATTGGCCATATATGCATGGGCAATTACTACACTGTACATGTAATTCAGGTTTCTCCAGTAGCTTTCACTCTTTAGAAATGCGTGCATCAGGCGGTTGCAAGCAGAATAAAAAGCAATTTTTTTTTCGAAATGTTGGATGATTTTACATTCTCTTTTCAAATTAAAAAGGTAGCCAAAATCACGATTTCCCTGACACTATCACTACAACATAATTGTAACATAATTGGATGAAAATATTGATGCCTTAGTAGCGAGGTGGTCTAAATGGCGAGGTGAAATATATATACAAAGCTAAGAGTAGGTGGGTCCAGAAACTGGTATTATAGTGAGGTTCCACTGTAAAAATTAAGATTGGGTATAGGTACCCATTTTGCAGGATACTGTAAGTTTGAAATAAAGTAACCCTAGTTAATTAAGAATAGAATAGAATAGAACAGAATAGAATAGCTTCCTGTCTAAAAGGTCAACTGTTGATTGGACCCAACAAAATAATGAATATGGTCAAATGACAAAATGGCATTAAATAAATATGCTAAATATATAGATAGATATATAGATAGATATGGAAAGTGCAGCCTTCTAAGGCAAGTTCTTGCCGTTATCGAGGGTTGATCGATGAGGTGAAAGAGAAAGAGGAGGAGTCCAGCCACGTAAATAAAGAATATATGACAAATGAAAGACTTATAGATGGACTTGTACCAGCAACAACACCATGAATATGATTAACAAACGGAGCACACCTCCTAACTCCCCTGATAATGCAATATTACAGGTCACACTGTGAGATAATGGATCAGCACCTTGTGACATTTCATTGGACCTGGCAAGAGGGAATTATGAGAAGACTTACACAGGAAATTAACCAGTGCAGATATACAATAACATGAAGTCCAACAGCAATCTGATAACCCCAGGACAACACTGAAGCCAGGCAAGTCCTGACACTCTGATACTCTCACAGACACATGACACTCATTTACACACATTTATTGGCTTCCAGGGAGCAGCGCTGAGGGGTTTCACCGAGGAGGTTCACCGTGGTTCAGCTTTGGCTCCAACACTTGGATATTCTGACTAGAAAGTTAACAAAAGTAACTAACTTGGCAGAAAAAGTTATGTCTGATGCGACCAAATTGTTCCATTGCTGATCAACTGGTTTCAGCTCAATGCATCTGCCACATCACTGATTGTCACACTCTGGTGCTTATTACAGGAGACCTATTTCTGTAGGAAACTAGCTATTTTGATATATATAATTGCTACCTACTTTCAGGAGGTTTCCTGGAAGCTTGGGTACCACCCTTGGGTACCACCCTGCAGACCACATCATCAGCTACAAGTCACCAGCATAACGAGGCAAATAACAAATAACTTTTATAATAATGAATTATATGTTATATATAAATGAAAATTTAAAAAAAGGGATATTGCAAAACCAACAAACCAGTTCTATATCTACCTGCCATAATAATTTCCATTGAAAAAGATGTCAGGTAAGTTAGGAGTTACTATGGAATAGTATTAATGAAATGTATGAAATTGAATTACCCTGACCAGCATATTATACATTAAAAACTGCTATTGGCACAGTCAAATTGTCTATCACAGGTTGGTCATTATTACTAGAATTCTGGTAAAAAATAAATCTGACCAAACCAAGAGACCTGTTTACTTCCACCGGGTAGCGAGTTACAATGCAGAGTTCTAGTTACCCCTCTGGGGATCTTATTAAGAATATACTGGGGGGTGAGAACATGCACCCTGTTGCCCTGGAGAGGCTCCTATTCCTGCTAATGAAGAAGAAATCTGAGTAGAACCCTGACAACCAGGTCTGCATGGCTCTGTTGTCAACTTCAGTTGCCATGGAAACAAGAAGAAAGAATACGAAATAATTTATCCTGATACTGTCGTACGTAAACAAATATACATCAATAATGTCTGGAGGGAAAAAAGACAAAAAGCATAATTAATGTTATTCCGCATGATTGGTGCATGTCAATAAGAAAGTGATAGCGGGTTATTAAGACAAATTAATGGTTATTTACGAGAATAATTAGGACTAATCAAATACTTCTCTCTGCTTATTAGTACAGGGGAAATTAACAATGCATATGCCCAATAATGGGAATATTAATGGCATTACACCTAAATCACCACTGAGTGCATTTTCTCACAAACAGGAAACATCTCACATGGAAAGGAAAGGTGGCGAGGTAATTGCTGAAGCAACTAGTCAACAAAAGGAAAAGTAAGAATGATAGGTCACGCAGTTCCGGTGCATATCCAATATCCCTAATTGCTTTGTTTGCCAAAAGAGGAGATGGAATAGGTGAGAAGAAGACACAGCCACAATTATATAAGATACATAAGACATACAAGATATATAGGATATCTTAGATATCTTAGATATATATGATATATAATAAGATATATAAGATATAAAAGATATATATAAAAATATAAGATGTATAAAAAATATAAGATATCTTAGATAGCCTATACAATATATATATAAGATAGCCTATATAAGATATATAAGATATATAAGATATAAAAGATATAAGATATATAAAAAATATAAGATATATAAGATAGCCTATACAATATATATATAAGGTAGCCTATATAAGATATATAAGATATATAAGATATAAAAATATAAGATATATAAAAAATATAAGATATCTTAGATATATATGATATATAATAAGATATATAAGATATAAAAGATATAAGATATATAAAAAATATAAGATATATAAGATAGCCTATACAATATATATATAAGATGTCTAAGATGTCTAAGGTATATAAGATATATAAGATATCTAAGCTATCTAAGATATCTATGATATATAAGATATTTAAGTCATATAAGATATACAATGGGTGTGACTTATTACATCCAATGTGGCGATATCTTATGACAGCAAGGACTTCACGAAGTTCTTTAGTTATCAATACCAACACTTGGGTGGGGTCCTGAACATTGTTACTTCCAATAGTTAGAAATTTCCAAAGAGACATATATATATAAGGCAGATATCATGAGATTACTACCAAAAACCCAGTCAATAAGGCCTTGAATTTTCTGTTTCTTCTTACACTTAACATCACCACAACATTTTTACATTTTCAGGACAAGAATTGATACAGAACTTCCTTACACAATGGACCATGCAACTATACAGTATAATAATGGAACCCTGTATTAAGACCACCTCACTATTAAGAACAGTCCATTAATAGGACCACCTAACTACCATAACTAACTCACCCCCTTTTGGGGGGGGGGGGGGGGATGGGGACTGTGTCCTTGCAATTATACTTTACTATGACCACCTCACAATTAAGGCCAGTACATTTAGCCCCATGTGTGACACCTTAATAGTGAAGCCTTACATATATTCACTGCACATATATTTCCATTCTCAATCCAATTAGTGATCAAACTGCTTCATCATGCACCTTAATATATAAAACTATTATTATCATTTCACAATGAATTCACACCTCAGTCTAAATCAGTTTCATTGTAAAGTAAGCAGTCCCATTAGCAACTGTACTGACAATGGAAAATGGGCTGCGCTTTTCATATTGCATGATATAGCGGTTATAACCTCTCACATTTCGCATTAACCATTGTCACAGTGAATCAACATGCACAAATGGCACCTCTGACATCATGGCATTTTCACAATGGATGGAGTGCAACTTTTCTTGTGCTACTAAGCCTTTCTATGTTGTTGCTGTTGTAGTAGGCAAAAGGTGACAGAAGGATATCTCATGAATGGCCACACCCAGGCTAGGTATTACCAAAGATTATGTATGGTATTACACAGAGTTAATATAAAGCTTTGGAAAAAGTGCAGTATAGCGGACCCAGATTTATGACCATATTTAGCTAGCTTTATTGCCAGATCTATGACGTAGAAATACTGAGTTCAATGAATGACGTCACAAATAAACGACGGCTGTGATCATTTTCAAGGCAAGAAAGTTGTTTATATTTTATTTTTATCGGATACAAAAACTTTTGTTTTGTTTGCCAAAACTAAATTCGGTAAAAAATTCTGATTATGTATATATTTAATGGACGCCAAATATGGTATAAATTTGGGTCCGCTATACTGCACTGAACCAAAAAAAACACAAAAAAAAAAACACGCAACACAACATGACGTTGACAGGATCTGAATATTTCGTGGTAATGTGAGATTGCCTCAATAATGTGATAGTCTCAATATAGGTCTAGATTCCTACTGTAGGGTATATCATAGAGCTATAGCTCTATGGTTATATGCACCATGGACCCATATATATATAGAGAGAAAAACCACCGTCACAGTGTGAGGTCCATGACATCAGACAAAGACAATTTGAATACATTCGTAGGTAGATCCACCAAGTCATGTCTAGCAGACCTCGTCCCCTGCTACCCCCTAGTGACCTTCAGACCCAAGGTCACCCAACAGGAAGTCACGTGAGAGCGATTCACATGACCCACAATGCAGCACACGCATGAGCAGTAATTAGTTGGCCTGCCATATTAGTGGATCACTGCAGAGAGACAATGAACTTATTCAGCTCTGTAATTTGTGGGCTTGTGGCATTGTATTGTCATGCCAAAAGAAGATGTGTCACCGGGCTATAATTATGACGTCATCAGGCTATAATTATGACGTAATTACTGTGTACACAATGCATTAGTCATTAGGCCTGAAGAGGAAAAAAGATAAGAGCAGTTAATTGAAGAGATATAGAAGAGAAAAGTCATTATATAACCTCCTTATTGCAAAGTATATTCTCAACAATAATTGCAATGAAAGAAATGGCATGTGCATAATAAGTTTCTAAGTAAATATACGGGAAATCTCGACAAAACGCACGGTTTATTTAGATACGTTTGAACAACAGAGCCATCCCAATTTAACTCTAAACTCAGAAAAAGAACTATTTCGAAGAACTACTAAAGTAATATACCACTGCAGAAGACAAAATGACAAGTGACAGCGGCATGAAGAAAACAAGGTTTTTTACTTTCCTGGAAACCATTAGAAAGCATAGGATGCTGTGGCATGAAATTCATAGAAGGACTAGCTCTGCAGACAGAAGTCTTTTGAAGGAATCAGCCCTTAGGAAATAAGCGAAATGGGCAGTAATAACCATTGGCTGTAATGCCTGTCTCATGTAAGGACTCCTATGACAAGCGCCAAAATGGGCAGAAGGGTTCCAAAGCAATGGCTGATCAAGTCTAGAAGCTTATAGGACTCTAATATAGGCTAATGGGTGATCTTGAAGTCTCATCAAACCTCAGACTATACCAACAGATTACATAACAACTTGCCAGAGGAAGACGTAATGGTGAGATGATCAGGCACTTATCCACACAATTACATACTAAAAGATAAAAAGTACTGAGTGCCTGTACATTAAAAATCGTTTTAGTGAGAATTTTAGTAAAATGTCAATCTTTTTTTATTTTGTTTAAACTGTTGCAGTCACCCTGTAAAAATGACTCACTGAGGTATTACACTTGTTTTAATTGCCACAGGAAAGTAGAAAATATGTCAACTAGGTCAGTACATTACTCTTAAGGCAGTCCAACCTGACAGTGTTCATTCATAAATTCAATCCTTCGGACAGTTTTCTCACTGCCTTAAGATATTCAAAATAACTGACATGTTAAAAGGTGTCATGCATAGACTAAGGCAATTGCACTTTCCTTGCAATTCTATGAAGCTATCCTGTCGAACAAGACTGTCGAACAAGACTGTCAAACAAGACTGTCAGACAAAGCTGGAAATTCATGACATGAACCAAAAGATTGATTGCTCATTATACAAGCAAGGAGTCCTGTATTCACAATTGCCTCGAGCTATGAATATGCAGTACATTTTTTTAAAGAATACAAACTACCCGAAGTTCAGTCAAAGCAATAACAAAAGAGCACAATCTTCACTTTATAAACAGGAATAATGTCCTTCTTTTTAGCGGGTTTCAGGCTTTTTTTTGCAACTAGTTAGTCCAGTGGTTATGGCTCTGAACAATCCACAGAAGGTCCTGAGTTCGATATTTTTCAGGAAATCTACTTGCAAAAGTATTGGTGCATTGTATTAATTGTTTATTTGGGGGAAGCTCAGAGGTAGTGGGCTGGGCTTCCAACCACTAGCTCCTGAGTTCAATTCCTGGTCGAGCCTATGTTGGATGGCTGTTTCATCCATCATCTCATTGCCATGGTCCCTGCCTGTCCTAATTAGCCCATTAGGTGCAGAAATACAGGAGGTAAAGCCCTAATCCATCCATCCGTCATTCATTGTTTATTTAACAAGTATAACGCCTCACCCATGGGGTAAAATTTGTCATGCCCTGGAAAGAGTTGGGTCACTTTGTAGGTTGGGTGGTAACACTGGGTGAAGACCATGAACCCCAATGGCTATCACAGTGCTCTGTGGTATGTATTCTCCATGATTATGCCTGAACCGACATGAATGACTCTACCGGTTAACATTTTGTTAAGCAAAACGCATTATTGGCACTGAATGAACTCACACCATCATTCACACAGCTCATTATTAAATTTAAAGGCCACATGATGAGTCCACAAACTTCTGCAGGGGGGGGGGGAGGGGTGGAGGCCCTGGATGGTCTTAATGAGGAGGTTCCTGTGTTTATCAAAACCATCCACCAATCAAATCAGATCACCTCAATTCCAGATAACAACACTACCCTTTGATCTATTTAATCAATATACTGAGGATGATTCAGGAAGATCACATCAATATTATGTCCTACTGTGATATTAAATCCTGCAAAATCCTACAACGAAAGGTTAATCCCAACAGATAGAGCGTCATTGACAAGGGTTTTCCTGGAATACACAAATTCCCAGAAAATCTAAACTACGTCCTTAATCTACACCATTTCAGGCCATATCACTCTTGACATAATTACCTTATCTACAAGGCAACAAACATTAACGGCTTATGATTTTGCAAAAGCAGCAGTCCGTATTGCTACTGGTGTTTCAATAACCATATTTTCTTGGCTACATACATTTTGTTGGCACTCTTAATGGAATATATACATTGTATGTAATTTTCATGCAGATCTCAGAAAGAAGCAGAGGAGTGGAGCCATTATAGTCAATCCTAGACAGACACATCACGCAAAATAATCCAAAATCCAACCAATTAGATGACAGACACAATGGACAATTGCAAACCATCTAGAAAGTCACACAATTGGTTACACAAGAGCATAGGTGCAGCAGGAGAATCAGGCTGCTCTCCATAATCAGTATTCGGCCTTTCACATAATCCCCGAGGTAGCCTCAGCATGCCCACAACAACATCACTCAACATGACCTAATTGATCAATGAAACACCTAATTGGCAGCACGACCTACAATAACCTTGGACTGGGGGGTTAATTGACCTTGAGAATCAATTTTGACCTTGTCCTCTGGCGAAAACATAACAAAGGCTCATGGTGTGATCTCTTAAGCCCTCACAGGTGACCAGCGCTCAGCTCCTATGAAGTCAGCAGTAAAGATTACAAGAACACTAGCCCTGAGGTCCTCTAAGAGAACATGGCCTGTAAACTTTCGCCATTCAATTATTCAGCACAGCCTCGCAGGGTTAGGACCTCCCAGCACTAGAGGTCATATCTGCCATGGTCATTTGTCAATGGAGGATGTCCTGAAATATCACTAATGGTCCACGCGCCCCACAAAGAATGGCAAGATTAATGCCAGACCGTCCTTCCTGCCAGTGTACCGCTGACCTTGATTATCCTTGAACAGCACAAGGTCACACTCAAGGTCATACTACCGAATGAGCTATGATTATTATAATCCAGCTCAACAGGGGATCATAGTGATTATTTCGTTGCAGGTGCATGAAGTGTGGATTTACTTTGAAGCGAATAATGAAAAATTGAATAACCAAAACCTCTACTTATATTATGCAATGACTGAAACATTCAAAGTACAGCTCATTACAAACACTATTGTCTCTGTCAGCTCATTTTAAAGAGCACCAAATGCTACACTCGATCATTTAGTGCTGGGAATTTCAAATTCATGGGTGTCTCCTTTTCCTTCGATGCAACACCAATTCACAAGAAAAAAGTTTACAAAAACACATCATGACTACTGAATCAATGCCCCATTGCAGTATCATGTATGCTATCAGCTAATCTTGCTTGATGTTGCTTCTAATGGCACTTGTACGGTCATATAAGAGGTTGACAGTATCTGGCAAGCATTGCTGCAGTTTGCAGCAGTTCTGGAGTTGAATAAATCTTGTTGTGAGATGGAGAGACAGCACCCTTTTCACTGCTCACCCCCGAGGCATCACTCATCAGCCTCTTCCCCTTATCTTTTAGCACCACCAAATGTCAAGGGCCTTTGAGCAGGTCTTAGAATGCTCCAGCCACTGGCAGCCAGCCTCAAGGTCATCTCAAGGTAAAACTGACACTTGGCTTAACAGGTGGTCGGGTCCAGGGTTAAAAAAAAAACTACAAACACTTAAGGGGTGAAGATAAAAGTAATGGTTCCTTAAATAAATCTCAGGTGATGAATGTCTCCAAGCAACATGAAATATACTGAAAACTGACATATTTTATAGAGTGTTTAGTATTATATGAGAGGTGTCTGTGCACAAGGAGATCATGCAGTATGAGGTAAGATAAATTTTCAGTTGAATACTTTGCTTAATGAAATTTCTCGAAGTCAATCTAACTTAAGTTCAGTGTCTAGTCAATGACACGAAGCTTATATAATACACGGTAAGATTCAAAACTTTTTCTGCACCAATCTCTTCAGTAAGAGACAATTTGATATACACAGGGTCGTGCATTTCCAATTATATTCCCTTTAGTGATTTATCTGCCATGGCCATGTGGAAAAAATAACTAAATCACCTGTTAATCTCAAAAGCTCTCCTAAAGCAAGACAAAACACTGAAAAACGACGGTACTCTTTATAGACCAATATATAACAGAAGGTAGGGTGATATGATACTACTTTAAAATTTAGCTCCAACAACCTCAAGATTTGCCTCACACAAACCTCTAGGCTCATCAGCTAATTAACAACTCCATCCCTTATTAGGATACCAATTATTCTTAATTGGCAAAAAATATCATGTTCACCGGAAAACTTGACATATATCAAAATGTCATTATTAATTAATCAGTAGCATGATGGTGCATCTGTCAACTAGTAGCATAGATCTAGGAAATGTCACCATATCCGTGTCACTTTGTCTTGCTGTATTTTCCCTATTTTCTAAAAGTCGAACTCATGATAATGTAACTCACCAATCCTGTAGGAAGTCATTGCATTATTGGTACACTCACCTGCGAAAAAAGAAAAAAAGAATCATTAGGAAATATGATAACGCACAAAAAAGCATAAAAATATAGGTATCAATATCAGTTGTTATGTATTATAAAACTGGTGAAAGACCACAAAAAGCAATTGATTATCTAAATTATGACAATGTTGTAAAGATTGCATTGCAAATTGCTGAAATTATGCATTGTATTACGGTTAATAACATAAGGATGACTTCTTGAAAATTGCTATAATTGGTCCATGACCATAATGAATGAATAGAGGCAATTAATAATACAATTGGCCACAAACATCACTATATATGTCAGTAATTTAATTGAACTGAAAATAATTGTATTTGGCAATTTACTTAAAACAAGACTGGAGCATGATATTTTATTATTTCTGGTATGATACATTTAAAACTAGAATGCACATGGGATGTGCGGAGCTCTGCCCATAGCTGCAGAAGACTTAGATCCCGAATGGGATCGAAACTGCGACATTTCCCGCCACTTTCGCAGGGTAATTCTTGACGCCCACCAGGTGCGCTGCAATCGCTCCACCAGCGGGCTGCATTGTGGGCTACGTCCTTGATTCGCGCGGGTTCCCCCAATGGGAACTAGAATGGACGAGCAAGTGAGGAAACGAGTTGTATCGGACAAAACTAAGTTGGAGTCAATAACACAGAAATGTAGCGTTTGAATGACTTATCTGGAGAGGTGGAAGCCTTGAAGTGGTCAATAAGGCAGCTTGTGGAAAAACGGCAACCTTGCTGACTGGGCTTCCCCCGTTACGGGGATTCCTTTGATGACGTCATACGGACGTCTCAGGCAATGGCGAGAGCTGGGAAAAGGTTGAGGGCAAAACGGGTGTAGAAAGTGGCTGTGCGTAGGATAATGGAGCCACGAAACACGCTAGAAAGCAATAGCAGCATGTAAAAGGGGAATATGTAGCGCTAAACCTTGGGATGTAGCGGAAGATGCCATGTAAGTTGTGGTATCACAGATTTACGTTTTTGTGGGTAGACGACGTCATCTCGCGAGATCGATGTACTAACAAAACCTCTGCCCACTCTGTGGGCAGAGCTAATTATTGCATATATTATATTAGTATTTATACTTGCCAGGAGACCCCAAAGAACCGCAATGGGTTGTGTTAAGGGGCCACCTTAATCTTCGTCTATACACTGTATTGTATTACAATGACAACATTTTCAACAAGTGCAACGTGCATAAGGAAAGGACTGTTGCTATTGGCAATTGGAGGAACAAATCGTCATATTTCTTCTCATTACTTGTACTTAAATTATAGACGAAATCATGCACTAGACAATTAGGACCATTAAATATTACTGCAATGTATATATATAGTTATTTACAAACACTACACAGTTATTGTGCAATATATTGCATTTCTTTATCAAACACCACTAGAAATATAAATGGTTCAAAATGCAGGCAGCTGAATACTTTTGCAATCCTCTGTAGAAAGATAGATACCACTTGCTGAGGAATAGAAATTGAGGAAAAGCTTGGAGCAATTACTAATCACATTTGAGAAGACAGCAAGGTGGACAGTGGGCAGTTTGGGTCAGTGGAAAGCTGTGCCATAAACAGAATAAGGCAGGAGACTACAGACCAAGCTGCCAAGGACTAAGTGCGTCAATAAGTCAGACAGCTGAGCCCTGAGCCACACCACACTCTTGGCAGACAACTTGCAAAGTTTGACCTCCATGGGTCATCCACCTGTCCCTCAAGTCCTAATCCTGTCCACCCAATTCCACTTACGTCCTTCAAATGAAAATATTAGGCAGTGTCTGCTAAGATTATAATATTCATTTCAACGATACTTTACAGGCTGGATAGCAATAAATGGATACACAGTTTACTGAGACTGTAAATGCACTCTTATTACAGCCAATTTCATCGACTTGGAAACCAATTTCATCATTGTTCATAGACTTGGAAACTAAACTCTAAAGGACGTCATGTGAATCCAGGACTCCCATTGGTTAAGGCAGTCCCTCAGCCAATGAGAGTCCAAGCTGAACTCGCATGATGTCTTATGGAGTTTAGCTTCCAAGTCTATGAGATTGGATTCCAAGTCCCTGAAATTGGCTGTAATTGTAAAGGCAGTCAATATCTTAAGTGACAATACTCCAGTTAAAAATGAATGTTGTCTAATGCTAATCAAATCATTCAAAGAAAGATACCGATGATAGATGGTAAATTGCTCAATATTCTTGATGATGACATTCAGTGGAAAGTCGTGCCATACCCGGGTTATCCGGAAGATTTCGACATTTCGATGTAAGAAGATTTAGTTGGATGGCGTTGGATGGTGGATTAGGGCTTAACGTCCTGTATTTCTGCACCTGATGGGCTAATTAGGACAGGTAGGACCATGGCAATGAGACGAAGGATGAAACAGCCATCCAACATAGGCTCGAGAGATGAGTAACTTCGTAGGATAACGTGGATAGAAGTCTGCACTCACAATAATTTGCATTTCTGAATATATACAGAAAAACCTTTGGCTAGCATATCCGTTTTATTGCATAGCGACATGCGTTTTCCAAATGTTACACTATCAAGCCCTCTTCAATCACCTTGAACTTTTCATTTCAGAAATTGCACCAGTTAAATTGATAGTGCATTCGCGGAAACAACCGACCAAATTGTTGCAATATTTCAGGACATTTCTGAAATGACCCAACCATTGTGGGATTTTCCATTATCAACCCATTAATGAAATGGCATGCCCAACAAATCCCTTTGCAAAGAAATAACTTGTTTTGCAATATTCAAAGGCGATGAATCTTAACAAATGCTGTTAGCCTTCATTATAACCAACCACAGCTCATTAGTAAGTGTAGGACTGCATAAAGTGACTAGTCACGGTTAAATTTGACAGGCCGTTTTTAATGAAACTAACTGTACTGTATGAAGTGCCGTGCCACACCATCAATTACACCATAGATAGTCACGAAGTTGACATTCTAAAGCATTTTCATGTGTTAGGGCATCGGTAACCCCAAAAAATCCGGCACAAATGCCATGCTATCTTCATGATCAGTTTGTAGACAAGCATAACTAGAGTGTGGACTGCACAGAGCCCTCTGTTGGCCACTGGAGTTTGAGGTCTTCACTCACAGTGTTAGTTACCACAGTGTGCCATCTGCAAAGCTTCTCTAGGTCATGGATTCAATTTTGTGCTAAAACACTTGTCCTAGCCATTCTGTCATTCACATAACATTTAAAAAGTTTAAAGTATCTATGCTGTGTGTATATATATTATATAAGTATCCACCGACCCTATTAATGGGTACACGTGCAAGCAGTATCATCTCACCATTATGTCTGCCAGTAGCTGGTCATAAATGATGAATGAGCAATCAAACTAATAGTTGATTTTCACGGAAGGTTCTCTGTATTTCCACCAGGTGGCTATGACAGAATACCGCAATTCTATTGGCTGAAAAAGTTCCCACCCTTGACTCTGATTGGCTAAAGCAAAGTGCATCCTAGCACCAGTATTTGTAGTGCATTTTAATGTATATTTGACATCTTATCATTTAGTTGATTTCTGTTATTTCCCAGAGAAAATTATATTTATGGAAATAGTTAGGTAGGACCTACTATGTCTGAAAAGCAAAATGAGTAATAAGAGGAGAGGAAAGACTTATGTCTTGCTGAATTCAGGGCTGCTCAGTCAAAAGAATCTATTGTATTGAAATATCAGATGACCAGACCATCCACTGTATTCTTAAATTTTCTAATCCTCTCATTTATTAACCTATAAAGTGACAAGGACTTAACTGAGATTTTTTTTTACAAACTCATGCAGTCACCACTATATTTTCTTACCAGTTACCAACAGAATAACTGAGATATCCTAATTTGAACTTCTCTAGCAATTTATTGCCAGGATGCAAAGTAGCCATATTTCCTCGTTTTACTCCTAATGAATGAGACCAATAAGTGAAGACTGATTTATTGCATTTGATAAGATCAAGTGGCTCTTTTCATTATGGAAAAGCATCTATAACAATAACAGACCAACATAAATCACAGAGGGCTTGTAAATCGCCAGTGAGAGGCAATGATTTAATACCAAAGCACGATATAATTAAATGAAATACATTGTATCAGAAATAATTACAGTACCTAGTTTCTGATTTCATTAAGGCTAAAAATACGCTCTATGTCACAGAATGCCGATTTCATTAATCCACAAACCTTTATTTATTAATGAATTTCTATTTATATCATTAATTAACCACAATGTACACACATGAAAGAAGATATTTGCTACTGATTAGAGAGGAATCTAGTAAATAGTAGCAAACATTCTTCTTTACAATAGGTTCCTTAATACCAACGTGTGCCTAATAGAAAGTTACCTTTGGGTCAATTGCTTTGTTACTTAATTAATGGGATTAACAAGAAAAACGGGCAAATTTGGCAGGTAATGTACTACAAATTAAGGAAAAATGATGGATAAGAGGCTTGGCTGCTTGCTGTCTATTACCACAGAAATACGGTCGCCTGATGACCAGTCATGTACATGTCTCATAAAATATACATAGCCAGCCATAATCATATCACATATGATTCCTATAAGATGTGGCTCTATGGTGATAGAGGCAATAAGATACAGTGCTATGGAGTATTGTGCACATATATTAAAACAATATCAAAGCGGTGGCTCCGGATGCATATCCTTTAATCTCAGGAAGTTATAAAATGCACCTAAATTGGAAACCACTGAAACAATGAAGAACTCCTTGCAATTTTTAATTCAATAAAGCAACAAAAACTTCAGCTGAGTGAGTGGGCATATTTTCCTTAAATTACAAAATTCCTGACTCGAAGATATATTGCCCATATATATCAGTTCAATGAAACTTCAGAAAATTACATCTAGTTCCAACTTGTTCAATTTTCTAACTTGCCTCGAGACAAAATCATTACTTTTATGTATGTAACTTAACTTGGATAGGTCATTTCAAGCAAAACGACTTTCAAAATATCAATTTTCCGTCGTATTCTAAGATTTTGAAGACAAAATGTCACTCGTATCATAAATCAAAACCGAAATACTCAGGAATGATATAACTACCTCACTATTGACACTGATAGTTTGGATAAGTTATATTTCAAATTCCGAGTGGTTCCGACATTGGGCCCTGAGTTGAAATACTATCTGGTATATGTTAACTTTTTCAAAGCAATCTACATAAGACTCAAGACTCAAGAAATTTTATTCACTTATCATAACAAAATAGTTACAATAAGTGGGGTGGCATCATAAAGACAAATTTTGTCGCTTGCATGATGCCACCCCAGGATTAATAGAGAGACCCACGTGTAAGCTCCATATACAAGATACACTGATGATGATGCATGATATGCACATGATTTCTTGATGATGATGCATGATATGTATACATATATTTTGATGAGTGCGACCTTGATTTAGTAGGATGATGATGAAGAAGAAACTGTATAACAAAAAGAAGGTACAGAGTTCCAGTAATGTGATAGGCCTAATAATCGGTATATATGCAATGCAGGAAGCGGTATATGTACCATTTTAAACAGACCACAACATAAACTTGCATTTAGCTATATGGTCGGTCTATTTTGGTAGGAAATCTTACATCTCATCCATATATGCCATGGAAATCCTTAATCTATTACATAAAAGGCACATATGAGCACTAGAGTGAGATAAATTCAGCCATATCCAGTCCATATTATGGCATATACTCTCCTCCAGAAAGATGACCAAATGTTTCTGACAGACTGTCCGACGCAGATGTCGGGTCAGAGGTTATGGCGGAAATAATGAGGCAAATAAAAAAGGTTGCTATGGACGCCCCTGGATACAAGATTTCTAAGAAGACTCTTAAATCAAGAATATCAAGCCTAGAGAAAAAAGACAAAAAGAGAATGGTCCAGGCTGTTGTATCATACTAGTGCAGTACAACAAACTACTAAGAAATTGAGCACACTGTAAAAAAACTCTATCCTATTTGATCTACTATCTTGTTAAACTATAGATAGATTGAAACATATCAAATAAAATTTGGACAGGAAAACAAGCCAACAAAACAATTATATCTTGTTTATTATTTTGACAAATTTGTCAAAGTATGTTTCTTGCATTCACTACAGCTAACTGTAATATATTTAAGCAAGATATTAATTTGTCATGGAATTGATGAAAGGATAAGTTAAAGAAAACTATTGTTTGGTGCATTTGAAATTTCACAGGGGAGTACCACCAAAAATGCTTTCATATTAAACAATTAAACCACACTCTCATATTAAACAAATATTAATTAAGGACTCATCCCAGAAACCATCGCTGTTTACTCAATGCAAATACAGGAAACATTACAGACCAATATTTCACACTTCTGACCCTTGGTCAACGAGTGGGCAGTTATGCATCAACCTAGACATGAATGTGTCATACATCATACATGCAAGCACAGCATATTAGCAATATTGTGAATAGGAGGCAAATGATGCAAGTAATAACATGACATGCTGACATAACACATGATTGCCATCAATTTACATGTATTGGATGACTGACATGCTCATGTGGAATATCCAGTGCTAATAAAAGGGCATGACCCTGCATATACAGCAACTAGAGGGGTGTTTACCCCACCTCAACTTCTGGGTTATGAGATTGTACATTTACTTGTCACTTACTTCGTCTATTGCTTGTTATCTTTCTATCTATCTATCTATATTCTATCTACCTATCTATCTATCTATCTATCTATCTATCTACATATCTATCTATCTATCTATCTATCTGTCTTTATCTTTATTCATATATCTATCTGTCTATCTATCTATCTGTCTATCTATCGGTCTGTCTATCTGTCTGTCTGTCTGTCTGTCTATCTATCTGTCTATCTATCGGTCTGTCTATCTATCTATCTCTCTATCTATCTCGAAACACTCATTTCAAATATCGATTCTTAAAAAATAAAGCATTTTTACAGAAAATATTTCTGTCAAATGAAGGAATTCACTTGTTCAATTCAAGTACCTGGTAATGTCAGTGAATTCGTTGATATTTGATATCACATAGAGCTAATGCCAAGATCATTTCCAATATGAAATATTGCATTACGTTATTGAGGAATTACTGTCTTTTTGCACAATTTGTGAACGTTTCTCATATCAAGGTTACAAAAATCATCCGACAGGAATTGGTTGCCTAGAACTCCAATTATTATATAATACAACCTAATGACTGAAGTATTCCATAACTTTTCCATGACCTTTTTAAAATTTCTATTATTCCATGACTTTTCCAGGACTTTCAATGACAACCAATTTTTCCAAGATTTTCCAGGATTTTCCATGACTGTGGGAACCCAGATTATTCCTCTTTGCACATACAAAATCTTAGCCAGATGTCATTTGCAAGAGACCTTCAAATGACAGTGCCTTTATTCGATGCCTACGTTGAATCTCCCAGAGCGGGCATCGAACTCTGGTCCTTGGGATTAAAAGCCAAAACGTTAACCATTGTACCAAAGAGTAAATCTCTGGTGTGAGGGCAACATTCTGCTCACATCAGGACCACTGCACTACACCCTTTCCTTCTCACAATGAGGCTCGACCACGAGCCTCGCAATTGTTGCACCCAGCCTAGTAGGACTTGGGTCCACACAAGTACACTCACATCGGGCGCCATTTGTCACAATCGAACACTGGTCCCTTGGGACTAAAAGCCAGAACGTTAACCATTTTACCCAAGAGTCACTACCTGGTGTGAAGGCAACTCACACAAGGACCACTACACTACAATATTGTGCTGATTCAAGCCTTACCATCTCACAACTACATCTACCATTGCTTCACTCAACAGCAGAAAAGTTACACAAAAATAAAATAAAATACCCCCATGAATTCTCAAACGACTCCACAGGATTCTGGCTGCAGGTTCAAAGGCAGTGGAGTCAATGGCGACAGACATAATGGCTCTCTACCTATTCTGTGGTCCTACAGTGCAGATCAATATATTATTGTGTCTATGCTGTAGGCTTATGCTTGTCTACAGCTCCTAACTTCACCATTGAAAGCAGCTGACAAGTTCTGCACTAAATCACCATTGATCTACACTAAGATTTGTTGCTGGGGGGAAAAAAGACCATTTCAATCAAATAAAGCGGGCAAGCTGAGCTTTCAGATGCTTTCACAATCCACACTTGACAACATCAAGTCAAGGCTTATTCTTTTCTTAAGGATTTATAATCCAAAAGCAAGATTTATGTAAAGATTTTTGAAGGGAATTAAAAAAATTCATCAACAAAAAACACATCTCTAGTTCTTATGCCTTGATGTGAGCACATCAAAGCTGAATTTTGAAAGTATGTAGCTCAAGCATCAGACTAATTGGTCGGTGGCTAAAACTCAAATACTTCATTAAATTATTTTAAATAATGTGTGATGCCTTGGCTTAGTGGATAAGGTAGTGGACTCGTATGCTCATGGTCGTAGGTTCAAGCCCAGCCACAGCATGGAAAAACTGGGAAGATCTTCCTTAAACCACTGCTTCACTCAACCCAGGTGCAAATGAGTACTTGGCTATATAAAAGGCAGAGATGGCGATTGTAGAGTGCTTCTTCTGTTTGCCCCGGCGACGGCTGCCCGGCTGTATACTCCCCGGGGAGTTGAGAAAGGCTCATGCTTGAACAGGCCTGCCAAGGGTGTAATTGTAAAGTCGGTTAAGACTGCCTGTGTAGTGTACCAGACTATAAAAACTACATTTACTTTTTCTACGTTTACAGTCTTATGGTCTATCTTAATTGGTATAAAGAAGAAGTATGACATGTCGTAGTCTTACTTAAATGACATGTTTTAGTGATACATTAGTATTTACATTTTGGCACCTGTTTAATGCCTGATAAAAGTTTTGTTTATGTATGTTGACTTGTACAAAACTAATCTATATACTTTATAATGAATGAATAAATATATTGAATAACAACATATTTTAAAGGTACACTCACAAATCCAGTTGGTTGATCGAATATGAATGAAGTTCATTTGATCAATAACATCTACAGCAAATCATATTTAAACTCGATTTGGCAATAGGTAATACTCACAGTTGCCATTCATTATTATATATGATTTTTATTGACAATATTATGTCAAACGTGACATATTATTCGCAAACATGAAATAAGTTCAAATCCAAAAAACTTAATACATTAATAAAAAAACAATAATAATAATAATAATAATAATAAAATAAATAAATAAATAAATAAGAAATAATTAGAAATTAGCAATGGTTCCAGCCACCAAGTGAAAGTTATTTACATAGATGATTATATTTAACATTATATCAGTAATTCTATGTACTATATCATACTGTTTACAAATACTTTTTATACAAGTTATAGTGCAGTCTGTGTAACATCTAAGTTGCATCTGTGTTCCTATCCAGGCTGTGGTTAGTCGAATTGATTTCATATATATCCTACAAGAATAACTCAATGCATCTAACTTAGTAAGGTCTGTTGGATCTAAAGTCAGCTGGAGGTTAACCTTGAACCACCAGAAAGCTAATAAGGGAGGATGGTCCTGTGGTATTCCGGTTTCAAAGAGATCTTTGCACAGGATCAGGTGGGCCTTTCAGGAACAGATCTCTGATGTGGAATAAAAAAAAACATCAGAGAAAAATATATGCTCACTGGCACTAGGGATAAAAGATCAGCTTTTCACAAAAAAGAAAGATGAAAAAAACGAACATTCAGAGGCATTATTCAACAAGCTTATTGAAGACTTACACAAAGGCATAGCTGGAGTATGCAATGCAGATATGTTATTTTCTTGCAAGTTATTTAGTCTTCTATTTCATTTAATATCAGTCTATATGACAGAATATTGACCTGACTTCGGCTCTAGCAGTAATTTGCTACATCTTGCATATCTGCATAAGTACATTTTGAACTTCTCAAATTTGAATAACTTGACACCGTTTACCAGTGACAAAGAGTGATAAATCTACATATTTTTCCAAAAAAAAACACCAAAAAACTAGTGACAAAGAGAGAGAAATCTACATATTTTCCACACAAAAAAAAAACCAAGTGATAAATCTACATATTTTTCCAAAAAAAAAAACACCAAAAAACTAGTGACAAAGCGAGAGAAATCTACATATTTTCCACACAAAAAAAAACCAAGTGATAAATCTACATATTTTCCGCACAAAAAATATAGTGACAAAGATTGATATAAATCTACATATTTTCCACACAAAAAAACTAGTGAAAAAGAGTGATATATATACATTTTTTCTACAAAAAAAAAACTATGTCCTTAAATAGAAACAGATTCGAACAATGACTCCAGCTGGCAATAGTTAAGAGAATACTCAGACGATGAGTGCCACGTACATTACAGTAATATTGAACACGTATATTCTTCGACAATATTTACAACAATTGCCCAATAACATCACCTGTTGTCAATAGAAAATTAGAAATGTCCCCGAATGAACCAAAAATACTGTCATTCACGATACTCATGGTAACAAATATTCACTCCATATCAATGCCGTTAGTCATTTGGCCTCAAACCGCTTCCTCCCCTTTAAAACTGAGACAATTTGTAATTTTTTGTCTTTTTTAAAAAGGTCAGTTTGTCACTGGAATGAACCAAATGTAGTACAAAACCCAATATGCTTCACACAAAGACCAGTTAAGACACGCTAAGGAAATCAAGGCACAGGCCTTTGAAAGTGACATGGTAAGGGTGCGATGAAAATGCTCGTCAGTGACCTGCCTTAATACATGAGGCCACAGAACTGCTCCCTTAGGTACACTGTAAAAGCCACACACAGAATACTGTGACAACTTAGCCACTACTGCCATGCAAAGTGGCAGGCATAAAGAGCACCTTTATTGTCACTATGTGGGACAGAGTGAACATTGTAGCAGATTGCTGGCACACATGCATGCATGATATGGCGTGAACTCTGCAACCAATATAACCATTAAGGTACCATACTTCCACTGATACCACAACTACTATAAAGACTAGCATATATGACCAGCTGCCAGAAGCAGACGTAATAATGAGATGATAAGGCTGGGAGACCACACCATGTTGCACATTTACCCAATAGGTGGGGTATTTTACTTGCCAGCACAGACGCCGAGCATAAGGCACCTGAAGTTTCATGTCTCGTGTGATTGACATCCAGTTGGGATCATGAAGATTGCCCAGGCTTGGGATCGAACCTGGGTAACTCAGCAGAGTTGGTCAATATGACTTGGCGGATGCCTTAACTATTACTAGTATTAGGCCATTTAGCTGCTAATAAGCACATCCTTGGTCTTATTTATATCTTCCTTCTACAACTATTGAATATTATAAATCACCAATTTTAAGTGTGTTTACAGATCGGACACACCAGTGTGACATCACCATATGAGTGTGACATCACAATATCTTCGGCGTGACATCACAATATCAGTTGACATCAATGATCACCATATCACCCTAAAGGCAGTCAGGATATTGTAACCAATTTGATGACAGTGCTACTCTTGCCAGTCTTGTGACAAAACTGTGTGACAAGATGCTGTGGCAACGGTCTTCCTCTTGTCAACCCTTGTCAACCCTTGTCACAGTGGCAGTCAATGAGATCAACTCCGTGTCATGCAAGCAGTCAGCCTGAAAATGCATTGCTCCTGGTGGAATTGGAAACGGGAAGACCACAGGCAGAAAACAATGTAAGGCAAATGTATCACTCCCCAAAGAACTAAGAGCTGGTTGCACTGATAACGAAATGCATTGAAAACAACTTCTCGAAGAAACTTGTGGACCACTGAAGCGAGTTAACTTACTGTACTTCAACAAAAAAAAACTACTAACTGAAAGTAAAATCTTGTAGGTTCGCTATTCTAAACATTTGGTAAGGTGGTATTAATTGTGAGGTGGTCTTAAAAGAGGAGTGGTCTGCATACTACTGTAGATGAAGCACTAATTTAATTATGCCTTAATTACTGTCTGGGATATGATCAGATTTTTTTTATATAAAAAGAAAAATTCTTATATTTTCACAATTTCCACATTCCTTATCTGCTTGATGAATGTAAATATGCTGACATTATCAAATCTACTAACTTTCCTAAGTTAATAGTGGAAAATCCATAAAGTTTTCAAGTACATTGGATCAATGATGCCAGGACATGCTGCTGCTCAGTAATAAAGAACGTAACAGTATTAGATAATGTTGGAAGTATTGTGAAAGGCTTCCAGCTACCAGAGCCACCATGACAGTTTGAAAGGCTATTCCAACGGACAGCTTGATGATTCGAAAATCACTATCAGAGATAATATATTGTATCTAATAAGAAAAACCCTAATCTACTTGGTCATTCTAATTCTTGATTTATGTAGTCTTGATTATGAGCCAGCTTTAATTTCATGGTCCATTAAAACTGATACAGTATATAGGTAAAGACAAAATGGCGCTTCGAAAAACAGTGCATCACAAACAATATTTATAAATATACACCTATTGTATCTGAGAAAAAATAAATTTAAATATTTAAATCCGTAAGATAATTCTGATGTCAAAATTAAATGGTCTTAATGGTGAGATATTGACTCTGAGGTACATCAAGGTACATATAATAGTTAAGACTTCATTTTAGTGGCATAATTGTGACCGTCTTAAGTAGGCTCTACTGTATATATAACAAGCATTGAATGCTCTATAACAGGACATGAATGTTAATAAGATATTTTGCACATACTTCATACATCACAACAGCGAAGTGCAACTTAGTTCTGAACACACAACAAAAAGTCGTTGAGTTTTTCTCTTTACTCTCCTTTTTTTGTGTACACCATGACAGAACAACAGGCTCATGAAACATTCATTTGTATGTATGAGGATTTGAATGTACATCCTGGCACTTGTGGGTTGTGGCAAGGTTTAACATAGCCCTTGCATGACATATTCCAGTTTACCATAGCTCCTGCATGACAAAACAAAAGAAGCCCATCAAAGGTGAAGTTACCATTCATTAGTTGGGTTTCTCCCTAACAAGAAAGTATACACTGCAAAACAAAAAGTGCATATACGTCCAGTGCAGTCAAACTTGCCATAACGACGACCTGTATACAGTGGGGTTTTAGCAATTTGTAAAGTAAAGTTGCTGTCCAATAGATTATAGTGAGAGTAACTTTACTCCCTGTGTAAGGTAACCTATTTGTTTGAAATTACCTAAAAATGAAATACAAAGTTTTGTATGGCAGCCACAATATTTTTATGCCATATACATCGACGAGCAAAAAATCCCGGTACAGTTTCACAACAGAGCGATCGATTTTTGAGCGAAAAGTTGGGCGACTCGATGAGCGACTCTAGAGTTACTCGGTGAGCAAGGAGAAAGCCCTGAGTGCAATTTGATTTGATTTGATGTTTATGTAAGTGGAAGGACATGAAACAATGAAGATATTCCAGAACAACCAAGCACTGAGGCAGACTTACAAGGACAGAAGCATTGACTGTGGTAGTGGTGGTGGTGGATTAGGGCTTTATGTCGTGTATTTCTGCACCTGATGGGCCAATCAGGACAAGCAGGGACCATGGCAATGAGACGAAGGATGAAACAGCCATCCAACATAGGCTCGATCGGGAATTGAACGCGGGACCCAGTGGTTGAAAGCCCAGCATGCTACCACTGAGCTAGGCCCCCACCCAGAAGCATTGACTAGAATGAAACAGACAGAGCAAATGAAACAGCCTCATTGGCTTCATTATGCAGAGAGCATGCTAAGCCAGCTAGCCATCTGTCCACCCAACTGCAAGAGTGCTTGAGTCCACTTCATGTCCACTCTTGCAAGACACATAGCAGCCATGGACGATTCTATAATTCTGCTGCTGAAAATAAGACTAAATCTAGAACAGCACTATTCTGTGACAAAAAAAGGCTTATTGCAGGTAATATTATGGTCTACTGTGTCCGGTTGTCCACCATCCAAGGAAACACTGAAGACTTGACAAAAGACAGCTAGCTGCTTAAGGCAACTTCCTGCCACTCTCAATAGGAAATATAGAGAATAATCTGAGTAATAGTAAAGTTTCTTATATATTTCTATTTATTTCATACACTGCATTCAGATATAGACACATATTACAAATTACTCAGATAAATTCAAATGGTACAGAGAAAATATAAAAAGTGGCATTTATCAAGTGGTGACAAATCTAATGTATTGTAAATCAAAATGTCTCTCACTGCCTGAACTGTGCACTGTTCTTTAATTGGTAAATAATAAGATTTTCACTCAGGCAAGCTACTAAAATCAGTCAATGTTTCTTGTAGACAGTCTCAATATAATTGATATTGCCTGATATGATAGTCCTGTGGTCCTTTACTGCTCTTTCAGCGCTCTTTCAGCAATAAACTTAACAATCTTGTTGTCACTGTTCAACATGGTGTGGAGCAATTTCAAGAAGCTGTGACAAATTTGATCATGTGGAGATGTATACAAATGTATATTCAATATTAACATAGTAACATTACGGCAACTTCCTGCCCCTCTCAATAGGAAGTATAAGGAATAATCTGAGTAATAGTGCCGTTTCTTATACAAATGTATCTTCAATATACGACATGAAAGCATTACAGCTGATTACAATGGCACAAAACATATAAGTAATTTTAGTAATGCATAGTCATTGCATAATGCATATTAGCTAAGAGCTTGTAGTCTGCCAGATGTGATAAACTAGCTAAGTCTAGGTACAATCATTTTGGCGTTATAGGGAGCTGGGGATAATACTATAATCCAGTATGCAGACCCATTTCATCATAAGGAAACATCTTATAATCAAGTTTCCCAAAGGGTGGGCAATGCATTAAGCTGTATAAACGCATTACCCTAGGGCTACTTAATAACAATTTCATGAATGCACTATGAATTGCATTGAGCTATTCCTGTTCCTTAGAGCAGCTCTAAATAGAAACAGATTACTCTGGATGACCCTGCCCTCTCATCTACTTGCAATTCCTGACCCATCCTTACTGGGCAAATATGGTTCCCAGAATACTGATAAGGCATACCTGGATTATTGACGGCCTTCCTAAGCCTCATGTATTGCAGCATAATGCAAAAGATGAGAGTAATCAGTTCTTTGACTAAAGGAGAACAAGGAAAAGAAAGTCTTTACACTGCAATATTCAGATTGAAAAATGATGAAGGTTCCAAGCAAAATCCTCTTAAAATGACAGATATCATGTTTAGCTTAGTGACTGCCTCATGATAGTTAACTCAATTATTGTTTCTACAATAATAATAGAAAGTGGATCATGAAAGCAGTGTACGAATTTTTGCTTCCCTTAAACAAACACCACTCAAACATTGACTGAATGTTGAATTGGGTCATGGGTTTGATTCTTGGTCTGGGAAGTTTACACCAGTTTTTTACCAAAAGATTGTGGCATTCACATGAAACTTAAGTAATACAAATAGTGAGAACTTGTCAATAAAAACCAATTTCTTATAGACAGACATATTTGTGTCTTTCATTCAATTCATATCTATGTCATCTGATAAAGACGGACAGACTCGCTTATAACGAACTATTCGGGTCTGTCAAACAATCCATTCTTGAACAATGACTTTGTTGAACTGGACTTCCATTATAAGCATGCTCATAATTATATACAGGTCTGACAGTAACATGAAACACCAAATCCGTTAAAGCCAATGTAGTCCTAGGCTTCCTCTAAATTAATTCCAGCCTTAGCCACTGTGGCTAAAGCAGTCCAAAGTTTTTTTTAGCCACAACTGAGACCGTTTAGCCACCATTATTTGAAGCAGCTTTCATAAGTTTCTAATTCCCATTCAAAAACTTACTCGACTTAATGTATTGTGATGTTAAATGGTACAAGGTAAATTTGCAGTATGGGAATAGGGTGTGAGTTGGATTTAGCTGGGTGCTGATTGTACAGGAGAATACATTGAGGCAATGATGACACCATTCTCAGGACCAATCAGATCGCTTGGCTCATAGGAGCGTCAGTTTCTCTTGTGTACACTTGAGAAGCATTTTCACCACTGAGTTTGACAGATTTTCGCCACAAGCATTTAATTCAGCCACAGTTACATCAATTTTGCCAAGAGGACAATGGCGAACGTTTAGCGGAAGCCTAGTAGCCTCAATGGCGAAGTGACTCATTTACGGTGACATGTATCAGATTCAGTCTATAAATTACATGGCCTGAATATAGAAGTGCTGTTAAACCACTGCTTTTTGTAACTGTATTAGTATGAAATGTAGATTTATATTCAATGGTTCCATTAAATCTAGAGGAGATCACCCTGAGGCAACGTGGTCCAATGTCACTGTGCTAACCTGCAGCTGAACAGATGACACTGACCAGAGATCTAAGTGAGAAACAAGAGCCCAGTGTTATGTATGGCAGGTAGGGGAGTCCACCACAAGGCCATGCACCCCATCAACAACCATGAATACTAATAAAGGACAGGACTGGAGTTGACAAAACACAATATGTCCAGTAAGATAAAAAAAGAAGTAATTTTATTCAGTTTTCTTATCTTCCTAAAGCAAGCCTGCCCTCTTCCACGTAGCTGCGCTAGGTGCCTTGCTAGAAATGGGCTTAAGTACCTGGTTTATGCATATCCAGTTTGATTGAAGATCTGTAAAGCGCCCAATCAGCAGTTAAGTCCACGAAGTGTATCTATATTTAGCGAAGCAACATAGCGTGGTTCGACAGTTGAGCGTTTTGAACGCTGTGTGCATCGCTTGCATTGGCTGACCTACATAGTCACGCGCCTACTTACCGCTAGAGGTCTATGACGAAAATTCTCGTGAATGCCATGACATTAAGAGAGGCTGCTCAAGAGCTGAGTAAAAAAGGTGGGCTTGGGTATCCTTATTTGGAAGATTCTGATTGGCTGAGAGGCTGTTAAATTAATTATTTTTTATTGGCAATGACTGTCGACGATCATTCATGTCTAAATTGAGGTCAAATAAAAAAAGGTAATTTTCGGAAATAGTCTAAATCGTGACCCATTGCGACCTAAAATTAAGAACTTATCATAGTGAACCCCACCCTAAGATTAAAATTTTTTTTATTCAGACTATCGCACCATTAAGACACATATGATATATTGACCCATTTTCATCACTGTAACCTCACAAATAAGGCCACCTTACAAATAAAGCCTGTCTCACAGATAAGACCCAGATCCGCTATTTTTGCACCATAGGTGGTCTTAACGGCGATATTCAACTGCAGTTACAATCCTAACACAACAACATATTATATATATCATCCATGTGGTACAGTAATTGATGAGCACATAACGACAGGTGTTATACACAGAAAACTTCTTCACAAACCCATTATCATGGCAGAAAGGCGTTATACATCGAAAACGTCTCCACAAACCCATTATCATGGCAGAAAGGCGTTAGATATATCTATACATTGAAAACGTCTCCACAAACCCATTATCATGGCTCGAAAGGCTTTATACATCGAAAACGCCTCCACAAACCCATTATCATGGCAGAAAGGCTTTATACATCGAAAACGTCTCCACAAACCCATTATCATGGCAGAAAGGCGTTATACATCGAAAATGTCTCCACAAACCCATTATCATGGCAGAAAGGCGTTATACATCGAGAACGTCTCCACAAACCCATTATCAAGGCAAAAAGGCGTTATACATCGAAAACGTCTCCACGAACCCATTATCATGGCTCGGAGGCTTTATACATCGAAAACGCCCCCACAAACCCATTATCATGGCAGAAAGGCGTTATACATCGAAAACGTCTCCACAAACACATTATAAAGGTAAAAAGGCGTTATACATCAAAAAGCCTCCACAAACCCATTATCATGGCAGAAAGGCATTATACATCGAAAACGTCTCCACGAACCCATTATCATGGCTCGAAAGGCGTTATACATCGAAAACGTCTCCACAAACCCATTATCATGGCAGAAAGGCGTTATGCATCGAAAACGTCTCCACAAACCCACTATCATGGCTCGTACTACCTCGTCACGACAAAAGTTGGCTCTAGCAAGAGATGTGGACGACCTTGTATGAAGCTCATTTGTGACAAAAGCATTAGCATGCAAGTCTCGTACGGTGCCACTGAACCATTGACCTCTGTGTTCTCTGATCAATCAGCCTCAGTCCTCGCAGGAGGGCCAAACTGATCTGATGCTAAGCTCCAAACTTTGTTCACATCATCTGTTTCCAGACTTCTTTTTGTCATATCGATTCATTTCGCGTCCCTGAAATGGATATCGTTTCAGTCAATCCCAGGGGCGTTAACGTCCTAGATTCTATTTTGGTTCAGCACTCCTTACCGGATTCCGATATCAGTATAAGATTGTGACATTGAAACCGTAAGTAAGAAGACGATAATGTGAATCAGTCAGGTCTTGGGTTTGATACAGCCTAAGCGCTTAGCCATCAATTCAGCATTCTGTTATGTCTTTCATATGACACATAAAGTATAATAAAACAGTACGTAAAAGTGCTACACAATCTGAGAAAATGAGAAACACATCAGTGCTTCCCCAAAACACCCATCAAATGTAGTACCACCCACTGTAGAATACTACATGCTAGGCCATCTGCCCTTATCCAATGACTCACAATATCTTTGGATTGGACTGTAGGAATGTTATAGCCTGCAGCAAAGAGGAAGACCCCATTTACATCAAGCACGAAAGGTGGACCAAAGGGATGGCAGTGGGGTAAAATATAGCCCTGTTGCCATGGTAATTCTAAACACTTCCTCTGGCAATGGAAAGCACAATTCAAATGTGGTCACTCTGGGGAGGTCACAGGTTTAAGTCCTTTCGATGTGTCATTGTCTTCCTAGGTCCCTTGGATGTCATTTTAAGGACTGCCTCAGGGTAAAAAAGATTGAATATATTGATAGATTTGGATTGCAACAAATAGAGGAATTTGTTGCACAACCAGAGCCTGCTGGCCTTTCCTGTGGACCTCAGCAAGCAAGATCTGAATGCTGTAGGGTTGATTATTCAAGCTTCAGTGATAGATGGATTTATATTTTTGAAATTGAATAAACTGGTCACAAAGTAATCAGTGTAAGTCTGCCTGCGGAGTTTTTAGTTACTAGTTTCAAAAAACTATCTCTTCATCTGATTACTTTAGATATATAAAATATTATTGACAGTATCATGTTAAACATGACATACATGTCGCAAAACATGGATACATTCAAATAACATAAAAAAACACATGAAGACATTAAATTTCAAACTAAAAAAAAATGGGGCAATGGTTCCAGCCACCAACTGAAAATTATTTACGCAGATGATCATAGATTAACATCATATCAGCAAGTTTTATATCACATTGTTTTTATATAACACATGGGCCTATCACAAGCTCATCAACAAACACTACATCACATGCAGAAAGAATTGAAGAATCTGTCAATGCCAAAACCAAACATTAGTGGCCATAGACGTTACCAGATGATGTAAATTTTATTATAGTGTTATTTTGGGTGGGATCCTCTGGAGAATTCAGCAAAAAGATGGGATAGAAATAGTAAAATTTTGTAAATCAGAACGCAAGGCCCTTAAACACAAAAACTGAATACAATATGCATATGAAACTTTGAATCCACCCCCCCCCCCCTTTAATTCTGTTTACACCCTAGCCAGCTGATCTTAATTAACCTTGATACATATATCTTAATTTTACAAGTCAACTTACATAGGATACTGGTTTACATGAAAGACTTGCCTGACTATGACTTGCTAGTCTTTTCCTGTAATGACATCAAGTGCTATTAGACTGAACACTAGTCTAGGAGATGAAAAAACCAGTCTGACAAGCACCATATATGGCATATGCCATGTAGATTTATTGCTGAGGGCCACTTGTCTGCCAATGTCCTAATTTATTATTCACCACTAGCAACATGACATCCTTGCAGATAACCATGGCATGTTAAATGAAAGTAGAAACAAGCTTCATGCTATTGGCCTTGGGTTCTTTGAAACTGCAAGGTTTTAGCTTGGTTTAACACAGATCTGTCTTTCAGCTCGGTTTCAACAGCATTGTCCCGATAGACAGATCACATATCCCCCAAGGGTCTTAATGGGGATCCTGGCCATCCTACTGGTCAATTTTGTGGTCAGTTTTGTCCATGGCCAAGACTTATGCTGTTCAATCAATCAATGAAACCCTCGCGAGCATTCGGCAACCAATACATGTACATGGCCATGTAACTTAGCTCTTAAATCAGGATAGGCCCATCCCAACAACCTGGGGACCAAAATAGCTGATAATACAAGATTAAAGCAATAGAATTTCATCACAGTCTAATCAAAAGAAAAAATGTCTCTGTCACAAATTGACTGAAATTAGTGTTTCAACAGCACAAAATTAACTATTCTGGCATGCTGATTTCGTGCATGTTTAACCAGTAATTTCATTACCACAAACAAAACAAAAAATCCAAATAAAAACACATTAATAACAGTGTCTAGATTGGACTGGCCACTCTATCAGGCATCACTTGCTGGATTTTTTTTTGTTGCTGTTGCTGAGTCAGCTGCTATCTGGGTCAAGCTGGACAGGTTGTTTTCTACTAGGAATTTGTTATAAACAAGTGTTTGTGAGCTTTTTGGGATGTCTCATCAACATAGAGAAGCCAAAGAAAGTGTTTACAGACACATAAAGAAAATAATAAAGGTTGACAGATATTAAAACACCAAGGAAAACTTTGTTATTGGAATTTGAGGTCAGTGCTTGGGGTGAAATAGCAGCATAGCAGAATAACTGTCAATGGCCAGTCCCCATGTGCTCTGGTCAAAAGGATTGTCAAATTATGTGGATACCATTGGGTTTATTCATCTTATTGAGGCAGAATGATGATATGTGGTAGGTAATCTTGCTATAGAAGACAAAATATGAGAATGGCCAGCTAACTCATTTCAAGGGATACAGCCCCTTTAAGTCAGAATTCGCATTGAATGTGTTGTGGGTAGCTACTTTTCTGAAGCCCAGTCATTTCATTAATAATTCAAAGAGTATTTGGTCAGAGAGCGTATCAAATCCGGCAACGCTGGGCCAGTTAGTGACGAGGTAAATCCAACACTGGGTCAAGATTGAGCCGACTTTGAGTGGACACCTGTACAACATCGGATGTGGCATGTTATTGCTTGTTGCAACCCACCACAACTGACCATGTGACGTATGCAAGTGTGAGGTCAAAGAAAGCAGTGAATTGGTGGGTGGGGAGACGGCCACTGTATTAAAAGCTGTCCTTCTTGCACATTTCAATTTTCAGACCCTCCCTGGAATCAACAATTATTGGGCAAACAACAAACTAAGGGATTGGCCAGAGCTTCATTTAACAGCATGACATCACATGAGCACTTCCATAAAACTCATGTTTCAGTTTGATCGAATGCTCTATAACTGGGTTAATGCAAAGTCCAAGGCAACAGTACAACATCTCCTTGATGTAAATTTATATAGTCAAGAACTGAACCCAAGACCATGAGTTTATGTCTCCATGACCACTGCCTTTACCAATGGGCCATGCAAGAGCAAACATGCTTAGTTTGTAGCTTAGTGGCAGCTGCTGATTCATTTGCCTGCTGCACCCAGCATCAGCTATTTTATGTGATGATTCACTCAAAGGGTATCTTAAACTGACTTGTCGATAAAAACAAGGACAAGGATATCAATGATTCCTTGGCTGTAATCAGAATACATATGACTCATAAACAAGTTTTAACAAGGTCTACTTCCTTAGGCTCAGCTAGGCTACGGCCCCCCTACTTGATTCTATCCACCATTATAGATGTCTGCCCCACCACCATTAATGAAACATTATGGCTTTGATATTCATTCTATTATTACCATAGCAGAGATAAGAGGCCCCTGCAACCCCATAGCCACTGCACAATACAGACAGAAGCTAATATTGTACTTTCTTCTCCTTGGTTGGTTGGTTGGTTGGTTGGTTGGCAGGCTAATCGGTTGGTTGGCAGCCTAATCGGTTGGCTCTTTCAGTCATCTGTTGGTTTATCGGTTGGACAGAATGTTGACTTTCGGTTGTTACTATGTCTACACATACACTGTTTGTCTTCTATCCAATTGCTCATGGGTAATGATCCCCTTATTTCGGATAAACAATTCCCAAAAAGTTTCATTGACAGTTTAGCTGCATAGACTTGGTGGCATACTGCAAACATGGGGTATATTTGTATAGTGAAACTGCCTAAACTCCACCTCACTATTAAGAACACTTCAAAATTACAACCATGGCAATAATAACCACCAAGCTACATATAAAAGGTAGGCCTATCTCTTTTAATGTAATTCACATTACCTCAATACTATGACAATCTGGTTCTGGTCCCATCTGTATGCTTAAAGGGGATGGCCAACATAGCTAGTGGCACCACTCCCCTATTTGTGTAATAATACTGAAAGTTATTTTTGTATATTGTTAATGCATGTTGATCCTGAATAAACTTAAACTTCCCATTACACATTACCTCTAAATTATGGCTACCATAGCTATAAGACCAATTAAGGTTACACTTAAAGGGTGGTCTTAATGGTGAGGTGGAACTCTGCCCAATTTCAGTATCAACACCCATATAATATTTTCATCTAGGGTCAGTTGTGACTTCATAAGTCATATTATAACTCAAACTAAGCCATATCCTTGTCAATCTTTCACTGTTGATATGAACTAAAATTGTCTACTATGCTTATAATTCAGCAACATTGGAAGTAGTTTTGGCTGCCTAGAAATATTACACTGCAGTAAGGCCAAGCAGCCGCTGAATCAATAAGATAAACATGGAAAGATAATCCCATCAATTAAATCTTAATTGACTTCGTTAATTAAATTTTTAGTGCTACTGTTGTTCATGATGTTTCATTGCCAGATGCCATACTCCTACTGGGAATCTGTATTACAAGAATATGAAATGGAGTTGTCTCAATCACATAAATACTGTGCACAGCATTAGCTTGTCAAAACTCTAATTAAGCACAATGCTTCATAATCACTTTGTAATTATGTTCTGTTCCAAGTGTCAGATCTTTATTACTTAAAGTATCGGAAGTAAAAGTCTGTATGTGATTAGGGCTTTACGTCCTGTATTTCTGCACCTGTTGGGCTAATTAGGACAGGCAGAGACCATGGCAATGAGACGAAGGATGAAACAGCCATCCAACTTAGGCTTGACCGGTAAATTGAACCCGGGACCCAGCGGTTGGAAGCCCAGAGCGCTACCTCTGAGTCAGGCCCCTGCCCTATCGGAAGTAAAAGTCATTTGATTCATTGACAAGTCATTTGATTCAATTTAAGGTCTCATACGTACATGGTAATTCAGAGGGTCACAACAGGAAATAAAATGCAGATTTAGATTAAACATGACATTTTGCAGTCCATATCTGAAATCTGTGCCCTTTGTGGAAAAAATTGGTGGTTTGCAGCATGATTAATGCTTGAAACCAAATCTCACAATTATCAACATTCAATTACAGAAGACTGTATGTGTTTTAGCATAAGATCACTAATCCTTGGCACAACTGTATAATATTCAATCAAGTACAAAAAAATAAGGTAATTCTCCCCATCTCACCACAAAGACTAGCAAACACATGCATCTAGAGAGCTCTAAATTGTTAAGTTCTACTGCAGCTCCATATTCCGATTGAGTTGATTTCCTTTAACTTCTTTTACGGATTGTGACTAACCCTAAATTGCCATTGTACCAGTCTAAACAAACAGACAAACAGATTGTCATGACATCATTAGACCAGACGAAGAAGTGAATCTCTGGTGAACCGGAAACACGTCATACAGTTGTTGCATTGCATGCAGAACCCGGATGAAAGGGAGATAATTTGAGAGGAACGAGATGAAACGACAGCCACACAACAGGGCAAGAGAACAGCCAGGCACGGATAAAAGGCAGCTCATTTGAACAGGACTGAAGTAGGACTAAAAAACACACCATAAAACCTTTTTAATCACCCTGAAAAGTCTTTTTAGACCAGAATTTTGGAAAAACTAACTGACATTTCAAAACAATTTTACAGTGTCTACTAGTGTAGCTGTTTAGGCATTGGACAGTTATCACACTGGTGCACTCTGCTGATGGTCCCGGGTACGAATCCCAGCCCGCAGCACTCTTCATGAGCTACATCCAACCACTGGGCCCTTGGTTCAATTCCTTGTCGAGCCTGCGTTGGATAGCTGTTTCATCCATCGTCTCATTGCCATGGTCCCTGCCTGTCCTAATTACCCCATCAGGTCCATAAATATAGGACATTAAGCCCAAATCCACCCACCTCATGGGCTTCATCTAAGTTCGATGTGATTATGCTTAGGCGAGTGAAGATTTCATGCATGGGGCGAATGTGTAACACGCTGACGGTTCCCTGTCTCTCTTGAGCACCAATCAACCCGATGTGTGACAAGTTCTTGACTTAGAGGGCCCCCGTTTCCTAGCCCGAACAGACAGACTCGCAAGGCAGGGCCGGCGAGGCAGTCTGAAACCATCCTATTGAAAAACCTTGGGGAATGCATGAACCTGAACTGTGACGGTAGTTTATTGCAATAAAGTTGAGCCCATCAATATAACGATTAGTCACTTTTGTTCATGTTTATCTATTCTATAAAATTACCTGTTAAATGTTGTCAATCTCACTGGATTATTTGACAAAAGTGTGAAAACAACCGGACCTGTTCCGACATGTTGACGTTTCAGTCAATGGCGGCTTTTTTTGTGCGCATGCGCGAAACAGGCAGCCAATGACATCAAGGTATGCCTTATTTGTAAACAATAGCATGTGCGTCAAAGCACGTGTTATTGAGAAAGAATGGCCGATGTTTGTGTTGTCTGTGACAACCTATTTGAACGGAAGAAAAAAGGATATAAACGGAGAGCTGTTACAACTAGGCTGTCATCTCCAAGATCATTTGGTTTTGCTTTTAATAAGGCTAACCCAGGTCAATTTTTTAGTGGCAATAACTTTATTTGTACTAATTGCTGGGCTATTTTGAAGACCACGCAAACGAAAGTTACGGAAAGCCCCGAAATTAAGAAAAGGAAATACTCCACCAGCTGTGAGACAAATGACGATGCCTACGAAGATGAAGAGATTTTCCCTCCCCCCAACACTGCCAATCACCGAGCGAAAAAGCTGTTAGAGAACTACAAATATAAAGAATGCTTCCGCCACCTGATTAAGTCTTCTAGTGCTGCAAAAAAAGCCTTGGTTTCTGTGGCATGTGAAATTGTTAAGAATGAGGTGAGCCATTTTCATATTGATTTTGTGTTTGAAATGTTCCCTAAAAATTAGCCTTAAAATTGACTAAGTATTGCGTAACCAAGTTTTTGTTGGTGGGTGCCATCTATCACAGGTTGTGGCTTTTCCATCAATTGTGTACATGCTATTTCTTCATCCACCCCATACAGCTGTCAAAATGATTACTATAGTCAACTCACCGCCCGTTTTTAGAAGTCACCGCCTGTATGGTCAGCCTACTAAAATCTTCTAAATTTTATTAAGCCCAGTTCCAGCTGTATAGCTCCAATATTTACTCCAAAAACGTTCATCATACACCCCTGCATAATTTGGCGAGCATAGTCACACCTTAGAGTGTAGAAATCAACGTGCATGACTTCGCCCACGAAAACGAGAGGAGGCTAAATACAATCTAGTTTAATCACATTTATTACATTTTCTTTAGTGAGCGGTGAGTTGGCATAGGTTGTAAGTAAACCTGATACCGTCAAGATTGGGTGTGAAAAAAATTGAGAGGTGGCAGCACCATACGGATATATCACAAGGATAGTAATCTAATATAAATTATATTTGTTCAAATGTTGAGTTCATATGAATGATATGAATGATATGCAATAACTAGTTGCTACTGTGGCATAGCTAGGGTAAGCAGAGCGGGGGGCACTCAGGGGGGCACAATGTCTTTTGGGCCCACCAGGGGGGCTCACTCTCCACCCTCTACTTTGGGTTTTTTCTAGCCAATCTGGGGGGGGGGGACACAGCCTTTGAGTGCCCCCCCCCCATAGCTACGCCACTGCTGCAGAAGCATACCCTCGGCCAACTTGAGAAAATTGATGAATTTATATTAACTGTATATCAACTCCTTTACTGAGGAAATAAATATAAAAATTTCCATAAGTGTATAATTTGATCATAGACACACTGCAGTACTATTTTTGCTTGCACCACCATTATTTAGACTTTAAAAGCAAAATTTCATATATGTAAGCAAATTGTGAAATAGTAGTTGAGAGCACACAGTGTATTGTAGTGCTTGTTTTGTATCTTACTGGTATTGATTGTCACTGTATTGTCATTTCAGGTAAAGAATATAAGGAAAGACAGTGCCTTCTCCCAAGGAGTAACAGTCGAAAACATTTCTAAATTCAAGTGGAAGACAGCAATAGAGGAGGCACGACAAGACTTGCCAGCAACTGTGTCAATCCTCGAGTCACTGGCACCTTCCATGGCAAAGGTGAAATCAAGCCGGACAAAAGGCAGAAAAGGATTTAAAAGGTTTGTGTGATACATCTGATATACATTAATAAATGTGACCTTTATGATATGTAGTCTGTGATAAACAACCATATAACAATAGTGTAGCATGTCAGACTTGTGTGCACTTTTAGGTATTATATGTACTATTAAGGAATTTAAAAACGTCAATTTACTTTTTTATGTTCTCAATATTTTAGACCACTCAATGACAAAGAAGCTCAGGCTGTATTGGACCGAGAGGTTGGCCAGCTGTTGGCTACCATACTTTTCTTGAAAGCCCCAAAGCAATTCAAGTTTGTTCAGTCCTGTGTGTCTGTGGAACTTTGGCGACAAGGGGTATCGCATAAAGTCTTCGAGACTCTAAATCATATGGGAGTGTCACTCGGCATAGCAGCTGCCAGAAATCATGTGGACAAAATAGGAAGAGCTCATGACAAGAGCCTGCTTGAGTGGAGGGACAGCTTGCAGGTAATGTATGGAATAATAAGAAATATATCAATTGTTACATAGATCATAATTTAACATACTATGCAGCAACTAGCAGCGGCTTCGTAGCAATTGTGCCATTTGGTAAATTAATAGGGATATTCAATTTGACAGGCTCACATAGATGGATCGAAAGAAGGGCCTACCCCAAACACCTACTCTTTCTGCTTGGACAATGTTCAGTTTTCTGCAGAAACAAAACATTCCACCACAAACAACAGCAACAAATTTCAACTTCTCACCATGTGTTTCGCAGTAAAAGACAGGATAGCCATCAATGAAATTTCGCCAAACTCCAACACTGCAGCAACATCTTTAGATCCATTTTCCTTCCTCCCCAGCCCTGCAGTTTTTGACAGACTTAAATCCAGAATGGTTTTCCATGTCACTGCAGTGCTAAGTGAACACCTGGAATTCCTCTCAGATTTGAAGACGAAAATTCCTCAAGCTGTCCCTCATGAGCACATCAAGCAAATGAATGAACCTTCCAAGCTGGTAATTATCATAGATCACAACTTGAAACATAGGCTGCATATGGCAGCAAAATCCTCAGGCAATACTGCATAGTACACAGGTACTATAATAAGACCCAATGGTTATGTGGTATATTTTTATATTCCCCACGAGTGGACAGATTGGCCAGGATTTTTAGCCACGAGTGAATTCTGAAGCCAATTTTATAAAAATTTTGTATTATTAATGGTCATAAAACATCAGAAGTGAAAAAAACTAATTAACATACTGAGGGTTCCAAATATTAGCAAGTCATTGTCCTTTTTTGAAAATTTATGAAAAAACTAAGTCACATGTATACTTGTATTTAATTCAGGTGACAATTGGCACTTTAGATGCCAATCCGAATTCTACTTCTGGAATGATCGTAGTGTTTGAGCATCTTCAAAGGTATATGGTGGATGGTAACAGTGGCGTAGGGAGCCTGGTCAGTGGTGATGGATTGTCTGTTGAAAGAATGCTAAAGGCTAAGAGGGCCAGATTGAATGGTGAAACATCGCAACAGCGTTTGGAAGACTTGTGGCCCTGCCCACAGGAGTTCCACAAGGAAGTTTTGCTACTGCAGGTTTGTTAAATGTAGAAAATAAATTATTGAATCTCCACAAGTGGACTGTCTGCCTGCCTCTTTAGATTTACAGATAATTACTTAATTTACAGGATTCGAACCATGAATTCTTCAAGTCCAGCAGTTTAGCAAGCAGAGGTACAATAAGCCAGCTGAAGAACGATTTCAACCACAGAGCATTGAAGCATGATGTCATGGCTAACTTCCAGCATGTTTGGGACATGTACGAGGTACTGACAGGACAAAAAGATATCTAGCATGATATGACATAATCAGACTAAAAGAGTTATTTAGTTAAAGTTTTGAATTATCTAATTAAACTTTATAATACCAAAAAATTTATAACTCTTTTTTGTATGCAGTTTGCTACTGAAGGATACATTGTTCTAACAGCAATCAAGCTATGTGGCTTGAGCTCCACCAACGATATGCCACCAGACTTTCCATCCTCATCTGCAGATCAACATGCTTGGCTCGAGAGACTGGCCTATAAAGTGGTGGATTTCAGTTGGAATCCTCCATCTTCCAAAGACATCAACCTGGCCGCTACGGCTTACAGGGAGCCTGACAATGAAGAGGACATCACAGTAGTTTGCAACTGTGGCAAAGGTACATAAATTGCAGGTGGACACTTTCTTTTGAATTGTTCCATTTATGATATTGAATGAATTTAATTCAAGTTTTAAATTGTGAAATACCTGACCCGTTGACCAGCTTTTATTTTAATGATATTATTAAATATTGAAAATATATCAGACCACCCCCCCCCCCCTGCTCTTTTATAAAAGGTCTTGCCTTCTCTCCCCTCTACATTTAAATGGGGCAATTTAAAATAATACTGTGATGTAGCTATTAAAAACTGGTCTTTTATCATTTACAGAATCAAAGGGGGCACTGGTTCAGTGCGCCAATTTGTCTTGCAAGACACAATGGTATCACGAACGCTGCATAAAATCTACCATTCCAGAAAATGAAGATTGGATCTGCTGCAAGGATTGCGAGGATAGCATACTTTATGCATACTGCTGGTGTAACAGAAAGCTTGAAAATACAGAAATGGTCCAGTGCGAACTTGCAAAAGATTGCAGAGGATGGCAGTGGTATCACAGAAAATGTGCAGGGTTATCCCCAGATGAAAATCTGCCAGGTATGTGAGACTGAAAAAAGTTTGTTTGTGGAAGTTTTATTAATAAACTTCAGTGTTAAATGATTTCTAGCTAGATGTGGCTGTTGTATTACACCATTGTCAATGAGTCGCTCGATAAAAAATCCAAGAATAAAATATAATTTCAGATTAGATTAAATTAGGACATGTTATTTTATCTTTCTGTCAGCGCCTTTTTCTCCATACAGGCAGATCCTACAAGTGTAAAAGTGGTGACCTTGTACAGTAACACCTGCTTGTCTACCAAACTTAACATTTTGAGATTATTTTTCAAGGATATTTCATAATGATAAAAACAAAACTTTTACAGAAAAGTGGTACTGCTCAGAAGCTTGTGAGCTTGGAGCAGAGCATGACGACCATGTGTTGAACCACACGAAGAGTCTAATGTGGCAAGGCCTACTACACACTACCAGAAGAGGGGCTGTTCGGTCAGGTAATGGACCAGCGATGGTTGATGATTGGAAGATAGACCTAGTGCAATTTTGGAAAGCACATCCAAAATATTTCAACAATGCACACTACTTCCTGTCATGTAATTACCACTTTAAAATCAAGTGTATAAAATGTTGAGTGGAGTAGGATTTCTCATAATCGTTCTCAGTAATTACCACAATTGTTAAGTGGTCCAAAGGGTACCATCACTTTCAGATATTTTAAAAATTCTCTTTAAATAATTCACAAAAAAATAATAATTATGGATAAACAGATCATTTATGAATAGATTAGTATGATTACTGCTGTTACTAGCAAAATTAATTAGTGTTCTCATCATTGTAGGTGTTGCCGGGTTTGCCCCTTCTCATGTCCGTCACAGTTTCATATGGAACCGTGTAGCAAATCCCAGTGGAAAGCCCAATGGCAACATTGGCCTAGATTTGTGCAATGAACACCTAAATTTGGAATTCAAAGGTAAGAATAACAATATTCTAGAAAATACAATTATTAAATAAAGATATTAAGTTATAACATTTCTATATACTATAACTCATGTCTGATTTATCGGATCTCCACACATTGTGCAACTACTTGCAGCCTTGGCTTTTACATCAAGGTAACATACCTGAGATTAAAAAATTAGCTCTTTCATTACATTTATGAAGGTATTTTTGTGACAGTAACAAAATGTCATGACATGATGGCTCAATGCAAAAACACATTGCATAACAAAGTAACTGCTGACTATAAATCATTACTACCTTATTTATAGAAAAAATTTTCGGCTTTTCAGAAATGCTCAAAAACGCAAGAGGAAACTACACTGATCGCGAAATAGGCAGATGTGCGCAGATGTCCGGACCATTTGGAAAGCAACTTGACAACATGTTCACCTCAGCTGGTATAGTGGATATGAGAAGTCACCCAACCAAGAAGAGGAGCAATGCGTACCTTGCTGATATAAAGAGATTTGTGCAAGAGTATCAAGCAGAAGCTCTGTGCGATTACATTCCAGGAAGGAATCATGATGGCTTTGAAGAATATCAACAGACAAACCGAATTAAATCTCCTACGGCTCTTGGACGAAAGTTATTTGCAAAGTCACAACACCTGGATATGTGTAAGAAAGCTGTAATCTAACATGTTTAAGGACTTAAATTGTAAATGCTTAATGATTCAGCAGTATTAACCTGCCTGAATTATGACATACAGTTTTGGGGGGTGAAATGGAGGAGCCAAAACGTCTTGTGATGAAATTAGCGTCATGAGACTAGCTACAACAAATGGGCAGTAAAGTGGGATGTATGAGGGGCACTTGCATATATTTGAAATTTTAAGTTTTGATCATTAGAATTTGCAGGCACTTGTTTGAAATTAGGTAAGGTTACTTGGAGGCATTAAAATTGGTTATCTTGCTTAATTGAGCAGATTAAAAGTTATCAATTAATTCAAAAATGCATGTGAATGGGCAATAATGGTGGTCATGTCAAATGTTTAAAGTTAATTAGTAAGTGTCAAAGCCAGGTGTCAGAGTCCTATGTACAAACATTTATTTAATCATTAGCTCATCCATTTCCAAACAAAGAAAAGGTGCTGTTGTCACAAAATTTACAACTTGGCATACGGGATATAATAACAACTAATAACAGTGTTGCCAATCAGCATGTACTATGACATCACTATTGTTCTGTATTTCAAATCATGCATGTCTTGCAACATCTAGGATTTTTCATTGCCTTTTCAAAACTTTCTTTGCTCATTTCTGGGATTACCAAATGCTCCAGCACACCACGACGAAAGCACTTTCTGCCATCTTTAACATTTATTATGAGCTGCTTGAGGCTGTTGTCCACTCGTCTTTTGTCTAGTGATCTAGGGTACACAAAAAGTGTAGCATTGCCCTGTCGGCCATCACGTGCACATCGACCAACCTCTTGCCAGTAAGACATGATATCAGGGGAACTACCCCAGTGCATTACATAATCAACGTCAGGTAAATTGATACCCATTCCAAATGCTACTGTTGCAATTACGCAGCGCAAGTTGGAATTAATTTGCACAATATCACTGGCAATTCTGTGTTGGCTTTCTTTGTCAGTGCCTGAATGGTACATGTCGACAAATCGATTCTGGACACAAGGTTTCTCTGGATCTGAGAAACCTTTCTCTCCTAGTGTAGTCACCATCCAACTGAAGATGTCTGCCACAGTATCAATTTCCCTGTAACCAGGAAACAGACACAGTTGCAAGCTGCATGAACCGATACAAAGACATTGGTCGTTGGTTGATGCGTAATGAAGTGCGCATACCTATTTATAAGAGATGAGTGTTTGCTGAATAAAACCCTGGTTACTTACGCTTCACATTTTCCAGTATTGATCATAAGTTTGTATGACTAGAGGGGGACCATTACTAGTTTGATTTTTGAGCATGCATCTAGGATAAAACCTGTATCAATTAAATAAATAAGTTGTGCCAGTGGAACGCTCCTTAAGAGTCCATTACATTGAGATGAAAATTACAGCAGACACTCATCTCAGCTGCTATGGGTTGAAATTATTTACCTGACATATATGATGGCTTTTGGTGCTAGCTTGCCATTTGTGCGTATCATATCCAAGTAAGTATGCAGAGCATTTTGGAAGGTATCTGCCTCTTTTATATCTAAGTATATGTTTGGTCTGCAACGGCAGAAGGTAATTGAATGTTTAATGTGTAGAGAAAATGTTGACATGCCAGAATATTGACAATCTGAACGTGAAATTATGTAGACATTTTACTTTGAAATTGTCCATGTTCAGGGTGTCATCGATCTGATTGTCCATAGTTCAACTGCACCCTGAACATGATATAAAAAGAAGGATTGGAAGAAATTAAGTAAAAACCTGTCAGGCACATCTGCCACTATTTCGATGCTTTCTCTAGGGAGATGCAGACATTTGAGAATTTCATCCACCATTACCGTGGTTGTAGTGGCTGTCAACATCATAATGGGCGTTTTGCAAAGCCTTGATCTCAACTGAGGTATCAGTTTATAATGACCTCTGAAAGTCTGTCCCCTGGTAACATTTGAAAATTCATGTCTAAATATGGGTCAATCTGTTTTAGAAATGATACATATATAGTAAAGAGCATAGTGTGCAAACTTCCCGCACCATGACACATATCTACTTACCATTGTGTTAAACAATGAACCTCATCAACTACCAATAGGGACACCTGTGTTTGAAATTTCCTAAGCCAGTCCCACCAGATTGATGTAGTGATGACCTCTGGACTAGCATAGATTAAGTTGTACTTTCCATGTTGTATATCTATGGCGACAGAAATATAATATCCAAATATAGTATACACTTATCAAAAATGTTTTTAATGACCTAATATATATTTTTTTAATTTACAAAACTTGGAATTTGCATGTTATGATAACCTAGACCATGAACTGTCTTATATTATGTGTACTCCTGGAAATCTCACCATTTACTTGTTCATCTGTCATTTCCTTTTGGTTGAGGATGGCTACTGGTTTAAGCCAGTTGACTGTTGACCACCGGGCCACTTGGTTTAACATGAGGCTCTTCAGAGGTGAAATCACTAATGTAATGTGAGGAACTTGCTGCGGGTTTATCTTGAATAAATCATTATTTATAACCATCATCATAATTTATCATTTACTGTAGTCCAATTCTGTATGGTATAGTCTGATTAGCCATAAGTGCAGTGAGATAATTATTTACAAGTTGGGGTTGTGTGAGATTTTATGAAAAGGTTGTGCAAGATTTTATATTAACCAAAATAATTAGTATTTTAATTATTTAATTGAAGTTTTTAAATTTATGCTTGCACCACTTGGTTTCTCTATTATTATACTATTCAAGAAGCTGGAGTATTCAGTGTGTACACAACTAGTTGTTGTTAATCTTAAATTTATTAAATTTACTTATGCATATATTTATATGATTCATATTATATACAGTGTGTACACAAAGTTGTTATTTCTGGTTGACCCAGATGAGGCAAAGTTATTATAAAATTTTAAATATAATACACGAGAATGTAATAAAATGTGCATTCTTGAAAAACTAATGTTTTGTATTTGTCTTATGAATAGGCAGCTTTCTGTGTCTCAGTGCTACTGGGTTTGAAGCTTAGTCAGCTTATATAACTAGCTGCCAGAGGCAGATCGCTGCAGATGTAATGATGAGATTATAAGGCTGCTCTGAGTCCACACCATGTTACACATTTAAATCCGTTGCAGTGCCCAGGCTGGGGATCAAACCCGGAATCTTTGCAGAGATGGCCTTACCATTAGGTCACCCATCTAATCCATCAAAATGCAGTTTTCATGATTTATTACGCCCTATATATATATGCACTTTGAGGAAAGACAATTAAGGACATGATTTATATGAAAATTTGGGAATTTCCCATCTTTACACAATGTTTACTTAATTGCAAACTTATAGGCCAATATAACCAAGGTTATATTGCAGCTCCTATTTGAATTATAGAACTTGCATTTTGCTGGTCTACTATGTTTTTTAAGGTCACTAAAGTCAGATCAATTATCGATATATATATATATATATATATATATATATACATTGGAGTAGATGCATAATATGGTGTTGGTAGATTGGCAATTAAGAAATCAAGTTATTTATTAGCCTTCCATAAGTCACACTTGTTAAAAATCCTATAAAGAAAAAAAATCTTAATTATTAATTTATATTTAGTTTCTCGAATTTCTCATGCAGAGTTGGTTTGTACACTTGGTGCAATAAATGAATTTTGATGATTTTTTTTTTGTCAAGCCCATTGATTAGGACTTAAGAGTCATTGGGGAAAATTTAAATAAAAGTCATACTTCCCAGACTGGGAAATATACATCCCATTGACAATTAATAAATTTAGATTATACTAATGCTGCATTGCATAATAACAATTATTAATATTATTGAAATTTTAGAACATATTACACTAAGACCAATGCAATCTAAATATAAAATAAGTGTCATCTCAATTGAAAATGAATTAGATGTATTAAATTAATTTTGCAATGTGTTCTGTATAAAATTAACATACATGATCAAGCAAAGGTCCCACTAGTGCAAAGCAAACACTTTTGCCAAAGCCAGTGGGCAAGATACCCAAAGTATGATGTCCTTGTGCTGCAGCACTAATAAGTCGAAGCTGCTCCTCCTTCAGTTGATAAGGCAGGAGTCTTTGAACAAAAGCCAGGCCTGATTGTAAACTATTCATATCTATTCAAACTTTCACAGTTAGCAGCCGAACTGCAAGGATCGACTGTTCCCGCCACTTTGGTGGATCTCAAGTGCCCGTGACGTCACTAGCCCAGCTTGTAGAGGCGTGGCCTAATTATTAAGTCACGCATGCGTAGTTCATCAAAACATTCACGGACATTTCAAGTACATTTGGTTGATCAACTTTTTCAGGAAAAGCTGGTGCTGACAGCAGGTAATCTAGCGAACAGTATTGGTTTGTTAGCGCCCACGTAGCTAAGTATTTGGCGATTAATTTGAGGTATTATATATGGCCCGACTCGTTTTAGTTTCTTTACAATCGTCAGTTGAAGTGCGACCCCCAAGGTTTTTCAATACATGGGTTTGGGACTGGCTTACGCACAACGCAAGCCAGTCCCATGGGGCTACCGTTTCCTAATTCTATAGTACCTGCTCTCGAAAGAAGTAAATAGGTTGATTACTCGGTTGTTTCACGGTTTCAAACACAACAGATATGATCATGACATTTTGGACGATAACAGTCATAATGGCAATATATAAACTAAATGACAAAGAAGTTCAACTTTGAAAGTGAAAGTCACCAGTAGTTGCGGGCAAGCTCCTTCATCCATATAAAAAAGACCCTAATCCATTTGATGCCTGGCAGTAAGAGGCTGGATCCCATCAGAGGCCACATTAAGAGGCTAGATCACCTTATAGAGGCTTACCCACCCAAAGTAATCAGCATAAAGTCGTAAATTCGTCGAGGTCTCATTTATTATGGCAGTAATCAACCTGCCCTATAATCATGATAATAAGGAACTGCAGAATGCTGCAGGAAATAGCCAGATTGCAGATATAAGCCTCCGTCATTAATCCTAGCACAATGTATATGGACTAATGGTTATTACAAGAAGGCTATATGCAATGGATAACACAAGCAGGTGGAAATTGCAATCAGCCGAACGACAGCAAGCAGGAAATACGACAAGTACCTGCTCAAAATGACACTGTAAATTAATTGACAAGGTTCTCACCAATTTGACAGCGCATGTCTTGAATGACTATAATCCTCATAGTCTTTTCGTAGTCTCACAAAAAGTTAGTTAATTTTGTCTGAGAAGTTACTTAGCTTGGGTCAATGTCATCATGTAAAGTGACATGTTGTGAGTGATTATGACTGATGGCTAGTCCGACAAACTGGCTCACTGCCCTATCGCAAATGACAGCAATGTTTCGGTCTAACTAATGGCACCCATAACACCAATAACCATTCAAAGTAATTGGATATTATAGCTCAAAATAATTTGATATTTTCGTGTCTTTGCCAAGACATCTAAAGGATAGCAACAACACACACACAAAATTGGAATTTTGTCGTCTTAAATATTTCATGCTGCAACTAACCTATATTTTCCTTTTTTGTAATCTAAACTTCAGACAAAATAACTTCAAAGAGATATTTACAATGAAGCGATTATTGTATATATCTTTATTGTATTCCCTTTGAACATGTTTTATTCGTGCGCAGTTAATCATTCATGGTAAATGAAAATAACAATGAGCTGAAATACTGAGCCGATGAATTTGGCTCCAATATGCTAATGAAAATTGTGGAACAGGTGCATGCAAATTACAGTAACTGCTATATCGCTATGTTCTTAGTCATAATGACTAAAATTTTAGTCAAAGCACGTCACCTTTGTCAATACTGTCAAAGGCTGACGATCTGGCATGAGCTATCATAAAGTCGTTTTTCGATTCAGATTACAAAATAGAAAGAACTTATAACAATGCAGCTGGGTGGTCTAGTGGTAAGACACTCGCCTGCTCCTCTGAAGGACCCGTGTTCAATCCCGGGCTCGGGCACCCTTCATGAGCTACATCCCAGCTGGATGTCGTTCCGATGAGACGTTAAATTGGCGGTCTCTTATACTCGGTGTCTATGCTGAGGCAAGTAAAAGATCCCACCCATGGGGTAAATGTGTGACATGGGTGGACTCCTCTCTCTCACCTCATCAATCAACCCTCGATAGTGGCAAGAACTTGCCTTAGGGGGCTGCACTTTCCACACCTATCTATCTATAGATAAATGCACTTTCCACATCTATCTATCTATATTCCGTACAATGTAATTATATCAGCCTAATCATGCTACCCCCTTTAAGACATCTTTTTGATGCTGCATGATAGATTGGCTAAAATGGAAGTCATTCAAAACTGCTAAGGTAGTGCTCAAACGACTTTCAATATAACATTCTCCCATATAAACATGAAGCTCCACATAGTACCTCAGAAGTAAACATGGCCATCAGGACAATTTGCCGGGGACTTGGCACTGGGCACGCAGCTCCCATTAAACATTCAAGATGACACCGTTTAGAAGCTTCACAGGTCTTTTATTACATTAGTCGGGTTATGCAGGTGATAGACTCTCATGAAACTTTACTCGACTACCAAGTGTATCAGGGGCCATGTATACATTATAGAAAGCACACAAGCTAGAAACAGCCCCATTAAGATCACTACATTTACACTGAAAACTAAATCCCGAGTAACGCGTTACTTTCTGGGCATTTTGACTGTGTCTGCAATTACTGATCTCTTAAGCATTTTTTGACTATTAGGTAATTTTGCTTTATTGAACATTCAGAATGATTAACTTCCAAATAAAAAAGTTATATCACTTAATCAGCCTTAGTAAATGCATGTCATTCATGCAACATGCTTTGATTACGAATGAATGGATTTCATAGACATGCAGAGGTCACAAAAGACATACATGTCAATTCAAAATCATTGCAGCTATAGGGGTCAGTCAGTCTAGACATCACCAAACAGCTAAAATCTTATCCAAAAGGATTTTCATTTCATGCTGGGAAATAAAGCATATTCAATGAATAGCAAATACAGCCTTATTATATATTATCTATTCTATCAATCAAAGGATTGCACAACGAAGATCTGCTCGCAATGTAAGCTAAATATACTCCTAGGAAGTAGAAGGCAACTAGAGGCTATGAGCAAAAGGATAAAATGTTCTATCTTGGCCCTTGATCTACAGTGTATGCCTCCAGGACCCATTGGCCATATGAGATCATAATGCTGTACTTCTTATATATATATATATATATATATATATATATATATTAGAGAGAGAGAGAGAGAGAGAGAGAGAGAGAGAGAGAGAGAGAGAGAGAGAGAGAGAGAGAGAGAGAGTGAGAGTGAGAGAGAGAGAGAGAGAGAGAGAGAGAGTTTTATTGTAAGCAGAGCATCAAAAAGATACATGTGTCATAAAAGTAAAATACAAGGATAAAAAATAATAATATCCATATATATAATGATAAAGTAAAATAAAAGCAAAATCTACACGAACATAACTAAGTTACATATTAAAAATATCCATATAATAATTATGTTTAACTATATACACATGAATTAAACAAGGCACCATCAGGACAATTAGCACAATCAATGCACCATAGACAATTAATACTGAGTACAAATAAGCGTGATAAGTCAGCAGCAGTGGTTATTTACATATGTAGAGAATGTATATTCAATTATATTGTCTATTTTAGTAGTTAAAAAGCAAAAAACAAATATATGTACAAATGGCTGCATCCAAGTGAGCCACAGCCTTATTTGGAGGAACAACTTATATACTGGAAATGACCTCAAGAGCACGAACTGATTAGTATAATAACACTACAATATATACTTGACTATTTGCACTCAGTCATACTAATGATACTACATGTTACTAGCAAAGAGACCTATGGAAAGAGCGGCCAGTTCTTCATTTGCATAAGCCATAGCCGCCATTTTAGGGTTGGTCCATGACAAGCCCGCAGCGATGGTTTCACATCAAAACAATGAAAGGATTTGTTCATTTAATACACTAATGAAAATCAAATAACTAATCTGATAGATTTATTAGGGAATCACATAAGGAAACATGTAAAGTTCAAAGTCAGTGTTTTACATTAATTTTAAGCACGCAGAAATACGACGTCACAATAGCAAAGTACACTTATTTTCGCCCAAAACACATCGTTTCAAGGGCCCTGACGCCTCAGGGTATATCTTCTCTGTGGTAACTAGCGAGAAACAACACTAAAAAATTGTTTTGACAGAAAGTTGCCATCCTTTTTACAACAGACACAGAACGTATAGAAAATAGAAAATAAAAAAGTAATTAAAGTACACGATTGTGTTACAACTTGCTTATGAAGGTTACTTAATATTATTATCAGCTCTCTATATGGAATAGTGCACTTGTCTCGACTCAGAGCTTATATACTGGAAATTACCTCAAGAGCTCGAACTGATTATTATAATAACACTACAATATATACTTGACTATTTGCACTCAGTCACACTAATGGCGGCTATGGCTTATGCAAATGAAGAACTGGCCGCTCTTTCCATAGGTCTCTTTGCTTGTTACATGTTTTTTTTTTCATTTGTTTATTATTTTGGTTATATCATGAACATTTTCCACATAAGTTATGGTGATGGAACTTAGGGAAGGAAAATTTCAGAGTTTCAAGTTTGTAGAAAATGGGTCAGTGACAAGACAATGACTACTGAAACCATGGTATCATCTCAAGTTCTCAACACTTGTAGCAATCACAGTGGAAGGTCGTTATAAGACCACCTAAATAGTGTGGCCACCATGATGCAAAGACCACCAGATTTTGGCCAAACTGTACATGTTTCCAATGTTTTATACTTCTATTGAGATAATCTATTTTTTATAGTGAAGTTTTACTACAAATACCATTAATCCGCACATTTCCCACCACCTGTAATGATGCAATACAATTCATTTCTAGCTCTTTGTTTCAGCAACCAGAGCAGTTGCATCATCATCACCATCACGTCGCAGAACACACAGAGCATCTAATCAGAGCAGCATCCATCTACCTCTGCTGCTGCTGCTGCTGCTGCTGCTGATGCTGGTAGTGCTGATGCTACTGCAAATTAATTCTGCTCTCTGGCAGCACAGATTTGAGTGGATCAAGTCATGGTAATCTGACCGTGCTTCACACAGAAGCCAGGGATCAAACGTCATTTGTCTAGCCATGCAGGTAAAACTCCTGCCACAGGAAATATCCAAAAGAATGATGCTAAAAGCGCCCTAAAAGAAAATAACGACCGCACAAGTTGACGTTGATAAATTAAAGGGATTTGTTGCACAACGTTTTAATTTGCCTCCGAGGCAACTTCTGATTAATTATAATTGCCTAGCAATTGATTCAAGTGCCGATTTCTCATTATGGCCTCACATGATAGAGGACTTGTTTACAGCTTTTACGACTCATAGAAAAGCGAAGGAGAGAACTTTTACAGCAAATCACTGGGATTCATTTCCTATCAGTGTGATCAGCCCAGCTGTACTTCCGAAAAACTTCAGGGATAGAGAATTGTGAGAAAGAAGAGAAAGCAAAAGAAAAGAATATCAGACATTGTGAATAGCAAAATCAAGCACAGAACCTTGGCTAGTGGCGGGGCCATGTCGACAGTGAAAAATAGTCGCTGAAAAAGTCCAATCTCGCTTGTGATCTCCTGTAATTCGCTGGCGGAATGAATGGATTGGAGCCATCAGTCTCATCGGTGGTGTTTTCTCAGCAAATGCACCGAGTATTAAGGACAGCGAAGAGATAACTTGCGAGCGAGAGGAATTTTAGACCGTGGTGTTGTCGGTTGAGAGGACCTTCGCGGGCTCAGTGGACTGTTGTTGGCTCTTCGGGCTCAGCGGACTGTTATTGGGCCCCGTGACAAAGCCCTGCTTCAATTCTTCCTTCATAAATCACGCCCGACGCACCCTTTCCAATCGATGGGAATTCCAGACAATCTTGCAAGATGCACTCGTTTATAATGAAACACTTAAGGAATCGTGGCCACATCTCGAATCTTGCAATTCCTTGATGTTATTGCTCTGGATGACATGCCAAAATTGCTGCATCTATTTGTTTGCTGTGCAAAAACTATGCAGTCTAATTGCCAACGCTCTTTTGTCAATATGGCAGACAGAAAAAAATATCAATTGAACTGTCCACGTGAAAAAGGCATTACAAAATCATTATCTAGCAGTGCACGACTATACGTAAATACTAGACCTGAAACACTTACTGTAGCTAGCCCTGCATATAGACATGCATTATTACTGAGATTGACCAGCGTTTGTAAATCAGCTCAGGAATACACGCACAAGCACAATTCCAACCGGTGAACACAAAATACCATTTTAATAGCTAGTATATTATTTAACTACACTCCGCTTAAAATAAAACAAAGACAATACACATTTTAAACATTATTCGCAAATTACTGCTTCCTTTACAACCTGTTATACAAAGTTGGGCTGACAAGTCGACAACTAACCGCAAGTGGACATGACACATTTCGGATCTTTTCATCAATCAAGGAGGCTGAAGCAGCAGGAATCCTGACAAAAGGATTCTATGGGCACAAATCAGGGAGATGCAGATCAGCCGGAACCATTGGTGGCTGCTGGTGGCCTATTGGAAGAGCAATACAGTGTGCTGGGCTATCCATCAAGCCATACAAAGCATAGGGATCATGCCCCTGCCCGGACTCTGAATGCAGAACAATGACTGAGCAGGCTATATCAATCAGATCTGTCCACCGCTCTGGCCCTTCATCAGAAATCACTGATGCCTAATTCATGGAATTCAATAATAGTCCATTGGTCATACTACTCCACTCTATACAGCGGTCACTGGTCACTGGTCAAGGTTTCTGTGCAGTCCACATCAGCGTATGTGCCATATATGGTATAATAAAGACACATTTTCACTCACAAAATATTTCTGCCAGGTGAATAAAGATGAATAAAAAAAAGATAAATTGTTGTTATGATGGGGAAAAAACCATCTCAAAATATTGAAAACCAATATTTGGACTGGTAGAACTTTACTATTGTATTTTACCTCATTATCAAGACACCAGACCATGCACCCAAGGGTGGTTCTGAGAGCGAGGTTCTATTGTACGTAAAGACATTGGGTCTGCTGTACTGTTCCAGGCCCCATACATGTCCTATACAATATACACATACACTCATCATTACACTTGCTTCGATCAGCTTGCCATATGATCTGGGTAAACTTATAATTACAGTATATATTTTCCACAAATCACTCTTTAGTCTTTATGGCAGAAAAAGTAATTTAATGTCAAAGAAAGCCACACACAAGACAGTACTTGAAATTTCTTCACAAGTTTGGACTATTCGCTTCAAGTGAAAGAATCGAGCAGGGACTTGTCTAGTAAATCTTTTGTTCTCTTTTCTATCATGTTTTTCTTACTCTTTCTGTCATTTTTTAAATCTTTTTCTGGCAAGGCAGAGTCGTGATCTACACAACCTCTGATTTAAAGGAACCAATGATTCTTGAATCTTGAAGCTTTCAAGCTCACACAGTCAGCTGGTTCAGAACAAAGGGACCTTTATTCAGAGCATGCCTCAACTGCCTCCCAGATTAGCAGCCAACACAGAGAAGACTGAGCTTCACAAACTACTCAAACTAAGTGGTCGTTTGCCTCCTTGGTAGGTTGATTAGTTGGTTGGTGTGTACCTATATGGTTAGTTAGGTAATTAGTTCACTCTTGTTCGTTGTGTTATGCATTTACACACTGCAAATATTTAGGCCACAAACATGTAAAATCGAATGCAATTGAAAAGCTATTCAAGAGGTCTATGCATTTTTATGTTAGATGGAGAAACTAAAAAACCATTAGAATTTTGAATTCCTGATATTTTAAACCTCAATATATATACACTGTATACATTTAAATTTAAAATGAAAAACAGTCAAAGAATCGTGAGAATCACTGCTGAATATAGCTTAACCTGAAACTATTTTACGAAACAATAAGACTGAATTTGAAAGATTGATAAAAAGTTAATATTCCATCTAAATGACACGTTTCTTCTTCAAAATACAGAGAATAAATGCTCCTGTTTAAATGGCAAACTACCGACAGATTATTATTATTTTTTTTCATCTGAAAATTATTGAAACTTTGTATATACAAGTTGCGAATTGCAATGCCGTTTCTTCTTTTATTTAGATCCAATAGCTCTCACAGTTCCCAGGCATGACATTAAAATAACAGCCAATACAATTTTGAAATGAAATTGCAAATCCCATAAGACGAAGATGTAAATCTTGGGGAGTCTAATTTCTGCATCAGGCAGGCTTCCAGGCAACAATTCGCACCTCAAAGGTACCATAAAACAATGGGCTTATTCTCAAGGCATCCTCTAATGGGAATTCGGCAGTTGTCTATTGACATTACAAAGGCTAGGCGAATGGCATTTTCCCTTGCACTGGGAGCAACAAGCAGCTCACCAACAGACAATAATGCATTGCCAGAACCGCAACAAATACAAAAGGCCAACAATCCTCTTTTTCGCCATTTTCAATTCAACATTACCACAAAAAAGAATCAGCAACAGCATCAACAACAGCAGCAGCAACAGCATCTACAGCATCAACAACAGCAGCAGTAGCAGCAGCAGCAACAACAGAAAATCTGTATTTATTCCATTACAATCATCTAGCATTTGATTCAACCGGATTTTCAGAAGCCTCCAACAATCTCTGAGGATTTTCCGGTTTTATGATTTTTTTTCTTCTCTATTTTTAAGGCATTTGGCTTAAGCTAATTCTCTAACTGACAGAAGCTTCATCTAAATACTTCTTCAGTTTTCAATGCATCGAAGAACAAATCTTCAACTCAACAAAGCAAATCGGCCATGAACTTCTAACTGTTCGGATGATAAAAATTGCAAAGGCTAACCACATATTCAATTAGATGCAACCATATTCAAGCAGAATCGCATCATACGTTAATTTTATATGTCAGTGTAAATTACTGTCTAAGATGAATTATTTTTACAAATTAAAATTCAATGTTGGTGATATGGCATTAGTATTAGGTCAAATGAGGGTAACCTGCTTATGCTACAACATTCTCTGTGTTTCATGCTTCACTTTAAGTCTTATGAAGACTTAAGGCAGACAAATAGCATGGCTCTTTAAAAATATGGTTGCCAGTTACTTCAGAAGCCTATTTTTTGTGTAGCTGGTAAATTCTGATTTATATTCTTAAAGACCCCAGTAATGAGCCTTAAAGTGTGTTTAGTTTGATTGATGGGAATGCATTCATGGATTAAGCCAAGTAATCCATGAAGCATTGCTACAGAGTAACAACCGGTTTTCTGAAGAAAACCATAATTTATATTGGGAAGTCGACATTGAGACCCCAATGCAGAATTTACCAGCCTTAATGGTGAGATGGTATTAGTTATAACAGTAAAGTAAAGCACAAGTTCCAAAATTGTACATAACAAAGAAGTAAGATATAATGTCAAGAGTGCGGAAGACCCCAAAATGGTCTTAATTGGCAGGTGGTCTTAATAGGGGTGACTCGGAGGCAGGGCTCTACTATAAAATGTTCAAACTTTTATAAGCCATGCAAGTGCAACGAAATACAACAGAAGGTCTCTTACTTCAGCATTAAGTTCAGAGAATGCCTTGCTGTGCCTGAGGCAGGAGATTATAGTGACGAACAAGCCTAATCCTGGCCACATCCTGCATAACACGAACAGTTGAGTCCGCTTGAGCCAGGGCAGAAATAACATGGGGATAACTTAAGCGATTAGCATGGCAGCTTGCTTGTTCAGTTGTTTGTCCAGGGGCGAAAAGCAAACACTCACGACAGCCCAAGCATTTCTCCTTAAGCCGAAGCACTAGTTCTTGGCTGATACGGCTGCTCCACGTCATCAAAATATGATGATTACGTCAGCAAATATTGCAGCCTTCAAAATAGAATTAAATCGATAATTGTCTTGAATGGAAAAGTTACTTTGAGAAAACTGAGTAAGCTCACTGGAATAAACTGGGTTACTCTAATATTGCCATTCGAGTGTAGTCGACAAACTGCCTCCCAATGTGTGCTTGCAAATGACATCAATGTTTCGCTATCACCTCCTCAGAAATCACTGCTTGTCTTTATAAGACGAGGTGGTCTTAATTCTGTAATATTATAGATTGTATAAGATTTTACTCACTGTTTGCGGACTCCCAAGATGGTCTTTAATTCGACATGGACTTAAAATCGGGTGATCTTCATTATGTGATTTCACATGAAAGTTATTTGCTAGTTTTACTTTTAACTATGTAATTCTACCTATTGTGCACGCATCACAAATCAAACTATGTAATTCTACCTATTTTGCACGCATCACAATTCAACCTATGTAATTCTACCTATTATGCACGCATCACAAATCAAACTATGTAATTCTACCTATTGTGCACGCATCACAATTTGGTAAGCGTTATATTTAGAATGTGACGTCATTAATTTATGCAGAGAAAAGAATCCACAAATGTCATCGCCAAACGTGCACCAACAACAAATGACACTTTATCAATGCCGTGATTAATTGCTTGACCAATAAGCAAAGAAATCAAATACCCTGTGGATACCATCAAATGAATGTGTTTAAAGAATTCTGGTACAACTAGGTCCCCATGCATTAAACAGGCCCTGGATTCTGTTTTTATTCAAAATGCACTTATTCAAGCAATAACCTCAAGATGTGCTTTGAATTAGTGCAAATTCAACGTTTGCAAAATGTTAGTTGAAAACAAGCCTGTTGGATTTGCAACAAAGGATCTGCTTTTAACATTGGCAATGGATCCAGGGCTGCACAAAGTACTTCAGTTTGTAGGTACTTGGAAAGATACATTAATACTGTTTAATGCTGTTTACAGCTGTTGAGTGCCAGAAATATGGCTTGTTTGCCGTTTTATACGTCATATTCCTCTGATCTCAGCTGAGATATCTCTTGTGTAAAACATCAGGCCTATCATTTGCTCAGCACCAGCTACATTCTCTCTAACAGATGCCACTAAGGCATGATATCAAGTCATTGTTCACCTTTCACCTCAAAGCATTGGCCTTGCATGGCTTAATGTTGAAACACTTCACTCAAAGATAATTAATTATATGCCATACATCAATCACACTGAATATTGTACATTAATATGCACAGTAAATAATTCATGTTTCCATTACCCACTCAGGTTATGAGGGAAAAATTATAGTTGACAGATGAAGTCAACTCCGATTCTATGCTTTCTTGGTGAGGGACTGGCCAAAACCCATTTACGTCATTCCAGTTTTCCTTGTTCAGTAGGAACCTAAGGTTGAAGGCACTCTTGATCTGCAATATTGTGGTCTAGGCCTAAACAATGATGTAGTATATGTTATAACAGCTGTTGAATTCAACTGCATTGTTCCGATGTCACTGGTAGGAAACTTGGATTAGTCAATAAGACTTGCTGCAGAGGTTAACATAACGGTGAGATGGTAAAGCTTAAGAGTCCACACCAAGAAATTAAAGCTTAGAGTCCACACCATGTTGTACATTTGCCCTATGGGTGGGGTAAATGCCCAGCATAGATACGGATTACAAGGCACCACCAAGAAAAGACCAATTTAACACCTCCTGCAAATGATATCGAGTGAGGCAATACTGCAGTATAAAGCATAATTCCACTTTATTTGCCTTCCGTCCCTATTCTCCATTACAGCAACAGACTTATCCTCTGAGAAATAAATGTATCACCACTTATCGGCTTCCCATGCCAACCGCAGCATCCATCGATTATTGAGAATTATGGTGAGAAGTTTCTTTGCAACTGGAAATCCCTGTTATGGATAATGGTGGGAGACTCTCACATTGACAATTCTGGCTGAATTATATCGAGTTCAGGAGTACACACAGTCTGACACAGGGGTCACTGACATATCCATAAACAGAACATAGCTGTCCAAGTATATGGATTGCAAAGCCATGAGAAATTGTCTGTGGCAGATTGCAATAGAAATGAGAAAACTCCATAAAATGCAGCTCAGGGCATCTGTTGTTCTTTCTTGGCAAGGTTTTTCTTATCCAGGCAAGGTTTAGCTGGTTTCAAGAGGTTTAACGTTTCATTATGCTCAATAGGGCTATTGTTTTCTGTAATCCAAATAACTCCGCAAAGACCGCCAGGAATACAATGGTTTGTCCATGAAAGGTGTGATAACAAGCTCTCTAAATCATTTGTTGAAACTGACCAGGAATAGTGAAAAAGAGATTGACAAGTCATCCATGATAAATATGACTGTGACGTCATAAAAGTTGCCAATGACATCACCACATAAATATGCCATCACTGTCATACATGACCCAAAAACAGATATCCAACCAATCAAATCAGTCAGATTAAAGATCTAGCAATTAATTAAACGAGGTAGTATTATCTAAATTGAACAGGTTTAAAAAAACTCTCACTTTGTCTACAATCTGAAAGCACACAGGCAAAAAACTAACTCGGGGTAATCTTTACGGAGTTCTGCAAGGACATTCCTTAATTCCTCAACAGTTGCACAAGTGTCCTCTCTAGCAGACATCTTGGGAGATTTGCTGGGCCAATTATGCCAGTAACATGATAAGGCATATTATTATTCAATCTGGCCAAGCATGGAGATACAGTTATCTGCACATTTATCTCATTGCAACCAGACCTTCAGAATTTTAATACAAGCTAACAGATTTACAATGCGCATCAATTGCTCTGAATACACAGACCAAAATTATTCTCTCATATCCTTATTTCAATAAATCCTTTGTTTATCCCATCTCTTAAAACATATTCCTACAAAATAAACAAAAAGGCATATTGGCAAACAGAAACAAGAATGTGGTGGTGGTGGTGGATTAGGGCTTTACGTCCTGTATTTCTGCACCTGATGGGCTAATTAGGACAGGTAGGGATCATGGCAATGAGATGTAGGATGAAACAGCCATCCAACATAGGCTCAACCGGGAATTGAACCCTGGACCCAGTGGTTGGAAGCCCAGTGCGCGCTACCACTGAGCTAGGGCCCCACCCCGAAACGAGAATGTACAATGTACTCTAGTTATAGTGAGCACTGAGTAGCCTTAATTGTAAGGAAATAGCGTCTACTACATGGCCAAAAGTGCCATGTGCGTTTTCCATGAGAAGGATAAACACATGGAAAACGCATGGTTTTTAGCTAATTATAATGAAGCAAAAACCATGCATTTTTCATGAGTTTATCGAAACGCATGGAAAACGCACGTGGCACAATTGGCCATGTACCTGTTGATTCACAGTGCAGGTAGCAGCGACTTATGTTTTATCTCATATATCTTCTTGACTTATTATTTTGCATATATTCATCACTTACAGTAGTCAGATTTCAGTGTGTATGATCTAATCAAGCAGGGAAAAGCTATCACAACAAAAGGAAGAACTATTGCCTCCATATAAATTAGGAAATAAAGTAACACGAGTCTTTCCTACTTTCCACTCAAGGGATCATGAGTCGACTGACAGACTTGCACAGTAGATTGGCCACAATATTCACGATTCACTAAATATTTCTATTAGATTTTGCCTTCAGCAGCTGAGCCCCAGCTCTTTTTATTCTCCTGTGACACAAAGACATGGAATTATTTGTCGGTGAAAATAATGTTTCCTTAAATAAGTAGTGGACATTCAGGGTCACTGGTGTTTAGATGCTAAATGTTGAGGGTTTACAATCAGCTATATATTGTGTTTTATGCACGCATTCTATAGCATTCTATAGCAGACTCATAATTACAACACAGGTTAAACCCAGTATTTATCAACTCCCTCTAGAGGGAGAACAAATAGTTAAGCACAAGTACTTGAGAGCTCACACCAGCGCCATGATTGTGGTAGTCTTCTCATGCTGATGCAATAATTATGAGCTTTTGCTTGCATCCCTCATACGTAAGATTAGCATACAAAATATGTAAGAAAGGGTTTTAGGTTAACCTGCATTAAAATCCTAAAATCCCCAGTAGGTATAACTTATAGTTCCATCAGGTTCCACAGTTTGGTTTGATTTCCTCGGGTTGTGATTCACTATTGAGGTATGTACAATGCACATAGTTTAACATGTAATAGACGAATAAAATCATGCATATAAAGGACTTTTCAAACTCACCAAATGAAGACACTTATAAACTGGTAAATATGACACTCACCTGAAAAGATAAAAAAGATAAAAATCAGTAACAATACAGTTAAAATGTCTAAAATAATAACAATTAAATGTTTAACTGTATAATACATTATTCCATGCCTAGGTGCATTTTCTCCCCTATACAAGACTTTTCCCGGGAACATACAGAGGGAAAGTTAGCTGTGTAAGGGAGTATACTGATACTAAATTATATATATAATAATAAAAATAATACAAAATCTGAGGCATGGGATACAAAGGTCATACTATGGGTTGATGCAGTATATCCCCGATATACCCCGCCCCCCTCGGGGGAGTATATTCGGGATATACCGCGTCATCACATGACATAACCTTTAAGTATATCCACACAATACCAAAACTCATATCAAAAACCACAAGGAACCTAGTGCTTGACTCACATCACAACGTGACCCAGGAGATAATCACACTAGCACGAATGATGAATTTAATTAAATCAGTGATCAGAAAATGTCATTGCATGACATTAGGTCGTAAGCCACATGAGAAACTTCGTTACTTCGGTGGAGTTATGAAATTTACAAGGACATCCATTGCAACAGACAAGAATAGCCTGCCACGCAAAAAAAAAGAAGAAGGAAAAAAAAAAGCATAATAATCACAAAATTGAGTTCGAAATTTGAGATGACTGACAGAGGGGTATCAATTTGGCAGAGAACATGCGGGTGGAATCAGCAAAATAGGTAGAATAGATATGAAATGATAAAAAAAATAAGTATGTATATTTTTAGTTCTGTTGCTTTGTTGTTATACCATAAATTCCATAAATATTTTACATGGACGAAATAAATCAGTAGTGTCAATGACAAGACATACACATTCCCTGTTGCTAGAAAAATACAGCAAAATCAATTCCATAATGCATAGATATATATGTAAGTGAAAAATACTGATCATTTAAACCATTAAATCATGCATAGTCATGTAAATTACATGAGTTTGAATGATAAATAGGTCAGAACTGAACTCTCTCGGTCAATAAAAATCTATCCATCTATCTATGAATACATTAAACCACAGGAATGTCTATTGTAAAGCCACCTTCATACTGTGGAACCTCGCCAATAAGATCACCCATCCAAGGTGCAAATTATACGAGTCTAAACTGGGTGGTCTTATTATTGAGGTTTTACTGAATCAGGACTCCACTGTAGCTCATGAACTTCAGCAGTTTACACGATTAAATCTCTCAGGTAACAGCAGCTATAGCTTCAGGCCCATTAGAAACCAATGCATTTTTACTTAATAATTCCAACAATTAGCAATTGTAAAATTATTCGATCACAACCACCTCCATTGCACCTCCACTTAATAATGTACAATTATGCCATTATAACTTATACAATGCATACAGGTGCAGTGCACTAGTACACACAAGTATAAACTTGAAAACAGCAGCTGCAGCATTAAACACCAGTTATTGCTTGTTACGAGTACAAAGCCAATAAAGTTGAATTGACAAAATAATCAACATAACTATTGATCAGTAATCAATAACTCATCCAAGGCCAAGGGAAATCCTTCAAGAAAAGATCGAACATATCATTAATGGTGCCTCGATCACTTATTAATGTCAGTTACACTGGAATTTATCCAAGATTGGTAATAATCTTGATTTTCTCAAGGAGAATGTCGTCGGTGACATTTAAAGTTATTTTATTGTAACTTATGAAGAATCACGTTGGACTATACAGTTACCTAACTTATGCTAATTGGTGTTTCTATAGGCATACAATAGGATATTATGCAAACAAAGTTTCAGAAGTTTGCAAGTTAGTATCTCCAATGAATCATACAACTGGGTGTGAACAGAGAGCATACTTTTCAAAGCTCTCTGATGTGAATTTACTCATGTTACAGTAGATGTCTTAGACTTGGAAACAAAACTCCAGAGGACGTCATGTGAATCCAGGACTCCCACTAGATAATGAGGCAGTTCCTCAACCAATGGGTGCTCTGGATTCACATTACATCCTCTTGAGTTTTCTTGTTTCCAAGTCCATGAAATCTTCTGTAATACTACAAAGAAATGTACTATCGTAACAAACAGTTTGCTAAATTTCCCATGGTAACGTTGCATGAACATTATCACATCTTTCCACAAACTTCCCGTGGTAAAGTTGTACGAAAATTATCACATTTTTCCACAATTTCCCATGGTAAAGTTGTACGAACATTATCACATCTTTCCACAAATTTCCCATGGTAAAGTTGTACGAACATTATCACATCTTTCCACAAACTTCCCATGGCAAAGTTTCACGAACATTATCACATCTTTCCACAATTTCCCATGGTAAAGTTGTACGAACATTATCACATCTTTCCACGAATTTCCCATGGTAAAGTTGTATGAACATTATCACATCTTTCCACAAACTTCCCATGGTAAAGTTGTACGAACATTATCACATCTTTCCACGAATTTCCCATGGTAAAGTTGTATGAACATTATCACATCTTTCCACAAATTTCCCATGGTAAAGTTGTACGAACATTATCACATCTTTCCACAAACTTCCCATGGCAAAGTTTCACGAACATTATCACATCTTTCCACAATTTCCCATGGTAAAGTTGTACGAACATTATCACATCTTTCCACGAATTTCCCATGGTAAAGTTGTATGAACATTATCACATCTTTCCACAAATTTCCCATGGTAAAGTTGTACGAACATTATCACATCTTTCCACAAACTTCCCATGGCAAAGTTTCACGAACATTATCACATCTTTCCACAATTTCCCATGGTAAAGTTGTACGAACATTATCACATCTTTCCACAAATTTCCCATGGTAAAGTTGTATGAACATTATCACATCTTTCCACGAATTTCCCATGGTAAAGTTGTATGAACATTATCACATCTTTTCACAAATTTCCCATGGTAGAGTTGTATGAACATTATCACATCTTTCCACAAATTTCCCATGGTAAAGTTGTACAAACATTATCACATCTTTCTACAAACTTCCCATGGCAAAGTTTCACGAACATTATCACATCTTTCCACAATTTCCCATGGTAAAGTTGTACGAACATTGTCACATCTTTCCACAAATTTCCCATGGTAAAGTTGTATGAACATTATCACATCTTTCCACAAATTTCCCATGGTAAAGTTGTATGAACATTATCCCATCTCTCCACCAGAGAGTGTGGTGCTGGTGGTGCTGCTTTGACGTCACAATAGCAATTGCGTTCTATTTGGAAGAGGTTGACAGGAGGCAAAACTGGTGAGGATAAAAGGTTTGGACAGACTGACAGAGAAATATTGGCTGAAAATGGAACAGGAAGGAAACTGTGGATGACAAGCATTGGAAAAAACAGTTAAGGCGGGCAGGAATCAATGAGGACATGAAGGCTGCCACAACTTGTGGGTTGTGCCTAGTACTCCCCGACTCGCAGCCAAAAAATCCTCTGAGTTTGGTCTAGAAATTCACGCACACACATTCACATTTGCTCTGTTTGCTGTGTCATAGTATATTGATTGAAACAATGTTAGATATTGATTGCAACAATGTTGCTTCCAAAGTTAGTTGGTACCGCTATCGAGGATTACTTAGTCAGATTCTGTGTAGTCTTTGTATTAGATGTGAGTGGTACACAAAATTATATTTGGGCACACCTAACATTCGTTTCATAGGCAACATATCTTACAGTACAACTCTGCATGTGAAAGTCACCCGTCAAGCAGGATCTACACTTTGGTAGACCACTGTGCTATCTGCTAAACTAGCTACCTAAAGCCCCCAGAAATTCAATCCAGAACTACACAATCCTATTGAAAGCAAAGCACAATGGCGATTGCAATCAAAATTCAAATATATGTAAACAATGCTTCTAGCATATACCCTCATTCTTGATATACTGCTAAATCAGTTAACAGAGTGTATGTTAGTATGGGGTAAGACAATGCCATCCACAGGACATCTGAAGATAGGACTGGATAGGTATGGATAGGTATGGCTTCAGGCAGAGATGGCTAAAGTCAGCCACAATTAAAGGTTGGTATATAGATCATTAAAGACCCAGAACTTCTGCATACTACACCACTGGTCTGTCACATAATAGCTGCAGCCCATCTACTAGTGGTAGTCATTACTACCGGCTATATTGGGGTTGCTACAGACTGGTGTTCCTGCAATCACTGACTGGATTCATTTGCTGCATTCCTGAAGGGCTTATTCTATCTGCTACAGTGGCCTTCTTCCACTAATACAGTGTTGTCACACGAGCTATACAGAACACACAACATCCAAAAAGTGAGTACAACCCTGATGAGTACTTCAAAGTGGAGTGAATCACCATTTCCTCTCATTGTCATTCTTTGGACAAATTTTATGTTCATTTCAGTCGTCAAACCCACAGCATATCACACTGAGATAATTTGATATTACAGATCATATACTGTCCAATTTAATATGAGCACTCTATTTTGTTTAATATTGCATCTTAAAAGTGCACTGTCTGTCAAATTTGCACATTAAAATAATGATATAAATCAATACTGCCTTCTTGTCTCATGATATTTTTCACCATTACATACCCAATTTTGCACAACAATTAAGTTTAAATTTACAATAAATAATATAAATAATAATTTTTCTATGCCATCAAAAACTCAATATGTAAACAAACCCAGTGATGAGGTCACAATACTAAACAATGGTGATGATGTCATTTCCATTGTGTTTCAAATGTTTTGGTCTGGATTTTCTCTCAATATATAATTTATAAGTAATTAATGTCTTATAAAATCATTAATTCAAACAAATTTAGTTTGCCTTGATTAATAAAGGTAATTTTCAACTGTTCGATAGCATCTTAGAAAATTGCAAATTTGACAGACAGTGCAACTTTAACTACAGCAAATCCTGGACTGAATTCCATCCGTTCATTCCCCTTATTTGCAGAAATAAGAGCACTCGCTATCAGGACAAATTAGCAAGGTGCTGTCAGGCTAGTGTCTAGCTACAGTGTCTGCTTCACAGTTTGCCTGACAATTATACACTGGTCTGTCATTGTGCAACCTGCAGTTCGTGTGCTGGCATCCTTCCTGTGTTTACTGTAGTTGCTGACGTTGCTCTAGCCCACCTTGTCAATAAACACCAATTACATCACATTCCAGCACAGTGTTTTGCCTCTCTGAGTCTACTACTATCTTTTCATATCCATTAGATGAAGCAGTCAGACCTGACAGACCAATAGCTAGAGCCTACACCCTCCGTAAGCCTCTAATGGCCCAGGCTCGGCTCAATATTGATCCAATTAAAGGTTAAACCATCCCATGCAAGCTCCATCAGTTAACACCACACTAAGTTATTTTGAATCTCCAAAATCAACACTGTTACTGCCTGTTTGTATTTGTGCGTTCGTTCTATGAATTAAAATGTATATCAACTATCCAACACGAGAAAACTGTTAAATCCTGAAGGTAGGGCCAGTAATAACTGTTTATTGTCAGTCAAGGCATGGAGTCACAAATAGTGACTCCATGGTCAAGGTGACCATTGCCTGAAGTCAATGTTACTAAGCCAAGAGCTGGAGTACTAAATATACATATATTATCTAACATTTTGGTGATATTGCTAAAGTATTATACATTTCTTGAGGGCTCCTCCTCCTCCTCCTCCTCCTCCTCCTCCTCCTCCTCCTCCTCCTCCTCCTCCTCCTCCTTTAACCATGGTATTGCATCTTATGACCATTTTCATTTTATTTTGAGAATACTACATAGCAGACAGACAAAACGTCAATGTACAGTGTATAACCACTAATTGCTGTGCAATTTCTAATGACGAGCACCTCTGATTTTGAAACGAAACTTTTGCAATCATTACACAGCAATTAGGTCAATTTCAGCATCTCCCCAGCCTGACGACAAGAGCAAGTCAACAGGAAGTTGTTTAAACTAACGATGCTAATTGTGAGCATCCTTGCACTGCTGCTTCAGGCTCCGCATAATTTCTGCTGTTGCTGAAGCAAGGAAAGGATGGAGCGAGCTGTTGGAGCACCATCACCTGGAGCCATCACAATCTGCATCAAATGCACCCTCATTAGAGTATCTACGCAGAACAGTGTGGGTTTGAAATCTAGGGTGTAAATTATCGAACATTAAGTTTGTAGCATGGCACGTTTGTGGTCTATGAGAAACTTGTAACGAAATGATATCACATCACATCACTAAAATAGATGACTTCATCAAATAATGCTTATATTGTTTTCATTTGACCTATGTTTACTAGTCAGCTTCTGCAATGGGTCTAATTCTTAGATCACTTTACTATTAAGGCCAACTGCCTAGTAGGCCAGTAGAATCATTGGTTAACAGTAACATGTGGAATATATCAGCGTTTTTTTGGTTGATATCTGACGGGTGCCAGTTTGGCATCCTTGAGCATTTTTAGATATTCACAAAAACAGTTGCTATGGTAACATAAAATTGCATTTTCAATATTCAACAGAAAATGCGAATTAGCAAGATTGCTATAATCCATAGCTTCAACTAACGTTATAAAATCAATAGCCAGGGATATAGGATTGCAAATACTGAAAAGACATTGGAGGTCAAAGTTCAAGGACACTGATGGAATCATACCAAATATGGATATTACTCCAATTTTCTGTCATTTCAAGGATAACTTATGTCACAGTATTCAACATGTGACAGAAAAAAATTGCTGCCATACTTTCGACAAAGTTCTACTGGACTATAGGGAGACCACCAATATTTGTTGTATTTACCAGAGACACTTCACCATTAAATCCGGTGAATGTTTGTATATCAAGGATGATCTGACTGGCGAGCTCCCATTGTACAGATATTGCTATTTCCTCTCTACTGTCTTATTGCTCTCTGTACCTTGCTACATTATTCGAAGATGGAATATTTGATGACAGAGAAATAATATATTAAGAGAGATTTGTAGAAATGGGAAAAAAGGAAGAACTTTGCACCATCTAAAACATCAAGATGCTCATCTACCCCCCCCCCCCCCCCCCCCACGCAGTCCTATCTAGTCATCACTTATCTCTATTGTGACAAATCTGTTCTGCCTCATGACACATGCATCTGGCCACTCAGCATCATGTGCAAGAGCTAAGATATATCTTGGATGTGACACACATGGTGACGTATTGTGACACCTTGCTCTCTTTAAAGAACTCCTTTGAGATTGATGATATAGGAGCCAAGGACTATGATTATAGATGATAAGTCAGTGATGCAATGTAGAGTAATTAGGTTGCTTCTTTGAACTCTCTGTGATGCAGCATGTCTATCAGTGTTGAGGTGCACCTTTGCTTTGCTGCATGCTTTTGTATGGTACATAAATATGGGTTGTCACTGCATCTTAGATATCATTGTCATGTTTTCTGTGAAATATTCTATCAAATATCTGTCAAATATGCTTACAAATTTCAGCACCGGAGATATAAGAATATAAATATTTCCCTACACTAAGTGAGTTTGTTTTGAATTCGGGTGCCTTCAAAATATAGGAACGCTCACTTCTCTAGCATGTGATTTAAATATCAATGAAAGCAAATTTCGATTTACACGAAGGCCTGTTATGTATTTACAGCTATTTTCATGTTATAGCATAAACAGGTGTATCTTTTTCCTTTATCTTCTACTAAACAGCATTTGTCACACAAAGACATGAGCATGTAATCTAATTGATTAAATTAAAACTGCAGCCACAGGGACCCAATTCTCGTCTAAAACAAGCAGCAGAAATTCAATGGAAAGAACAAAGAGAAAGACAGCCTTTTACTAAATCCACTTAGGGCAAATTCAACCAACATAGAGAAAGACAAACGCTTCAATTTGGTTTCATTTATTTTTGCAGAAAAGCAAATTCTTCTGTGGCAGGTTATTATATGGAAAGTAATTAACATCCAATAAATGAACTAGATTCTTATTCTCCTCCCACACTCCAGAGGCAGGTCTTTGGTTGCTGAATGGCTAAAACTGAGAAAACGAATGTACAAAACTATGAAACAGATCTTCAGCGATGGTTCAAAGTAATAGCTAAAACGTAACGCCCCTCGTAATAAAGCACAAAAGAAAAAAAAAGCAAATATAAAAAAAACGTATGATCTAAATATGCCTGATCTTGTTAGTTGTTGTCGGTTGCGCTGTCTTTTAGTCGGTTGCGCTGTCTTTTAGTCAGTTGCACAAACGTTTGTATGTCTGTCTACATGTGTATTTGGTAAGTGTCTTTATGACCGTCTGCCCAGTTAATCCACATAATAGCTGCTTATTAAATTATACATTTTGAACTTCAAACCTCTCCAAATTCTGGAACGGTTACTACATATTCAACACCATGCTTGGAAATAAACGTGGACAAAATCTGATCCCTGCAGTAAACCCCCTCCATCAGGTAGACACAAATGAAAACCGTGCAAACACAAACAATATGTCGCAAAACATGAATACACGTCAGACATAGACAAACATAAAAACACCATACATGAATAAATGCATGATGCAAATTGGAAAACAAAGCAAACACGCCAATGAGAAATCCTACCCTTGCGTTCTTGTATATTGCATGTGTGCGTATTTTGCTCGCTGATAATCTTTTTGATCTTGACCATTTGACAATGTCCGAAATGCCTGACACCATAGGCTTGTTCAATCAAGTTAGTCAACTTTATCAGACAAGTCAGCCAGTGTCAATAGCTGTGATTATGACATACTTTGCAATTGCCTAAATCCCAAAGTTAGTAGCTACAAAGCTGACCGATTCCGAATCAGTGATTGTCAAAATATTGTTTTGGGGTAAGTCATTCTTATGCATTGTAGACAGTCAAAATGCCTCTTGCGTAGTCAAATAGTCACTCGAAATAACTGATTTTGACTCACATGCTACTGTCTTTGTGGCAACAAAACAAGATGTCAAACACAGGGAGAAAAGCATCAGAGTGGTTGACATGTATTTGTGAGTCTCACTTTATGCAGGACTTATGACTAAGCCCACAGGCTTCCAAGGCGAGTTGAGAATGGAAGTTGCAGTTATACTAAGACGCTTGACGTACACATGCAAAATAAGATGCCGAAACATATATATAGAAACGAATTTAAGGCGAAAACAAAGAGATCTTGTTTCGTTCCACTTTTAATAACACTGAAAAGAGCAGAAAAATAAATCTAAGTACAACTGTACCTGAAACATACACTGAGGAATATGACACCATATGGATTTTTCTACATATGGCAGTGCACGGCTTCATAGACAAATATACCACCATATAATAATAAATAATAATAAAAAATAAATTTTATTCAGGAAATATGCAGTTTCAGATAAAATCTGTTATTACAAACTGGTCCTGATATGAAATAAATATAAATAAAGACAATAAGTATGTATATGATACCACTATGTATACCATACTATAAATAGTGCTGAATCTTCAGTCATAATGTAGTATAAACTCTCCAATTATTTCATTATAATTATAACTAATGCAAATTGTGATGTGGTCTTAAATTGCGTAATTGTTAAGGATTCCCATGCACTGTGTTTAAGGCTAAGCCATCTGTATGGAGTTTCAAGTGCTGTACTAATGGAGTACAGAAAACCAGAGGAAAAAAGTGCACAATTACTTGAAGAATGAGTGGAGGTGAGTAAGCCTGTTATTGTTCAGCAAGGTTGATGTTTGTCCTATTGACTTTGCCTTATCTTTTTTAAACTTTTTTTTCTCCTTCTTCTTTGCCTTGCTTCTCCATTTCACTGGAACGCAATCTTCAACAACTGAAAACTTCTGAATGGCCAAGTGAGCTAGTCCCACAAGGCCTATTGACTGGCTGGTCAAACATCGGCAGCCAAAAGAGAACATCTCATCTGCAGGCTCAGCACACTGCTGTAAACTAAAAAGGCAATCTACCTCACAACCACTTCAATTAAATCGTAATGAAATCTAAAACACTATAACAGCGTCCTCGTTTATTTCTTCCTTGTTCAATATATCAGATGGATTAAATACAGCAAAAAATATGCCTTTGTTTACTTTATCTGCTGGACTGATTGCGGTGGATATATCAGACTGAAGAGTCATTCAAAGTCTCCAAATCAACAACAATCACTCTGCAATAAAATCAACTTAGACACATATGCAGTCTCGTACTTAACAATGTATATTTTTAGTGGAATATTAGTCAAAGTATATTGCTAAATTTAGAAATTTGATCCGACTTTCAGATAAATACTATGTATATTATTAATCCAATAAAATGAACTCAACTCATATTTTGACTGACTCTCACATGTTTTTTTAGTGGAATATTAGTCAAAGTAAATTGCAAATTTTAGATATTTGATTAAACTTTCAGTCATTTTGACTGACTTCTGGACACACCCATTTTTGACTGACTGGTTAGTCAGTTATCTGAGAAGTTATTCAGATTTTAGTAAATGTGATGTATGTCATTAATCTAAATAAATTTTTGGAAAAAGACACAAAATAACAGATGTTTAAAATTTGTAAAGCTTTTCTCCAGACGTATATTATTGTTGAGACAGAGATATTTAACCAAATCTTACACCTAATCATTCAAGAAAGAACTTCAACAAGGAATACAGCCGCACCAAGTTGCCAAATTCTTGCACTGAGATATGCACAACAAAGAATAACTTCTCAAGTATTATTTGCCGGAGTCCAAAAATCGCTCAGCACAGCACTGGTGTCACGTCCAATGCATCTGGAGGCAAAACGGATCCCTTCAAAGTCTTCCTAAGAGTCACTTTCCATCTTTTGAGGAGCCACTTTCTATCTTTGTAGGAGTCCTTTTCCATCTTTGAGGAGTCCCACAGGGATATGTCTCATCCCCATACGCTGCAGTCTGGCAGATGTTTCACAGAGATTCTATGACTTGGGATGTCAATTTCTGTGCAATTCTGTATTCTCATAGTGTCCCTTTGTTATGTTCAGCTCCTTTCCTATAAGGAGTGCCACAGCCAAATATATGCAATGCAAAGCAATAGGCACAGAGGAGTTTTAGCGCAAAAAGACCAAGAGCTGAAATAAACTAGACAGATACTGGTTATAACTAGTGAACATCCCTGCTAACATTGAGCCAACATTGACCCAACATTAGTCCCAACGTTTGCCCAATGAAACATGTTATTTGATATGTCTGTCAGTTTGTCCGTCCATTCGTATGTCAATCAGAGTCAGATTCAGATATATTTATTTGACTTAAAGCTGGTATCAAAGAAAAAAAAGATTACCATTATGTTTATTAGAATTTGCTTTAAGTAGGGTGACCCCTTTAAGACATCTTTGATGTCACTGCCAAGGGGCCACCCTAGTCTTAATATAAAGAATGTATTTCAAATTTCAATCCTGCAACCAGTGGCAAGGGACAGCCACTCAGTGGTAGTCTTAAAAATAAAAGTTAACAAATAAAAATTACAACGATTGAATAAATGACAGTAAATCCATGCCAGAGATGACAGAGATGACACCGGTCAACCCAAACCATTACAAATATAACAATTAGTTATATCACAATTGACATTATAAGACTCTAGAAAATTTTGTTTTACATAATATTTGAACCCATCTAGGCTATGAGTATATATTTTATCTTTTATATTTTGATTAATTTCATTGAATATTTTCGAAAACCTATAGCTTATGCTTTGTCTTGCAATTTCATGACTCACAGCAGGCAGACGATACAAAATCGGCATGTCTAGCTGTTGTGGCACAGTCTGTCTGTCTGACACTGTCTGTCTGTGATGATGTTAACTGGTGCAGAAATACAGGACGTAAAGCCCTAATCACCCCACCCACCCACGTCTGTCTGTGATGCTATCCTTTTCACCATTGCACTTTCTTTCTGTCTGTTAATAGTATCCATCAAAAGTGAGTACATCCCTGAGGATCATCCCCAAAAATCTCCTATCAAAGTTTCTTCTTTTTTCCACTTGTACATTAACTATCATCAGAAAATGTTCACTTCTGCCGCTATTGACTGTCTTTAAGATGGATCTGTTTGCTTCATTGGACACTGTAAATTCATCCATCCATCTATCTACACTGAAGCAAACAAATTGTAGTTATCTTTATAGACTTTCGTATAATTCATTACCATTTCTACAAATGCCTGTCTCTTTTTCTTGGGTTATTGAAGAGCACAATCTTCTCGCAAACCGACCTTTCCAAAAAATTACCAGGGCTCGGTGGTAATGGAAGCGATACATCCTAAGGCGATTTCATTAATAGAATAAGGAGTAGGGTGCCCTGCTTCTTTAGTGGGCCATCAATTATTAATAGGAAAGATGCGGGGTGGGATGGAGCATCCCTGAATTATTCCACCGAGCTTGGTCCTCCTTTTGTGCATAGCAGAAACACATGCGATAGCAAATCACTCCGCTTTCACAAGGTTATCGGCGAGCACCTCAGGCTTACAAAAAGTCTTATAGAGCTCAATTGAACTGTGATGGTCTATGGCTGCTTATGGCGGTTCATTCAAAACACTCCATGCATTATAAAGACAGCAGTGATACAAGATAAGAGGCTCTTTGCTTCACATGCCACACTTTAACTCACAAGACACTACAGGTAGGACAGAATGCTTTAGTGTATCCCGCTACAAACTAGCTCATTTTGTACCCATTGTGTGGGATTCAATGGCTTCCTAGTGCAGTGTGTTGTAAAATATTAAGATTAACGTGAAGCATGCGTGATAAAAAGACAATTTATGCCATGCATAAGATGCACTGATAAATGAAGACACATGAGAAAGTGAGTACAAAAAGGAAATGCTATTGAAAAGGCAGGTAATGAATGGGTTGCATGACAAAGCAATTGCAATTTATCCATGCAAATACATGTGTATATCTCAGCATGGCACCAGCACCATGAATAGCATTACTATGACAGTGCAGTTACAGCAGTAGTTCAACAGAACCCAGAGTTCTTCAAGACTACCTCACCATAAAGACCCCTTCACCATAACACGTACCCAATTAGCACATTGTTTATAACACGACTGTTCCCCATACATCATATGAATACTGACTGAAGATTTAGCCTTATCTCACAAGTTAGTTAGCTCATCAGTGCTCACGGAGCCATGGTTTGCAATAGTCAGTATCATGAGAGGTAAAGAGATTTGAAGTCAGTCATCATGACCAATGAAATGCATGGCATTGGCTAAGGTTGACTAAATTGTCAAATTTAAACCTGCTGAGGGTGGTGTTGGTGGTAGATTAGGGTTTTACGTCCTGTATTTCTGCACCTAATGGGCTAATTAGGACAGGTAGGGACCTTGGCAATGAGACGAAGGGTTTGAAACAGCCATCCAACTTAGGCTCAACTGGGAATTGAACGCGGGACCCAGTGGTTGGAAGCCCAGCATGTTACCACTGAGCTAGGCCCCCACCCCTCAAACCTGCTGAGGGACAAAGTCATGCAGGCGCATAGATTTTAAAATAAGAGTTAACTAAACATTCTAAGACTAGAGTAAAATAAAACTTTAAGAGTAGAGTGATATATGTAAATGAGTATGGTAATTGAATAGTTGCAGGGTGCTAATTGCACATATCTAACAAACCGCTTCTCATGTAACAGTTAAAACTATGCCTTTACTATTGTGGGTCTTGCTTGACAATGCAAATGGATTGCATAGTTGAATTCTTCCTTTGCATTTAGAATGATCCTTGCATCTTGAGGAGGGGGGGGGGGGGGTACCCATGGTTGCTTTTCTCCCATTTGCATTGTTTGTTCTAATGAATTGAACATGACCAAACTGCACCTCTCTGTTCAAACTGCACTTTCCCCCTCTCATCCATGGTATTCAATGGACGCTGCTTTAATGCGAGAACACAATACAATGACAGATCCCATCAGCCTGGGAGGCAGAGCAAACTCCATTTAATTAAGAGAGCAATGTCTGTCAATTGGCTCCATGCAATTCTCTCTCTCCCCAAAATCATTCATAGAAGAGCAGGAAGCGCTGTTTATATTATTCAATCACTCCCACCTTCCCCCAACACCCCATGCTCTGTCAACTAACATGATGATTTCAATTCCAAGTTTGCCACCAACCGTTTATATGGTTTTGCCTTATTTCTGTCTTTGGGCCCCATATTTTGGACCAAAATTTAATATCTTGTGTTTTCACAATCTGTTTTGGATTAATATATCAGCGCCCAACACATGGCTCCCAAAAACCTTATCTCTGTTGCATGAATGAGTGAGCGAGTATTTCTTTTATTATTGTGCATATATTTTTTTCAAGAACAACACAATTAAACAAAAGACAGCTCTGCAGGAAAAGCAAAGTACAATATAATATATGGAACCAACCCAGCAAAGCAGTTGGGTGGCCTAATGGTTAAAGCATCCGCCAATTCCACATTGGCCAGCTCTGCTGAAGGTCCCGGGACCCGTGTTCGATCCCAGGCCCAGGCACTCTTCATGAGCTACATCCCAGCTGGATGTCGATCGCACGAGACGTTAAATTGGAGGTGACTTGTACTCTGTGTCTATGCTGAGGTAAGTAAAAGACTCCACCCATCGGGTAAATGTGTAGCATGGAGTTGGCAACAAGCCTTATCAAGTTATCATCTCATCATTCGGTCTGCCTTTGGCAGCTGGTCATATAAGCTGGCTTCAGAACCAGTAGCACTGAGACATTAGACATTAGACCCTCCCCAGTGGCAAGACGTTTCATTTAGGAAATCGAATAAAGCTCACACATACAGCCATCTCCTATGAATTTCATTATTTAGCTAAAATGCATTCCTAATACTTTTTGCAATCCACTCACAACCACACAATACACTGTACTTGCAGGCAATTATACTGTATATATGTAAATATAAAGACAAGCCAACAGATCATGTGCCATATTTCTTTACTAGATTTGTCACCCAGAGGTTATAAAGGAGGACACGAAAACACAAACGTCAAAACAATCATCCTGCTTTCCTATTCAATGTCAACTCAGAGCTGACTAATGTCATTGCCAAGTGGCTATCCCATTAAGCAACCAAAAATACAAGACTAGGATATGCCACAAGGAGACCCTCTATGACCTGCATCTAGACAAACAGCTGAGAATTATAACAAGCAAAAAAGGAAAGGAGAGAAGATGTGGGGAATATATAATTGGATGAGATGATATGAGGAGAAATAAGATGAGATGAGATGAAATGAGAGGAGATAGGAAAAGCCTATAACTGTAAAACAACACAGCAATTGAAAACAACTGAAAACAAATGTATCTTGAACCAATCCTCTTTAAATTGCGTATGCCACAGAAACATCACCAAAAGGAAAAAAAGCCTTGCAGCAAAGTTTGATATTTTTAATTCAGCAGCGAGAAGCAGATTACGTCAAATACTTGAGAGAGCTGTGAGTTAGCATTCTAGTTTAGACAACAATAGAATCAGCAGAAGCAAAAGGCACAGTCTACACGGATTGTCCATTACTGGGGACACTGCAGGACAGTCGTTGTGATGGCCTTTGTACAGTCTGGCATCAAGCACCATACAGCTAATGGCCTGTTCCTCTTCTCCCTTATTCTGCTGTTATTCTGTCTTTTTTGTGTTTGTAAGGTTGTGTACACAGACATCATGCCACTTTTCCCCCCAAGTGCTGTTATGTGACTTACAAAGGCATATGGTTGGTTGGATGATAGAGAGCAGAATATTAACCACAAGTTGGTAGCAACTCACTGAGTATATGCTGAGCTAGTAAGAAGGCAGACATAAACATGAAAACAGTCAGTCAGTCAGTCAGTCAGTCAGTCAGTGAAATATCTATCTATATATCTATCTATCTATCTAATCTATCTAATCTATCTAATCTATCTATCTAATCTATCTAATCTATCTATCTATCTAATCTATCTACCTATCTATCTATCCATCTATCTATCAACTTGCTCACAAGGGGGGGGGGGGGTGCAAGTCGGAATGACGGAGGAGTGGAGGAGCTTGTCTATCTATCTTATCTTATCTATCTTATCTTATCTTATCTTATCTATCTGATCCTATCTTGTCTATCTATCTATCTATCTATCTATCTGGAGCTAAACTAAAGTTCACATCTCATGGTTCAATCACATTGACAAGACCAAGGTTCACTAAGGCAGAGAATTTTTATTTAATCGCTAACGTGTGGTGCCCTAATATGGTCAGTGTCCAATACGATCAGTTTCAATTAATGCTCCCTAGTTTTGTCTGCAGAGCACTTGCACAACTGAAAAGACACATTTGGAACTTAAAATATGTCTTTTCAGTTCCCAAGTTCATTTATGTGTCTTTAAATTTTTATTTTATTTTTTTCAGTGGTTTGATTTAGTACACAACATAATCCAAAAAGCAGAGTGCATGGAAACCATGTCGACCATCAGGTTTCTCTTCTCGATTTGCAGGTTTAAAGCTTGTAATGTTTGCATAGCTGAATCCCAAATTTACAAGAATGTTTTCTTATGAGAGTTTAGTTCATCTACTTCACATCAGAGGCTATTTTTGCTTTGGGAAAAAAGTCTTCTTTTTTTTCCCATACAAATCACAAATAAAGCATGGTGACAATAATAGGGCATCGTTGGGGACCATAATATGACACCAGGAAGTCTTAATATCGTCAGTATGAGGTTACTAATTCTAAGAGGCTGTATTTTTTCATGTTTAAGAAATATTTCATAATTTTCAATGATTTTGTAAAGTAAAATCGATATACGTAAAAATAGAATTATCAGGAATATGCAAGTGTGCAAGACTTTTATAGCTCTTCTAAGCAAAGGCCTGACCATAATAGAGCACCATACATTAGACACATCAGCTTCATTAGTTTGGACTGCCAGGCACTGATCAGACTTCATCAGAAACTGCGACGCTTCATTTTAGAGTCTAGATTACATGCTCATATGATACGACTTCCTTTCTTGTTAGTTTCATTCCATTTCTGTTCCATTACACTGAATGAGTTCGGATTCATAATATGATCAAAGTCTTTTGCAACAATATATAACATCTAAAGCACTGAAGGGAGGCCTAACAATTTGAAACCACTTGAGAGCCTGCAATATGTGATGGAGACTTCCAGTCTAATGGAGAGAGCAATTTGAGTCTCAATTCAAAAGAATTCTGCATATGTCACAAAACTTATTTGGAAAATGTCACCAGAAATTCACATTAGATGTTTTTGTGCAGAAAATCCTATTACGGCTATACAGATAGTACAGTTAGTTTCATTAAAAACGGCCCGTCAAATTGAAACTAGACAAAGCTGTCATAGCTGGCTACTCAAAACCGGATCTAAAAGTACATATTTATGATATATTAGATTAATTTCTTACATTTACCGAAGTTTATATTTATCTGGTGATAGATGTAAGCCGATTGTTAGCTATAGAAGTGGACAGAAGCAGCTGGCTGTAGCATGTTTAGACCACAGCCAGGTACAGGTCGCTACAGACAACTGGAGTCAATCGTATTTTATGAAACTAACTGCAAAAACCACAATAGGCAAAACGACTACACTCCGTAAAGAAATCTTGCAGCATCACTATTGTCAGCGTCATCAGGACCAGCAACATCAGCAGCCACTGCTGAGATGGAGGGTTTTTAAGAAGATTATGCCTTCAAGGATGAGCATGCAAATTGCTGCTGCAGAGGGCCCATCACTTTTTACGTGCTGCAAATACTCCTTGCCTGCTTTGTTTTCTCTTGTTGGAGTCTATTCACATTTGAAGCACCCTAATCCATACTACTGAATCATCCTCACGTGAGGGGCTCTTGGTTACACTGCCAATTCCACATCTTGACGTCAGTCAGTCTAAAAGTCTTGCGTCAGTCGGGAGTATTTAAGGCACTTTGGGCTTGATTTAGTGCCAAGAAAGGCAAAAGTATTGGCATACTATAGACACAATCACAAAGTGCAGACCCATCGGTCTCTTGTAACTGTGGTAGAAATCAATCAGGATTAGTTAGAAAAGAGCTTAAACATGACCCGCTACTTAGGGTTAATTATTTAAGTTAGACTCGAAACATCACTTGTAACCTTCTCCAACTCTGATTAGTCAAATCTATCTTAACGTCTTATGTCAAGTTGTTGTTTTTTATTGCACGTTACAAGTCTTTTTTCTCAGCCTTCTATAACCCGAAGACTGATAACAGACCCGCAGGAAACTGGGAATTTAAATGTCTTATCTGAAGGTCTATGTAACTCATGCCACTCGAACCAGTTAATTAATTACACTAAAAATTTTGCTGACTGAGAACTGAGCATTTTTATAGTGTCTAGAACGGCTGCCCTCCAAAGCCATTTTTATCTAACAAGTTGTCAGCTTGATTCAAGCCCCTATCCCACATAGCCGGTTTGCCGTAGTGAACCCATAGTATGACGTAACGGTTACGCTACGCGCTTCCCGGCTCCAACCCAACGGCTACCCGCGGGAGTTTCGGAGCCGGTAGCCAGGTATGCTATGCTTTTTTTTTGTTCAGAACTGCCGTAGTTTTTTCTTGTTCAGAAGTGCCGTAGTTTCATTATTTTTATTATTTTAATGTCAGGAGGCCAATTTCTAGAATGAACAAGAGCAAGAGACGCAGCCCCTATTCATATATTTTTGGTAAATGTACTGGAAAAACGTCAAATTCCAGGAGAGACTCGACGTGTTGTATGGGTAAGGCGACGGCTAGTAGTTTAAAGTCGTCGACTTTCCCGTCGTTATATTTTAAAATTAGACCAGGCGACGTACACGTAGAGTTACTCGTAGAAGCCGTCGAGTTACTCGTGGAATCCGTCGAGTTACTCTTAGAACCCGTCGAGTCACCCGTCTCAGTTAAACCCACCCCACTATCTAGGCACAAACATGTACACCAGCGTTGGTCTTAATGGTGAGGTCCCACTGTTGGTCTTAATGGTGAGGTCCCACTGTTGGTCTTAATGGTGAGGTCCCACTGTTGGTCTTAATGGTGAGGTCCCACTGTACTTCTATAGCATATACAAACGTCTAACCTTTGAGCATTGGCTGCAACACCACTTTCTAGGCTGCAATTCTAAGCTTTCTGTTCTATATCTTTATACCCAATTACAGAACAGCCATAGAAGGCAAGATAAGCTTCAGTCTCTGCAAGCCTGCAAGCAACTGCATACATCAACCATTGAAGCCCAGTCGCAGCAGCTACTTCCTGCTATTGAAATAGTACTGCACAGAACAAGTCAACTAAAGGCAAACCCTGTGGAGAGTTCGGTATGGGCGTCAACTGCACAACTTGAAAGCAATTGATGTGGTGTGGAGTGGTGTGAAGTCTGGTTCGGCCCATCTAAATAACCGCCGTGAATCTATGCCAGACTGAGATCTGCCAGTAGCCTGCAGTGCCCTGCACCCTCAAGGGCTGTATATTGATCCCTTGACCTCCTGACCTTGCTTAATGGCAGTCATTGGTGGGCAATGTCACAGGTGGCAAATCTAATAACACCAAGTCTAAAATCATTAACTGCACTAACTCACTGATAACATATTACCTTCGCTCTTTTCTGGGGTTGGTGTCTTCCTCATGAACCTACATTGAATTGTATTGTATTGTATTATTGTATTGTATTGAGAGCCAAAGCCTAGTAAGCCCTTAGGTGTACAAGTCTACTACAAGAGAGGTTGACTAGCTCAGTTAGATCCAGCTGTTATAGAGCGCCTCTGCAGAGAATCGAACCTTGGACCTACGGGAAAGCTAGCCACGACTTGAACCACTGGACCATCCAGCAGCTTTCGTTGACTGAAATGACTTTCTCTTCCATAGACTATTATTAGACAGAGATTGACAATAGAATTATGTCAAAATAACCAAATATCATGCTGTAGTCTTATATAAAACTTTAAATTGCTAAATAAATTACTTTCAATTCAATATTAATAAAACTAACGCTAAAAAAAAAAATTAAAATTAAATAACGTAGGAGGCAATAATTTTAATAATTCCAAATATCAAAATACAGCTGGGTTCATCTTTAAACTATGTTGTATCCCATGTGTAGCATTGCGCATGTATCCTTTTCTGAAACTGTTTATATTTCATAAAAGCAATTGCATACACTAAAATGGAACATATCAAGGACTGGTTCTGACGGATGGTCTCCATAAATGACAGAAATATACTTCTTGATTATATTATCAGCTTTACAGTTTCAACAATATTTGTGGAAGTCATTCGTATCCCTCTTATATTTTTGTGTCAAAATGGATTTTAAAAAAAGCTGGAAACACTAATGCGAAAACATAGGAAACTACTGTAGTGCATCAGATCCATTAGAAAGTATATTTCCATGATATGGCCATGGGAAGAGAAGGCAGCTGCTCTTGGTGTGAGGGATAATTGAATCTGGTGAGAGATCTGTAGCCAGGCTACACTGACCTCTGAAGGCCACATATACAGAGGATGCAAGTGGGTCAGCCCTTGCCAACATCCTCACATGTTAGAGGTCCTCAAAAGGTCCTCCAGAGGTCCCCTAGGCCCCTCTGGGTCCCTCTAGGTCTCTCTAGGTCCCTCTAGGTCCCTCTAGATTCCATAAGGTCCTGTAAGGTTCTATAAGGTCATAAAAGATCCCTTTGCAAGCCCCAAGGTATAGGTCTGCTCTCTGTGACCTTCCAATGACCTCCACATACCAGTCCTTTTGATTCATCAAAGAACAGAGGGCAAAAATATCCTTTGAAGTAAACACAGCTCTAGTGAAAACAGCACTCTTGAGGGGACTCCATGTCATGCATTGCATGAGCTGTAATGGCATCACAGGTTGCAGGGCTCCTTGTTTGCATGATCCTATACTACAGCTGGCAAAGAAGACTTTTTATCATCTAGTGACTTGGCAGCAATTGCCCTCCAAATGGAGTATTCTCGCCACCCAAAGGAGAAATACAGTGGAACTCCACACCAGAAGACTACCTCAGTATTAAGATCATCTCATCATTAGGACCAATTTACTTTGCACCAAGGGTGGTCTTAATGACGATGTTCCAGTAAAAGTTTAGGATAAATTTTCTTTTACACTGATAACAGTGGTAAGCATACCTTTAAGATAAGATAAGATAAGATAAGATAAGATTTATTTTACATACAATAAAATACATTAAAACACTCGATTCTATCAACAAATTCCAGCACAATTCAAGTTGAACATAATAACTGACCACAAAATGAACCACAAGCTGGTACTCTGCCATTAATATTTAAAAATGAAGTGGACCGAACATCACGAAACAGGAGTATAATAATACAGTATTCTTCAGTATGTGATTGACAAGAGATTCACAGCTGCAACAGGCACACCTCAAAATGCAACATGTGTTGTCGCTTTAGGCTTAATCAGGCGGAAAACAAATGACGTTTCTCGGGGTAAACTCAATCCGATGTCTGTCAAGCATTTTTGCCGTTATTACAACAGGCATAATTGTGCTCTGATCAAACTTTTGTTGGACCCTTCATTATTCAGCTCAAGCTAAAATTGGCAAAAACATCAAACAGGTAGAAGACATCCAACAAAAGCCAAAAATCTGATTCGAGGTAATCGTATTAATTCGGTACCACAAAAAGTTTTCAACTTTTCGAGTGTGCATTTTGTTGCACTTTGTTGCAAAAATCTTAGCCGTTGCCAGTATCATAGAAGTTTGGCGAAGCAAATAAAATGCTGTATTTGTCATGTTTCATTAAGATCTATACTTTTGAGGAAATCATGTGGAAGTCTTTGAAACTTTTGACTACTCTTTGTATTTTGTCATCCGTGCTGTGTGATTGACAAAACATGCATCAATGCATCTTCATAAAACCAGGACGTGTACATTTTAATTATATTTACTGTACAAACACGCACAATACCTTACTGATCACTTAAAGGATTGCAAATTAAAGAATAAATCTCTAGTCACTATTAAGACCAAATAACCGTAAGACTGACTCTCTATTACGGCCACTTCACAATTAGCGAGGATTGTAAGACCATGGAGTCACCACTGGTTAAGACTTACATTTTGGCCTCTAATAGTCTATACGGAATTTGTCATCTCATGCAACTTTGCAACTGAGACCATCTCACATTACTAAGACTTCACAATCAAAGACTGCCTCACAATCAAAGACTTCACAATTAAAGACTTCCTCGCCATTAAGACCATAAGATTGACTACTTCGAACATTTGAGATTTTGCCCAACTGCATTTTTTAACTTGATTTCACCCCGCCAATAAGACCAACTCGCCATCAAAAAAATCTTAGAATTTTAACTGATGGCGACCTCAATAGTGAAGAACTAATGTAGCACTGTACTAGACCGAAACAATGCTGTCATTTGCAAGCATAATTAGGCAGTGTGTCGGACTACTCAAAGTCCATAGTAAAGTAGCTATGTTGCTATGTAAAGTTGTCACTATGTTTATTTGAATGCATTAGCTTGGTCCATTTCTTGGTCAATTTCTTCCTCTTACCACACCAAGTCTGATTACACTTTGATGCCAGCCAAACAGCACTTGATTTTAAGAATCATATTCACCTCCCAGCCATTCAAACACAGACCGTTTAACTGATCTGCTGATTTCCTCCCAAATTGATCTCATTTTGCTCACTTAAACATAAATCACACATGAGCAATTACAAATCAATGGTATCCATTTCCAAACACTTCCATCATGTGAATCAATTTTTTCTCTTGTTGAGCAAAATAGCTTCATTTGTCAAAGCACTCTTGACTGCCTCGATCTACTGTGACAACCAGAAAAAGATAGATTTTCTCTTGGTATGTAATCAACATGTGATTGGCTTGGAGGACATTAGCAGTGAATGAAACTTGGAAAGTGTATAAAAACACTACAGTGTATGTATGTTTCTGAAACAAACTGTACTACAACTGGAAATCGCCGCTGTTAGTACCATCCTAGTCTAAAAATGCAAAAATCACCATTATCAAAAATGTTCGGATTTATTTTACCGTTCTATTGACAACAGGAGTCACTTTGCAACTTATTATAATTCATATCTTTATATGAATATAATATAATAAATTAATAAATTTAATCGACATGTAGAGGTCACAAAAGACCTATACGTAAACAAGAAAAAGGTGCTTCCAAATGAGCTAAGTCATTGAAATATGTAGTATCACTTCGCTGAACCTATAATAATAACATATATATAAATATAAATAAAATCGTATATTGTATTGTCTCTGCACTCTGGTCTGATGGTCAAGCTTGAACCCAGGACCTTTAAGAAGTCTAATAACCAAGGCCTTAACCACTACACCACACAGCTGACAATTTTACTTGCAAGTTGTAAACACTCTGTGGTGCAACATTTGGGATGTTTCAAGAGAAGAAAAAAAAAGACATTTGCATCATCGCCTACATGGCACAGGATATTTATATGGTCTAGTCATGGTGCAGAAAATTTTAATATTCTAAATAAGTTAATTGAAAAAAAAAAAAAAAAAAAAAACATCTTAGCTCATACACACTATCTTTGTGTACTTTAGTAACAAATAAGCATTCGAAATGCTAAATAACGGCAATAATTTCCAGTGATTAATTTTGAATGCACAGTAGGGGTATTATTCTTGGCTTAGTTGAAGTTTTAAAAACACATCCTTCTTTTCGTCTACAAACAATGCTAAGACAATGAAAGAGCAATGCCTTAACCCACTTGGCTGGTTTCATTACCAAAACTGCATTACTTTGCCCTGAAGGCAAAATTTTATGAACTCTTGACACTTTCATGGAGTTTTAATGCGCTCTCTCTAATCTACCATTATTACGATCAGCACTTCAACAAAAATTAATGGCCCTTTAAGGTAATTCCTACAGGCTTAAGGTGCACTTCCCTTAAATAGCTGAGCCCGTGAGTTTAATCTGAATGAATGTTTATAACAGATATTAATCAAAACGAAGCCTAACATTTTTCTAACCTTCAGCAAAAAAAGTTCTAAGAGGGTTACTGTTATCACCAGTGTCCGTCCGACGGGCGGGTGGGTGAGCGGGCGGACGTAACACTTTCATTTCCAGAGCAGAACTCTAACACTAATATTCTTACCCTAACAAAATTTGGTACAGTAAAATACTCTATATGGTCTAGTGGTGCCTTCTGATAGTCACATTGACATACCTCGGCTACGAAACGAAGGTGTGTGTTAGAGTTCTGCACTGGAAACCAAAGTGTAACGCCCTATGTTTTAATATATTGATTTACAGAGAACACATTAATCACTTTGCAACAACCCTCAGCTTATGTATCAACAAAATTATAAACTATTGTTCAGCTAATAAATACAGTATAACCTCACTTTAACAGCATCCAGGGAATTAAGACCACCCCACTACTCCGATTACTGTATTCTTAACACTGTGAACCTTTTTTTTTTTTTAAACTTAATCCCTATTGAAGAAATTCTGTTATATAGCCAGATTATTTATAAATTATGAAATCCAGGTGCCTGAATATGATGTTATTTAAAAACACTTTTCACTGACAACTGCGCTGAATTTATTACCTAGTCAGTCAGTGTCACCAGGTGTCCCCATCTAAAGTACGATAGTCTACCACACATCAACAACCCATGGGCACTACTCCAACCTGGATTAGATGCGGTAAAAAATATCAGGGGGAAAAAACAACCTGTAATACCATGGTATATGATAACAGGAGAAGGATTATCCTTACAAATTACTTTCTGATATCCCACAAAAGCTGTTTATAGAGGATTGGATGAGATCAACTGTAGTACAGCGTAATCACATTTTATGGATAATTGAAATATAGATTACTCCGCAGCAACTTCCACAACTTTGATCATAATAACAATGGACATTTAGGCAACCATCCATTGGCCAGAGCTCTCTGCTCAAGATCCCAGGTTCGATCCCGAGCCCAGCCCAGCCTGGGCACTCTTCATGAGCCACATCTCAGCTGGATGTCGATCGCGTGAGACGCTAAATTGGAGGTGCCTTGTACTCCGTGTCTATGCAGAGGCACAAAAAGACTCCACCACTTGGGGTAAATGTCTAACATGGTGTTGATACCAAGCCTTATCATCTCATCAGCATGTCAAATAAGCAGACTTAGCTTTAGACGCAGTAGCATTGAGAAATAGACATAGACAATTAACTGCACCAGAATAACTGGGGTCTGAAATGTCTATAACAGATGTTTCCTATGAAATATCACAAAAACTAAATATCTTAATATTGACTGGTATTATATAGACAACCTAAGCTTGCATATCGATACGAATTATTTCTACATAATACACCCAAAATGTGATTTATGTTAACTCCAGGGGGGATTAAACGTTTAATGTCCCTTTTAAAGTAAAATTTATAAATTTTATCTGGCTTCCAAAAAATATTTTGGCATATGTTGCTTGACATAAATGTACACAAACATCGACATTTATAACACACTTTCCTTTATTTTAAATAATGTTTTGTCCAATAAAATGTCTGGGTCCATGCGCTGAATTGACATACCATATAAAGCTATTGCCTTACAAAATCTTGTTTTTATTGATGCATTTTTTAACCGTGTAATGCTTGGAACAGTTCACCCTCATATTTCAAACTTGTTATGACCAAATATGGGGGGCATTAAATTGTTTAAATTTTTCAACACATTTCCACATGAGTTAGTTTACTGAAAGCCAAAACAGCGACGAAAAATGTGACATCATTTAATTGTTCTTTCGACCATAAATTCGGGTCACTAGGTCAGATAACAAAAAATGGATAACACCAACGAATAACACCTTTCTGGCAAGATCACTTATCAACTTAAGGGTAATTAAATTGAATTGATATTCACTCCTAACTGGAGTTTCAATACATGTGCTATCAGTACATCCTTCCCAGTTCCCACCAACTGCATGCAGCTGAGGTATTTTTTGTCTTGCACTTTACGAACAAAAAGTGACGTTTCGGCGACGTCTCTTGAAAGTCTGTCTGCTTCACAGCAGAGCGTCTTAGCCACCTATAGCTGGGCCGTCTCAGTGCTAAGACGCAATTAGTGTGGCGCTGACAGGTTGATTGTTAGGCAGCTGGTCAACTTGGCAGGTCCTGGCAGTTGCGCTAAGACAAGGCTCAGACGGACTCAGTTAAATACCTGACACAACCACCAGGACTCCAGCTAACAAGTTATATGCATGCCATAATGAGCACAAAATAACAAACAATTCTGCAAAATAACAACTCTTAGAATAACACAAATAATAACCATAACATAAGATGAAAAATAATTACATCTATTAACCATAAGTGATTAAAATGATGCAATATATAAGTAAGAGAATTGAGATATAGCTTATGAAGAATTGCAGATCCGGCATTCAGAACTTGGACATTCAGAACTTGGAACTTCAGCAGGGCTGACCCTATAGAGCTTCAGTCTCCTACGCAGACCCTCTACCACTAGGGGGCTTTTAGCCCTGAGGGTCTGCCAGATTTCGGACGGACCAACAATCCTAGTGGGGGAGCAAGGAATTTGACTGTGTATATTAGTTTATATTAAGCAGAAGCATACAAAACCATACCTCACTTTACTTAATAAGTTAATAACACGATCCAACATCAGATTTGGCGATATTTAAAAAACTACTTTATTTGCGGTGACATTGAAATCAACGGGCGCAGTAATTGACCTAAAATTTGGTACCGTTGGAGCAATGTTGCGAAATCACATAGTCTGACAGAGCCTAACCGCTAGAACATCCAGTGTTAAGTATAACGAATGACAGACCCATGAACCAATAACAACTAAGTCAAGAAAAAAGTTACACAACATCCAGGTACTACATGGCCAAATGTGCCACGTGCGTTTTCCATGCGTTTGGATAAACGCATGGAAAGCGCATGGTTTTTGCCTCATTATAATTAGCTAAAAACCATGGGTTTTCCATGCGTTTATCCTTCTCATGGAAAACTCACGTGGCACATTTGGCCACGTGTACCTCATGAAGGGTAAAACGTCAGGGATTCAAACCTAGGACCCTTCGATGCACCTAATATATAATAACATCAAAATAAATTTTCCCTTTTCACCCTCCCATTCCCTCAAATTCCCAGAGTTTTCCCTGCAAAAACCGAAACTTCTTTTTCTTTCAGGTTTTACCTGATTTTTTGAGTTGCTGGTAACCTTTTTACAGTCTTATCACCGGTAGATTCCTTTACTTGTTTCTCTATCCGCGACCCTAGATTCATTACTGCGAAGATCTGCAGTTGTATATAAAGCTCAACTCTTCCTGGAAATAACTCAATTAGTTACACCATCACAAGATTGCCTCATTCCATGATAAAGAGCCATAGAGCTTGTAAAGCTGAGTTTATCTCTTCAATTAAGAGTATCAAATGACATTGGGAGTACAGCTGTGTTCAGTTCCAAGAATAAACTGTGCAATAATTATAGGACCTCAGAAACATAATATCACAGCAAGAAACTGCATCAAAGCTTTGTCATGAAAAACCAGGGGAATAAGAATACTTTGAAGAAAGGGAAAACATGCAGAGCTAAAGGAAAGGCAGTCTATGAAATGTGATTACTATTCTGTGATATGAATACTGATATCTTTTATAGTCATATCAGAAGAGACAGCGTACAGGTTTAGCGAGATGTTGTGTACCGCTAATAAGTATGATAAGATAGCAGACAGTATTCAAGAAACCATTTCTTTTCAGTAGATGCAAATAGTCGCACAATGTCAGATTGCAACTATGAGCCACATCAGAAAATAACACAGCAGATATGTAGATATGTAGAAGTATATGTATTGCTGAGATGACAGACTATAAATATCAAAACTGCTTCTTATGAAAATGTCATACTGGGATGAAAATAGTTGAGGTGTTAGGGAGAAGTAATAGTTATATCCCTCATAGTCAGGAGGGATATAACCAACAAAAATGTTAGTTATTGGTATTTAAATACATGTAGTCTAAATTTCAAGACAGACACATGAAATGTAACAGACTGTAAAGAAATTTTGTGGTGAAACACAGAGATGTAAAAATCACAATATCATGATAAAGATAAGTAAAATGTATTGCTATGGAAAGTTGATTATATGAAAAGTTAAGCATATTATGAAGGCCAGAAACAAAATCCAAGGCAAAAGAAAGTTGTTTACCTTGACTAGCCGAGCTGGCGGAAGAGGAAACGCTGGTTGCTAAGGACGCAAATGGAGGCGTTGCTAGGGAATCCTTGTGGAAGGATGACATGAGACTGCGAATGTCATTAAAAGAACGCTGGTCGAAGGAATTCCTGTTTTCAAAACTTTCCAGACAATTGTTCTTGTTTCTGCTCGAAGGGGGCGTCCTGTCTAAAGAACGACTTCTGTCCTGGTTGCCGTGGTAACTCCGCACTTCTTTGTGACTTCCGTTGTTGCCATAGTGACCTCTTCTGTTGCTCTGGTTGCCGCCAGAGGGAGTAGAAAGCAGCCCCTACAGGAAGTAAACAAAGACTTATTGTTAAAGTCATGAATGACCTCAAACTAGTGCTCTCAAGAAAGTCTGCAGTTGATGAACTACAGGTAAATGAGGCTGGGAATGAATGAATGAATGAATGAATGGATGGATGAATGAATGAATGAACATACATAAAGTGACCCACGACAATGGCACAACAAACTAAACAGTATCTTTCAAATTTTGTAATAATCATTAGTATTCACTTTACACTCGTATATCCATTGGACACAATTTCTTTCCTATTTATTTTCGTTTTCTTGCATTGCATAATTTTCCATTCTTTTCCAGTGGCCATGGTTATATTTATCCGAATGAATTACTTTCTGAGTTATAATTCACAATCTTGCACGGTTGGCAAACTGGGTTAATGGTGTTGACGAAATAAATCAGGTGCAAAATATGCAAAACAGAGGATGAAAAAGCCAGCAGCAATAATGGTGATGAATGCACAGGTATGCAGAAGACAGCTCCTGAATGTCAAAACAGTGCGGGCGTGACACTAAGCTCATACAGCAAGTAGAACAGTTAGAAGCATTAAACAAATTACTGGCCATAAAAACAGACACACATACGAGAAGATAGATAGACAGAACAATGATAGATAGACATGAGACAACAGCCAGGAGGTATGTGAAAAATAGTGAGCAGTTTACTATGCAACAATATCTGTCTTAACTGCAAAAGGTCAAAGAAGGCAGGACAATAAGAAAAGGTCAGGGGACATCCACTTGGGACAACAACTTGTATGAGACACATAGCACACTTATAATGATGGATTATGATGTTAAGTGGCTTGCCATAAATATTGTGCTAGAGTATACACTATACAGTGGAACACCATGTTAAGATCACATTGCTAAGTTCACATCATGGAGATGTTTCATCATCAACTACTTTTTTTTATCTTGTCTTGTCTTGCCTATTCTGATCTTACCTTGTATTGTATTGTATTGTCTTATCTTATCTTACCTTGTATTGTATTGTATTGTCTTATCTTGTCTTATCTTATCTTATCATCTTATCTCATTTCATCTTATTATCTTAACTCATCTTATCTTATCTTGTCTTGTCATCTTATCTCATCTCATCTTGTCCTATCTTATCTTACCTTGTATTGTATTGTCTTATCTTACCTTGTATTGTATTGTATTGTCTTATCTTGTCTTATCTTATCTTATCATCTTATCTCATTTCATCTTATTATCTTAACTCATCTTATCTTATCTTGTCTTGTCATCTTATCTCATCTCATCTTGTCCTATCTTATCTTACCTTGTATTGTATTGTCTTATCTTACCTTGTATTGTATTGTATTGTCTTATCTTGTCTTATCTTGTCTTATCTTATCTTATCATCTTATCTCATTTCATCTTATTATCTTAACTCATCTTATCTTATCTTGTCTTGTCATCTTATCTCATCTCATTTTGTCCTATCTTGTCTTATCTTGTCTTGTATTGTCTTGTCTTATCAATATTAGTATATAAACATATAGCGAATTCTTATGTTAACACCTCATTACGAAAACCAAGACTCAAGACAGTTTATTTGTCTGTTACGTGACAGATATACATTTATAAATAACCCATATAAATAGAGATAACCCATAAAAATATTAAAATAAACATGATCACAAAACCAGGAGGATAGCCATTAATCTCTTATTTTACCAATTAAGACCACTACACCATTAATACCTGTAAATTTTCACTAAAGGTAAGGTGATTCTGTTGAACCCCATTTGAACAGTAACTTGACATGTCACACGTGGTATACCCATTTTGAAGACATCAAAATCATCCCATATCTATTTGATTGACAGGTAACTACAGCAATGAATTCAACAGACAGACCGAATCAACTTGTTTCCATCATAATGTCAATCATACCATTTGACCTTGGAGTCACCTTGGTGATAAGAGGTACAGATCTGACTCAGATAAATGCAGTTTTCCTTTATATCGAAAGGTAACCTTGCAGTATACTATAGAGAGCATTGTTCTTCTCATTTTTATTCAATTAAACATAACTTTATAATTCATATTTTGCAAACAAATGTCAATTTGTGCAAAACCGATATGTAGAGGTCACAAAAGACCTACATAGCATATATTCATAAGAATCATCTCAATATTTGTAAGTCTAACCATTGCAATCTGTGTGATTATACCAGTCCCTACAAGTCTAAAGACTCCCATGTGCACTGTGCAAAATTATTACACCAATTTGGCACTCATAAAAATAATTGTATATGAAATATACTCACTGTAGTTTTCGCCATATCATTATGCACAAGGCATAATCAATTTATGAAATTTGGCCAATTTATTTCAGGAAACAGGCATTTACAGCCACGAAGCTTATCATATAACCAGGAAATATGTGTACAGTGTACAGTTAAACTTTTTGAAAGTGGCTCGTCCATAAGGAGCTATCCTGGACTGGATTTAAACTAATCCAGCTATGTAATATATATCCCTGAATCTAATCAGAAGGAAATAATGATCCGATAACAATTAAAAATCAAATGTATGTAAAACAAACATTAAGTTAAATCCATATTTCCCATTAAATAGATTAATGTAGACCGATTCAATCCACACATCATAGAATCAAATATATGGAGGGTATCTTGGTATGAGATTAAGACAAGGTTATGCAAAGGATATCTGGAGATAGGAATGGATAGATCTGGATAGCTATGGCTTCAGATAGAGACCACTAGCTACAGACAGCTAAAGTCAGCCACTTTCACAAGGTTGTACTATACCTTCATAAATCAAAACTCTGACAAACATCATTTGACATTTGTCTAAAGCAAATATAACATTCAAAAGGAAAAACATTCATTACTTAACAAAAACAGCAAGTACTTTCAATCTATGGGACCTTTAAAACTAATTACCATGGCATTACAGTACAGCTTTCCAGGTGGTATATATATATATTAACAGCATTGCATCATAATGGCCTTAGAATCAGTGTAAAGAAGTTATTTAAACATGTATTACAGTAACCAAGTTGAACCAAAACATTTATTATAAGAGAGTGATTGCTATATTCAAGGATTTGCTACATGCAATTACGTGACAAAAAGTTGTTTAAAAAAAGCAAGAAAAAGAAAAACTTGACAGAAGTCTCTCAAATTACAAGATGTTATTTGGGAAAGATACAAAAAAAGTAAATATCCAGTCAGTCGTGTTTTTGAGAAACCAGGAATATAAATCTTCTCACAGTACAAATAGGAAAAAAGTATCTGATCAGAAACTTTGCAAAATTAACTAAAAATCTAACCAGCAAATTAGCTGCATTCAATATCACACATGTTATTAGGCATAATGAATAACTTGTTAAAAATCTGAGACATATGTATGCATATTGAGCACTAAACATTGTCATAAATGATGATATGTCAGTCAAGGTGAATTCAGTGTATGTATACATGGCCAAATGTGCCACGTTTTCAATGAGAAGGATCAACGCATGGAAAACACATGGTTTTTAGCTAATTATAATGAGGCAAAAACCATGCGTTTTTCATGCGTTTATCCTTCTCATGGAAAACACACGTGGCACAATTGGCCATGTAGGACTGGTTCAATGAAACCATACTAGTTAACCATGTACTTTCTAACATCATATAAACATGTACTTTCTAATAACACTATATAGCTGATGGACTGTAAAACACCGGTAGCCCATCAGTTAATGGCAAAAAAATTGCCATTTTGTGCACATCCTGTTAAAAGCATGAAACTTGGCATGATTGATCTACACATCCTAGAAGACAGTTTTAGATATAGACCCCACCGAGAAATATGGAGGGGTGCTCTAAGTTCAGGATTGCCACCGAAAGGTTATTTTCGCAATGTGAGATATAATTTGATAGTTCTCTGCATGCTGCAACACTTTAAGCACACATGAACAAACAAATTCCAAAATTCATCTGAGGACAACAAGGATATGTCATAAAGTCATTCTGTTGTAAACCTCCATGGTGGGCTCCTTATGTAAATGATTTTGATATTTCTTAGCACTTGTGCCTTCTGAATCTGATTGTTCAAAAGATTTTCTTCTTAACACTTGGGCTCTCTCAAGTTAAGGTTGTTGGAACATGACTGGTGCCACTCTGCTGTTATTGAAGCTGGTTTAAGTCAATTGCTAGCATCAGTGCCCACATTTGATGCCATCTTGAATTCTGGGTACCCCATCAATTATTCAAGGTGGGTTTACATCTAATTTTGAAGATTATGGTCATAATGGTCCAATGTCCAATTGGGCCAAGTGTTTCATGCTTTTAACAGAAATTGCACAATACTTTCCATTACCTGCTAGACTACAGAAAATCGATAAGTGCATGTTCCTAGAAGCTCCTAGAATGCCACCAGCATACCCCACGTTGTCAGTACATCATTAGTAATGACCCGACCTGTACCCCTGCAGGGTACAAACCCCATCAGGGTGACCTTTGACCTCAGGTGTAGACAATGTGCACCCCCATCTCAGTGGGATGTACCAGCTATAGTACTTCAATAAGGTTATCTAGCAGAGTGTCTATATTTGAACTGACATATGACAGTGAAAGAGGATTCACAACATGAATACCTCCTTTTAATCATGCTAATGTAATTACCTTTGTTCTTTTTAGTGGCTTGATTGACAGGTAGTTTTTACAAATGATTTTTACTTCAGCTAGAAACGTTTACTTTAAGAATCAAAAGGAATGTATGTAACAAAGATGGTGTAATGTTTTGCATCTTACTCCTTATGATGAATTAATATGCATTTGATCAATCAATCAATCAATCAATTAATGTTTGCAGTGGATTTCTCTACATGAAAAAAAAACTATTAAAACAAAAAAAACATTGTACCAGTATTGTACTGTTTCAGTACTGTGACTGTGTTACACATTAAATCAATATTTAGATGGGTCTTTCCCCTGCCTCAGCTATGAAACATGAAAAAGGCTCTAATGCCAAAAATCTAAGTTAATTTCATCAATATGTATTAAGACTGCATACACTGCAATAGAAAATTAAAAAAGATGCAATTACAGAAAAATCACTTCCAATCTGCATCAACACTTCATAATTTTTCAGCAGTCATACGAAATTAATTACATTTCCTTTCAAAACATTGCAGACACGATGACAAGCTTAATAAATTATTTCTCAATCATTCCCACTCTTTTAACACGATCTAATTGAGCTTGGAAAAGGGTGGCTGTGCTGTAAAAACTTGTCTGAAGCTTGGCTTGGGCAATGCACAGCTCCAAGGGACTGGTGGTTTGGAGTATTCATGAATTATAAATGAGGGTGTTGAAAAGTTTTGATCATCTTGAGCGCCATGTTTTCCCCGAGAGCTAATCCATCAAGTGCGGAGATGAGAGGGTTGCTGAAGCTGCCCGGTCACAATGGCATTAAAGTTAATAGAGGTGTCACCATGTCAGGCATACAGGCATGTTATGACGTTATGGTTGTAGCATGAGAGTTACATAGCTAAAACGCCTACATGAGAACATTATAATGCTTTATGAGGTACTCAAGATTATGAATACCATACTCATAGGCTGTCTATGTGCTTTACAAGATTAGTTTCATTATGGAGAAAGTGAAAAATGCAGTACAATAGAACCTCATCATTAAAAACCTTCCTGATGGTTAGTGAATGATATTAGATTTTAACGATGTGTTAACTTGTAAGATCATTTACGTCTGAGCTGTAGGTAAAAGATAGCTAGACAAGCATACAATTATGTATCTGCAGAGCATGCATTCCGCAGAGCCCAGCCACTGGAGCTTGGGCTCTTCATTGCCATCAGGAGGCCCAGGACGTTGTAGTAGATAATATCCTACCAAGGACATCATTTAATCAAATGACCATCAAATAGCATGTGCACCTTGTCCACTTACCACTGATGGACCAAGTGGCTTTGCTGGGGCTCAGAGTAAACACTGGGAGAGCAAATAGGATTAACATGGATGAAATACATGCTGCCATCCTATACTCGATATCCAATGCTTGTCAGCACCAATGAAAGGCATATTTGCCCACAGTCAAGGGTCACTCACAGCACTATGACCATTGGCAGCCACAAATATTGACGTACTGACCATAACCGGACACTAGAATGTCCCTAAGCTGCCCACCCTTGCGGCAGGACAATATGACTGATGCCTAATAATGGGAAATATAAACAGTAGTCATAATAGCAATATTATTCATACGTGGCCAATTGTGCCACGTGCGTTTTCCATGCGTTTGGATAAACGCATGGAAATTGCATGGTTTTTGCCTCATTATAATTAGCTAAAAACCATGCGTTTTCCATGCGTTTATCCTTCTCATGGAAAATGCACGTGGCACATTTGGCCATGTAATACTCGTGTTCTGCCCATCAGTTGTGCTGAAATGGTAATAACGATTTGTGAATCGATTACAGCAACATATAATACATTTTATATATAATATAATATGTATTGTTATTGTACCAGGGATAATCACACAAGATAAAATTATCACTTTCGTTCCTATCCTGAGAATCGAAACATTTACCATCAAATCAATGTTACAGATGCTTTGCCGAGTAAATTGCATTATTTCTAAACAGCTAAAGTCGATCACCAAAGCTGACACAAAGCAATAATGTACTAATTAGACCATATCATTAGCATTTTAAAATGTGAAATTGGATGATCTTGAATAGTCATTATTTTTCACCTCCACGCATGAATGAGTTGTTGCTATATTGAAGATGCACATTTGTAAGCTGATCATGACACAACACAACAGTAAGAAAAATTTGTAGTACTGAGAGCAAGCTCAGAGCTAGGACTCAGGGGGCTTAGTCGAAGTTTTGGTAGGAGCAGAGTGAATGAGCTGTGCAAACAGTAAACATTGTTTATTTACCGTGATGTGAATAAAAGGGTCAACTCAACATTTGCTAAAGGTCACCTATGGAAACATATGTCCACACATTGTCCATCGGTCAAGATTTTACCAAAAAATCCCCACTCTAGTGACTGGCATAGTTCTGTTAGATCAACAAACCCAAGCACAATTTAAGGATCACTCTAGCCTTAAATGCTCTGCTCAAGGTCAAAGGCCAATGACCTCTGTGACACATATGAACCCAGCTTGCATAAAAAGACCAAAATAGTGCTTTACAGGCAGTTAATGGTTCTACCCTTGCAAGTTTTATGTCCGCACATCCACTCCTGTTTGTGGAATTGTTGTGGCTTCCATTCACAATGTCTGGCTGGGCAAAAAAAAAAAAAAAAAAAAAAGAAGAAAAAAAAGATAGTAGGTTTACATTGGTATACATTCTTCATCTTTTATTACCACCCAAGTAACTAGTCTCTCTATATTATTTGTATGCACATTAGATATATAAAAAAACTACTAGATATAACAGAGTTAAATACTGGCATAAATACAATTGGCCAAAGACAAAACTACAGGTTCTTATGACAAGACGGCCGTAATAGTGACGTGGTCTTTAGCTGAGGTTCCACTATTTCAGTGCTTAAAACTTTCGGCATCGTATCATACCAGTGTGTCTATCTTTGCCCTATGGTGTCTCAATGGTTCGTCTACGGTCTGTCTGACCATGGACTGTCTATATTTCTTGCATATATTCTTTGATCCTTTTGCAGGCTGTCTGTCTCTCAAGCTGTGTTATCAATATATACAAGCAGCTATACTTGATCCTGGATTTTCTATCTTTACCCCTTGCACTGTCCCGGTTTGTCTGTCTGTCTGCCTAATTGCATTTTCCCGTTGGCAAAGATCGCCATGTATGGAGCTGGCACGTGAAAATGCCCTACTTGCAGAAGTTTCTATCCCTCACGCATGTACATGTATGTATACCCTGTCTGACCCCGGACCAACCTTACTTATTTTAAAAAGCACCTTATTGGCAGTTATATCAGTCTGCAGTTCAACTGAGTTGTCTTGGAATTCCTCGGGTCAGGACACCTAGAATTGCCCGATCTCCTATTTCGTGTTTTGCAAATCTTCATAACCGTTGAAATCACAGGGAGAGTGTTTTATGGACCCAAAAATTGCTAAGACGTGGATATCTGAAAGACCATTTGTCATTCTTATGCTTTTTCACGACATGCAAAATATCACTTCACAGTCATAGAACAAAAAGGTTAAAATACTTCAGAGAAACGTAGAGACAGTCATCAAAGATTTCAAATATACTATTACAGCAAGTAAAACGCGTTAAGATTGCATCCAAGTTTATACAATCCCATTAGTTTCCTTAAGAAATTAATGCGAAATATGAGGTTCTCCGATTTCATTTGTGATAATAACGTGTGACAAATAGCAAAAGGCAGAAATGAAATTAATTCGGATTATTACACACGTGTCACCAGAGAGAGATAAAGAATTCTGCAATAAAATGCTGCATAATCAATTCTATAAACCATCTTTGAATGGGGCTCAAACTGGCAGAAGCGGACAATTATGAAAAGTAAAAGAAAAATTAAAATTCTCATCCTAAGGATCATAATTACAATCTAATCAAACGTCTTTAGAAACCGGTAGCTGGTGGCAAAGCTTGGAAATAAATCTGTGGATATTAGCAGGGGAGCTTGTCAGGATTCTAGGCTGCTCTCAAACTAAGTCCATTTGCCATGAATGAGATTATGCGGATTCCTTATCAACCATAAAGAGGCTCTCCCATGCAAAAAAAGCTCCGCAAAGAAGAGTTTATTGTCTCTGGAATTAGTAGAAATACCTAATCGTTTATACATCAAGATTCAAATCCACTTTGGAGCAGAGAAAACTCCCTTTATCATCCACCACGTGATCAAATTAACTCCAGTGTCTGGTGAAATAATGAGCTAACCAAGCACACAGAAACCCACGAAATGCTCAAATTAATTACTTTCAAATATAAATAGGATTAGAACATCCACTTCGCAAGATTTATAACTCATAATTAATAGCATAATCCATTTTAAACTTTTACTGCCAATAAAAAATTAAATGGAACTTTCTTGGTGCTTCATTAAAATTTCATCTTAGAACACAGGACCAATCCCATACAAAAGATACAGTAGGCAGGTTTTACTAACACAGACTTATTAAACTATTTTGTGTCAAATAACTACCCCGACTTTAATGTAAGTTCCTTATAAATAGTCTCCCACATGTTATCTCATCCATCTATCTCACATTGTAATATACTGTTCGACCAGTTTTGCTACAAATAATATCAAACTTGTATCAAGATGGTGGTGGTGGTGGATTAGGGCTTAACGTCCTGTATTTCTGCACCTGATGGGCTAATTAGGACAGGTAGGGACCATGGCAATGAGCAAAGGATGAAACAGCCATCCAACATAGGCTCAACCGGGGATTGAACCCCGGACCCAGTGGTTGGAAGCCCAGCGAGCTACCACTGAGATAGGCGCCCCCCCCCCCCCTCACTTGTATCAAGATAGTTTGGACTAGAGATTACAATATACAATGGGACCTTGCCATTAAGACCACCTTAATGCCATTTGAATTGCCTTAATTGTAAGGTGGTCGTAATGGAGAGGTGTCAAGAATACATTTGAGTAAAAAAAATGGTAGCCTTAAATGTGAGGTAGTCTAAACGGTGAGGTGGTCTTTTAAAAAACGGAATTCACTCTACTCCATTGAGTCTGCAATGGCAGATGCATATTAGATACAAAAAAAGGCTGCAATCATCGCTCTTAAAAATCTACTGCAGGGATGTCCAAAAATTCGGTGAAATAAAAAAAATGATGAAAAGAAGCAAAACGTAGAAAGAAAAAAAGGACAAAATGTGTCGACCAATTAGGGAGGGAAGCACATGAAAAAAATCATTGCAAAGGTTTATGAGAAAAGTGTCAGATTTCTATCAGATATATTTTGTACATGCTGGCAACTTGGTAATTGCTACCTTCAGGGTGGTACCAATTGGACCCAGGCGTTTCATATGTCAATTAAACAGAATCAATAGGATAATGCAGGTCGGTTTTTACACATTTTTCATTACCTATACCGACGTTAAATAAAGTTTTACCTGACCTTACCTTACCTTACCTTACATTCAATGTGATATTACAAATAAAGAAAGTTTGGCAGATATTTTAATGCATGATCATAAATAAGATCCAACAATCAGCAATGATTAAAATCACTGCAAATATGCATAATGCATAACTTCATAAGTCCTTTTCTATACTCTGCAGTCATCTTTAATTATAACTGACACTAAAATATTAAAGCATTGATTGTGTGATTATATTAAACTAGACAAACCGGTGATTCATCACTCAAAAGCATGTTATGTGAAATGCCAAACTGGGTTCTGTAACTACTTTTAAGCTAATTTTCATGCATATTTACAGAGAGGTCTTTGTGTATCTTGAATGCACTTTTCAATTAGTGCATCAGAACATGGAAGGGCTATACATGATCAGAATAGGAGTCTTTATAGTAAAGGTCTAAACTGACATTGCTAATGGCTTTATTAAATGCAGAATAGTCACCCCTTATTCAATGAGTGAATACCTGGCTGTCATGTTCCATTCATTGCAAGAAATGGCCTAAGAATTCTACACACTAAGTCAGTCAATGATGTTTAACGTTACATAGGTTAGAGCTCAAATCTTTTCTTAATGTAACCAGACCAAAGAGCACTGAACACTAGGGCTTTCACAAGTAAATAAAGCTGTTCCACTGCATCAACTTAGATTAGTCAAAAATTGAAAAACACGATTAAAAATATCACAGAAAAAATAAACAAATAAAAAAGAAACGGTAGAAGCTCGTCATTAAGACCTCCCAAGATGCAAAATATACTGGCCTTAAATGGTCGGATTTTTTATTTATTATTTTTTTTAAGTTGAGAGAGAAATTACAACAGCTATAATAGACTAGGGTCCTTAAATTAGAGTCTTAATAGTGAGGTGGTCTCAAATTGGGGTTTTCATTGAATTAATCCATGAACTGGATAAACTGTCTACATTTAATTTAAAAACTGTCAATTAAACTAATAAAATTCACCAGTATATCAAGCAATTATACAATAAGTTCAATCATAAATTAGCTACTTATCAGGATATCAAATTAACTTTCCCCATGCACTGTGTGGCCAGCAAGAATTGTTCAGTTTTATATCTTTGTACAATAAATGAGCTTAATAATTTGATATCGCATGCATATATCAGTGCAGATTTTATAGCATTTCTGCAGAATGTTTGAGCGTGACTGTACTTTACTATGTGTACCAGGCAGAGCGATCCGAAATTAAGCGTGGAATCAGTTTGCCACTGAGGTTTATTAAAAGCACCATGGAGTAACACCTAGCAACTAGTGAGAGCAGACCAGTGAGAGCATCAACCAGTGAGAGCATCAACCAGAGAGAGCAGTAACCAGAGAGGGACATGAAAGCTCATCAAGCCAGTGAAAGGATTCCACATGAATTGACATAAACTAGAGTAACGAGGGTGCACAGAGGCGCATCCACCATGCCTTTGAGATGGGCTATGCACAAATGATGCTGTTCTATGGCTTTGCATAGCTATTCAAATGAATTGATCCCCAAGAGAGAGGTAAGTTTTCAATGAGGCTTCACTTTGATCAGACAAATGACAAGCTGATGGCATGTCAGTCAGATTTATATTCTCTGAGCTATATGGAGAGGTGTGACTTTTCATCCACAGCTGACTTGCTGCATTAGCATGTTTGAATTTACAGCAGACCATCGATTGGGTTAAAGCGTAATACATTGTATGTTGTGGACTCCTAGCCTTATCATCTCACCATTACGTCTGCCTGTGGCAGCTGGCCATATAAGCTGTCTAAGCTTCAGACCCAGTAGCAATGCATTTAGACTACAAGCCTTGATGGTATGTTGTTGGGAAGAAAATGTGCTTTTAATTACGAGGTGGTCTTAAGATGGGATTCCACTGTACTACTTCATGCCTCACGAAGTCAGCCAGCTAAGAACAGTGTGATTATTATAAAACATAATTACCAATTAACTTTTTTGCACAAAGAGTGGTCTTTTATTGAAGAAGCTCAACAGTATATCAAGTCGATGTTTTTCTCGTATAGGCAGGTGACCTTAAACACTCTAAAACCAGACGTTATTTTTTTTAAGAGATTTCTTTAACTGCAGCAACAAAAAATATAAGTCCCACAAAAGCTGAAATACTGCATGTATTAGCTACATCATTCTTTTTTATCCAGTTGAGACAAAACAGGCAGTACAAGGCTGTCTGCTGCCTGGCCTTAGGTGAATTATGTACCTGCCTTTGTGTATTAATGAGAATTTTGCAATGCCCTTGCTGGTTATGGACAGGCCTTTGAAGAAAGGGCATGTGGAATAATTGAGGCCATCCCGGCATTAGCTTTATCTCGAAGCTTAAAGGCCCACTCATTATCCAAAGGCCCATACTAAAGTTATGCCTCAGATGAGGCCTCATATAACATATAGCAGTGTCTAATGATAGTAGACAGCCAAGCAATAACTCTATCTCATATTCTATGATATGTATCAATTCAGAGTCAATCCAATGTCTCAGAAAGTCAGCTAACTAGCCTGCCTGTGGCTCCGTAGTTTAGCGGTTTAAATTTTTAAAGTGATTTTTAGAGTGGTCTGGTAGTCCGAATTCAGTTCTTAAACATGGAAATAGCCCGGAATATGTCTATGTATATATCTCAGTGCTGCTAAATTGAAGTTTAACCAGCTAATATGACTGGCTGGCCGAGGCAGACGTAATTATGAAATGATAATGATTGGAGTCCAATGATATGACTCAGTGCCGCCTTCAAAATGTGCTTATGCTGAGGCTAAAGCTTAGCCAGCTTGTATGTAGGAAGCAGACTTAACTGTGTTCAACGTTCATAAGTCACATCCAATATACATTACGTATGAGACATGTTAGATAAATGAAGTGGAAACTAACATGTAGCAGACCTATGACGCAGAACCACACTTTGACATTAAGGACACTGTAGAACGAGTGCAGCAGTGCTTAAGGTAAATGACCCCGCCAACTCACAAGACACCCTGCGGTGCCTGCACCCTACTATAGCGACTGCGAGGAGCCTTCTACGGACTGCCTAGCCCGGGGCAAACGTCTATGTCTCTTTCCAGCATCTAATCATAAACAAGGAGCATCTCCTAGCTAGCAGTCCTTTTAATCCGCTCTCTAAGAGCCTTTGATAAATAGTAATATGCTAGCCAAGGGCCCAGCCTTATTCCTCCACTGATTCCCAACATGACATGATGGCTGTTGTACACTGCTCACTGCAGCTTCTGCTTGTGTGGCCTCTCTACCCTCTGCAGAAGGGCTCCCCATACACTGACTCAATCACTCATGTGATACACAGCCAAAGTGAGGGCAAAAAGAAGAATTATAGATAGACAAAGAGATATAGACAGATTGATGCAAAGACAGCTAGAGAACAGACAGACCTCAAGACAGAGAAGCACTGGTTGCATTATTATGATTATACATGGCCAAATGTGCTACGCGCGTTTTCCATGAGAAGGATAAACGCATGGAAAACGCATGGTTTTTGCCTAATTATAATGAGGTGAAAACCATGCTTTTCCATGCGTTTATCCAAACGCACATGGCAAATTTGGCCATGTAGTCTACCAGTATGTGGAAGACCCAAACTGCTGCGTTACATCATTGACAGGCCAATCAAGAGTCTTTCTCAACTCCTTTGGCAGTATTCAGCCTTGAACATAAGGATAACAGCAGGGGCTTAACCAGTATGTGGGATGAGGCAGGGGTTGAGGATCGAACCCGATACCTCGTAATTGGCAGCTAAACGGGTAAGGACATGTGCAGTGTGGTGTATAATGCAATTACACATACAAATCCTATAGCTTATATTTACTTCAGCAGCGACGTCCCTTTGAAACCACCAAATCTTTGCACAGACATCTGAGAATATACAGTACACTGATGTCCACTGAACTGTGAACATACATTATATCACACATACAGAAGCTGCAGTGAGCCATAGTCACCATGCACGAGATGGCTCATAAAACATATTCAAGATACAGCCTTGTGGTACACCATGGCTTGGTATAAAAGATTGGCCCACAGTGCAGATGCTGTGATCAGTACAGTGTGCTTAACTTCACAGGAATCTGAGGGGAAGTGTGCCGGATCATCGGAGCAGCAGCACCCAGAGTAGCAATTCTGCACACCTTTTCTCCTCAATGTCCTATAATCTATGGGCCCCTGCCTTGTCCTCTATACATTTTTTCTGATCCATAAATCGCAGATTCCCTCAGCTCACCACCCCCAGTTCTTCTCAATCGATACCCAGCAGCCAGGAGACCTTGGCCGCAGCTCAAAATTCCTGCTCAAGAAGCTATGAGAAGTGGCAGCAAAAAAATCTGATCCAAGAGTAAAAGGAGAAATTGAAGAAAAGCTAAAAAATAACACATTCCGAAATCGTGCTGTCTCCAAGATACAGCACCGCAGGAAATTACACCAGAATTGCCTACCCTTTGTCGAAGGTCACAAAAGTGATAATTTTATTGCCTTTTTGTAAAGTAAATGACCACCCAAGACCATTCTGGCAATTTGTTGTACAGTAAATGACCATCTCAGACCATTTTGACAACTTTTTTAAAGTAAATGGCCATCTTAGACCATTCTGGCAATTTTTTGTACAGTAAATGGAACACCTTAGACCATTTTGACAATTTTTTGTGTAGTAAATGGAACACCTTAGACCATTTTGACAATTTTTTGTGCAGTAAATGGAACACCTTAGACCATTTTGACAATTTTTTGTGCAGTAAATGGCCATCTTAGACCATTCTGGCAATTTGCTTAGCCGCTTAGTGCTCTAACCTAAGACTATTCAATCTTAGGCGCTTCGACATATCGCCACTAGCCAAACGTGATTGTACTTCCATTTATTGCATTCACCTCTGTCTAGGCCGGTGCATCGAAACAAACTGGGGGCAAAGTCAAAGTATGGCAAAGTAATAAGGCAATCTGGTGTCGGCATCTGAAGTCAGGCCAAATTATGTTGCCCATCAAAAGTCCCAAGTTACGTGGCCATCAAATCCTTTGTGGTGTCTCGACCTGAGGAGATAAAAGCGGTCAGCAAATTGCCGGACAGAAGTCATCATCTATTAACTGGACTGCGTCTAGTGGACACCGATAGACCTGCTGGACCCTGGTGGACTCAACTGGACATAGGTCACTTTCCTGACTCATTTTGTGGCGTTACTTTATGAGTTGGCCAATTGAGAGAATCCAGGCAACAGCCTAGAGTCTCAAGGTATTGGCTTTTGTCACTCTCCCTTTGGTATTGTCTCTCCTCTCACTGAGTCACTACATTTTATCTCTACGCTTAGTAAGTAAGTAAGTAAGTAAGTAAGTAAGTAAGTAAAATTTTATTTAACGTCGGGGATGAAAACATTGTACAACAATCAACACAAGCTATAAAGCTTTTAACCGACAAGTAAAAATGTTGAAAATAAGATGAAATATTTACAGATGAGTTAATGAAATGTTAAAAGTGATTAACAGGATCCTCTGTAATGCGTGTTATCTCTGCCATGCAATTATAATAATTAATAGTCAGCTTCTAGACTCAAACACACTACAACGGAACCACTGGTCTTAATTGTGAGGTGGTCATCATTGTGAGATACATTAAAATGGTATCAGTAAAACTTAGGCAAAATGTCAGTGGGCGTGATGGGTAAAGTGGTCTTAAAAGGGGGATCCATTGTAAATTTGAAAAAAACTTCATAGGAAAAAAACTGCCATTAAACACAGTACATCCCTTCAAGTCATTTAAGAACAAAAGGCAAGCACTTTTTTCTATCCCCACCTACATCAAAAGCCTTTGCATTCTATCTGTGCATCGCACCTAAAACAGCTCACATTTAGATTTGTTAAGAGCCTGACACTTCAGTGTCTTTGTTCTCACAAGATCCATAAAGATACCTCTTTCCTGTGTGAGGTTGCAGAGCATTCCTCTAGATCTGTCATACATCTGCATTCACTACACATGACGTGTAGTCTTTCTTGTTCGCTTTGCACTCCTTTCTTCTTTCTATGTCTTTTTGCTGTTTCCTTCTTGCTGCAAGCTAATGTACTTTCGACATGACTTTTTGCCCTTGGCAAAGATTATGCAGTTTCTGGCAGCTTGACAGTAAGCCTTGCTTTCTTTATATCATCCTCACCTCGGACGACTGCAGTTGTACTATGCACTGTAGTAATACACTTGTAGTAATACACTGTAGTATGCAGTAAGTAGCCCTTATCAGATGGTTTGACTAGCTGCTTTATGGGAGGTTAATGTATCTGCATCATCCTCTCAATGATAAGAACACTGAGTATTGTGAGATGTCTCACATTTCTGTACAAAAATGCGATGCACATACGAGAATAGTAGTGAGAGTCAGCATGATCAGACACAAACTGAGTCAGTCAGTCAGTCAGTCAGCACGTCAGACAGTCAGTCAGTCAGTCAGTCAGACAGTAAGTCAGTCAGAGAGACAGTCAGTCATACAGTCATACAGTCAGTCAGTCAGTCAGTCAGTCAGAGAGACAGTCAGTCAGTCAGTCAGTCAGTACAAACCAGAATATTAGTAAGCCATTCAACCAGCCAGCCAACCGGTTAAACCAGAATAGCTATTTTGCCAAATTTACCAAATTCATGATTAATCTGCGCTATCTGCTGTTAGAACAGCTGTGATTTTAATTAAATACATAATCATCAAATCAATCTTTACTTCATCTTAGCAATATGGCCAAGTTCCGAAGCTGCTATGTTCGGGTTGGTATATTTCTCTCGGTTGGTTGATCTTGGTCGGTTATATTTCTGCTGTGTTGGTTTGTCCATCCCAAGCATTAGGCAACCAGAGCATTTTGTCTGTGCGGGGTCATTTACTTCTTCCTCGTGGTTGCTTGTCTGTTTGGTTGGTCTGTTCCTTAATAGGACAGCTTATTCAGGAGCCAGGCAGGCTGTGAATACTGTAGTCAGGAGGCTGATACAGAGTATTGCAGAGTTGAGCCTTTTAAGCCATTTCTATGGGCTGTTAGGCCCTCAAGGAGCACAGTGTGTAGTCGCTTGTCTTGCTGCTATGTTCGCTGTTAGAGACTTTAGTCCGCTGGAACAAGCAGCTGCATCTTTTGTGAGAATAAGTGACTGCTTCACCTAGCCCCGACAAAGGACCTGCCCTCTGTAGCATACTGATAACAACCTCTGTGATAATAAGCTATGCCCAGCTCAACCATTTCCATGGCAACCACAAAAACAGAGGTAAAATAAGGTAAAAAGTAGGGCTAAATGATGGTGATGAAGGATATTGCAGGATATTGTGATTAACTTCACGCTTTATAACCTTCATTACCACTTTGTATATGCTATAATCACCAAATATCGACTTCCTATGATCCTATTGTCAGCTGTGATTGGCTGTAAATACATGACAATAGCTGCAATAGATTGCAACCGTGCATGGTCTGGGTTTCTCATTATGATGGCCTCACCACGTGATGATGCCGTCGATTAGGTTTAATGTAATACCATAGGGTAACATGGAATTCCTCTTTATATTGATACCTTTCAGAAAAAAATATGTATCTTTTCTCTGTTAAATAAGGGGATTCCCCATAATTCAATAATGCAATTGCACGTGCTAGCATGACAGGCAATTTCGTTGCTTTTACCTATAAAAATGACGCACAAAATAGCACACTAATCAATAACCATAGCAGAACTAAATCAAGCCCAACAATATCCATTCTATGCAGAGTATACACATGACCATGTTATATCAAGATGGATGCATAGTAAACAGACTCCTGTTATGCTTTGCCGCTACTTAAAGTTACTCAAGCTTGAAGATTTAGTATATGAGCAAAAAAAAAGGGTTGCTAGGAAACCATGCACTATGCAAGATATATTATACGTTTTCGGTTCTTAGCCAAAACTAAGTTCTGTACTGCAAATGACATATATCTTGGTAGAAAAAAAAATTGTTTATGCGCCAATGAATTTAACCAGACGTTCGCCAATGCAATATATACGAATTACTGATAACTTAATTGAAGTTCAAGACTTCTAAACATTGCAGATATCTGGATAGGCTTCAAACTGCAAGTTAAGATGTGAAAATATTCTCCCGTATGCAGATGAAAGATATTAAGCAATGTGTTATGACACATACTCGTGTTGTACTGTATTTTCTCTATTTTTGTTACTTTATTAATAATAAATTCTAAATATATAATATGTTAAATATAATAGGGGATACATCCACCCTTGGGTAATGGTATTTTGTAAATACTCGGATGTATCCCCTTCCAACACATTATATATTATTTTTATACATGCTTTTTGTCACATATACTTGTAAATTAATGTACTTGAGTGTGGGTGAATAATAAAATGTCTAATGTCTAACAATTTTGACATATAAAAAAAACTTAACATTGTAATATGGATTTATATTATTTTGTGCATCAATCTTCCCCATATCGATATGTAAATTAAAATATAATTACACCAGCGTATGAATTTCCAACGAGATTCTCTCTAGAGCATTCCGGAGATACAACGATGATAAAAAGCCAGTGATCTATTTATTGGCTGCAATATTCTAGGAAATGCATGGAAATAGGATGGGGTGATGATGGGTGGTATAGCAGTTGCTAGGTCCACCTGACACCATGAAGGCCAATACTTATGTGGTGTTTGCCATTGCAATGACATAGGACTAGCGACAGCTTTACAGTTTGCTCAGCTAAACTCCTCAGTCTGGTCATCACCCTGCTGCTGCTGCTGCTGCTGCTGCTGCTACTGCTGCTGCTACTGCTGCTACTACTGCTGATGCTGCTGCTACGGCTGATGCTGCTGCTACTGCTGCTGCTGCTGCTACTACTATTACTGCAACTACTACTACTACTACTACTACTACTGCTGCTGCTATTGCTACTGCTGCTCCAGGATCACAACGACATCCCACATATAAGACCACCCTTGGGGGAATCACTGAAGAGGGCTCAGAAAATCGGTGTTATCAATTCTGGCTTTTTTTTCTTTTTTTTACAGTTAGATCACAAGTTTAGGCCAAGTGGTGTGGTTTTAAAACTGAGATATTTTCGTAGTATTGCGAATTAATGGTGGAATTCCCAGGAGCAGAATGAAAACGGAAAAGAAAAAACATCCCAGCTCAATGTGTGGAAGCTCTGTCAATCCAATATCCATATTTTCATTTCCAATATGCAAACAAAACATATTTCTCTGTGTAGATGCTGTTGCAAAGTGGCTGCTGAAATTCTGCACAATGGCCAGTTTGGCACCAGACTACAATGATATTCCAGTGTTGTGACTGGACAGTGTGAAACAATACAACCCTACAATATTTAGTACCATGCTCAGTGGTAAGACCACTAATCTGATAACTTATTCTGAGTCGGTCTTTCGTTGATAATCTGATATAACAAAATGAAGTCACACATATATACTAAAATGTCAGCTAATGTAGTCATTTATGATAAAATTCAAACAAGATAACATGGCCAAATGTGCCACGTGCATTTTCCATGAGCAGGATAAACGCATGGAAACGCATGGTTTATGGCTAATTATAATGAGGCAAAAAACCTTGCGTTTATCCAAACGCATGGAAAACGCACATGGCACAATTGGCCATGTAAGACTGATATTTTGATGATACGGATTTGGAGTGTGTACCCGGTCTGTTCCATACTGCATTTCACCATGATCCTACAGCAAAAGACCGGCAGGCAGGAGTATTACACTGAGCTACCCGAGACAATAAATTGATTCAAAGCACAGACGCTAAGGACCTAAAACCTGGATGGCATTTGTTATTCAAGAAGTGCATTATGGGAGCAACAGACGACGTTGGAGCACTTGAGGCAGCACCCCACCACAACACATAGAGCCTCCTGAAGCGAGTCAAGGGCACTCAATGTGAAATGTTTTTGGTTTAAGTACTCGAATCCCTCAAAAATGGCAGAGTTTATGCCTTGCCATTAAACTCAACGAATGCCCAGGGTAGGGTTACACCACTCCACATATCAGCATTTCGCATCTCAACTGAATGAACTAAAGCACTATTTGGTAGAGAACTAAAATAAAAAGTACAAAAAATATAGAAATAAGAATATAGACAACCTTCAGTAATACGAAAAGCACGAAGAAACTTTTTGTAATGGCATGACCAGAGGCAAATCCTACATTAAGAGATTTGATAGAAATAAATTTGTGAAGCATAAAGATCCACAAATGAAACCATCTCACTATTGACATCACTTCTAAATTTTGTACTTTACCCCGCTATTAGGACCACTTCACTTCTTAGACTATATCTTGTAGCAAATGTGATCTTTTAGACAACAAACATATACAATAAAAGTTATCTAGGACAAGCGCCAAGTCTATGGTTACATGCAAATAGAACATTAGAAAGTAAAACTAGTGTCAAAGCCTTTAATAAAGCTTTAAAAAAGCAACTTTGCTATTAATATTAGTGTTGAAATATGCAATATATGTTACTTCATTTTGTTTTCTTTTTTTATTATTATTATTTTATTATATTATTTGTCACTATATGAATTTAATTTCAATTATATTTAATAGCCTCTTTTTCTTTTTATTTATAATGTAAGGGGTGTGCAAAATTTTACAGCTTTTTAGTAAGCTAGTGCACATCCCTCACAGTATGCTAATGTCTTTTATTGTTTATGCAATGTACTAACCGTATTGAAGTACTACATACTGTGTACAAATAACTAAATCTAAGAAGACTGACAGAAACCCTACAACAACCCCTAGATCTCATACCATAGAATACTGAGACACTGCACCTTCTTAGCACTGGGACTTTGATGGCAAGCAGTGTATGGGTTGTTATGAGCAAGGTCCTTGTTACGGGCAAGCTCTTGTATTCAAAACAGCAGGCCTCTCGAGGGGGAATTCTATTTCATGGAGTATGCTAAGCTCCTTCACAAACGTTTTGGCTTCAAGTCTTATCAGAATTGCTAATCGATCGCCAAGGAACATTTAAGAGTTCTTTTTCTCTCCTGCATGCCATTTTTATTGAGGCTTGTGTTACACTGAAAAGGGAGCAATGCGTTGCATGCCTGCAGAAAAAAAAGGTCTGCCTCAGGCTTGCAAGCGTGAAAAGAAAAATAGAAGGTGGAATTTCTGAAAGAAAACTGAAGAAAAATTGGTCTAATTGAAATTTGGTTCAATAAATTTCCACAGAAAGTGTAGGAATTTATGTCTCAAAAACTATGGTTACCTGAAAAATAGCTTCAAATACATGTACATTCCTAGTTAATGATATCTTTACAATCATCATCCCAATTATATTAGCAGCAGTATATATTATTGCAGCTGAACTCAGAGACTTGGAAACTAAACTCTGGACAGAGGACGTCATGTGAATGAAGGACTCTCATTGGCTGAAGGATTGCTTTAACCAATGAGAGTCCTGGATCCACATGACGTCCTCTATACTTTAGTTCCCAAGTCTATGTAATCTGCTGTAAAGCCCACTTATCATAATCAGATTTAGACTGCTCTGATAACCTGTGATAAGGTATCAATATGTCATAATAATAATAATGCCATGCAAGAACCAATGGTGGAAAAGGCTAATATTTTTCTTATGAAAATGCATCGTAATCCTTCATTGTGTGGTACAGAAAGGTGCCCCTAATCTGGAATATGGATAAACCTTCTGCTCAAAGGTTACTGATCACGTCAGTGATGAAAATAATGCCACATTTCAGGTCAGTTTACAATGAAATGAATCAGGGTTAATAACCAGTTTGCAATTGAGAACATAGCCACATTACCAAGCCAATATTGATTGCAAATTTGCCATTACATCCTTACAACTTAGTATTCCTTTAATGTCTAATTTGTTATTGACTAAAGGCTCATTTCTTAGCAACTACCCAACGAGGTGAATCAATTAAAGAAAAGCAAGAGAAAAGACTTACAAGCTCAGGACAATCATGAAACTCTAGCTCCATAAAGAGCACGCAATCATGCAATTACGTGGCTAATTTTCCACCACTCTATCTAGCTTAATTCTGCTAATACTATTGAATTTGGAAAAAAGAAAGGCTAAGTTTCAAAGAATTCAGATTATTCTGTAAAACTAGGTTGTCAATTTTTTAACTGTATCTTATAATTTTAAACAGATAAAGAAAGAAAGAAAGAAAGAAAGAAAGAAAGTAAGAAAGAAAGAAAGAAAATGTCTGGTGGATTACCCAGTAGTTAAGACATCGGGCAACACCTCAGAAGGTTGTGGGTTCGAATCCCGGTATCATTGGGTATAGAGTAATTTTAGCTTGAAGGTCAATGCTTGGTTATTGCTACATAATTTATTAATAAGGCAATAACATGTGAGAAGGTAAACTGTACAAATGACTTATGTTGGTAAAAACAGCTTGTTAGCCTTATACTCAACGCCTGATATTCCAATAGTCGTAATGACTCAAGACACATGTATTTTTCGGTAATGACTATGGTTGATATATACTTGTTAGATACAAATGACTATATATGTCACTTCATTTTGTTTTCTTTTTTTATTATTATTCTTTTTTTAAATTATTTGTCACTATATGAATTTAATTTCAATTATATTTAATAGCCTCTTTTTATTTTTATTTATAATGTTAAGGTTTGCACAATTTTGCAGCTTTTTATTAAGCTAGTGCACATCCCCCACAGTATGCTTATGTCTTTTATTGTTTATGCAATGTACTAACCGTATTGAAGTACTACATACTACATTATTATGCAACTTGTTGGTCGAAACGGTTTGGATGGCAAATATTATCTTTTAATCTACAATCTAAGTCAAAAAAAGATATTCAGTGCAGCTGACAAATATCAAGCAATTTTTCCCGCCTTTGCAGCATTGACCACGTTGTCTGACAGGAATAGTATTGGAGGACATATATATTCCAGGGGGAATTAGTGGACAGCAGCCATCCTTTTAACCATTCCCTAAGTGGGGTCCAATCCCTCAATCTCCCCCTCCCCTACAATATTCATGTCCTTGTTTGCTCCTGAGTCCTGTATAAGTCTAGGGGTTCTCACGACGCGCTACCAAATCGTTCGTCTTGACGTTCTAACTCCCGTGATGAGGCTGTGACGCCCTTCACGACGGCCTTGATGACGCCATGACGCCCCTGATGACGGCCTGACGCGAGTTCATTTCATTGGCGGAGTGATAAACTCGAAGCTATAGATATAAATCATGGATAAATCAAGGGAAGCTGCAGTCCAAGATTACATCAATGCTGGAGTTTATTTGGCTTCAATTGGAACTGTGTTTGCTGCATCTTAGACAGAGATAGCATTTATTTGACTGTCTGGCCCTTTGGAACGGAGCTTTTGAATAAATCAGTCACTTACATTGTAAACTGCACATAAAAGACGATAAACTTGCCTTTGAATTCCCCTTTAATGCATTTGTAATGATTTCGGTTGTTAAAAACCATTCCAAAGATAATATTGTAAGCTTCCTATTTCCATAGTATCTCATCATTATATCTCTCTACCAGCTACACAGCAATAGGCCACCATGCTACATATAGCAGAGAAAGAATTAGATTAGTGCAGCCCTCTAATTAGGCAAGTTATTCCCTCTCAAAAGGGCCATTTAAAGTCGTGTCAAGTTTACTCTTCATTCACTTGCCTTACTACAACGCTAAATAGTATCAGATAATAGTTGACAACATGGTTGAACATTTGAGCCATATATGAACCAAACTTAGGCCAAATAGACGATATCATGCATCCAACACTCTTGTACCTCCGACAAGCCCCCGAAGGTCCCCAGTCAACACATGACCTGCTGAGGTCTGCCTTTCATCACGTGAGGTCCCAAACTCCCACGATGCCCTGGGGTGCTCATGTGAGGTCCAATGTGGGCTGCAGGGCCTATGCTAAGCGAGCTTGATCATGCTGATGACCTTGTCATGCCCTCAGCCTCTGATCACACTGATCCACAGAGAGACAAGGAATTCATTACCCAAGAGGTCACCACGACCTGATTTACAAACTCACTGCTCCGAGAACAGGATCCATGGGAACAAAGACCTAATTGGATCACAGCATCACACAATGACATAGGATCCAACGTAGATCCAACGAAGATACAACATGGCTTTGTGGCTATATACCTCATCAAAGTGGGAGCAAGATCCACAAGCCATGTCAAAGATGCAAATTTGTCAGAAAACACGAAAAGATACCTCATGGCAACGGTATCACTCCTAATGTGATGCGCGTGTTTATTATGTATTAGTAGTATCACTATGCTTACATTACAAACAGCAGCGCAATAAGTTCTTCTTGACATTGATAATATTATTGTGCAATGTGCCGCAAATAAAGTGTCTTGAGTGTATTATTCGCTTCAGATGTTTCGAGAGACTAATATAACGCAGGCTTGCGTATTTCGATGGTTCGTAAATTAGGTAAACTACGAGCCCTTTTTGCAACCGAATAACTGTAATATAGGCAATAATATATGTACAACAAAATACTTCATTAGTAAGGCTGGCTGGGCATATGCATATTACATATGAGTTATTGCTAGTGCACATGCTTACAAGGATTTTACAGTCATAAAACACAGCTTATCTATATCAAGATTGGTAAATGTTGCACCAATTGTATTCCATATCTATGTATAAACCATTTCTCCTTTAATATGCTGTTGCAACATGGAAATACACTTGTCAACACGACCCACCCTCTCAACTGCATTTATAACAATGAATAACAAAGTATGCAGCAAGTTGCGCACTGTCTGCTGCAGCTGCAAATGAAAGATGGACAGTAGCCAATTTCCTCGTCTCCAATGCAACTCCCCAAGCCTTGATGACATCACGAAAGAATAGAACGTCGCACGAGGCGCGCGTGACATCCACTTCCGATAAGCACCCCACCAAGATCACGTGATCACAAGGCCTGCCAAGAGGTCATGGCAATCAGCAATGCAATGGCCTCATTACAGCATGACGACTGCAACAAACATCATGATTACAGGCAAGCTGTTTTTGTTAGTGTTACATTAGTCACAGAGGCCCCATCAAAGAGCTCCAAGTTCAAAATGTTGCCAGAAGTTTGTTTCTTCTTCTATTTCTGCTGCTGTTCCTTTTTCTACGAAAAATTCAGACAGCTACTCTCACGAATATAGAACTTCATGAACTCAAAAGTTACAATGAAAGTGGAAGGTAATTTTAGGAGCAGTGCAATTTACCTGTCATATTATACAGTTATATAATTAATAAGCCGAAATTCTGAAAATAAACCTGCCACCCAAATCAGCAACCAAATAAACAAGCCAGTAATTTTTTGTTTATCCAATATACACTAGTGTTCTTAAATGGAACATAGAGCACTGTAGAGTGTTCCAAATAGGATAACCTGTATTTAACAACGGTTTTGCAAAATATGTTCACTGAGCTTTCAGTCGAAAAAGATATTCTAAAATATGCCAATAGCAACCGGCAGCATAAGCTTGTGCTGTAAGTGTGTCATTTTCAAAGACAGTGTCGCCACACGTCTCATATTTCTGCAACAGGACAAGGAGTGACCTTGAGACAGCTCTGAAGGTCATTTGGGAACCAGGGCATTGACCTGTGCATTTGCTATTCTCTTTTTTGAGGTCCTCTGGTGCCCTTGTGACTCTACTTATGGACAAAGGTCATTTGAGCAGACTCCTTATACCTAGGACATAGCGCAAGGCCAGTGTCCCGAGGTCCTTGCAAGGTCCTTTGCAGAAATCCCCATTTAGGTGAATGATGCCCTCCCCCCAAGTCCATCTATCTCTTTGTTATGTCAATCCATTATAGCAGCCTCGCTTACTTTTATTGCAAATCCACACCATCAGCACTATGCCTACTCACTAAACACTCTTCCCTTTTGCTCCTTCATTTTTTCCATTTTGCACACTCTTTTTAATCACTGTCATCAATCAAAAGTCCAACGTCCAATATGATGTACAGCCACAACAATAGACTACGTCATTGAACATCTCCAGTATTTGGATATATCATACATACAATATATTGCTGGCTTCATAATTTCAGCCATCCATCTTTGTACATTGACACATGATGTACTGACTTAGGAAATATAAAAGAAGTATGTACTTGGCTGCAGATACTTTAAAAGAATTTGTGTTTAATCACATAACAGCTACTCAATGCTAGATCACTTAACTCCATCATGTGGCTAACCAGGTTTAGTATCATATACATTACAGCTAAAATGTTCCCAAGTTTCATCTTCAAAAATTGCACCATAATTAGTGTAATCATTTCATATTCTGGTAGTCCATCAAGTTGGAACATTTTGGACCATTTTTTTTTTGGCTCTAGGCTACAAGATATATTTGAGGCATGGGGTAAACTTAAAAGCAGCAGCAGCAGCAGCAGTAGCACAGCATCCATCTAGTAAATGACCAATCTAGATTGAGATTACATAGGAAATTGCTGGCAGCTATTTGACTGATCAAATGTTTACCCAACTTAGCTGTTTTCAGGCAACTCTTCCAGTGAAAGGGGATTAATTATGGATGTAAAATAACGATAAGTAATGAGAGGGGAATCTGCGCCATTTGCCCCACACACCTCTTTTTGGCTTATCCCCTAACCAAGTGATTGATCACCTGCCAACCAACTTAATCAGAGTAATCCCAGCAGTTGCAACCCGTGTCACTCATGCAAGGGTTTCCCTCACTCATTCACTCGTATTCGCTCTTATATCCTCACTCCAACTCACACTCACTCACACTCAACACTCACTTAGAGACACTAGCAAAAGGCTGTTAAACTTATTAAGCTGATGGAGCCCGTGTAATATGTCACTACAAGCTTTACTATTAGTTAGAGCAATGCCAAAGACCTTTGCTACTGCATCCTCATTTGCAATGATGTAGTCGCCCATAAACAACTACAACAGCTACCGTATTTGTTTGATAACAAACCAGGACCTACATCTTTTATTCAGCCTCACAAAATGACATAGGCGTCTATTCGAGATGTATAAGTCATATAACATAGGTGAAAGTATTCCGGATCACGCATTCCTTTAATCGAGCAACCATGGACGTATTAGAGATTAATATGTCCATGGGGTAACTACGGTAATAGCAAACTTTAGAGACTAATATGTCCATGGAGTAACCACGGTAATAGCAAACTGTAAAGACTAATATGTCCATGGGGTAACCATGGTAATAGCAAACTTTACAGATTAACATGTCCATGGAGTAACCACGGTAATAGCAAACTTTAGAGACTAATATGTTCCTGGAGTAACCACGGTAATAGCTAACTTTATAGACTAATATGTCCATTGAGTAACCACGGTAATAGCAAACTTTACAGATTAACATGTCCATGGAGTAACCACGGTAATAGCAAACTTTAGAGACTAATATGTCCATGGAGTAACCACGGTAATAGCAAACTTTAGAGACTAATATGTCCATGGAGTAACCACGGTAATAGCAAACTGTAAAGACTAATATGTCCATGGGGTAACCATGGTAATAGCAAACTTCACAGATTAATATGTCCATTGTGTAACCACGGTAATAGCAAACTTTATAGACTAATATGTCCATGGAGTAACCATGGTAATAACAAACTTTAGATACTTATATGTCCATGGAATAACCACGGTAATAGCATCTTTAGAGACTAATATGTCCATCGGGTAACCACGGTAATAGCAAACTTTAGAGACTAATATGTCCATGGAATAACCACGGTAATAGCAAACTTTAGAGACTAATATGTCCATTGAGTAACCATGGTAATAGCAAACTATAGAAACTTAAAAGTCAAGCTGAAAACGTTGCAGCAACAGAGTTTATTGCATCATATTATAATGTTTTTATTCATTCATATCATAAAATTGATATGCATGAAAAGGAGAACCATCCAGACATATGATAAACCACAATATGACAAGCAAACAAATCTGTGAAGCAGTGGAATGAAAATTGAAGAACAATTTGCACTTTAATGTAGATCCTATGATGCTACAACAGTAGATAACCAGCTGATGCCTTCTGTATGGAGCAAATTGAGTTATTTAAAGCATTGCCAGTTTATTTGGCAGCTAAAAGCACACAATGGTTAGCTGAGGCATTAAATGCTCCATTTTTGATCAGATCATATCTGTCGTTTGTTTGACACACCTCTCATTTATCACATCACTAAATCCCAGCCTGTCAAATCAACGTATATATATGTAATTCCTGTTTCCATCTATTCCTCCCACTCATTGTTTATCCATCTTAGAGAACATTACAGTGAAATCTCACTTATCTGACTTTAGTTTACAGGACACCTACTCATCTATTGTAAGGCCCAAAAGCTGACATACATTTAGTTTCATTAAAAACGGCCTGTCAAAATAAACCTAGACAGAGCTAGACATATTCTGCTATATGATGCTAACTGCCACTAATTGGAACTGTCTGGCTATAGCTGGCTACCCAATGCCAGATCTAAAAGTACACGCAGCACCACCTGGTGCATAAGTAGAGAGTTACGCATATATGTTGAAAAGATGCATGTCTATGGTACATATCTATTCATGATATATTAGATACATTTCTTACATTTACCAAGGTTTATATTTTTTCAGTGGTGGTAGGTGTGATCCGACTATAATCTAGGAGTAAACAGAAGCAGCTGGTTTTAGACAGTTATAGCTACAGCCAGGAATAGGTTTCTACAGCTGTCTAGAGTCAACCATATTTTATGAAACTAACTGTAGACTTGAACAGAATATTTTCATATCTTTACTGATCACCATTCATTACATAGCAATACCAATTCTCCTTTATTTCTATCGAAGGTTTCTCCATTTCAGTGATTCTATCAAAAATTTCCCATGTGACATCTTACTGAAGGATATGTAAACTTTTGGGGCCGACTGCACTACAATGAAATGTAGACGCCATAGTTTCCCTAACAGACAGGTTATACTGTAACTGACGATGTCACTGAATATTGCATGTGCTCACACATCAGTCCTATGGCTGCTCATGAGATGTGACAAATAAGCCTCAGCTAAGTTTCATATTCCGGAAAATAACAGTAAAACTAGCTACACTGTCTCAATGAATTATCTGTCTTTTGTAAGGTTCTCCAAATCAGCTTAGTGGCTAGCTGGATGTCTAGAAGCATTTTGAAGGTTTCATGGCTATTAGAAGGTACTGAAGCCAAACAGAAGAGGCTCTGCAGCTTAAAGAGAACACAAATCCACTATAGACAGCCGCATGATTGGAATGACTGACGTAATTATGGTTTCATTTGGGAAATTTAGCTTCAGGTACAATATGTATCCCCCTGGTTATCTGGAGAAAAACATCTTTTGCTTGAAGCAACCACTTGCTGACTACATACACGTACATATGTTTATAACAAAATAACCACAGTTAAACTATAATATTAGTAGCTAACTTTCTGGTCATTTGACAGGGTCTATCTTGAATGACCGTCCATAGCTTTTTCTCTTTCATCATGACTTTTAGGCAGCCTTAAACGTAAGTTTGCTATATAGTCAGTCAAAAAAAAAGAAGAAAACCCCCTTTACTGTCTGACTAAACATAGTAAAAACAGCTATCCTAGACACAGGAGGGACACAGTTAAGCAGCAAAAATCTTAGTCAAAAATGTTTACCAACATATATAATGGGGTCGTTATATGAAATTCTATTTTATTCAGTCGGAAAAGTTGCTCATAGCTGGCCAGTGTCTGATGCTTTTGTCTTGTAAACTTTCGTTTAACCCCCTAGTGATGGTGCCAGATCATGTGACTGCATTGTGTCAGTGCAGAGTAGCCTGAAGCTGCAACCATACAGCCAATCTCCATGCAATAGACCCCCGCATCTCCCCACACACACACAGCCAACAGACACAGTGGGCCACTCAACAACCACGTTATATTCGCCCAGAGCAAACCAGGAGCAAAAGCAGCAGCCCCCCAGGAACAAATTGAAGTCAAACAGACTGGCGTGTAGGAGCAGGGCCAATCAAACAGCCTGACACAAACTGATCGCCTCATCAGACCAGCTCTCTCATTGGTCAATTGAGTGGTTCCCTCCACTTCCGCTCATGCGCACTCCCTCCAAATTGCCAAGATGATTGCACAAATGGAAAGACAGATACACCCCATGCAAACAGGGCCTGACAAATACTGCCAAACTCTGACAAACACTGACATACCATGACAAACCCTGACTGAGCCTGCCAAACAGCAGAAACAAGTAAATATAGAAGTGTCATTTTCAATTGAAAAACTTACTTCGCAGATAATCTGATATAATTCAAGGAGACCTACATTCTAATATTAAATGCAGATCTGACTCACACCCTCCTTAAATTGGATTCCAAGCAATGTTATCATGTTCTACAAAATAAACAAGATTCCACAATTATTTCTCTATTATAGAAAATGTTCCATGTGCACACAGCTGCAGTTAAATCCCTCAGGGTAAAATAATGATGTTTTAGTTGGCAGGGAATACCAAAATAAGAAGACACAATATATGATCATAACAATAAAAAATACCTAGAAGTGGCTAAATAAGCAGGGTGCATGTTGCAAGTAAATCCTCCATTACGGATTTTCCAATTTGTCTTGACATATTACTTTCAAATAATTAAATTAATTAATTAACGCCATACATGCGTCAATCAGCTTGTATTTGATTATACCATTATCACTAATTGTGATAATCTATCTACAGTCTCATACATGTAATTTGTAGTAACATTTCACGTTTGCCCTAATGCTTAATTATAACTTCCTGAAATATGAAATTGGACACTTGTCAATAGTTTGCCTTGGCCACTTAATTGGCTAATATCCAGTAACAGGCAATTTGATCATTCAAACTGCACTCGAATCAAATAATTAGGAAATATCAGAGCTAATAATGAGTTGATGAACTGGTGTTGATTATCCGCACCGAATTGTGACAACCTTCAGTTGGTCTTAATTAATCGAATTTATTGCATTTCACATCACAATCTGCATGCACAGGCACATGCGACAACATCCTACCTCAAGTATCATTAATTGTTTAATCCAGCTCAGCTCAAATCATCAACAAAATGTAATGTTATAATCAGACAAATAAAAAGCATTTCTGATCACGTTTGACATTTCATAATCAAAGAACATATCGAGAAATACCCTTCAGTCATTACTCGTTCGAAGTACTGAAGTTATCATACACCTCTTAATAATGTTATTACCAACTTTTTACACAATGCCAGGTCATTTAATATTAAATAACAAACATAATAACTCTACCATTCATCAAATACATATAGACCAGTTGTCTGACTGCGTCTCTTCTGGGAACTGCAGTGTCATATTTCTTGGGAGTGAACCTCGTGGCACCACAGAAAACCATACCTAAGCATAGCCTGAGGTCTGAAGTTGAGCACAGACGTCTGCATTTCACACCTTTGTGCCAGGAATGGAAAGTGAGAGAAAAAAACTTGACCTCTGCCCACAACTACATGCCATCTACACAGGGTAACAGGATCCCATTGTCGAGTGCGGATTATTCCTGGAGTTCCTCTCACTCTATAATGTTTACATGTCAATAAAATCTATATATATCTATAATGTTGTATTTTGAAGGTCGGGGAAAAATCTGGAGCAAAATACAACTATGTCCATGAACACTTCACATCAGATCGGATCAGATTACAATCTCAATTCGTAGTGCATTCAGCCTTAGCAATCGAGTCCTCGTGGGAGTAAATGAAACTTGTTTACTCTAATGTTTACTTTCTTGTTTACCCAATTGTTTACTCTCCCGCCAAGCACGTGGCCCCGAGCTCGCAGCGCCATCTAGCGATTACTGAAAGAACTAAGTAGGAGAGGAAGAGAATGCATCTGACATCCGGTTTTGGGATCACGTGTCATCTCAGATGATTTAACACTCTTGCACCAAGGGCTTGGCTGCACACTCCATGTACTCCAAGTAATGAAACACATCTATTCACCAGATTGGTTGTTGTGAATAAATATCAGCTCCATGTATCACATGACAGACCGACACACGATTGAACAGGCAGACAGACAAAAGCTTGGCATCTAGAGAGAAAACTTAAGACATAGCACGACAGACAGAACTGATGTATATATTGAACTCAACTGCCAACCCCAAAATCTCATAATGACAAATTTAAAAGGACTACGATAATTTTCTTTTAAACTAAATTGTCTAAATACTACAGACATTGCTCAGACAAACTTTTCAATTTCGGTTGTTTAAGTGAAAGGTTTCAATACAAATCAGCACTATAGTTTCCTAAAACTTCCAACTGGTCCTCAAAAACATTCTTAATCCATTGCAAAGTAAAGTAATACACCTGCTAGAAACACCGGAGCCTGCGAAGAACCTTTGGTCTTCAATTTTTTTCCTGGAAGTTTCATCCCACCGTATCTCTCCATACATTCCCATCAAGTTTGCCTCAAGGGAATCACGTATGGTACACCAAGAATAACAAAATTCCACCGAAAAAGTCCCCAGGAAACCTGTAGGAAAACACAAGAAAACTGCACAGGACGATAAGGAAAAAAGCCCAGAAATGCAGACATACATCTACAATGTACGTGCAAGATAGGAGATGCTAGCTCCGAGGGATTTGGGGCCACACTGACATTATGTGTAGTGAATACAAAATGCCCAGCACAGCTCTGTTTGCCCAGGCTTTATTGTGGGTTTATAGCAAGCATTGCATAGCGGGCAATGTTGGACAATGTCAGGCAATGAAGTCAGGCACTAAGCACAACTTTTACATCACTTTTACAGAAGGGGAAAGTTTCCTGGCATTAACTACACAAGAAGGTGTAAATTTCGCTTATTGGATTCTTTCAGCATTGTACACGATGTAGCAATTTGGGGGCAGCTCTGCATTTAGTGGTAGCTGCCACATAAAAGCATTGGTCCTATTTACTAAGAAATTTGCCTTATCTAGCTGTTGAGGGAAATTGCCCCTTCACTCACCCCACAGTTCTCTTGGGCAACAATAGCAGACAAACTTTAGTCATTCTGACTTTTCCTTTGTCGTAGAACCTAAAATCACGGAATATGTTTTGTCACACAGAAGACATTGTACCATCTGCAATGCACAATTATACCATCTGCAATGCACAATTGTACCATCTGCAATGCACAATTGTACCATCTCCAATGCACAATTGTACCATCTGCAATGCACAATTGTACCATCTCCAATGCACAATTGTACCATCTGCAATGCACAACTGTACCATCTGAAATGTACAATTGTACCATCTGCAATGCACAATTGTACCATCTGCAATGCACAATTGTACCATCTGCAATGCACAATTATACAATCTGCAATGCACAATTTCATACTTGTCTCATCGATCAATTTTCCGCTGGTCAGCAAGCCAATATATTATCTATACACATTAGAGAAGTGCAATAATATCTGTAGGTGCCAAGTCCACTCACAACAATGAACATTGCCACCCACAGGCAATTTCAAGATGCCCAATTTCATACATGGACATGTTAAAGAAATGAGTATATGATGAGATGGACACCTATTCGTGACAATTTCCATTTCGCTAGTTGGGTTAGTTGATTGTATTGCTGGGCAGTGTGATAAACTCCTACAACTGTAGAGAATATATGAATATGGCATAACAGAAATAGGAAATGAACATAATCAAGAAATGGCTGCAGATCATTGACCATCAGTTTTATTTGAGTCATGTATTCATTTATACATATTTTTTCTGACTTTCTTACAACAAAGCCCGTTTTTATGGAGTTTTTAATATGTATAGTCTCTCAATCTTAACTAAATGCAGCAATGGATAAAATCATTATGAGTTCCATCAGTTCCATCCCAGTGTTTTCTACTAAACAGTGACATGACTGCGCCAACATATATCATGCATACATTTAACATATTATCCACATGAATTTTAATATAGCATGAAACGCACTTCACGATACATCACAGCATTCTTGGAATACACATCTTCCAGAGGTCCTCATATACATTATATCGTATTTTCCTCTCATGTCATTTCTGCAAAACACTTCTCCTAAGACGATCTTGACAACACTAAGGTCTGAGCATTGGCCAAACAAAGAACCTGCGCTTCAAATTACAGGAGACCTAAGTCATCAAATCAGAGACAGACTTCCAGTGGGATCTTGCTTTGTCTCAGGACCTTCCGATTGCCAATCATGACTCAGATTGAGTGCAGGCGAAGGCGGTATTACAAGCATAATGATAAGGCAGCATTTGTGACATCTACAAGACAAGCAATGATTGGATACAAAAAAACACCTTTCCAAAATACTAACCATGATTACAGCCGAATTGCTATACTTCCCCAATTACAGGCCGTAATCAAATAGAATAAAGACTGGTATTTTTAAAAACATCTGGTCAGTTTTATTGTAGAAGGCAAGTAATCAATAAAATATGGTCAGTAAGTTGGCAGTTATAGGTACCTAAGATTTTATCCTTCATCAAAAATTGAACAAAATATACCTACGGTTTTAATATAACTACATGGCCAATTGTGCTTTGTGCGTTTTCCATGCGTTTGGATAAAAGCATGGAAAACGCATGGTTTTTGACTCATTATAATTAGCCAAAACCAATGCGTTTTCCATGCGTTTATCCTTCTCATGGAAAACGCACGTGGCACATTTGGCCATGTACTTCGTAATCAAAAGAATCCATTTTCCCAGTTTAGAGTATGACGTAATTATGTACACATACATTGTATACAGTATATATTTTGACCAAAAGAGGAGTGATATTTTCTGATGCAATTTTTACTTATAAATGTCAATTGCTGGCAAAATGCCATGTAGTCTCGCCAGATAGACTGGAGTTGCCTTGAAGCCAGGTATACAACATATTAATAGATTTGCAATAAAACTTAGGAGAGAAAGTACACCAGTAACAGCTGATGACTTCCTGGTCCCTTTGTATGACAGAACGCGTGTATATCAATGGACACCATCGGTGGAATTAGTGAACCATCAGAATCAATTAATCATGGCAACTGCAATACATTGCACACCATCCACTTGTGAAGCACACTTGATTGCTGACATTTCTCCACGAGGCACAAGAATCTGAACCATGCCTGGAACACTTGTATCCTGTCTAATGCGTGCGCTCTTATTAAGCAGCTGTGTCTTCCGATAGTTCTGGTCCACACAAGAGAAGTTCACCAGAGCTATATAGGAGCATAGGTAGAAGTGATGATTTGGGAGCAGGGGGGGGGGGGGGGTTACATTTACAATTTTCTTTCATCTCGACATCCCCAATTCCTATGCTGTCGTGGACAGGTTTGCTGAACTCCAGATGACCTATCAAGCTCAGACATCCAGCATTTCTTCATAGAAATGTGTCTGGGCCCAGTAGAGAGGTTTAGCCACGTAGCATTATGCAGATCCAATAGCCATGTGGCTAATCTAATTTTGTACTTGATCATTTGTGGCTAATTTTCAGAGGACCGTTTACTGAACAATCTATCCAACCGTGGCTAATCATTTTCACCCACCCTCCACGTCTACGCACCTGATTCAGCAAAATGAACGACACAAATGTCTAAAATTTCTCTCTGGTAGTAAATAAATCTTCTCTTGGTTAAGGACCGACTTTGATCGGCTGGCGTTCAGAATCAACGTTTCAAAAAACAGGTTCTTCTACCATTCATCTCAGTACAGGAATACCAGATTTAAGAGCATCTCAAACTTCGAACCAAACTGTAAACCATACATTAACAATTTCCTCACAATTAAGACCACCTCAACACGAAGACTTGTAACTTTGCACCCATAGTGAGTTCTTTCATCCCTGCATTTCACATGAGCTGCAATCCAAATTTGTAGTAGCAACTTCGAGAAGACTTTCTCGGAATGCCAATAAGGATGCAAATACTTCTCATTTGCTTTTATCAGATTATTATCGGCTTCCAGCACAATTGGCTTTAATTTCAATTCACAAGCCTGCAACTTGGGATACATTGAATTTCTTCCTGGGAAATTTTTTCTTATGGTATTTTCAAATACTAAAAATGCCATCCACCTACTGCAGTTTATCAAGGTCTCATAGACACTCTAGAATGGTGTATATATAGGGATTTAATGATCAAGAGACAGCCCACAAGTCTCCTACAATGAAGTCCTAGCAGACGTTAACACTGGTTAACTGCACAACGCTTGAGCAACGCCATGACGCCACAGCACGTGCCAGGGTGACGTTAACGACGTAATTACGAAGGGAGGAGAACGTCATTTATAGCACGAGGTCCTTGGCATGTCCTGCAGCTAGCCCTGGCCTAAAAAGGGCCTCACGCAGCGCCTCAAACAGGTCATTTGATGGGGTGTTGCCAATCAACAGCTTCACTGCACATAACCTAGTTGGCCTCAATGCATCAGCAAATTGAGGAAGGACAAATGAAAGCCAATTTCATGTCACAGCTCTGCCAATTATACATGCTTTGCTCAAGACCTGACACTTATAGATGACATGACACTGGAATTATTATCATGTTTATCGTTTCTTCTGCACTATATTTCCACATCTTGCCCAACCTGCAGCAGCATGCCAGCAACTGTGCTTGTATGGAATCCCCCCCCCCCCCTTGCTGTCTCTATACTAGTAAGTTTGTATATTTGCATATCTGGCGCAGTATATTTGCATATTTGTCAATCTGTATGTTTGCATGTCTGTGTTTCTCTGTATGTATTTCTTCAGTATATTCGCATATCTGTCAATCTGTATGTATGCATGTCTGTGTTTCTGTTTCTCTGTATGTATTTCTTCCTCTGCAGCAAAATCTCTCCAGCAGCAATTTCTACGGTAGTACAGTGCTGAAATATCGACGCCCAAGTTAGAGTGGACATGCCACAGCCATCCAATTAAGCTTTGGGAGACTGGAGGGTTGGTCAATTGCAGGACAAAACAACCTGTTGCAATTGACTACAACCAAGATGGCCTGCCCAACCAATGCTGGGACTACGCCAATCATTGGATGTCCTGTTCTTTCAACCAGACTTCCTTAATGACCTTGTACTCCCAGCAAGGACAATTACAGGGTCGCAATGACTTCGCTTGACCAAGAGGGTTGTTTAGGGCAGAGGTCAATGACCTTTCTGGGATGGGTCAATTTTGTAGAGGTCCTTACTTAAGCATCAGGCTAACTCTCGTTTTATCGTGTTTGAGTGGATGTATATTCCAAGTGTCAGCTAGATGTCTCCTTATAGCTCCATTAACAAATGGACTACACGATATATACAGGCTTATGACAAAGTACTGGTAGTCTGTCTGCTTGTATTGGTTCTTTGGCTAGTTCAAGAAATGGTAGGTATGGTAAAACCACGAGGAATCCACTGTCATCCGCAATGACATAATGTACACAAATTAAAGGAGAATTATTGTGGGTCATACGCACTTTGAAGCACGAGCCGAAGAAATCATTATAACCATTAAATAAACACTTTCCACTATTCAAGAGAGCAGATTTAGCAACGACATTATCCAACTTCTACCGAACCAAAATCTTGTAAACCATTTCTTACTTAGCAGGTTGTTAACATAGTAAATTGTCGATAACAACATAGAATGTGAGAAACAAGCAAAGACAATTTATAAGACTGCTATAATATGTGCCCATCTGGCGTGATTATATTGTAATAGACCCACTTCCTTCAATACGACTACTGCGAAGGACAGGTCCAAACTGTGGGCTTAACCTGTGTCTATACATTCCTTCAGTACACACCCAATGCTGGTATGCCATACAATATACAGGCAATAATGCAGGAACTCAAATTGTGCCACAACCCAGCAGACTAAACACGCACATCGCTGCAGTGAATGAGCACTTTGCAAAGTACAAGAAGTACAGAACAGGCACACGCAATAAGGGCACTCAAAAGAGCTGCTACCAAAGGCTGACTACTGGCTGGTTGGCTGGTTGGCTGGCTGACTGGCTTGCTGGCTTGCTGGCTGACTGGCTGGCCTGCTGAGCAGGAAGCAATGCCTTTAAAGCAGGCGATCAAATCATGACCAGCTTCTGCTATAAGATTCAGAGTCTAGCTTGGGACTCAATGCTTGGCAGTATAGCACAAATCAACGATGTCTGAGCATGATTCAGGACGTGGTGAGCATTAATCAGGCTCTTAAGCATAAGTCAAGATCGAGCAGATGCTGTAAGTCAGCCTTAGAAAAGGCTTGAGGAAAGCACAGGGAATATATTGCTGGGGTAAATCCTTGATTCTCTATTTTCTTCTGGGTAGCTGAAGACAAACACCAATCTGTCAAGACAAGACAAGAATGCACCTAATACTCTATGAGGAGATTGTGATTTAAATCATTTTATGAGCATTTGAACTAAGTGTACTTCTATCCCAAATGTGTGATAAATAAAAAGAAAATGTAACAAACAAACGAGGTGATTTAGATCTGAAGTGGTGCACCAGATTTTTGTTTTCTATAAATATAACACAATGCGGATGTTTAACCAAGGCTGAATCACACAGTCAAGTATAATGGATAGCCCATTAAAACTCGGTGTTTAAAATAAGCACAATTACGACCGTGCAAAATCTGACACATTTCAGGAAATCAACACTATGTTGAGAACTAGACTGTATCACCGTGACATATAAAACATCATCTTGTATAACATGAGGTAATCCGGCCAGTGACACTGACAGACCCAAGACTGGCTCATGCACGACCTTTACGACCTTGTATGTCCTCTCGATGACCCCAGTGACCTATAATGCCCAAGAGTGACCCCCAAGAGGTCACTGCCTGCCCAGAGAGTGACCAATGATGGTCAGATTCTTAAGGCGTGCAAAGATGAATGTGTGGTCATCTGAGATAGACAGAAGCTCTTAAGCTTCTCAGAGTTGCATCACTGCCCTAACAAACAACTCGTCTTGTATATTAAGGAACTTAAGACCTCAGAGGCATACATCACTGGCTCTCGCGGGTCTCCTAAGACTGGTTTTTATTTATATAAACTCCGAGTAATGCAGACCATAGGGTGGATATTAAGCTCCCTAGGCTTCCTTCTATCTTTAATGAGCACACATAGTGATAAATGGCCTTCAATTTAGTGGGACTTACACCTTACGGCATACAATTATACCTCCGATGTATTAAATCTGCAGGTTTCATGGAAGTTTCGACACTTTGCAGAATAGAAAACACATCATCCATACAAAAGCCACAAATCTTGTGAGATATCAACTGGCATTCCGAGTACTGGGTAACGCAATCTTAGCAATATCATACAGTTAGTTTCATTAAAAAACGGTTGACTCTAGATGGCTGTAGCTATCTATACCTGACTGTGATCTAAACATGCTAAAGCCAGCTGCTTCTGTCCACTTCTATAACTAATAGTCGGCTTACATTTATCACCAGAAAGTGTAAACATTGGCAATTGTACGAAATTAATGTAATATATCATAAATATGTACTTTTAGATCCGATTTTGAGTAGCCAGCAATTACAGCTTTGGCTAGGCTCAATTTGACGAGCCATTTCTAATGAAACTAACTGTAGCCACAATGCGAAAGAAGAATATACCACTACCATGTTCCATATACCATGTACAATGCACACTCCTCCTCCTCCTCGATTGCAACTTCTACTCATACATTCATTACTCCACAGTACCCCACAGTACTTCCATAAGTGAATGGTGAATGGCACTCCTCATACAACTCCAACCTCCCAATGGCTGAAAATACAAAGGGGCTGACCAGAAGCCAGACAGCATCAAAGTGGGAGAATCCCATTTGGTCGGTTCTGTCAGATCAGAGGGGTCATGCAGAGACAGCTGGGCTGCTGAAACTCCTTCACAAACAGTGTTACAGAAGCCATAGAAAAGCCATGCCAGTGAGGCAGGGTCTACTATCACCGAACGGTATACTGAGGATTATTTTGGAGTAAGACCTTAGCTGTTTGGCAGTATTTAGCCCCATGGGACTGGCTTGCGTTGTGCGTAAGCCAGTCCCAAAGCCATGTATTGAAAAATCTCGGGGGTCGCACATCACCAGACGATTGTAAACAAACTACAACGAGTCGGCCAATTAAAAACCCCTCAAATTAATCGCAAAACACTTAGCTACGTGGGCGCCAACAAACCAATACTCTTAGATATAGATTATATGTTGTCTTTTCCTGAAAAAGTTGATCAAACTGTATATGAAATGTACTTGACATTAGGCCACGTCTGGTGACGTCACAATGCATGTCACCCCCGAGGTTTTTTCAATAGGATGGGTACAGACTGCCTCGCCGGCCCTGCGTTGCGAGGCAGTCGGTTCGGGCTAGCAGTATTAGAAAGATATGGTTCAAGGAGCATCAAAAGTAACATTATCAGCTTGATATAAGTTAGTAATTACGAAATGCATATGATATTAACTACTTATTAGATGATAAATGGCAATAACGCAATAACAGTCAAATTGATAAATCAGTTAGCACTTTCACTAACATTCTAAACACCATCAGTGCTAAATTCCTCACTAAGCAAAACATTGACTGGAAGAAGACAATCACTGTAGAGCATGGTCGTCATGTGTGCAGTGCAATGTAAATTGCCAATTAATGTGCTGTCATGTGCACCTGTTTATCTGAAATGCCATCTGTACCATTAAGATGTTAAGTATCTTTGTTTTCTTTCTGCCCCACTTTATCTTGTCATTTCTGTGCCATATACAGCTTGTGTGACTTCCTAGATCTGACTGGGGGCGGGGTATAGCTCAGCGGTTGCGCACTGGGCTTCCATCCACTGGGACCTGGTTTCAATTCCCAGCCGAGCCTAAGTTGGATGGCTGTTTCATGCTTCACCCCATTGCCATGGTCCCCGCCTGTCCTAATTAGCCCATCAGGTGCAGAAATACCACGAAACGCTATGGTCTTTCTATATAATGCTTATTTATTTCGTTTTAAACAGGTTTGTGTGTGACTTTGTACTAGCCATTACATTTACATTTTCTGCTGAGAAGAGTGATACAACCATTGCACAACAGCAAAGGCTACACCCACATCAGCAAAGGCTACACCCTCTGTGGTGTGTGCTTAGGCAGGCCTTTAATCTTTTATTATCAATCTGCTTTCCAATGCTTTGCACATTTCGTTCAGTCATCTAAGATAGAAGTAACAGCTTTTCTGATCTGCAAATGCAACTTTGTGATTAGCATGAATTCAATGCCTGCAGCTTTCGTGTGCTTCAAAATAATTACGCCTGTATTATAAATGTGACAAATATCGAGTTATATATCAAAACCAGGCAGTCTTTCCCCACGCATTGAAGCTGATGATTAAAACTTCTATGATGGACATGCTTACTTGCCATGCCAAACTTAAATTAATAAAACTAAATACAGCATGTACACACAATCCAGACGAAGTGAAATATACCAGTAAGGTAAGCAGATTAACACCAGAGGTCACTGTACTGTAACCAACTCCGATAACAAATGTTTGATGACGTCATCAATCTCGTGACATCATGTTGTCATAATGAAAGATGACAACACCTCATTGTATTTGAAATAATTGCAGTGCCTCCTGCTATTCCAATTCTCAATGATAACTGTCTTTATTATCATGTAACAATCATTTAAAACATCAATTCGAATATGACACCTTAGACACGTTACCATTGTAATATAAAGAAGTCTTCGACACTAATTGGGTTACATTTCTAACCCTAATTACTGCTCAAAACAGCAGAATTGATCGGCAGACCTACTCTGTGATGTTACAAGTGGCATTATCAATTAGAGGATGGCTGTGATTCCCTTCAGCAGCCACAAGGAGTAACACAAGGAGCAATCACATCAGAGGAAGGTGGGTGGGCAAGAGGCAGAGTGGCATGCATGCAGCCTCACTCGAGTGCCCAGGGGCAATCATATTCCCAGCATGAATTATCACACCTCGGATTACTCATAGATTATAGCATTCATATGGCACCCTCTGCATCCATTTATGCCGGTTATTGCACATGTAGGACCGGAATACAGCATCACAGATCGTGGCTATATCATGGCTATTATCAGGGCTATTACAAGGTTGGAGATATTGTTAATGGTCACTAATAGTACTTTAGCAGTAGTATAGAGATGTGTCTTACAACTGATATCAAGATAAAGCACATTGCAAGATTGGGAGCATCACAGTGTACTGCAGCATCATAACATACAGGTGTAGTTCAGGTTGTCCAAAACCTTTTTCATCAATTACCAAATTTTATTCATCATGTGCTGAGGCTTAGTATTTTAGAGATGTAGCTTTCCCCGCTGGTTAAAATGCGTTTTAATATAATTTCACTTTGCACTTTTTACCCAATGGCTGTAAGCTTCCCTCTTATTTAGTCCCCATCTACTTGGATAAGCTACACCCACTTTCACCCTAACGCCCATTAATCACTTAGACTCAAAGCTCCTGTGCAAAGATCATTAAATATCGACTCCTTCGGGGACCTTACCATTAACAGGAGCATGCTATCTCCTCAGATATGGAGCAACACGGCTCAATCTTATGCTTTGACAAGCCACCTGACAACTCAACATGCACCTTGTGGCTGCTTTGGCAAGGTCTTGTGCAATGTGCAAGGCATTTAGAGATATAAATGCTACAGGTAGATTACTAACAAATAAGTTTGCATCCACCAGGAACAATGATGAATAAAAATGACATGATATTTTAACACAGCATAACATACATAATGTTTAATATTTCTTGTAAAAACCACTGCCCTAAACTACATTTTATTCAAGCTGGAATCGATATCATCAATGTAGGTATTTGTAATTGTACACCTCCAATCCACATACACCCAGTAATTTAGCAGCATAAAGTAGGTTATATAATATAAGCACAGGTAGAATTACCTTAAACGTGTGACCAAAACAAAGTGTTCACAGTGACATACAGGTCTAAACAGGCGTAATCCAGTTCGTATATACACTGAAAATAAATTTGACGAATTAGGTTCGTCAAAATGAAGAATTAGGTTAATATTTTGATGATAGTCTTATTTGATGAACTTGGCTTCGACATTAGTACGAACCTAGTTCGTCATTTGACTAACTCCAACATGTTGGTCATATGATTAGTGATGGTAATCATTAGACAAACTGCTGTTGTACGCATGGGCCCCGTTTTAGGGGGGGGGGGGGGGGACAGGGGGACAAGTCCCCCCCACTTTTTTTGTACCAACATAACGATTTGACTGTTGGTGTCCAGAATAAAGGTCAATATGTCCCCCCGACATTTTGAAATGAAACGGGGCCCCTGGTTGTACGCATTTTTCGACGAATAAGGTTCGTCAAATTATCAACTCATCGTTTGACGAACCTAATTCGTTAATTTATTTTCAGTGGATATTCAGTTTCTGGGTCATATAAATACTTCCCCGTATGAATGACAGTGATTAAATAACTCACGATTCAAATGAGTTGAAGTATGGCATTTTAAATAGTCAATTACAATTTCAAGGGTGAATAACTATGGTGTACTCTTGATCCTGTCCACGTGAGGATTTGTGTCAAATCAAATTTCTCATCAGCCGGAAGGGGTAAAGATACTAAAGAACCAACTGACCCTTCATTCTCAGTTTTTCCTGTAATCACGAAAATTGTGAATTGAATTTTACAAACGTCCACAGAATTCTCCGTTGGATTAGCATAATACTGGAATTTCAAAGAATGACACGTTAAATTGCTCATCTAAAGTGTCATATTACAAATGCAGCGAAAGTGACCTTGTGACAATTCAAGCGATTGAAGATTTGAGAGACAATTCTATTTCATTTTTTTCTTAGAATGAGAGACTCTTCTATTTAAATCAACTATATACTACGTAAATAATAATTGATATTTTTCTACATTGTATCATATCAAGTACACCATTTATGTGTGTGATTAAAGAATTAATATATATATATATATATATAAAGACTAAAACCGTGGGTTTCTGCCTGATGCATAAACATGGTCAATAACCACAGGAAATTTTCACACACAGAAAAAGTCATCACTGCGGAATAATTATCTACAACAAAGACATTATGATCGCAGAAGCATCTCCTACAATTTATTGTCGTGTCCTAGAGCGCATGTATGTTGGGAGCAGCTGCAGTGACTATGCTTGCATGTCCTTCACGACATCACTTACTTGTATTGTGTGGGAGGCTTAGCTGTAGTTACATGACAATATAGAGTGCTGAAAAGCTACTCAGGTGGCGTATTGTTTCAGGCAAGGTAACAGCAAGAAATCAAGAATTCAGAAGCCCAGGTGTAGTACTATATGATTATTGCTAAATAACATACATTGCCAACCTTACCATTAATGACATTAACATCACAGGGTTTCCTACACCTATTTTATCTCTCTCTCTCTCTCTCTCTCTCTCTCTCTCTCTCTCTCTATATATATATATATATATATATATATATATATATATATATATTATATACATGGCCAAATGTGCCACGTGCGTTTTCCATGAGAAGGATAAACGCATAGAAAACGCAAGGTTTTTAACTAATTATAATGAGGCAGAAACCATGCGCTTTCCATGCGTTTATCCAAACGCATGGAAAACGCACGTGGCACAATTGGTCATGTATATATAAGAACACCAGAAAAATGTGTAAGAAGCCCTGTGATTAAGACCACTTACTGATTAGGTCTAATTGTCAGATTGTCTTATAACATGGGTTCTACTGCTGGTGAATGCTGGTCTAATAATTGGCATTGTCGCTGATAACAGTTCAGTTCAGTTCATTTTTATTTCACAAATCATCACGCGGAAGAAAACAGAACCAAGATTGACATATTGAAAAACACATTAAAAAATCCAATTATGAATATGATTGTGATGATGAGTGGGTTGTGTATTCGAAGACACTGTTGTATCGCTTATGGAATACACAACCCAGGTCTTAGAGGAACACTGGCAGATATTTACTAGGATTAATTACTTTAACTTTTTACAAAAAGACTTATTAAGCTGGGGTTTTTTTAATAATATTGACAAATATAACAGTTCCTAATGAAACAATATTCTTCATAAAGATTAAGAAATATTTTTTTATGTATGTGACAACTCCAGGGAGGCTGTGAGTAACACAAGCAATTTGAAGTTTATATCACAAGAGCATAATAGATAGATCTCTAAATGGACACCTTACCGCTAGCTAAACTTTCCAACCAATAAATAATATCTGATAGCCCTAGGCTTATCTCCATGGACACCCGCAGCTGCAAAATATGAATAATGCCTAACCGATTCAGCAAAGACCTTTTTTCCGGCAAAAACAACCATGCAATACACTAACAGGCCACAAGGCTGCTCTTTCTTATATACATAGGTCACATATCGATAACATGGGAGACCCCTGAGTGACCCCAAGGTCAGATGATCTGGCCAAGGTCAATGCAAGGGCAAAAGAGGAGCAAGAGACAAATCCCTTCCCATCCACTCTGCTGGTCACCAGTGACCCTTGGTCAATTCTATGCCCACTACTCAGACCTACTCCTGTGTCATGCAATGATACTAGATGCTAAGCACATAGCCTTACCCACAATGTATATAGAGGAGTGCCAATTAGGAATACCCAATAACACTGGTTTCCCCGAAGTGAGAGTTGCGTTGCTAAGGAATTGGGGGAGGGGGGGTTACTCAAATGTGCATAAATTTCCATTCTGAAATTTCCATAATTTGAAGAAAAGAAAAATCCCAGGAAAGCCTACCAGTATTAAAACGAACCACGATTTTAAAGACGACTTCAGTAATTCTGAAGGGTCTTTATTGTGGGATTACACTGTACATACAATATAGACACAGCAAATCAGCAATTGCAGTACCATGCAGGGACAGCATCCAATGCAGTGCTTTTCGTGCGATCTATACATTTCAGCAAATGATGTTTCCATCTCTTCTTTTCTCATAACTTTGCTTTTTGAGGGCTTATCACCATATGTTCACAGGTTTATATGAAGCATTTTAAGAGCCTATCAAACACAGGATAAAATAAGATAAAATTAATTTACAGTCGGTTTGGCATGAACAATAAAATAAGCAGTTATGTCCGACTAAAATGATAATGAGACACATGCATTATGTACAGATGAGAATGACTATATAGCCAATGACATAAAATTAACTATTGATTAACTATTGAATTGAAGTACACTTTGGTAATAAAAATGAGCATGAGCAGCTGGGTGGGCTAATGTTTAAGGCATCTGCCAATTCCACATTGGCCAACTCTACTGAAGATCCCGGGTTCAATCCCAGGCCCGGGCACTCTTCATAAGTCACATCTCAGCTGGATGTCGATCGCATGAGATATTAAATTGGAAGTGTCCTGTACTCTGTGTCTATACTGAGACAAGTAAAAGACCCAATCCATGGGGTAAATGTGTAGCATGGAGTGGGCAACAAGTCTTATCAAGTTATCATCTCATCCTTACGTCTGCCTCTGGCAGCTAGTCATATAAGTTGACTAAGCTTCAGACCCAATAGCATTGAGACATCAGACATTAGACACATTTATTTCAAACCATGAAAATAGCTATATGTGCATGCTGTACAAAATACACATATGTGGATCATCCTGTGGGTAGTGCACCTATTTTTGTACCAGATCTTAATCTATAGAACACCTCGAACTTAAGATATCCTACTGCTCAAGAGGTACTTCTATGATCAGGTTTACGAATTTATTGGAGGATTTGTACAGTTTCGTCATCACTTTCTGTGCATGCCCATATAAGGTAGTTCTGTAGCTGTGTTGCTCTATGACCAGTTTCAGCCAATTTTAGCCAAATATTGGTTACCAAATGTATGAAAAATGCTTAAATTAACATTTTAGACATAAATGAATCGATAACCATGGTATTTTACTGCAATAAAACAAGCTACACAACATGGGTCTTACAAGGGATTGACCACATGGCCTACATTTGACTGCGATTTAGTCCAATGAAAGTTGCACTATAAATAGCCTGCTGAAGTGGCCAAATGGTTTTGTCTGGTATGATTAAAAGTAGGGGTTGAAGGACCTGGGTACGAATCCAACCTGCGTAAAGTTTTTTTTTTAATAAATATGTTTACATGTCATTCAATTAAAGTAATTTTTCCATTTCCAAAAAAAAAATAAATAAAAATGTATTTAGCACAATCTACAATAATCTCAAACAAGTCTGGTACAGGTGTCTTTTTTTAAAGACAGCTTTTCTTGTTATATATACCCTCCGTATTTAGTATGTCAACTCAAATTCTATCATCCTATAGACTTTGCAATGTCAAGCCTATGAGAAGTACAAAAATAGAATTCTAAATACCTTCAAAGTAGTGCACTTTGTATACCTGGACACACCATACCATTATAATTATTAACACAAATATAATTCGGAATGTCTCTATTGAATTTCAATGATACTTCCATTCAACTTCATAGTCATGCTGACAGCATGTCAAATTCCACCCATGCGTGACTGATCTTGACCTTGCCACTCACGCATGACTCGAGAGTGTCAAGCACTCGAAGTCAAGTGCATTCTACTCCAGGATGGCTACAAGAGCCTGCCTTAAAAGCTTAGTGTTTTAAAAGAGGAAGATCTCATAACAAAAAGTGCAAAAAAGGCAAGCCTAAAAGCCTACATATCCCCAAGCACTATACCATAAGAGCCACTGATGACCATACGACCTAATGAAAAAGTAAAGGCACTGCTGGAGGAAGTCTTTATCTATTGATCCATAAAGCCTTATGATGTAGGTATAGAGGTGGGGGCCTAGCTCAGTGGTAGCGCGCTGGGCTTCCAACAACTGGGTCCCGGGTTCAATTCCCGATCGAGCCTATGTTGGATGGCTGTTTCATCCTTCGTCTCATTGCCATGGTCCCTGCTTGTCCTAATTAGCCCATCAGGTGCAGAAATACAGGACATAAAGCCCTAATCCACTCACCACCACCACCACCACCTTATGATGTAGGCGTATAGCCGTTGTAGTTGGTCAAGTTGGTTGTTTCAGCAGCTGGGTGGTCTAGTGGTAAGACGCTCGCCTGCTCCTCTGAAGGACCCGGGTTCAATCCCGAAACTCAGGCACCCTTCATGAGCATCATCCCAGCTGGATGTCGTTCGGATGAGACGTTAAATTGGCGGTCCCTTGTACTCCGTGTCTATGCTGAGGCAAGTAAAATATCCCACCCGTGGGCTAAATGTGTAACATGGGTGGACTCCTCCTGTCTCTCACCTCATCAATCAACCCTAGATAGGGGCAACTTGCCTTAGAGGGATGTACTGTACTTCCCATATCTATCTATCTATCTATCTATCATCTCAGACTAAATGTATCAGATTTAATAGTTTGATAAATAACAGAATTCAAAAGCTGCAAAACAAAGTGCCAGACGCACCCAATAAAAATCCCAGCCAATGAATTAAGTTATGTGAAATAATGAGAGCTATTCCAGACCATTAGAAGAGACAATGGATAGGGTTTAAAATTAGCTGGCTGGCTTAACATGGCACAATTCATCATGGCTCCATAATGAGGAATCCAACCGGTGTTAAATGTCATTGAAAACGTTAGCCAGGAATCCACTGCGCATGCTCAAAACTCATCACGTGCTCTACCCAACATGCAATGCGCCCATTATAGCCGCCATTATTGACAGTGGCGAACGAAGCAAAATGAGCTGAAACCGCCTCAAAGTTTATAAATTCATATCATGGCAACAATCATAAATACAAACTGCATGTTTTAGAACAATAAGACATCCCCAGCTTACATCAGAAAAGCCTGAGTGAGCGAAATCTCCCTTAATTTCTACAATGGCAAATCCAGCAAGCATTTACCCCATCATCTCACGCTAAAATGCGCTTAGTGTAGGTTAGATTTCTACGTTGTGGGAAAAAAGCTCGTTACAATCAATCAATAGCTGATACTGGAATATACTAATGCAGAAGCAAATGCAACTCCCCTGTTGTGGCATATTATGTGGAAAAGATAACAATGTACTGGGTTTAGAGTCAACTTCAATGCTGTGGTTCTGCCAACTATACATTTAGCACCCTTGGCAGGTCAATCTAGAGTCAACACTGTTCGTTAATCTATCAACGCAAAACATTATTCACAATTGAAAATGTCCATTAATTAATGTTTACTGGTCTTATAATGGTGACGTGGCCATATCGGTGAGATGGTCTTAAAACGGTGTTCTGCTGTAAACTGTCTGCACAAAAATTCAAGGACACTCTTTTAATTATGTTAATAGTCAATAAATAAATCTCACTCTCTTAAAATCGATATTCGCCACATGTGCCTTTGTTTTTTCTTATTATAAAAATAATTACAAATAGCTGTATGATCATAATGTGCTTGATATTTGATTTAGTTGAAATTTTTAGGCTACAGGTGTCAAGTTTACGTATGTTTTTAACTCTAAACTTTTTGTGTTTTTTTTTATGTCATGCATAACTCCCAAATAACATGATCCTACATCGTTACAGTATTGCCCAATACATCCAAATTACATAAAAGGCTGTGATGTACTGACATTGGTGATCAAAATCACTTTGATGTACATCATGGTGTTGTAACATGTGTTGTTCACATAAACATATAATCACCATGATAAAACATGTCTGTTCCATCCAGGTTAATGCAAAGTTACATTAGGGGTCAATTACCTGTCTGGTCATCAGATTTGAACACGATTGTAGGGTAACAACCTACTCCATTATCATTTCAAGTCAGTGACTATAACTGTCATTTATCATAGTTAATGGCATATGGGTGGTCTAGTGGTAAAGACATTAGGTACCACTGTTTGAACTTTGAAGGTTCTGGGTTCGAATCCAGCTAAGATGTAATTCTCTTTAGGATCTACATTTCAACTGGACGCCATCAAAATAAAGTAGTGGTCATTGCACTTGGTGTCTATGCTGGGGCAAGTGATGAAGTGAAAGATCCCAGTCATGGGGTAAATGTGCAACATGGTGCAGAACGCCAACCTTCATCATCTCATCTCATCATTACGTCTGCCTCGGCTAGCTGGTCAGAGTCACTGGGCAAGTATATCTGGCAGCCAGTTAGCTAACTTAGCTCTGTAATGGACAAATCCAAGTAGTCCCATAGGAGAGATTGCCAATTTTACCTTTCTCTAGTGAAATGCAGGACAGGCCTATAGTTGCAACTGACCACACTTCAGGGATTCATCATCACGTTCTTACTTGGCTCGTATTTCGACTGAGTATTTGTTTTTCAGTCCTTTTTTTTTTTCTTCTTTCTCTTAGAACTTTATGCCAACTCAATTAGCGCAGCATTGCCAAGGCTGCTATGATGTTCATGATAAATTCACAAAGCACAGTATTAATGACACACAGCAAAAGTGTACTTCAATAGCACCAAAACAAAAAAAATTAACAAATTTTTTATAAATTCTTCTCTATTAAAATTACACTTTCTTTGAGTAGATAATCAAAGCAGTTGACTCTTTTGACATCATGACTAACTTTAGATATTTTGACTGTGTCTAAGATGACTGATCACCATAGCCATTTTGACTAGCAGCTTAGTCAGCTTTGTCTAACAAGATAGTCAATGTCATGAACATGTGTATTGTATACATGTCATTAGTCATAATGACTAACTCTTACTCAGATATTACATAACATGACATTGACTATGGCAGAATAAGTCACAACAACTTCTATGGCGATCAGTAATTCTGGACACATCTAAGTCGTAACAAATTCTCAATATATCTAAAATGTTGCATTAGTGGTTAACTGGTTATTGTTTGGCACACTTCTAGCTATTGCTTCATGCTTACACCTGTCTTTGTACCAAGAATTGCTAATTAGAAAACTACCCCCCAAAAAACCAATTAAAAGATAGAGGGAGATGTGAAATATAAATGAACGTTAGTAAATTAATATAAATTGTAGATTGAAATAACACCTTTAAGAAGTTAAGTAGCAATTGCCATGTAATTAATTCACAAATAAGAAATAAATGAACAATTAATACTGAACTACAGACCACCCACAATGACTGAACACACAGTTCAAAGCCATGTAACTCAATTTCATAAATTCATATTTTTTCATATTTGTATCTACAATAAACTGCATGCTGTATAGAGCAACTAATTGAATCAATGGTATATTGACAATATGTCACAACACATTTACACATATATATAGCAGCATAATAGAACGAGATATATTTTCACGATCGCACTTTAATTTTTTTGTGCAGATCATATATATTGGTCTTTACCATGCAAACTGGCAGTATTAGCTCATTGTACATATTTACATGACATACTTACACCAAGCTTGTAATACAGTTGTTGCTTTATTGTTGTATAACCTATCACATCCAATATCTACCAGATACTAACATTTGTACTGAATTGATGAGGCAATATGGTTTCAGATCTATTATATATCAAGGTGCTTTGATTTGGAATTCCTTACCTGTTGAACTAAAACAAGTAGTTCAAAGATTTATTAAGACGTTGTAATTCCTTAGAAAGATGTAATTGTGGATCATGTATAATCTGTCAGCAAAATAATTTTTGATCATTGTGTAGTTAATAATCTCATTCTAATCATCTGTATATATATCTTCTTTCACTGTTATTGTTATTTTTACAAGTAGGCTAAAAGCTATATAGCTTATGTTTTATTGTTTTTTCTTGCACCTCCAACTATAAATAAAGTTTTATCTAATCTTATATGCATTATTATCATTGTGTTATTCTGCAATAACCATAAGACAGCAAAACATTGTGTGCTGTTATGAAGTTCAATTTCACAGATTATCCACAAATGAGATGTTACAACCTGTATCTTTATTTTACAGACTTTTATAGGTTCTGGTTTCCACATTTAATTCAAATTAACATGAAACATAATGCCGTCTTTTTTATCTTGTATCAACTTCATGGCAGACGCAATGATGGGATGATGGAATGATTCACTTTTCACCAAATGGGTGGGGTCTATTACTTGCCCCAACATAGAGTCCAAGGCTTAAGATTTACATCAGGCTCGTAACTCTTAATGATTGCATTATGTCATAACTAATTAACCATAACAAGTTGTTACGAAGACCCTAATTTGTTATCACCAAAACAGTGTCTCCTGTGGAACCCTTATGTGATTTGAAGTCAAATTACAAACCCAAAAATGGGAGCCTTTTGTAACTTGATGCATCCCCAGTCGGTCTAATGAGCAAGTAATTTGCCATGGAGTTATCATGGTATCAATTTCTCAACAAATAACACAAGAGTCTACACAGCAGGGTCATCTTTCATGTCAATAATGAGACTTGTCATAATTCTCTCATTTCATAATTCTCTTATTTCATGCTGCGCTGTAATGTTTGCCAAAATATTTTTAGGGCTTTGAATCTTGCAAAAAAATTGTTGAGGCATATTTCGCACAGGAATGAAACTTTTTTTTCAGTTCTTAATACTGTAATTTCTTCACAAGTCATGATTTCGGGTAAACATAAAAGATTTTCGTTTTACTGTAAAACAGAACATTCATAATCAAGACCACATAAAAAAAAGGGGGGCAAGCTTTAATTTTACACCATAATACTGCAATGCAGTATTTTAAATTGCTAAGTATACATTATGAACACTAATTGTACATCTGCTTCACCGAAACACAGGTGCAGGGAGCTGGGCTCATATTCCGAAGCCAGGACTGTTTAAGTGTTAAGCATGATCATCTTGTAAACATAAACACATATGGGGCACTAAAAAGTCTCTAAAAACTCCACGAAATGCATGAAACGTGATAAAATGTAGCATTAGACATGATCCTTCTGTTGCTGTAGTATTTCAAGGGAGGAATCTCATTCCAAATACTTTCTAAAGCAGCTGCTGCAACCACGTTTAACGTTGTTTAAAGCTGCGATTTTGCTAGGGTCCTGTGATGACCCCAGGTCACTGACCTTACTAGGTCAGTGACCGACTTTGACGCGCACTGGGTGACCCGGACCACGTGACCACGGGGTCTTGGCGGGAATACACCCAGACCGCGTCAGTAGCTGAAGAAGCAGAGGATAGGCAGGCTGTGCGGCGGGGCAGGGCAAAATAAACTATAAAACTGGAATACCAACGCTTTGTCTTTCTTGGGGAACCTTACAAATTGGCGCCCGATATGGGACTTGAAGAATCGGATGTAGGGTTCCCCAATTGGATAGAAGACATGGACGACGCATGGACAAGGACATAAAAAAACGTTTTGAACTTTTTGAAAAAAAAACATGACTTCGCCACGGCCACGCTGGATAAAGGTGCCAGCGACCGCGTGGTTTAGTCAGTTGCAGCGGAGCACAGGAACCGTCAGCATCTACATTGAGCGTCAGCAGCAGCGACGTTGCGACTTCAAACTTCAAGCTACACATATCTGCAGTTAAGTAGAATTCACGCTACAATACTCTACCTTATTTAGTGTGTTTTAGCCCCACGTATAATGCCTGCAAAGTTGCGTAAGAGGCCTGGCTTGGTATCAGCCGACACGAGTGAGCCCGCATCGACTCCGGTGCCGGGCCCCTCGCAAACGGCGGATGAGTCAGCTCTACGTGCTTCGACTAGGAGTAAAGTAGTGCGAACGCCGGGACGCCCTCGTAGACGAGAGGCCACGGCGGATAGGACTCCAAGCCCTGGACTCGCATTCACGAGTCAGGAAAATACGCGGACAACCAGCGATCGAGGGCGCCGAAAGGAGCCCTCGCCAGCTGGATATGAGTCGAATGATTCATCCGCGTCGACGCCTGTTTCCTCGCCTGATGGGCGGCCCTCCGTGGTTGAGCGTGCGGAACCACGTGGCTCAGCCCGGGCTGTCATGGCGGCCACCAGTACTCCGCAACGGAGTCTGGGTTCTTCGGGGTACAGGCGGAGAAAAGAAGCTATTCCTCCAAAATATGACGGCCAGGGTACGGCCTTCATAGACCACTTAGACGAGTTCACTCGGGTCGCCACTTTCAATAAGTGGACGGACGAGGAGAAGTGTTTTCATCTTTGGACCAGTGTCACTGGTCAAGCTAAGTTGAAAATGCGGCCCCTAACTTATCGGGACGATTGGAGAGAGATGGTGAGCCAGTTGACGGCTCTGTTCTGCTCGAATCGTGCCCTCGATGCGTACAGAAATAAATGGTTTAATGCAAAACGAGGCCCAGAAATGGACCTCGAGACGTATGGGTTGTTTCTGTTAGATCTCTCCAGGAAAGCGAACCCCGCTTCCGCCCCCGCCGAGCAGGAACGCTTTGCAAAAGAGCGTTTCATGGAGACGGCTGGGTCTACTAGTATGAGATTTTGGTTGGCGGCTTTAAAGCCACCCACCCTGCAGGAGGCCATTGATCTAGCAGTGCAGTACGAGGCAGCGTACGAGGCCACGAAAACGAGTAAGCCTGACGTCGGGCCGGCTGGCGCTATCGCTTTGCCAATACTGCAGCCCGAGGCTTCCGTGGCTGCTACTGCCTCAGCGTCTATACGTGGCGGCCCGTCCTCTGAACAAGAGGGAGCCATCACGAGACAGGATTTGAAGGATTTGGTATATTCGATATTGGGCGAGGTTATGTCCAAAGACAAGGGGAAGGTTTATAGTAATACTCGCCGGCAGGACCACGATTATTCACCTGAAACACGGAGGTGCTACCGGTGCAAGAAGACCGGGCATCTCCGCAGGGATTGTCCTAAGCGAAATGTTGATGATGATCGCTCCAAAAAACGAGCGCCCAGCAGGGACAGGGAACACCGATCGAGTAAGCACGGTGATAAACGGTCCCAGGGGCGGAGCGATCAGGGTAAAAAGGGGGGCAAGGATAAGAAGGAGAGGAAACACTCGGAAAACGAGTAAGGGTGGAGGAAGTATCCACGGATCCTTCACCTGCTGAAAAAGCGGCCCCTCAGCCTGCTGAAAAAGCGGCTCCTCAGCCTCCGGAATGTTGGGAAGGGGTGAAAGTGGGACAGCATTGGCCAAGACAAGTGGCCATGCAGAATTCGAGCGCATCATGGTATATTACGATTAGTGTAGGGACACGTCACGTGGATCTCCTGATCGATACCGGTGCGCAGGTGTCTCTGCTGAGTAAGCAGGAGTACGATGAGATACCTGGCGCAAAACGAGAGACTTTAAGACCTGTGGAAGGCAAGATCTCGGCGGCAAACGGTGGACCAATTAATATTTATGGTAAGGTGGAGCTCACTCTCTGTCTAGAGAGGGTGCTTTATCCTTGTGAATTTTTGGTAGCGGATATCGGAGGTCTCCCTGGCTTACTGGGGATGGACTTCTTGAAGAGACACGGTGCATTGCTAATGTGTTCAGTAGGAATGCTGAGACTGGGAGGCGTTGATATCGCGTGTAGAGAAGGTCGCCCTGGAAAAACAGGCCGAGCAATCTTACACGAAGACGTCCATATACCAGCTCGCCACGTGTCGCAGGTCTCAGTCAATTTGGTGTCCTGGGGCGTATCTAACGGGGGCGACCTCGTATTCGAGTCGTTGCCCACGGTTTGCCAGGATTTACACATAATGATACCTAGAGGATTATTGGCATCTCAATGCTCTGGGGCTCACGTGTGGATAGCCAATCCCACGACTGAGAGTGTTCATATTGCAAAAGGTCAAGTGGTAGGTCAATTGAGCGAAGTCGAAAAGGTGGATTCACCGAAAACGGTGAATGCTGCTGAGGTCAATTTTGAACTCAAGCAGAAGAACACTGAAACACGACTGCCCGTTCATTTGCAGCCTCTTTTGGACGAAACTGACGATCTGACCGCAGATCAAAGGTCAGAGCTCCGAAAGGTCCTGATGGAGTATGAACATTGTTTTGAGGGAGGTAAATACGGGCTGGGACGTACGAGTCAAGCCACGCACAAGATCGATACGGGTGACAATCGGCCTTTCAAGGTGCCGACCCGGAGATTAGGGTGGGCTCAAAACAGGGCGCTGTCAGAGGAAGTGGATAAGATGCTGAGACTCGGAGTGATCGAGCCCAGTAGCAGCCCCTGGTCTAGTCCCCCTGTGTTGGTTAGAAAGAAAGATGGAACTTTCAGGTTTTGTGTGGATTATAGGAAATTGAATTCGTGCACTAAAAAGGATGCTTATCCTTTGCCACGCATTGATGACTGTCTAGACACTTTATCAGGGGCAAAATGGTTTTGTACCCTGGACCTGTCATCTGGCTATTGGCAAATAGCTATGGATGACAGAGACAAAGAGAAAACCGCATTCACTGCTCCCAGAGGACATTTCCACTTTACAGTGATGCCCTTTGGTGTTACAAATGGACCAGCTACACTGGAACGTTTGATGGAGCTAGTGTTAGGAGGATTGGACCTGTCCACTTGTCTATGCTACATGGATGATATAGTGGTACAGGGGCCCACATTCCAGAAGTGTCTAGGTAACCTGATAGTTGTACTGAAACGCATTAGCCAGGCTGGGCTGAGGCTGAAAGCTAGCAAATGCGAGTTATTTAAGAGTGAGGTCTCCTTTCTAGGGCATGTGATTTGTAGAGAGGGTGTGAAACCAGATCCTAAGAAGATAAAGGCGGTGCGAGAGTGGCCAGAGCCAACTACAGTGCAGGAGGTGCGCTGTTTTGTGGGCTTCGCATCGTACTATAGAAAGTACGTGCGGGATTTTGCTGGATTAGCAGCACCACTACATGCTTTAACAGCGCACCAGGCCGTCTTTAAATGGGATGAGGCATGCAGAAACGCTTTTAAAAGATTAATCAGGGCCCTCACGACTGCACCAATATTGGTGCTCCCACGTGAAGGGTGCCCTGTCATTTTAGACACGGATGCCTCTGATCTTGCGATAGGAGGTGTATTGTCGCAAATAATTGAGGGAGAGGAGCGCGTGGTTGCCTACGCCTCGCAGTGTTTGTCTTCATCGCAAAAGCATTATTGCACTACGTACAAGGAATTGTTAGCTGTGGTCAGAATGGCGAAAATATTTCGGCCCTACTTGTATGGACAGGATTTAGTGCGTTTGCGCACTGATCATCGTGCTTTGGTGTGGTTGCAGAACTTTAAAGATGCGGAAGGAATGTTGGCGAGATGGATAGCTTCTCTGACCGAATACAACTTTGTAATCGAATACAGAGAAGGCAAGAAACACGCTAATGCAGATGGCTGCTCACGAATTCCCGTGAGGGCCTGTAAGCGCCAGGAATGTCCGGACCAAGGTCATGGTCAGAATGTTGACCTTGTGGCTTCCATCACGCAGTGGAACCAAGTACGAGGCTTCCGCACGATTACGTGTGGACAGCCTCGAGTGGCGACTGGAATCAGCCCAGGAGAGGCTGAAGGACCCCAGGTGCGAGTGTATATGGCGGAAGCAGCTGGAGAGACAGCTGGAGAAACAGCTGGAGACGGCAGTGAGAGACCTCTGGATCCAAATTGGATAGAGTCTTTCACCTTGGAGGAAATACGGTGTGCTCAGGGCCAGGATATGGCCCTAGCTACCGCCAAGAAGTGGTTAGATGCCGGACAGCGACCGCCTTATCACGCTATTGTCACGCACTCGGCCCAGGTGCGAAATATATGGGCCCAGTTTTATTGCTTGAAATTGCAGCGAGGCATCGTGTATCGAAGCCATAAGCTGCCTACTGGTGAATTGGTGACGCAAATGGTGGCCCCAGCCAGCATCAGACGCAGCATCTTCAGCCAGCTTCATACGTCTCGTCTTGGTGGCCATATGGGGATCAACAGCCTCATATCCAAGTTGAGACGGAGGTTCTATTGGCCTGGCTACAAGGAGGATGTGATACGTTGGATAGGTTGGTGCGATGTGTGTCAGAAGCGGAAACAGGGCGGCCTGAAAAAGGCTCCCCTGCATCAGGTGCCAGTAGGAATGCCGATGGAAAGGATGGCCATTGACATAATGGGACCATTGCCTGTCACAAAGTCCAATAACAAGTATATAGTAGTCGTTGCCGACTACTTTACTAAGTGGACAGAAGCCTTTGCTCTTCCTAATCAAGAGGCTTACACGGTGGCTGATTGCTTGGTGACCAATGTGATTTTGCGATTTGGAGCTCCCTATCACTTGCATAGTGACCAAGGGACTAATTTCGAATCGAAATTATTCCAAGAAATGTGCAAAATATTGGGGATTAATAAGACCAGGACCACGGCTTATCATCCCCAGAGCGATGGGTTGGTGGAACGCTTCAATAGGTCATTGGGTGATATGCTATCGAAGTTGGTGAACGAACGGAGAGATGACTGGGATGACATGCTTCCTTACGTGATGTGTGCCTATCGGGCTACGCCCCATAGATCCACGGATATCACGCCAAATCGAATGATGTTGGGCAGAGAAGCAATGCTCCCTGTAGATCTGATGTATGGCCACGCACTCCAACATAAGCACCACTGTCCAGTGGAATATGTAGAGTGGATACGTGAAGCCATGGAAGAATCCTTCGAAAAGTGCAGAACCCAGATGAGGAAAGCGGCCCAGAAGCAGGCGAAACATTACAATAGGTTGGCAATGGAGCAGTCCTTCCATATGGGAGACTGGGTCCTATTGTTTTATCCGCCCCTGGCTAAACAGAAACTGGCCCTGAAGTTTCTAGGACCTTACAGGGTGACGAGGAAGATGGGAGAAGTCAACTATGAGATAGAGGCCCCAGCCTCTGGGAAGAGACGCATAGTTCACATTAATCAGCTCAAGAAGTACTTAGCTGAGGTGACTCCAGATGACATGATGCGGATCCCTGACATCCCATCAGACGATCCGTATTTGGACCCATCGTTGTATGAGGACGGAGCGAGTGCGACCCCCCTAGACGAGGGGCGGGATCCGCCCTTGCCCGGAGAATTGAGTGGCGACGCAGCGCAGCCTTGGTCTGGGCAGCCAGAGCGGGGCGGAGCTGCGAGGACAGGAGAACACAGGGGGCGCGGCTTGCAAACACGCGATCCCCTGGATACGAGAAGAGTGGCAGATTCGCATTCGAATCTGGATACAGCTCCTTTTCTGGACTTGGAGCTGTCCTCAGCTCCTTTTCCGGATTTGGAGCTGACCTCAGCTCCTTCTCGGGGATTGGATCCGGAAGCGGCTCCATTTCTACCAGGTAGGCTGAGGAAGCCACCTGATAGGTTAGGCCACAATGTAGGCTACCAGTGAATTTAAGATTTTGGTTGCTGCATAACAGAGGGAAATAGCACTTATTGCTTGACTTCTGGCACTATGTTTTGAGAATCTAGTGATATCACATGTTTATACAATAAATACCGGTTGTAGCTTCATTTAGACAATATATAGTTTGATTTTACGTAGTCTTCCCCATGCAAATGATTTTTATTTATTTTTATTAAGGATTCTCTCAAACAAGTGGTAAATGTCGACATACTAAAGCGGCGCGTCGCTGCAGTCACTTTCTAGTGACTGGACATTTCGTGTACCTGATTCTCGTGGACGGAACACGTGGTCGTGTCCTGCAGAGTGGGTTTTTAGACGTGCCACCCAAATGGTCGCTACAGGTGCAGCCCTTTTTGAATAAAAGAGGGAGGAATACTGCAAAGGTAGAATTTGGGCACTGCTGGTTAAAAGCAGGGGCAAAACACGAAATTAGGTAATGAGAATGGTTAAAATGCCTCATAACACTGGAAATATCAGCAAAATAACTTAATTGGCAAGAATTAAGAGCTGTAGTGGTTATGGAAATGTTTAAAGTACCATGATAAACTTTATATAGCAAGTTGGGTAATCTGGAAAGGTCAGCAAAAGGGATATAGTTTGCTGGATTATGGTTACAAGGACAAATGGTTATTTTCTTGTGGTATTGTCATTTAGTGATAAGGAATTGGCTATTTGTCATCATGGAACGTGAAACGTTCCTGATGGTTTGTTTTATTTGGCTGATAGGAGTTGCTGGATTATACATTTAGCAACTACAAAATTCTCACTTTCTGTGTCTTGTGAAACTGTGTCACTGATTCTAGTGACCTGCATTCACTGATTCCAGTGACCTGCATTCATGGAAAATTTCCACTGGGGGAAAAAGGTCACCAAGTTCGAAACACGAACAGGCACCCCTTTGTATTAATTTTGTCATTTTCGGTGCAATCCTCAATTAAGAAATTTTATGAGGGGGGGGGGGAGAAAGGGTCAACTGGTCAACAAAGTGATTAGGGTCACATGACCTGTGATTCTGGTCACCTGACCTGTCACATGACTCAGAAAGTGCGGCAAAAAGCTGGAGAGCGTGGGGCGCCCTGTCTCACACCTTCTGAAACCAGCAGAGAAGACACATCAGCCAAACAGAATTTTAGCGTTTCGAGAACTTAACCAGCACAACTTGGGAGATATAAGGATGTCTGCTACGAATGCAAACAGTGAGGAGGCTACTGCTATGCCAGCAGTGCCCCTGGGCAGCGTAGTGGAGGAAGAGGGACCTCAGCTGACATCGGCCCAGACGGACATGGTATTAGCCGCCATGGAGGCAGCGGGCCTCGAGATTGGTGCCGAGCTGGAGGTCTCTGCCAACGACGCTGAGGTGGCTGCCGTTTGCGGCTTGTCACCTACAGAGGAGCTCCCAATCTCCCTGGCCCCGGATTATTGGAGCCCGCAGCGATTGGGTCTCCTGCACCTGGACATGTGGGCTTACATGTCCAGGAAGGAGTACGAGCTGGAGGATCCAGCAGTGGAGCGTTACGGGGCAGCAGAGCTGCCAGAAACGGCCAGGATGCGGAGGTATCTTCGTCTCCGTCCACGGAGAGAAGATATGCCCATCCTGAGTGGATGGATAATTGGCGACCTGGGTGTGGCGACCACCCAGGAGGAAGTACTGGAAAATTTGAAGAGGCGACCTTGGTACGCCAGGGAGCGAGTGGCCAGGCCCAGCGTAGAGGGCGAGGTCTCTCCCACCAGGGCTGCCAAGTCGCCTGCAAGGGAACAACAGGCAGCTCCGTTCACGGAGTCTGCCATGGAAGACGTGGAACAACAGGCAGCTCCGCCCACGGAGCCTGCCAGGGAAGACGTGGAACAACAGGCAGCTCCGCCCACGGAGCCTGCCAGGGAAGACGTGAAACAACAGGCAGCTCCGCCCACGGAGCCTGCCAGGGAAGACGTGAAACAACAGGCAGCTCCGCCCACGGAGCCTGCCAGGAAAGACGTGAAAGCCACTCCAGCCAGGGCCGAGGAACGGCCGCGGGGAGGGAGGCTGGAGGAAATGGAGAGCGAGGGGACAACGGACGATGGGGAGACGGAGAGCGACGTCTCGGCCCCAGAGACCACTCCAGAGACCACGCCGAAAGTCGTCTTGCCGGCCGCGCCACAGGGTGTAGAGGGCTTGAACTACATGTGTGCCGCGTGAGGGATCGAAAGTCTCTCACTCGCCACGTGAGCGTGGCCCATGCAGCAGCATACGTGGGCTTCCAGTGTCCTGTGTGCCCCGCAGCGTTGCCCTCGGACCGGAGGACCAACTTCAGGCGTCATCTGGAGCGGTCCCATGGGTACACCCGTACACAGGCGGAGGAGCTAACAGCAGCCACGCAGCCGACGACAATCCAGGGCCCTAACTCCGATGGATCCCTGCCGGCGACACCGGAGACGAGGACCCTGGAGACAGCATCTCCAAGCACCAGGGCGGTGCAGTTGCGCTGCGTTGAAGCAGCTTCAAGCGTGACGCCCCGAAGCCGCCAGACAAGGCCGAAGCGGCCTCACCCAGCAGCAGCAGCCACCAGGACACCAGCAGCAGCCACCAGGACACCAGCAGCAGCCACCAGGACACCAGCAGCAGCCACCAAGACGCCAACAGCAGCAGCAGCCGAGGACATGGTGACCAGGGCCCAGTACCAGGACATCGTTCTGGAAGTCCATAGGGCCAGGTCCCAGACGGCTGCAGCTGCTCGAGAGAACGAGGAGCTGAGGGCCAGGCTTCGCGCCGAAACGGAGCAACGCGAAGCCAAGGCCCGGCAGTCAGACCTCCTGTATCAGGAGGTGAAGCGGCTGACGGCTGACAGGAACCGGTGGATGGAGGAGGCCAGGGCTGCTGGATCCTCATCTGCAAGGCCTTGAACGCAAGGTCTTGCAGAGGACTGAACACGACAACGACCTGGACCACGCCCCCCACTTAACGAAGCCTGGATACGGACTGGACTTGAACGCTGGACATCAACACGAAATGACACCTGGGCGCAACGTGAACGCTGGACATCAACACATCGTGCAGGGGCGGACCCAGCGCCCTGCGGAGAGTCAGAAGACAATGATGGTAACGAGTGGGACAGTGACTTTTATAATGGCCGCAGTTAGAAACTGTGAATAATTGGAAAAATTGTGTCACGGCTAATTATAAGAATGTCCTCACTCGGAAATTACGAGCAGCTGATAAAAGACCTTGCAGAATCCAGAAATGGATACTGGCCTGTGTCCAAGGCAAAGATGAACTCTGATAAAATTGATGGACTCTATGTGTATTGTTATGTGTTGAATGTTGTGTTTGCAGCGGTGCCAGGGAGTCAACCACGTGGATGATGTCTGGGGAAAAAGCCAGCCTCCGGGGCGGACGTGACAGCTTCCTAGTGTCACGCCGCAGGGCGATGGTTGTTGATTGATTATATGTAATAATTGTGATTTTTGTGATTTAATGAATCTCGTTGATTTTGTGTGGTTCTGATCGTCGTCGCACAGCCTACTGAGTGTATTAGTTTGAATATGGGGGCATATTCCCAGTAAGAAGGGGGTAATGTGATGACCCCAGGTCACTGACCTTACTAGGTCAGTGACCGACTTTGACGCGCACTGGGTGACCCGGACCACGTGACCACGGGGTCTTGGCGGGAATACACCCAGACCGCGTCAGTAGCTGAAGAAGCAGAGGATAGGCAGGCTGTGCGGCGGGGCAGGGCAAAATAAACTTTAAAACTGGAATACCAACGCTTTGTCTTTCTTGGGGAACCTTACAGTCCCATGACCTCACTGCCAATAACAGTCACTTTGTATACCCTTGGACTACCCTTGTTTAATCCAAGGTAAAGGGTGAACAAGAAAAGAGCACGAGTTTTTCACAGTTGCCATGATAATAATACAAAGAATAAACAAACTTAATGAGATTTATCTTCGCTCTATGAACCGTGGTTATAAATTCTCAGAATCAGCCTCACACATCATTAAATATTAAATCAGAGGTTATTTTGATTACCGATGTATGATTAATCTATAATATAATCCAAAATAAATGTCCACTTATTTATTGGGTCTTATTTTTACATTTTTGTCAAGGAGAAGCACAAAATAGATATAAATGTTACCAAAAAGTCAAAGCCCAACTTTCTTACCCATAAAAACCCCTCACTATAATATATACAAGTATGGCCATTAGTTATGGTCGCAGAGAAGCAGTAGAAATTACAATGGAGAATAAAGCAAAATTCTGGTTATTTGTTTCTTAGAACTGTTTCTATCAGCCAGAAAGTTGGGCTTCGACTCGTTGCTAATATTTCTGTTCATTTTGTGTTGCTCCATGCCATTTGTGGGAAAATATGCCCCAAAAACAAGTGGACAATTATTATGGAGCCTAGTATAATGTATGATAATCTAATTTAGTTATTACTTAACAGTCAATGGGCTTTTGGTTCTCCAGTTCTATGAACTTGTGAAGCATGTATATTGCATACCTCTTTGATGCTTTTTTGATGCAGAGACTACATGTAACTGCATGTCAACATCATCACTATTGGCAATGAAACTCAACACAATATGTTCAGATATATATCTTACACTGTTATACACAGTAAGTAACCTCGGACTCTGCTGCAACTATATCTTAGTTGCTCAGGTGGAATGAAGCCAAGCTGGTGTGCTAAACTTGTGCTGAAGCAGAAACAATGCCCTTTTATTTTAGTACAAGGTGCACTGTATAACCTTGACTAATACTCTGTTAGAGTTTTAGTGTAAAAAGCACGAGATTTACTTGAAAATACCAAGTTACCATGGTAATCACGTTATTTGCATTTTTGGGGAATCTGGCGACCTTGGCCAATCAGACAGACTGCTAAACGTCCATAAATGTTATCTAACACATTAAGTAAATTGACAAATGCTACAAAATAACATGCATGCTGATCAATCACAGAATTCCTAACATACTTGGCCGACCATGAGATGTCATGTCAAGCATGAACCACCATTGCTGCTACAGATTTCACAGATTTATTGATGAGGTGAAGTTCAATGGCAGAAATATCTTTCCATATATTATATAAGTACATTTATAAAAAGAGATGCTCCATTGCAGTTTATCAATAGGTATTTACAATTTACATGCACTTCATCATTACTTCTGCCATGACAAATGATAAAAAAAATATCTTAGCGACTTCACATCTGTATCAGAGACAGAAAACACTGCTTCTTTTTAATATATATATTCTTTCATAATCTGCATAGCAACCCCAACTGTAAATAAACCATAGAATATGAACAATCACATGTTCCATAAAACACTGATATTCCAGATGTACAAGAGGTAACAGGTGATAACTCGATGTCTTCTGCGAGGGATTCACTCATCACTGAAGTTGTGTACAAGAAAACTATGGCAAGGAATGACAAAAACAGTACGGTCACAAATCATTAAAAAGAGCCGAAAGAGCAAGGTCATAACTTGGAATAGCAATAATGTGAGGTACACCCTCCAGCTGCTTACTATCCGGATAGGATTTCACACATATCTCATAAAGAATAGCAGAGATTTACTAGCTTATGGCAAGGAGAAGCAATAAGCGGGGCTGTACAAATGCAACGACCTCAACAGCATTTTGGGATTTTCGTGATGCAGTAGAACCTCTCCCTTGAGACCATCCTATTCAATTCATTGTACAGGTGTTAGCTACTGGCTTTAATTAACAAATAATGGCAAAAATAGGCTAGTAGAAAGGTAAAATACAATGCAATTGATGCATTTGTGTCTGAAATAGTTTTAATAGCAAAGTGGTCTCACTAGAGGGTAAAATACACTGGCATTGATAGAAATACACTTGTGTCCAAAAAATTATGGTCCCAAATATGAAATCCAATTGTGGAGTGGTCTTAATAGTAAAGTCTTAATGAGGAGTTCCAAACCCATCTGGTGGCACAAATGCTGTAAAATGCTCCAGTGAAACACTGCCAAAATGGCAGCCAATAAGTGCTGAGTAATGGTAGCACCGTTGTAACACTAAAAATGTACTGCACTTTACTTCAGCTAAGTTTTTATAAAACTTGTTTGTGCATTCGAGAGGTACCTTGAAAGTCAAACAATACAGAAAACACCAGTGCCAAAGTTAACATATACATCAGCACGAAGGTGTGAAATCAATCGGCTGTTAATTCAAGTGTCTTCACTTTTATCTAAACATTAACAAACAAACAAAGAAAGATTTAAAAACTAGGAAATGCGTCATAGAATTTACATTAACAAGATGGAATTTTTCTTTTATAACTTATTTGTACGATAACATTACATAGCCACCACGCACCAAACTTTCTTTTTCAGTTTTATAAATTAATCGGACTATATTGATATTTGATCTTGTTCTTTTTGTGTGGTTTACTATTTAAGATAAGATAAGATAAGATAAGATAAGATAAGATAAGATAAGATCAACCTTTATTTGAAGTCGGTTATCAACGACCAAATAAAATAAGCATTAAGAGACAATATGTACAGATGAAAAATGGTTATATAAAATAATTGGATAAAAATGTACATGTATCTATAAAAATTAGGACTTTAATTGTATACCTATTCAAATTAGGACAGCAATTGTATACATATTCAATTAGGACTGCAATTTTATACCTATTCATATTAAGACTGAAATTGCATACCTGTGCAGGCTGGCAACTGGATACACTGCAACCAATTAACTTGCTGCAACTCGCTGCAACCCAATGACTGGTCTGCCATGCTCTGGCATAGTGTAGCAAATTAGCTATAGGTCGACTGCCTAATATATATTGTATCAGTGTACATATCTATAATGTGCCTGATCTAATATTGCATATTTTCCCAGCATAGTAGGCAGCATATCTTTCATTGTTTATAGGCTGCCTGGTTTCTTGGGGAACAAATTTATAGATATAGAGAAAGAGCCGAAGTGGGTGGTGGCTGAGGGTTATAGCCAACAGGGTGAGGGGGTGTTTCCACATCTAACACCCCTAAAAAAACCCAGCTGTTCAAAAAAAAAAGTGATGTGGGGGTAAACTGCAACAGGAAGGGTAGAGTAATGCCAGGGTGTGATCAACAAAGCTGTTGTCTGGGTTCAATCTGGGTTAGGAATTACAGACTCAGAATTATAGGATACATTGCAAAGGCAAGAGTTCATAGGTACCCCATTCTTCATCAGGCAGACGTCATAGGTAACCATGACGTCATGCTTCAATGTCAGAAAGAAAATAAGATCAATGTAATTCCAACAAAAGGGTTCAGACAACCACCACTGAAAAACCAATCTTTGAAAGTAGTTTCCTTACACATGTCAGAAAGTTATTGGAATTTTATTTAAAATCGGGTTGCCAAGCTTTTTATCATACAATATAAAAATATAACATATTTGTATGGCCTGGTAGCCAATTGATGTCAAAAAGATATCGAACGTGAAATCAAATCCAGGGATCAAATACAAAAAATATATATATATAGATATCAAAATCAAAACACAATTGTGTTTCCGATGGCATGTATATATATATACACAATATAATGCCAAACAAGCAAATGTTTACAAAATACTATTCATAAAAATGCAGTCATTGCCATTAAAAAGTTGAGTTTAAGAATGCAGTAGGCATATTTCAGCGATGTCAAGAATCTGCTGATTATAAAGAAATGAACTGTATACCCTCGGGGTGCCAGGAGCGCTGGGTAAACAGGCTACACCTTTAATGATGTTCTGAGATAACTTGAACAGCTTCTTCACAGTGCTCAGCATTTAAAAAAACACAAGCTGAAGTGCAATATAGCAGGGGCACGCTTAAGGTGTCTGTTTACGAGTTCACAAGTTTACAGGCCGTTAAAGAGTTACCAGTCCAGTTTTACGAGTCAATGGTTGCTGATAAAAACTGCTGTAGACCAGGAAAAAGTGGAAAAGAACATCCGACGTTTCGCTGACGTTGTGAAGACGTTGTGCAAACGTTGCAAACGCGCTATGGCGTGACTGAAACGCTGTGTGATGACCAACGTCCTTGGATCTCGTCTCACAATGCAAGGACCCTTCCCAAATGCCAGATGGGTTCCTCGGTGGTTCACCAATAAGTTGCATTTATCAAGCGCCCTTTTCTCCGTGTAAAAAAGACTTTCTTCAGCGAGTGAGCAACATAAGAGCTAATAAGACTGCATGGGCCAAGCCAGAACAATAGCTACAAGCCTAACCATTAATAATGCACTTCTCTGACTTGAAAAAAAAAAAATCTAAAAAAAAAAAAAAAAAGAGCACTCTTTTTCTTTCTTATTTTCTTTCTATTCTTCCACAGCTCAGCTCCACACATTCCCCTTGTGTTACATTTCTATGCGTGTTGTACAGAATTAAAATCCCAGGCCCTCCAGCCATGGTAATCACAATTATTACAGGGCTCTGCTTCTCCATTATATCGGCACAACACCTCCCAGCATATTCTTAATATAACCAGGCTGCCTTAATTATGCATTGAAATGACTGCAATTACAGTTACTGCCTCGGTGAAGCCTAATGGATAAATCAATGGGTTGCGGCTGATTCGTGAGCTAAGTATAGTTCAATCTTCCTCTCCTTATTCCACTGATAAACATAGCTGCACCACTACATATTACAATATTACTTTGTATATGTTGCAATGTGGTATTTTAATGTTACTGGACTTAAGATGAGTCAGCTTAGACAGTTGCAGGCAGACGTAATAATGAGATGACAAAGCTTGCAATTTGGAATCTGTCCCATGTTACATGTTCACCCCATGAGTGGGGTATTTTACTTGCTTCACCATAGGTACCGAGCACCAGGCTCATGAAGAGTGTCTCGGTTTTGATTCGAACTCAGAACCTTCAGAGTAGCTGCCTAGAGCCTTAACCACGATACGATTTGTCAACTACACAATAGTGGATTATCACGGAAGGTTCTCTATATTTCCACCAGGTGGCTATGACAGAATAATGCAATTATATTGGCTGAAAAAGTACCAGCCCTTGGCTGTGATTGGCTGAAGTAAAGTGCATCCAAGCAGCAGTATTTTAAGTGCATTTTAATGTATATTTGACACTTTATCATTAAGTTAATTTTTGATATTTTTCTGAGAAAGTTATATTTATGGAATCAGTTAGTTATTACCTACTGTGTCTGAAAAGCAAAATGAGTAATAAGAGGAGAGGAAAGACTTGTGTTTTGCTGAATTCAGGGCTGTTCAGTGAAAAGACTCTATTAGGGGACACTACATAGGACAGATAATTAGCCCACAGTGACTGATCAAGCATAGGGAATCATCAAGCATGATCAAACAGATAATTATCCACATAGCATATACAGTCCCTTGACACGTAGACAAGTGCACAGCCTTAGGTGTAACGTAGCGTCCACGCAGCAGAAGACGTTTGATCACAATAGGGCCAGGAGGTCATGACGTTACGACGCGGGGTAACAGCTCAAGGTCATTTTAACGTCATCAAATCGCCATAAGCCCCTGCGAACGTCAGGACTGAAAGCCACCTAGTATGGTCATCTATTTTATTGCATTTGCTACAACCTTGTCCCGGACAGTAGATACCCAAGGTTGAATTGGACATTTCCTTCAGCCTGCTTACCTGATAGTAGACTAGTAAAATAGCTTGCAATTTCACTTTATTTCCAACGGCTATCTTTATTCGGTAACCTCTGTTTTTGTGGGTCATTCAAACTAAAGCCAGCTAGCCAGTCATTCATTAATTCAGTCAGTCAGCCAGCCAGTCAGCCAGCCAGTCAGTCAGTCAGTCAGTTAGTCAGTCAGCCAGTCAGTCAGTCAGTCAGTCAGCCAGTCAATTAGGGTTGACTACCAGGTTGTTGTCTTCCAAGTTTATTAGAGAGATATAGGAAAATTCCACCAAATTTGGTTAGTGAAGTTAATCAGCAGATTCTTAACATCGCTGAAGTTTATTATTTTTCACCGTTTCATTCTCTATCTTTGTCATTCTTGTCTAGGACTAATCTATCTCAGTCGGTCTTCTTTCCTGACTGTCTGTCAATCTATCACAGCCTGTCTCTCACTGAGACCTCTCCACATAACAGAAACTTTACTCCGCTGAGTATATTGGTAAACAGAAAGGTCATGAGGGGGTTTCCTAGGAACTTCCTAGAAGCAGTTCACAGAACTCAGACTGCAGACTGCACATGCCACAGACTGTCATGAGCAGCAGCACGCAGGGGTGAATTACTGCTGCCAACCCTCAATGGGGCAAACTGGCACGCCCCTTGGATAACACAACTCTCCAGAAATCACTTACAGCAGAGCCCACTTCATTCTGACCACAATTGCTTTGGTCTGGAAACTTACTGGTTTTAATGGTGAGGTGGTCTTCATAGTGAGGTAAATTATAATGAGGGTTAATTGTGAGGTAATCTAGTAGTGAGGTGGTCTTGATAATGATGACTTAACGCGTAGTACCACTGTACATTATTCATTCACTAACTTCCAAATGAAACAAGTCTTTGGTCAAAGTGTCAAGTTGATGCATAAATTTAGCTCAATCTATTATATCAAATTACTTATTCCAAATTAAACCACCTCTCCTGTTACACAGACACAATAAATCTAAAAAGCTACTTGAAATCATCAGATCCTGAAGTGTTCAATTTCATCTCCCTCTATATTATGTAGCAAAAAAGCATCCTGTATGTGAGCTCGCATGTGGCACAGATCTTAAATTACAAACTATTTCAATGAATTTAAACACAGACTACATTGTTTTAGACAAACTTAGTACAACTCTACTATATACTGCAGTTTAGAAGAGATAAATTAGCTTAATCAGATTCAGTAGTAGATATTATATCAACACAAAAAAGATACATCTGTATCGAGGTGGCTAATATTTATTTGGGAAAATTTCATCTTACTTATTCTTTATTGCACACCCTCTCATTTGAGGAAGTTGAGATTCTTGTTAAATTTACAGCATGTGGGCCAACGTGTCACTTTAACCTGCTGGAAAGCAGCTTACTAGTAGTTCAGGGTGCCAAATGGATTTCTTTCCTATGTTCATAAAAATTAAAATTAGGTTCCTGACTACTCCAGTGGACACATTGTGCAAGTGCACTGACTACATTACACGGACTACATTGCAGCATGCAAGACCTTTCATAGTGTTCAATCTTTGAAGGTGGTGAATGAATATGCAAATTGTGCAGTCAATTCAATTTTGACTTCTAGAAAGTTCTTCCTAACAATGCGAAATTTACTGCCAGCTACTATCCCATGCTGTTGAGCATCCCTCCAAATTTCTGCCAACTAGTGTCACTAAATCTCACTTTTAAGCAGACTTGGCAAAATTTAATTATTTAGGGGTCATTTAGTGCATTTTGTATATTTATTAGTATTTTTATGCATTATCTTTATCATAGATCTTAAAAGTAGGCAAAATTCATTCAAATTACACAACAAAATAACAGAATGTCAATATTTCCTGTCACCTGATGTTTAACTTGAAACTAAATTTCACTTATTATTGCTTATTGGGCCCAATGGAAATCAGTGGCATTATTTTATTTGAAATAAGAAAGGAGTCCACAGTGAAGTTATGAAAATAATTAGGCCCAGAGCAAAAAATAATGGCTGTCATGAGAATGCAACTATCAAATTTCATCATTAACTCATTTTCTGCTGGTCTTGGGAGACCACTTGCACTTGCTGGATAGTCCTGAAATTTTAATTGCGTTATTTTTTCATCAAACTTCCTCAAATGGGATATGAAATTCTAACATTTTTGGATCACCCTATTAGCCAGTTAATTCTCTGTTAGTGCTCTGCTGCTGTACGACAAGCTGTGTAAATTAATTCGACCCTAGTTAATTCTAGATGGCGTATCTATCCTCTGTAGTGTAGAGGATGGACCGATTGGCCACTAAAAACTTTCGCACTTAAAATGAAATAATGACGTCACAAAGCAGCAGTACACTGACCTTGGCTGTCCACTCTTTAGGAGTTTATTGGTTGATTTTTGAAGAGAAATGAAGACAGTGATCTGACATGTGTTACTTGTTCTCTATAAACTACGAGAGCTCCGATTTAGGCCAATAAAACTTCGTCGCCATTTTGCACTAAGAATTATGGGAGAGTAGATATTGATGTCACAACACTTGAAGTGACGTAGTTTATTATCACGTCACTGCTAGTGCCTCATTTTCGTTTTTTGGATCTTCCCAGCATGCATTGTTTACACAAAATGGTGCCGTCGACAAGAACGGATTTCTTGCTTAACAATACTAAAATAGCCTCAGTTTGTTATTATGAATTGATGTCAACAATTTCTCATCATATAACGATAGACAAGTTTGGTTAGAAAACGTAATTTAAACTCTTTTCAGCTGCGCTTGGGAAAAAGAACAACTGCGAAATTCTTTGAAGGCAAATCGGCTCATCTAAGTTAATTCCTTACATTTGGCTAGCAAATCATGCTACAATCGACGAGCAAAAAGCAAAAAGAACTATCTTCTTGATCTTGGACCAGCAGCAATACCCTTTGCACATTGTACATGGTGATACATAATAATTTTTATTATCATTATTTTTTATTTATTGATATATTTCCACTGGGATACATAATCTCCTAGGAGTTTTTCATATGGCCCAGTATAAAAACATGTAAAACGAGTAAAAAGAAAATGCATGTTAAACATTGGCAGTGTTGGCCCTTGAGAAAGACCTAAGGTCACACTCGAAACGTTCAGTGGTGGTGGCATTGTGAACTTCTTCAGGTAAATTATTCCAGATTGTGGATCCTCTATAATTAAAAGACCTTTTAAAAAAATTTGTTCTACATACCGGAACATCAACTTGCATTAGTATCACATTTTATGAACACCAATATGGATAGTGGGTAGATGTATAGATAGATAGATGGATGGATAGGTAGATAGAAATGGATGGCCAAGTTCTACGTGTTATTTTGACAGCAAGAAAAAAATAAGCAGCAAAATCAGGTAACCCAACCATCACTTTGTAACAGGGTGGATGTGACAGAGAATAAATTCATCCAAATGGGACATGTTTCTGCAGCAAACACCATCACAATGCATTTGCCCACTCATGCCAAAAAATACCACAATCAATAAATGATCAATTGAACAAATAACATTGTTACACCAGCTGTGCTTAGCATAACCCAACTGTCCTAACAAGCCATAGTCAGTCAGCCTGCATTAGGACACTGACATTGTCGGTGTTTAGGAGTACCTGATATCAGGTTTAGTATTCAGAACAGTATAGGTTCGTGGTAAATCTACAACTGACATGGAAATTGAATTATATTGTATTGTATTGTGTTATAGTGTAGTGTATTGTATTGATTTGGAGTCCACACAATGTTACTAATTTACCTCATCATGGGTGGGGTCTTGTACTTGCCCTAGCATAGACATCAAGAACTAAACACAACAATTTAATATCTCATGCGAATGACAATTATGCTGGTGAATATTGTTTTCAATTAATATATAAATATTTCAATTTTTGCAAATGTATGATATGAGTGTTCGATATTAATGTACTGATAATGTATTATAATAGGTTGCGAGTGAGTCTAAATAAACTGCTCAGGTAAAAATTAACTGCAATTACCAACTTATTATTACTTAATTGCTAGTGTAACAATCCCAAACTTTATTATGAAAATATAACATATATATAGTATAGCATAGTATAGAAAATGAGATATATAATATTTGGATCAGTAGTTCTTGAAGTAGCATTTAGTTAGTATATTCAATATATGTAATTTTTATGTCTGTATTTACAATGTATTGTGCATTCTATGTACCTTGTTTATGACGAATGGGTCAAAACTGACTCCGTATGGTCAAATAAAATTGATCTATCTGTCTATCTATATACAGATACCAGAATATACTTTAAAAGGTTTCTCAATGACACCATCCTTAATTTTGACCAAACGGAATTGCTTACTATTCATCGTGGACATAAAATATAGGCAAAATTATGACAGTATGGCTGACGGCACTTTATATCCTAGCTGTGCCCGGTTTAAAAATAACCTGTGATGCTGTGCAATGCTGTGCGATGCTGGGTGGGTGCCACCCTGAAGCAAATTGATGCCCCACCCCCATGCATCATCAGCCATCAGCTATGACAGGCAGGACAGGGACAGATGCTTCGAATACCGCATTTCTCCGATTACAAGCCGGGGTCTACATATTATATATTTTATTATTATTATTATTATTATTATATTTTTTTATTTTTTGTTTCATCGAGTAGGCATGTTCCAGGTCCAAGCAAAAACAAAGTTAAATTTGATAGTTAGAACTGCATTATCTAAACAACACGTGGAGGCCAGGGCTATATCCAGCAGCAGGTCTCGTTTTATTAATAGATATATCAGGGTAAGGGCCATAAAGTAATCAGCCCCAACAAAATAAGGTGGTAGTCTTTTCAGTATCATGGATATCGTCATTCTCACCTAAGTGTCTATTTCAGAGAAATTCAGACCAGGCTTGTAGTCAAGAAAATATGGTACATAAGGGGGGACTCTGACTTCTGTATCATCATCACCAGCTCATGATGATGCTGTAGCATCCACTGACACCAGACGCTGTGCAGCTTCTGCAGCAGCAGTCTGTAGCACACACAACAGTAAGTGCATAAAACTGTGCAAGTCATGAAAAGAGCCATTAGGTTGCACACACTGAGGTATTATACACAAACAACATACATATGTAGGTCTTGTCCATAAATTCTAGAAAAAATAGCCTTCTGTAATCTTTGTTGTGTAGTGTAACTCATGTTTACACACTGAATAGATATCATGTAAGATTGTCTAATATATGTGGAGAATTCAATCATGCACAGAAGAATATAATAATACCCAAAAAATGTCTAGGATAAAGCACATTACATATATTGAGACCATTTACTTGGGATTTATAAAATTGTGACTAAGTTAGTGTAAAAAATAAAATTAAAATTAAAAAACAATTATTAAAAAAACAACACATTAGAGTTAAGACCATTCTAGTGTTTCCCCAGGGTGGTCTTAATTGTGAGGTTTCAATGTGCTGTTCACATAACATAATACAATACATACTGAACTACATATTATCAGATTTATATTAAACAGGACAATGCAAAATATATACCATTAATCAGAACCAAATTATTGGCAAACTCATACTGATAAAAAAAATGATCATGAACCATCAATTTGTCATATACTTTACACTGCTGTACAAAAGTATAGGTGGTCCGAATGATTGTCATTCGTCCCTAAATCATTATGTTTTTGTTTCTAGTTTTTTGCAGATTTAAACGGTAGCACTCTGCAGCATATCAAGAAAGTAGGTGATAATGGGTTGACATGTTACAAGGTTTCACGTCACTCTTGACTTCTACAACAACAAAGGTTTTCTTTTGGGGTGGAAGTTTTTATTCTCATTCGCAAAAAACAAAATGCAGTTTTCCTCCATTTTAACCCCTTCTCTACTTGCCCTAACACGTATAAAAACGCAGCTAAAAATTAGAAGAGAAAAATGCTACATAAACCCGTGTTATTGATTCTCACAAAGCTCCCAACTTTTTCAGCGATTTTTTTAGAGTGAAAACAACCCACTGTTGTCAGCATAATATCATGCACTTATCAGTTGTTAGATATGAAAATATCATATTCAGTTATTTGACCTTAGCAGTTCTGTTAAAAAAGCCACTCTCTCTGTGTCATGAACTCAACACCAACAACAAACACAACTATTAGAAAGTAGATCCGCATAACAGAGTAAAACACAGTTCTGCCACAGATCCTCAATTTTAACATTTTTACCATAATCTTAGAAATAATATATGGTTAAATGAGTGACCAATACATTATATTTATTTATTACATAATGAGGACTAATTTTCAGCTGTGAAAGAATGTCGATACCTTTTTTTAGAGAATAGATGAGTCGAATGCCACCATATTTTTCTTTCATGTAGTTATTTCATAATTTGATAAAAGATAAAATATCTAGGGCGTGTCACATCGGCGCATATGTACGCCTGCCAATATCTGTGAATTATTTATAGTGACATAATAGGTGACATATAAAAGATTCTTTGATTCGTAAGAGTTACTTGACCCCCATTTCCCTTCAAAAACTATAAATCTTAACAAAATTATGTTAGCTTAATGCATTTTGACAAGTAATACAAAAAAAATAATAATAAATGCTATAATGTATTCACAGAAGGTTTATTTACATGTAACAGGTTGTATTTATAAAAAAAATAGAGGGCAGATTAATTCATAGAAAGGTGTTGTTGTTGTTTTTTAGTTTTGTTTTTTACTAAAATCATTTTGTTGTGAACAAATAGTTTGTTTCTGCATGATATATACACAAAAGCATGACAGTGCATTGGAGCAGTTTATTAACATTTCTGAGAGCTCAGGCAAGCAATGTTTAACCATGTTTACCAGGACATAACTGTGCAGTTATGTGAGCAAAAGTAAATGACGTCATCAAAGTTTGCAAGCACAGACAGATGACGTCATCACTTAATGCTAAAATGTGGTAAAATGGCAAAAAGAGTGCTGCATGACTGCTTCAGTCTGAATGACTTATTATAATTATAATTATGGCTTCAAAAACATTTCTAACATTCTAAGAGCAAATACACAGTTACATGATTAATAACACTCCAAAATTACCTGTTACAGTGTGTTAACACCCAGTACTTCTTCGATACATTTTTAGTACATACAATTTTGATGGCATCATCTTTCTACCAATTGCTGGGTGTTGTAAAAATGCTTGTTGCTAATCACTATAAAAAAACTTAATAGCTGTCAGCTCCTGACAAGAGAAGCACTTTACACCAAGATATAATTTTTGGAGTCCTCGCAATAACATTGTTTTTATTGGCTGGTTGGGGCATTAAGGCTACTGCTTATTTACACAAGTCTTGAGAATAACAGGGGTGGAGAAAAGAAATGGGAAGAAATGAGAGGAGATAAAAACAAAGCTACAGAGGCTGCTGAATCGCATCCACCCCAAAAGCATCCCACAGCCTCCTCATCACTCATTGCAGAGTATGCTCAGCCTCATTGTGGCCAGGGAGCTCAAGGTACAACAACTTCACCCAGAATACCCAGTCTATAATATACTTGCACCCTATACAATGCTATATTCGCTTATTCATAATCGTGTATCGGATTAATTTGTCTCAGAATAACCAGTCTATGAGCTCCATAAAAGTGTAACTACACTGTATTAAGTATACTGGACTCAACACTTGCTTACTATTCAAATCATATTTAATTTTATTATGTTATTAGTCTATCTATCTATCTATCTATCTATCTATCTATATATCTATCTATATACCTATATATCCAATATCTATCCAGCTATTCAGCTATCTATCTATCTATCCATCCAACTATCTATCTATCTATCAAACTATCTATCCAGCTAACTATTTATCTACCTATCCATCCATCTATCTTCCCAACAATCTATCAATCGTATCTATATATCTATCTATATATCTATCTATCTACCTATCCATCCATCTATCTATCTATACATCTACCCATCCATCCATCCATCCATCCATCCATCTATCTATCTATCTATCTATCTATCTATCTATCTATCTATCTATCTATCTATCTATCTATCTATCTATCTATCTATCTATCTATCTATCTATCCATCTATCTCACTGTACCCACATGTAGGCTGCATGTTAACCTATGAATTATAATACACGAAACACAGGATGTTCAATTGTTGAATAATCGTTATTTCTTATGAACAAGATGAATCTAACAAAAGTATTCACTTTATCATCTTTTGCCTGATAACAATACAATAGCTGAATCAACATCTACAACATGTTTATGTATTCATGTATCGTGAATGCAGTAAAATTCAATATACTTCTTTTCTTTTTATTAAACTTTCACCATGTGTCGTTGTATCCAACGAAAACACACCAGATTTAACAAGAATTTTTTTCCTCTCATTCAGTTCTTTTTTGTTTAAAGCTTGACACAAGGTGTCATTTTTTAATTAATAACATGAAATATTTGATTTTTTTTGTTTACTTTTTTTAAAAAGGTCCACCCATTTCGTGGTTATATTTGAATTAACATAATTGATTAATGGCATTTAAGCATTAATAACATTACTATTTTATTTGTATTTTTAAAAGGTCCATCAATTTCGTGGTTATATTAGAAAATAACGTAATCGTTTAAATAAAATTCTGCTTATCAGAATATTCATGTCAAACACGAGTGACTGCGTTATTATATCACTACATATTGCTTGTGAAGGAATGGGTGCCAGGGTATAATATATTCTTTATGGTCTGTTTATCAAAAAGAATATAACTACATACAAGATATACGAAGGGTATACATTCATGTCAAATAGGCTAGCAAGAAGAAGGTTGCAGTTTACCAAAAGAAGCAACATGACCCAGAATGTTTTCTATAGATACCACAATAACATTCACATTAGGAGCAATATTACAATGTGAACTGAACACACCTGGTATTGTAATATTGCAATTATAATCCCATTGAAAATATGCTAATGTGGTCAATATTACATCAAAATAAAACAGGACTATCAGCTTACTATTGACAAGTTGTAATACCATCTACCATGTGGTAATAAGTTTTTTATTCATTTATTAACATGAAGTATTTGATAGTGTATTATAACTGTATAACGAGGAAGCAAAATAAAACTGTTAAAATAACCAAACGATGAAGTCAAAAGTTAAACTTTTTTCTGCAAGTTTGAATGATTTTCGAAACTTTCAAAAAATAAAATCTATCATAAGATACAAATTTTATCATAAATTCAAATAGGACAGTTTAACCTCGAACAGCCTACGTGGAGAGTAAAACTGGTTTTAATTCAACAAACATGATTTATTTTGACATTAAGACGTCACTCACAACGAAACCTGATTTTTTTTTCAATTGAGTTGACTGTAAAATTCCCATTCGTTATAAATATGATAAATCAGTAATTATTACCATGTGTGTAGGAGGTGGCCTTAATAATAAAACTAGTTATCAGTGATTCACTTTTTGTAACTGAGCATTGAAACTTAAAATAGGGATTGCACAGCAAACACCTGGCCAAGGCCATTAATTATGATTTACAATTAGGCTTTCAATTGATAACTTATACCAAGTTTTTCCCCATTGAGCCCAAACAATACATAAAAATGTCTCAAATTCATCACAAGGAAAAGGAAAATTATGATCCTTTTTTTTTTGCCAATCGGTTATATGCAGAAAATGTGTTCTACCTTGATTTCATTACTAACGAAACATAACAAGCAAAAAAGTCCCAAATATCCACTTTTAAGAGAAAAATATGAATATATGATACTTCCTCATGATAACATAGTAACTTAATCAAACCTTTAAACTAATTAATTAGTTAATTTCTTGTGTCACGTAAATTGTAGTATCAAACAAATATGTCATCCATGCTTTCCATAATTAATATTGTAAAACTGATGTTTATAATAAAAAAAAAAAATGGATGTGAGCTTCTAAGATAAACTAATAAGATTACTAATAAAGCAAAACTTAGCTAATTAACAGCTCAATAGCATAAATAAGCAAAAACAACAGAATAGCAGTAGCATAACTCCTGATAACACTTATCTAGCTAAGTTATTTCTTTGTATTTTTTATGACTCCCTCGTGTTTTGTATGATTTACCCCAACAGGGGTTCAGCAAGTTCCTTCCCTTCCTGGCACACCCCCTGCTCTTCCATGCACCCCCTGAAGACCCGGATGATTGGGGAAACGAGAACACAAAGGGTTAAAAATATGCAAAACAGCCAGAGCAAATAAGAACAATCACCTTGGGCATTTATTGTAAGCCAGCTATTTGCACCCAGTCTGATGGGATTTTAAACTAAAATAATGAAGAGGGGGGAGGGGGAAACTTGTACATAGGAGTAGAACCTCATCAAATGACCTCTTCACAACAGTCTAGGCCTAGACCCTAAGGCCGCGTTGTAGACGAGGGTCTAGTAGATATCAAAGCATGGCGATATAGGCCGTGGAAGTAGGTAAATCACTACGCGCATTAAATTTAACTAAAGGGGCCTTCACACTTAGCCGGATCAGACGCCGGATTGTCCAGGAGTATAGCTCCGGCAAACTCCGGTAATAGCGTGTAGACTTGTGTTTCTTTCCGGCATTGTCCATCATTGTCCGGGGCGATCTGGGACCACCTTAGGACTCCGGGGAAAAAAATTAAACATGTTTAATTTTTCATGCCGGAGGTCCCGGAGTATTTAATCCGTGTTGATCCGTGTTGATCCGTGTAGATGCCCAGTAGACTCCGCCGATCTCCGGGAATCTCCGTGTTGACTCCGGCATATCTCCGGCTACGTCCGGCGTCAACCGGGCATGAATATTTCGCCGCCATTAACGCCGGAGAGTACAAGGAGCAACTCGGTTCCACACGAATGAACACGGTGTAAAGACCGGTTATATCCGTGAAGGCACCGTGAAAATCCGGTTCACTCCGCACTCTCACGGAACAGTCGTGTTAACTCCGTGTTGCTCCTTGTTGCCACCGTATTGCCCTCGTGTACACACCGCCAAACATTTATTTTTTGTTGATATTTTCAGCTCTTTGATCCCGGAACCCCCCGGAGTGAAAGAAACTTTACTCCGGGACACTCCGTCGTCTAATCCGGCTAAGTGTGAAGGGGCCTTAAACTGCAAACAAAGTAGTTCTTCATAATTCGTCCGGTACGTCATTGCATCATCTTAAGTACAGGGACTCGTTGCTTTGTGTTCTTATGCTCTAGGCTGTCAAATTCCTTGCTCCCCCACTAGGATTCTTGCTCCCCCGAATTCTCCAAGACCCTCTCCGTCCAGACAGACTTCACAACTAATTAAGACAACCTGTACTGGCTGACCTGTTATGCATACAAAGCAGGTATCACCTGTGATGTGATGGCCTAAGATGAAAAGTTGAGAATTCCATCTTGGTCCACCCCACTGGACACACACCGATTTTCTTCACTCGTATTTAGATTTAGACCTATTAGACCGAAACATTGCTGTCATTTGCAAGCACGTCGTGAGGCAGTTTGTCGGACTACTTTAGATTTATACGTAAGAAAAACAGTCTGTTGTGATTGGATGAGAGCACTTGACACGTCAGTTGGCTAATTTGCACATGTGCATACGACTGTTTGATGGGCTCGTCAACATCAATCAGCCCACTGAAGTTGAACCAGATAAGTTAAGTAAGAGCTTGACGTTTTATTTGAAAGCCAATAAAATTAAGCTATAACATGAAATAGCAGTAATGCCAGACAAAAAAAAGAGTATTTCTATGCTTCATTCGTCATTAATTATTTCTTTATTAAATTAGTAAACCATTTTCATTAATTGGTTCTGAAATCGTACTATGTGCAATTTCGTGTTTGGACAGCCGTCATGAACACATTCTCTGATTGGCCTAATTGTCATAAGTCATATCTGACACATTGGCCTACAGCATTGAACCCAAATCGCACTGTACTCTAAATAAGTTTTTAAATAATTGCCTGTAGGTGTAAAAGGTGAAAAGAAAAACTGTGAAATATCCAAAGAATTCTCAAGTACTTGAGGCAATACGTTACCAAGCAATTAACCCCAATCACTGAACTGAAAACATGAAAACATGAAAAGTCCATGGTAACAAAGCTCATATTAAGTGCATTAAGTATGCTAACCATTTGACTACAGCAAAAGACCCTTTATAGATACAATTAATTAAAATGCACCTGCCAATATCACAAGGTATATGCAATCATTGTATTTTGTTGTCCTCTAGGTCACAAATACTGAATATAGAATCATAAGGAAAGATTTAATGAACATGATAATAATGTCAAATGTCATGTTGTCATTGCATAGAAACTGTACACAGTTTAATAGCATAGTCACTCCTGTTAGCAATATGAAGTCAGAAGTCCTGATTTGAGTCTATATCGACTGTTTCATTTTGCCTGTGGAAGGAACCACGAACACAGTCTCCAATATAACCGAAATAAAATGGAGAAAAAAAAACACCACACACACAACTGACAACAACACATAAAAAAAATATATGTAATGTAGAATGAGTGGGAGGGTGCTAAAACTCACAGAAAATACAACAAGACTTGCTTTTCAAAATGCAATGCTAAAAAAAGATGCTCAATAATTAAACAAACTCACACCTTTGTACACAGTATACTGTCTGAGATGTTATGTACATGTAATGGTGTCTGCCACATGTTTTTGATGTCATCTAGGTACTAAAGCATTAAAAAAGAAATTTAATAATTTTTAAACGAGTCTGGCTTTTTAAATTGATATTTTTTATACATTTTTTTCGAAGTTTATGGTGAACAAGAGAGCAGAAATTGCAGATCTTTTTTCAAAGTAGGTCCTATACTGATGGTTTCGCATGTTCAATTATACATACACACACGTGTGTGTGTACCTCTGGTATACATTAGCCTTTTTTGTGGCTGTAAATTTTCCTGCTCAAAAAAGTTACTCCCTTTTCATATGCACCATCAAATGAAAACCTATTACCAAAAAATAAAATAAAAAATATCAAAAGTTTGTAAGAATCACGTTATGGCACATTGCGAGAATAAAAATACAAAAAAGAAAAAAAAAATCAGAAGCATATGCACTGTATGTCTTTGACAAATACCATTTCTTTTTAGAAAACAGCCTAAAAGCATAGTGACCTTGGAAATTGACAATTATAGGTAAAGATGGTGTTAATTTGATTGTGACGCCATCGCAGCCTATAATCGCAGCTGAATTACAGTAATTTTACTACACTGAACCCGCCAGTAGACCTGTTCAAGCATGTGCCTTTCTCAACTCCCTGGTGAGTATACAGCCGTCAGATGAGCAGCTTCAATCATTGCAATAGGCTATAAGCACTCTACTATCAGTATTTACTGCCCATAGCTTAGCTCCCCATTTACACCTGGGTGGAGTGCAGCAAAGAGTTGCAGAGGATCTGCTCAGTTCTCCATGCCATGGTCGAACCTAAAACCCTGCAGTTCAAGGCAAGCACATTGTCCACTATTAACTTGTATATAATATTCAGTAATTGACTAAACCTGATTTTATGAAATGATGACGTTAGTCAATGAATGTTCACTGCGAAACATCTTCACATTTTCACACACAAGTATATGTATTCATTTATAAGCTCTTTCATGGGGCACCCTCAATACATTTGTATTTCATTCATATTTGTGTCAGGATTGATGGGAAACCAACAACTAGATAAAAGGACACAAATAAAATTGGATCGCCAAAAGTGTTGCCAAAGTCTTCATATATTGACTGAGCCTACATTACAGCCAATAGGCTGAGTATAGACTTGAGATATCTTCTCTTAAAAATACAAGAGAAATGAATTAATTTTTTTCTTAATTGCCTGCTGTTCAGAACAAGATTTGCACATTGACATTTAATTATTCTGTAATTTCATTGTTAGACCTTTAATACCATAAGCCAGCCTATAGACTATAAGACAAATTGATTAATTTACTTCAGATGTGTAAACGAGCAAAAAAGTACATAATTAGGTCACTGGGCTGTGAGTTGACGACACACGGTGAATACTAAATCAGCCAAATAAATAGTACACAGCTAGCCACTGGTAGCCACTGGTAGCCAGCCAGCAACGTCATGTATACATAGCAAACCTCAAGAGTGTGTTTGCAGCACAGCCAGGGAGGCTGAGGGAGCAGTAACCCAAATCTACAGAAACAGCTTCAGCAGTAACATGACCCTTCTCCATGTGTTTTCATGATCCCAGACAAGAGAGCAAGGACGCTTGATAAATATAAATACTGACCGCGGCATAATATAAACAAGCCGGCTATCAGGAAACTGAAACATTGGCAGTTTATTTGTTTGTAGCCCCAGGGGACAGCTGGGTGCCCACTGGTACCCGCGAGGTACCCACTGGGGTCAGAGAGTAGGTCCTCAGATGTGCAACAGGTGACCATGGGTTCAAATCACTCCACAAATAACACCTGGCGCCCTCTAATAGTCGTAGCTACAAACAAGTGGAATCGTATTCGGCAAGAAATCAATGTTTAATACGGCGTTGAAAGAAAATGAAAGGTCGTGGTATTTCACGTTTATTTCTTTTATTTTTTAAGATATAGCAAATAAATGCCACCAGTGTCATTATGCTACCTTGTAGCAGACTACAGTATACGTATATATACGAAGTTTATAAGCATTTGGGATTACCAACAAAGTAAAGAATGTACAAATTAGGCGCATTGCTAATTTACCAGGTTTACTCAGAGCCGTAGCCACCCCCCCCCCCCCTCCTGACTTTTTCCCAGGCTACGGCCCTGTTACTTGCAATGCACAGCATTCCATCCCCCCCCCCCCCAAAAAAAAAAAAAAAAAAAAACACATCAAAATGTAAAAGAATTTTCACAGGGGCAACTGTGTTTTTGGCAGTCATGCATTATAAACCTGTGTAGTTTCATTTATTAATACATCGTAGCATCAGAGTAATGCGAGTATGGCAACAGCCTGATGGATTGGATCTTTTTATGTATAGTAAGTAGGTGCTAGCAGTGGCGTCCACAGTTTCAAAAGAGTAAAACCATTCTACACAGTACATAAGAGTGAACCCCAGGTGATCTATCTGATGCAGGATTGCATGTTTCAAGAAGATCAAAGACTCAAATTGATAGAGCAGCAAAAGCAAAGAGCTTGATCAAGGCAGCCCCCAAATTAAACACCATCAGCTGCAAAGTACAATGTATTCACTGGGGTTAAGGCTTTAGTATCTCTTGTGATCTTTAGTCCTTTCCCTGTGTACAAGTCAAATGCCCGTGCCATCTATAGTGAATTTAATTACTGGGGGAGCATTCAAAGGTTCCGAGCAGAGACAGCTGCTTTCCCATGAATTTACTTTTGAAGGCAATTTTAAGCCAGTTTGGCGCATAACAGGTTAGCCAAGGAATTGATATAATATTATATTATATCAACATAATTATTATGTTCCATGGTCCTACATGCACTGTATGGTTTCATAACGAGTGTAATTTCTAAAAGCTTACTGTGGGACCACCACATAACGACCACTTTGTCATTGGGTAAGTGGTAACGCGCTGGGCTTCCAACCCAGATAGCATTCCAAATCGGCCCAGCATCGTTTCCATATAGGCCACAGGCCCATAGTCGTTAAAACATCATATTAACATCGCTGACGTTGAAAGGATTTGAAATGCTGTCTGGGAACCACTGGGTCCCAGGTTAAATTCCTGGTCGAGCCTAAGTTGGATGGCTGTTTCATCCTTCATCTCATTGCCATGGTTTTTTCCTGTCCTAATTAGTGCATCAGGTGCAGAAATACAGGATATAAAGCCCTAATCCACCCACCCACCACCACCTTGTCATTAAATCACCCCATTATTAGGATCCTGAAATTGTTGAACCATCCAGCAATCTGTTATTTTCATCTCTATATCTCGATATAGACCACCTCACAATTAAGGCAAGTAAATCTTAATGGGAGGTTCTCCTGTATTCGTTATTCATGATGACCGAAGCAAAAAAAAAAAAGTTTACCACACCTGAAAAATCTATCACCTGCTACAAATGTGGACCAAATCTGGTTACAAATTAGCTTCCTTAAATGATATATTCACTCCTTGTACTGCTTAACATCTAATTTGGCTGCATTTCACAGAATTGTTCACACTTGCAACACTGATAATACAGGATCATCTTTCTCTTTTCTTGTCAAACCCCCACCATGGCATCAACATGATCAAGGAGTTGGACAGATCCTGTTCAGTTCAACCATAGCACCAGTGTGAATAACCATTTGCCCCAACCTGAATACTCCCCAGACAGTTGAGAAAGACTCAAGATTGGCCTGCAAAGGATGCAATTGTGACTTAATTGAGACTATGTTCAGTGATAACAGACTACAAACCCTGATTCAAATTTTTTTCTTTCTTCTTTCTTTATACTTTTGTGCAAATATGTTCCAAGTTTACCACCATCAGGTGAACACTTTTCACACACTCTGAACTATTAACAAGACAACCAATAAACACTGCTTAATCCCATGATAAACATACATAAAGGGCACTCCACAGAAGACCTCGAGAGGTCATTGAACTGGTATTTGGAGGAGTCAAAAGGGTATGGGATAGCAAAGGTCATTCACCAACAAAGTGAAAACTTGTGGGATCCAAAGGGTTCAGATTCAAGGGCTGAGGTAAGATCAGCTTAGATAACTGCAAAGTACAGCTGGCACATGTCAATCACAAGCAATGATGCTCTATCCTGTCATTTCTGTTCCAAAGATTTTCTTTAAATGTCAACAAATATATAGATTTTGCTTTTTGTAACACTTATTTTTTTTTTATATCTTATCCTTGCTCTGGCTTAACTTTGTCTGTATATATAAATAATAATAACTGTATAAAAAATTGTTATGTTGCAGTTTGGCGTTACTTTTTTATACTTAAAAATATAATTATCAAATAAACCAATAAAATATAATGTTCATTAAAGGGCCATACATAATTGGAGCATGACCTTTAACAATGAGCCCAGCTAATAGACTGAACAGGTAAACACAATGTTTGGCAACGGAAGGTAAAAACCATGCATTCCACAACCCTCAATAGTGAAAGAGGGTAAATAATCAGAGACAGGGTAAATAATCAGAGACAGGGTGATTAACGAGATGAATGGTGGCACGTTTGTGAAGCTACATCAAGGGGTCATACCCCCTAGAAGAGCTGGTTAAATAAGGGGTAAGAAAAATAGTAGGGGAACAGCATGCTAACATAGTGTGAACATACTACGACATGATCGGTCGTTTCAACTCTTTGAGATATACATGATATATCAGATCATAAAATCTCTTAGTTCATAAACAGTTTACACGACTAAGAACAAAAAACACCAACTTACAAAACTGTTAACCAAGCTGTGACGGGTGTTATTACCATCTCTGTGTACCATATGAGTATATATATATGACTTCGCATATAAATCATATTAAATAATTACTTATACAAGGTATCCACTCAAATTTGAAAACAAAATTCCCTGTATTTTCCCTGATTTTTCCCGGTTTCACTAGATAGTTTCCCAGGTGATTATACGGCCTCCTGGTACCCAATAGCTGTACCTTCACCACCAAAATATCACCAAGTCACTAAGTTTAGTGTAATTATTAAATCAACAGAGTCCATTTCAATCTGTGAAACTTAATATCTACAAAAAGCCACACTTGCCATCCAGCGTTATTTATTTCCGATCAAAATTCTGTGAGCATTTGACATTATTATTACACATATAATGACCAAATTCCCTGTGTTTTCCCTGAATTCATAACCTAATATCAAATTCCCTGTTTAGTGAATACCCTGTAATAAGACGACTGAACTAAGATATCAAACCTTGACAGATTCTACATATTTACGATTACGATAAGTCAGCTATACTGAAAAAATAATAAATAAAGCATAACTATATCACCAGTGCACCTTCAGAAAGGTATCCCTCATTGAAATTGTGTAACATCTTATTGAATAACTATACAAATATTTAAATCAACAAATTTTACATTTACTTGATTACAAGCAGGGCTAAAATAGAGCATGACCTTGGAAATATAAATCTTAAAAATTACTGTATTATAGGACACCCCACACCCACAGCATGTTCCCCCAGACTTGAGAAATCACAGAAATACTCATGATATCTTGTTCTTATCCATGTTGTCCTTATGCCCTGAAATTGCCAGATAAGTGAAGATAAAAAAACACAACAAATATCTCAGTTCATAGGGAGCAATATGGAGAGATATGCAATACATGAGCTGCTGAGATATCAATTAAGCATAGCTTAGACCGAAATATCGCTGTCATTTACAATAGTCGTGAGGCAGTTTTTCGGACTATAAGCCTAGCTGCCACATCAAAGAATATATGCATGTTTATTTTGGTCAAATAATGCTGGACTGCATGGGAATATTTAGAAATATATTCTCAGTAAATAACATCATGACTAACCCTGACTGATAGTGACTTTTCTTGATTACTAAATTAATTACTTCTCATTGGAATGTCAGCTGTTCTCAATCAGCACTAACCAGCAAGTTGATAATCAGGATATGACGGTTTGGCGATTGGCCATTGCTCATGTGGGTATAAGACTTATAAATGAAGTTTATAATCTTAAATTAATACATGTATTTACTGAAGCTTAACGTTAAAAAAAGCTCCAAAAAGGTCATAATACCCTTGTGTACTATCAGTGTAATATTGGTCCAATGAAACGGATGAACCCAACATTCTCTATTCAGTAGCACCCTCAACAACCATGCATGCTCAATGCAAAGAGCCCTTAATAGAAACCATGGCCAGTTTACCCTCCTTCAGAGCACCCTCCTAGAACATAGAAAGCACCCTCCTAGAAGCATAGAGCCTCCCATGTAGCCCTTTACTCACTCAAACCAGGTGGGTGCCAGTACCCCGGAGGTTTATGGACTAATAATTGGGTGAAAATACAGGAATATGTTGTCAAGTCTGCACATCGTATAACCTGCATTTATAACATCTGTATACATGTGCAGTTAGTTGAGCTTATTTCCATTTGATAGAGGTTCACACCTCTTAAATACACTTGTCAGTAGTTAAGGTGGCTTGGGACCACTCAGTGTTCGATGTAAATTAAACAAAACCATGCCTAGAAATGTTAGTTGCAAGACATACTACTCTTATAAACACCAAAAAATATTCTTCGAGATTATCCAAAGAGATCATAAAGATACCCCAGTCCATTAGTAATGCTTAATTCTAGCAAATTCCTGTCGCTGAGACATCCACTGCAAGAGTATAACATTGAACAAGTTTATGACAAAGTAAACTTGGCGAAAAATTGTCATGAAAGTGTTGCACCCAAATAGCTCACGAAACCTGTTGATTTTTACTCAATATTTTACCCCAGAGGCCTCACAATTTAGACTTTTATTACATATGAATGTTTGCATTTCACAAGTACAGCAAATTGTGCAATTCTAAATGAAGCTAATAAGCATGATAATGAATTTTGAATTATAATTTTTTTGACAAATTCTAACAAAAACTAACATGATTAAAACTTTACTTTCCAGACGTCATTACAACTTTTTAAAGACACTAAATTGAAAATGGCACGTCCAGGTTTATTCAAAACTTCAAGACTTCATTTACTATCCAAACAGTCACTTTTTTCACAAAAAGACAAGTCAACAGTCATTAAGGAAATATTTAACAGAGTATATTACACATGTGCAAATATTGGTGAGGAAATTGGAATATATAACATGCATTGGAAAATTGCATCCCAGGAATTTGGCGAAGTTGCTTTAGAAGTTTCCCAATCAGGAACAAAGAATAAAGAAACGTTATGAGAAACTGTCAGTGACAGAGAAAAGAAAAAATTAATTAGAATTGAAAGGAAGAAATTAATACAATAAGATTTTCAATGTGGATGGCGAAGAAACCTGAGTCAGCCATCAAGGAAATTCTGAGAAAATCTTTTTTCAGCCAAATAATTTCCACAAATGTGAATATTTCGTGTCTCAGAAGCGAGGATAATTTAATTACAAAATAACATAAATTCTGTAAAAATCATTTTCATAGTCTTTTGTCATAAAATAAAATGTGTAACTTTGCTTTGTTGGTCTTGTTATGTTATCCATGTATGACTGAATATCACAGAAGTGGAGATTGGAACCCCACCATTAAGACCACCCAATATTAAGACCACTTCGATATTAGGCAACTTCTGGGTTAATTAAAAACAAAAAAGTGATTACAAAGCAATTATTTCTTTTTAATCAGCCATCTAAATACATTACTGTAAATACTGTATACATTTCCAATATCATGACCAATTGACCATAAGCATATTTTCCAATTTAATAAATAATGAGTTTAAGTTGATAAATATAGAGTGATTATCTTTAATCAATTAAGAGCTATTAAGTTGATTAGCCAAATTACCGCGTCAATCAATCGCCTGTGTATTTGCTACAAGGTTCGGCAATCGAGTTAATGGCTGTGTATTTTATTTAATTACGAAGTTATTTATAGCCACTGAAACTTCCCTTTAACATCTCGATCTTCTGTGTACAAAGAAGATCTAAACCTGGATCCAGAATAATGAATCATCATGCATTGCATTGAACCACTTCTTATATATAGGAAAGCTTGCCAAACCTGTATGTTTACATGTTTAAATATAGACATGCACACTAATTATGTGTAAACACGATCAAGATAATTCACGGTCAGTGATCATGGTCAGATATCACAACAAGTTTCATATTCATGAGTAACTTTTGATGTCTGACAGATCAATGAAGACAGCAAATATTAACCAAGACATGAACTTTTGATCATGCATATTCACCAGCAAAAAATGCATAGTATATTTGTATAACAGCACACATGCTTTGCATAATATATGACTGCCAGAACCCTACAAATTTGTTCAAACAGTGTTAAATATGCACACGTGTTCATAAGGGGGTATGGGTTTGTTTGAATATGAAAAGGTAATCAAGGAAATCCTGTCAAACTGGGGTCCCTGGGTCTCTATAGAAATTACAGGCCTCTGTGCTAATTGGCATCTGAGCAGAGCATATCTAGGGTTATATGAGGCAAGGTCTTTTATGCTGGGAAACTTAAGAAGGTGTAATTTACTCCAGGGGGCATTGTATGTGTGAATACATTATTGAATACTTAAACCAACTTAGATCCTTTCAATATTACAGACTAAAGCAACTTTAAGATATCAAATGTCAATGAGGAAAATTTACAAATTAGAATTCAGACCCATGCAATATTAAAGACTAGCGCCAAAATTTTACACATTAAACTTAAATATAAGAAAATTTACTAAAATAAAGTTATATATAAATAATAACTAAATCATGAGCAATACTTTTTATTGAAGCTGAGGGATGAAAAATGCTACGTTCATTGAAATGTGACATTTCATGTTTTCCATTGACATAAAACAGTCCAGAAAAACAACAATTTGCCAATTTTTTGCATCTTAGTTTGATTTTAATCTTTTGATTTATTACATTTTACCTGGCTACCTAGCTACCTGTTGCAATATTACTAAGCAACACCTGTACCATTTTGAAACTTTCATCCCTTCACAACGAGTATTTTCATTTGGATGACAAGTGATTAACACGAAAAATAATTAATAACTGCAGCTCCTGCATCATGCAGTATGAGATGAGTTGTTTTATTGAGACATTAACCTTTTTTAATGGATTCAAAGTATTTCGTATATATTTTTAAAGTCAAAATATTTACCAACACGTGCTTGATTGTATTTGTTCACAAGCATGCATCAGGAGGTGACAAAAACTAAACTGTATCAAAAATCGAAATCGATAAAAACAGAAGTCTAACTTGCCATGAATCACGGACCAGTTTTGCCAGTTTTTCCAGTTAGCCTTCAAATTCCACCAATTTTTGCCCAGGCAGGTTTTTCTCTCTATGTTGCTTTTTTTTGGTCATTTTCGCTATCCACTTTTACTTTCGATCTGAAAGGCTTTAGAAGGTGAATGACCGAATATAATCAGCATTTTATCAAAAAGATTCTATAAGTTCCATTCAGACCTACTAGGTAAAAAAAACTATCAAAAAATCGTAACTAAATCGTGTGCAATATTTTTTTATTAAAGCTGAGGGATGAAAAAGATTATTGTTTTTTTCAAATGAAAAAGATTAATGTTTTTTGAAATATTTTTGTGCAACATAATAAATTGAAGGCATGTCAAAACACAACTCACCGGTTACAGTAACCTTGCATACATAAGTGGAGACCAACACTGTATTAATAATACATTTAAATACAGTTTTCCTGCATGTATTTAGCTGGTTTTTAGTCAAGATTCGCAGTCATTTTACTATCAGAAATTGTAATAAATTTGTAACTAATGATGAATAAAAAAAAACAAGAGAGAGAAAAAAAAACCACAGCTTAGCCACCAAGCTAATTTCTCTTCCCCTGTTCACACATTATTCACCAAATCGATGTAATTCAATGAACTGGGGCCCTGTAATCAATGGATGCCACAGGATCATTGAGCAAAAATAATCGATCAGACAGGACTGATTGAATTGCTGATACGATCTCCATCACTTGTCAAATTGCCAGAATTAGGCTAAACAGGCATCGCAGCCTCTTGCTGCGTGGTCTAGGTGGTGCCCTTATTGTACAGTAGAAGGACATTGCCAATGTGATTGGACTGGGGTGACTCTGGCCAGTCTGACCGTTCTGACCAGTGGTCAAGAAACGTTGAATTGACCACCTTTTGTCTCAAAATGTTCTCGTGACTTTCAAAGAAATACAAGCAACTATGTTCTCATCATGTTTGAGCACCAACCGAACAAGCAACAAGCATTGCAAGTCCATCTAATCTACCAAGTGTTGCCACAAATACTTGTATTAAATTGATGTTTGAAGCATTTGTAGAGTTAATTGAAAAAGTAATGATTATAATTTCTAATGGCTGCTCTTAGCAACCATGCAATGCAATTCCATTTAATCCATTTCCAAAACAATTACCATTGAACTTATTAAACCTCCATTAGTAACAAATTCGAATGCTTACTAATTAATGCTCATTGCCTTCAGAAATAATAAATAAATGCATTATAGTGGGTGGACTCTGCATAAGTATAATTTAGTCTTTAATCGTACGTTTTTTAAATCAAAGTTCTGACACACACAAAAAAATTGCATCTTGACGATTATTTTTGCATAGCTGCAGGGTGCAATAAATGACTCAATGGGCTTGACGCTGTCCACCCAAGGGAGTGATCATTCTTGATGATCCAACTGCCAGTCAATGTGACTCACATGTAATCGCATACCGCATCTGCACATATCATGTCATGCACACGTCAGCTGCACATTGTTGTCCTGGGGGGATTCGATATACAGAGCCACAAGCAATGCCAGAGACCCCAGACTCCCAGCATGTTACAGTAGTGTACAGAGATTGCAGACTGCCAACAAGTTACAGCAGTGTACAGAGAGTGCAACAAGTTACAGCAGTGTACAGAGTGCAACAAGTTACAGCAGTGTACAGAGATTGCAGAAATCCAACAAGTTACAGCAATGTACAGAGATTGCAGAAATCCAACAAGTTACAGCAATGTACAGAGATTGCAGAAATCCAACAAGTTACAGCAGAGCCATATACAGTGGAACTTGTTAATTAAGACCCTGGTATTGGCGATCATTGAAGTGGTCTTGAATTTGAGGCTGCCTAAGCTCTGGACTGTTTTATATGTATTGTAATTACTAACCTCACAGTTCAGACCACTTGTAAGTCAAGAGAATCATTAAAGTGGCTATGCTGAGGCAAGTAAAACATCCCATCCATGGGGTAAATGTGCAACATCTCTCTCAAGAACTTGTCTTAGAGGGCTGAACAGCATATCTTTCTATCAAGTAGTCATTTTTCTGAACTTTTCTGTGTAGAAACATATAGGAACATCAGCAGATAAAACCACTCTTTGGAATCTGCATAAAAAGTGGCTTCAATAAATCCGGATCCTTTTTACATCATCATTAAAACCACAGGTTTGGGATCCAGGTAAATGGGCTTAAAAACAAGGTGTCTAAATTTGGATGTTATTATGTCCAGTACATGGGAACCTTAAATCAAGGCCACCCTTTTATAGTTAGGGCCTTTATTCGAATCACCATGGTGTTGATGTGCACCTTTTTTCTCACATTATAATTATGATCACACATTTTTGTACCTTACAGGTCTACAGACTCAGGTTCAGATTATTTTTTATTGACAATGTACCTTATTTATCAATATAAATATGGGTATTCCTAACACTCAAAATCATAAAGCAGTTATAAATTCTAATTGCACAGGTATGCATTCCAGAGGAACTGCTGAGATAATACAGCTGCTGGCTCTCTAAATAAGACTCCTTATTAGGTGGTCTTACTAGTGGAATTCCCCTGTACACAACACACACTTGCAGATTCAGGGTAATCAAACCAATTAGCCATGATGGGACTACCTCGAGGGTTTGTAAGCATCCCTGTGGCTTCATCCAATACTAATTGGTTTGTTTGCTCTTCACCTTTTTTTCCAGCAAAAATAGCTGTCTTGTCTGTCATCTATTTGGCTGGTTGTCTGGTTTAGCCGACTGAAATTTGTCCAATTGATAATTTCATTGCTTGCTGCATGTTAGCCTTGCTAAAAATTAATGCTGTAATAATGCATTTTACCATGTTGTTGAATGTTGTTACTTCATTTTCTATAATTACATGGCAATGGCTGTTGCCACACAGTACTGTGTCAATTGTCAATGAACTCTGACAGCACTGCATGACTGGGTAGCTTCCATACTATAGCTGTATCTGGACAGTGGTGTGTCAACAAAGCCAAGCAAGTTCTTGACACTGCACCAGTCCTGTAACCTGATTGGCTGGTGATCTCTAACAGATGTTCTTATTGGCTGGAGTCAATTAGTGATGTCCATTAGTTCATTTTCGTAGTCGATCATCGGTTTGGGTGCGCCAACTGATGATCGATTATTAGTCGGTTTGGTTGCAGTTTGTGTATGAGTAGTCGCTTACATTATTTCAACTGCTATCATAACTAGTTTGTCCAAAATAATTAAAGGTCTCTGTATGTAAATACAATTGATAATATCTCAAGTCATTTATCTTATAGTATAAGTTATTTATGGTCATATGAAACTCCTAAAGGTAGGAAGTGCAATAGGTTTGATGGTGTTTTTTTTTAATTGACTATACAAAATTAACAATTGATCATCGAATTCTTAGACAAAACGACCGATTATCGTCACATCACTAGTGTCAGTAATCATAAGAACAATGCCCAACTTCTACCACAGTACAACTATACAAGTCAAAGAAATATTTGAGAATGAATCCTTTATACTAATTCACGGTGTCTAAATGACAGCAAGGTGTCAGTATTCATATTTTTTTCACCCACAGTTTTGTCTATCTTTAAATATTTACTTGTGTGTCTGTCCTGTCATTCTCAATTGATTTGTGTTAATCTGTTTGTCCAGTTTTCACATCTGTGGCTGTGCTTGTAACTGAGTGTAAACATTAAGGGTGGCCTTTTCCACATGGAACTTGTTTATATGAGACTTTATTAATAATTGTATCAAAGGCATATCTTGAGTCATTTGTCAGCAGGCTACAGATGTGAGAAATATAATATACTATAGAGTAGGAGTAATTCTTTCTGAGAGCAGTAATTTAAATCTTAAAGCAATTTAACAGCAATTATTTCACTTGTTTAAAGGTTTACGTGGAATAACCTTGAACAACCAGACAACAAAACAATATAGGTGAAAGGTGAAAGTAGAAGTTATTTGTTATTGTCACTAAATGTCTCAAAATGGCACCTCTACCATACTCAATCTTCTTCTTTTTTCTTTTTTTGTATTACAGAAGACCTGGAAACAAGCGATCCGTAACAGGGCACCATCAGACCTTGCTCGTGCTTGTTTGTTTAAAGATAAACTTTGTCTTCGTGTCATAACTCACAATAATTCATTTTTCAAGTGACTTGTAAGCATGACAAATTAGAGCATAAGTATATAATTGACATTTATTTGTATCTAGACTATATTGTCTGTTCTAGTCTGACCACTAAAAAATGCACTCAATTTTTGGTGCAAATCGGCAAAAAACTCCAGGGCGAACCTCCTTTTTATGTGAAAATAAACACAGTGCATTGCAGCAGTCTTTGAGGCTTGGTAGCACTCACTTTTTATGAGGCGTTTTCACGCAACAGAAATTGGGCACCAGCCTGCAATTTGTGATTCAAGAAATTTTGTTGGAGTCCCTTAAGGAAAAACATGCAAAAGAGCCAGTCATGAAATCTCTTATAGGTCCCCCCCCCCCCCCCCTTGAAGGTCATCTGTGTTATTATCAAGGTCATGTTTTTCTCCCAAGGTCATAGGCTTCCCAGATACTAAAATCCTTGTATTGTAACCATACAAACGCTCAGTCATAAAATTGTTGGATACATATTTTTAAAATTGCATATCGTGACAAGAGCACTAAAGACATTTATAACATAAATTTGCTTTAAATAAAAAGTGGCTGAAGTAACTCAACTGTATTTTCTGGCACAGCACTCCTACAAATACATCCATCAAATTGTTTTCAAGAGACCGAGCATCAAGTTGGGTCTTTAAAAAAAAAAATCCAAATAACTGGCAAATAAGAGGCATATCGAGTTTACCGGAAAAAAAGGAGGAAAAAAAAGTATGAAGTGCGAAGTATAACTCTTGTATATTTGGGTAAAAACTATTTCAGACTTAGCTATCACATTGCCATAATAATCAAGATGCCCAGATTGAAGAGTATACCTTGCAATAAGTATATTGTTAGCTGTTACAGGGTCCATTTACTCATAAAAACCAGACACTTATGATCAATTTCCATGCAGAGTCATAGCCTCTTAGACCTAAGGAAGTAGAGGTAGCATGCCATTTTTGTTTAGAACTCTCCAATATAATATAAATCATGATAATACCCTGAGGTGTGTACATGCAAACGAGTGTACAAAGAGTCAAATGTATTTATAATTAAACTATTTCCCCAAGGACACATTCATGACCTACAGAAAAACGAAAAAAGACCAGACATAAATCTGCTTAGGAAATGCTATACAGAGACCGGTTAACCTAAAACCTGTTCTTCCTGGTGCTATAGGCGTGCACACGACATATGAAGCATGACTAGGTGCAATACATGAGGCTGGATAAAAAAAGTACATGAATTTCAATGAGAATATGTCCTAGTGAGAAAGGAAGATAGATTGACTTCAACTACATAACTAACTAGTAACTTTCCATCAATCATCTAGTTTTTTTCCCCAGTATTTTTATATGCACGGATGAAAGATATCATAATTAATGACACCCATCTAGGAATATTTGATGTACATTTGAAAGTTCCAGTGGCCATTTTGGTCATAAGACATGTTTATGTGAAATACATTCCAACATCAGTCGATTCTTAAGACATTTTGTTTTAGTTATTCCTGAGTCCACCATTTTGGTGTCATCCTAGTAGAAATGTCACTGAAATTCGTGACATATTTTGTTTCATAAATATGCCTAGTTGATTTCCTCAGACTTGACCATAATATTTCAGATCACCTAGTCGTGTCAAATTGCCAATTCACTAAAAAAAATCTTGTCACATTTCCTGAACCAACTCATACATAATTGCTATGGCTGCATTTTTAGCCTTTACAGTTTTAGACAAAAAGTGCAAGTTGTTTTGAAGTGAAAACATGACCAATGGAACGCTATAAAAATCACAGAGCATTATTTGATATTAGCATTGCATATCACAGATAAGCACTGGCAATTTAAGGCAATACATTAGTTTCCCTAATACATTTTCCCCACGAATTGCTATATGTACACGTTTACAATCATGTTCAATTATTATGAATTCCCCAGAATTATGAGCGATAAATCATCACTGAAACATTAACAGGCAAAAAAAACATCGCTGACTACACAAAAACGCTGAACATTCAGGAACACAATTCACAAATGTGTATATATCAAAGTTCTGTATGATGGACGAATGGATGATGAGTGTATAATGAAAATGAATGATGCTATTATGCTGAAAGTGCAGTGATGGATGACCTGAAGTGTAATATTCTAATGATATATATATATATATATATACCGTATCTCCTCGATTACAAGCCGGGGTATTAATAATTAACATCTTAACATAATCAACAATTAAGAAAGGTGCATTTATAAGGAGACAGAGGCTTAGTTGAGGTGTAAAATGTTCTAGAATTAATCATAATGAATCTTATTACTGGGAACACTGTATACCTCCAGCTCTTAAACACGATTAGCATCTAATCATAACCCGGCTATTAATCGAGAAAATCCGGTAATTAAAAGGAAAGTAAACACTTACCTGAGACATGTTAGCAGCTTGGTGAGAGTGTGGTTTGTTCTGGAGATCGTAAGGGGTATGTCCTAATAACCCCATGTTAGGGGTATTTCCAGGTAATGACAAAAGGGGTTGTTTAGACACCCCTAGAAGAGCAGAATTGGGAGGAGGGGTGCTGGGGGAGAAGCTACCCAAGTTGCTGTTTAAGTTGCTGTTCAGGTTGTTGTTTAAACTGCTGTTTAAGTTCATGTTGCTGTTCAACATCATTGGATGCATGGGTGGTTGTTGACATTGCATCATGTTGTTGTTGTTGTTGTTGCTGTTGTTGTTTGGGGGTGCACCAATATTGCTGTTGAAGGGACTACTGTTGCTGTGCACTATATTGCTGTTGTTGACCATACTACTGTTGGTGAGGCCTTTTAATAGGTTGCTGACCAGAGCTAGTTGACTGTCCCGGTCAGGGTGGACTGCTGTACCCCCGGAAGCAGAGGGTGCTGGGTTGCATCCTTGCACCATGGGAGGGGGGTTTAACATTGGAGGAGGGGTGGACATGATAGAAGCATTGGATGGCATCATGGGTGTCCCGGAAGAGTTCTGTTGCATCATGGGTAAATTGGGAGGGGGTACATTGGGGTTGGGGACTGGGGGGCCTTGCAAACTATGCTGCTGCTGATGCTGGTGCTGGTGCTGATGCTGAGGGGTTGAAATATTCTCCCCCTGTACATTGAACCCCGGGGGTGGTTGAGTGAATTGCTGTTGCAGCATATAAGGATTGGGCATAGGTGCACCCATCTGTCCTGCAGTATGGTGGTGGTTTGCCTGTTGATTGCTGTTGGAGAACTGACCCCCAGAGGGTGAGTTGATGGGGTTAAATCCTGCAGGGGCGTGACCCAACAACCCCAGCCCCCTCCCAGCAGCAGGCAAGCGGGGTCGGAACCCCTTCTGCATTTCTACACGTGTATAGTTCACCTCCTCCAAACCGTCCACTTCTCAGCACTCTGAAAATGAGAAAAACGAAGTAATGAGAAAAGCAGAGAAAAAAGGAGGGCATCAATAATGCACATAACAAGGCCACTCTGGTTGTCATGGAAACGTGTATTGTCAGCCTGGTGTCCGAGTACCAGAGGAAAAAGCCCAGAGGGGGAATATGCTGATCATAGGGAGAGTGGAGCTCAGGGCCGAACAGTCAGATTTCACAGAATGGTCAGTTCCAGGATGTCTCCTTCACAACCAGAGTGCCATGAGCACAATGACCATCACGCACTATAAGAGCACGCGAGCAGTCCCTTCTGAGCAGTCCTGCCCAGGTAATTTGAGCAGCCTCAATAAACTCAAGGCCTGCCCAATTGGCTCAAGGTAGAATGAACTAAGTACCTGAAAGAAATTAATTAGCAATACTGATGTCAGTGTCTCATAATGCTACTGGTCTGAAACTAAGTAATCTTATATGACCACCAGCCAGGGGCAGACGTAATGATGAGATGAGACCTCGATAAGACTTGTTGCCCACTCTATGCTGCTACACATTCACCCCATTGTTGGGTCTTTTACTTGCCACAGCATAAACAGCGAATACAAGGCAAGTAGATATTGGTAGTTTTAAAATCATTTAATGGTCTTAGTACCGACATGATATTTCTTCTGTGTGATGTATTATAATAAATTAGTACCTTGACATAAAGAATAGAGAAGTGAACACAAGGTAAAGTGGCCTTAATAATGTATTCTCTTATTAACAGGGACCTGCACATGTGGGGGGGGGGGGGGGGGGAGAGAGAGAACACAGGGGGCTTGAGCCCTTGCCCTGTGACTCAAAAGTGCTCTCCCCAGGCTGAATAATTGAAAATTTACAAGAAGTCTTTAATTTGTCTGAGAGACTCCGTCCTCCACAGGTAGCCTCTGCACGACCCAGCTGATTTGATAATATATATTCCGGGGGATTATTTATTCCCAATTTGTTATATCTACGATAGACAGCATGTGCAACAGCACAGGCCCACAGTGCCACCGGGCTCTACTTACTGCTGGAGGAATTGTTTACCTCGATGCTTAATTCCTCTTAGGAATGATTCACTTGGAGATTAGAAGTTTAAGTGATTCACACCTGGGATCTCTCCCAGACTCAGTTCTGTGAGAAGCCATGAGAGTATGATGCAGCCAGCACAATGCACCAATGCACCAATGCGCAATACAGAGGAATACGTTTCCAGACCACCTCACTATTTAGTTCACCTCACTATTAAGACTTGTACTTAAAGAAATTTACTTGTACTTGGAATCAAGTACCCGGATAAATATCTGTACTTGGACTTATACTTGTCTACTTGATATTTTCATGTGTGTACTTGTACTTAAAAGTACATTGTGTTTTACTTGACCCCAAGCCCAATAAGACAACCTCAATTACTTTCGTTCTCATGCATTTATTGGGGAGAAAAATCATGTGGATGTAAAATAGATTAAGACGACTAATGAGATATTCTAAATTGGGAATGATTTTTAAGGAGTTCCAAAGCCACTGGGCTTAATTATGAGATAATGATCGGCTCACACTACATCATTATCAATTTGATATGGAGCGATATAATCACCCAATTATTTTTAGTTATGTACACATATATCCGTGATCAGTTACCACGGCTGTAATCATTTGGTTGGAAATTTTCAACGACAACCAAGCAATTAATATAATTCAACCTAAATACGAGGCAAAAGAAAAAAAGAAGTATATATTGACCAGAGTTACAGCCGGCTGTTATCAGATTTAAAGAGCTTATCAACAGCAACATATCAACAATTTATGTACCACATACATAATCAGAACTTAAATTCGCTGACCTTCCTGCATGTGTTCAACTGATTGTGTCAGCTCATTTTAGCATTGGCATTCCAAGGTGCTGACAGGCATTATAATTAGCTCTCAGCTCAACCATGAGGTCCCAAAGCTCACCACATACTTTCTGTAATAAGGGTTTTGTTTCATGCCCAACATGTGTAAGCTAGAGCATCTCCCATGCTTTCAATGCAACCCAGCATTACCACTGATTACCACATCAAAGCACACATATGACACCATGCACAAGAATTCCTCTACTCAATGCTACTCACTGGAGCTAAACTGCAGCCTAATCCCTGACTCCGACTAGGTAATCCAGTAAGGATAAGTGTATCCAGTATCCAGTGAGACAGTTTAGAGATTGGCAGAGAGCTGGCAAGAGTACTACTTGTCAGAGCTGAAGCCCACCACTGACTGACAGTGGCTGGCCTGGCCATGTGTGTTTACATCCATTGCCACGACTACAACGCCCTCTGACGAAAGCTAACGGAGATGCTATTTAAAGTCTGGAATCCAATCTCCAAGGATCCATATCATCCAATAGAAGAAATTGAAGATAGCAATCAATCAACCAGTCAGCAGACAGACAGTCAGACAGACAGTCAGTTTCTGCATGTACAATGATGTACCTATTATTAGTTAGAATAGATAGCTAGATATTTTTTATTTTTTTTTATAATATAAAGTTTCATGTAATATAAAAACAATTGCAATGTGAAATAAATGTGTTGGCCAATATCACAAGTCACTTACAAAATCAAGTTTCTGACAATATTTTTAAATTTAAAAGTTAAAATGAGTTTCTTGGAATTTTCATTTATATTAGCGGATTTACAGGCAAAAATGCAAAGCATGCAAGGTTAGCACACCAGCGAATGACGTCACTTTAGAAATACAGAAAATGAGAACTGGGCCAGCCTCCCTACAGCTAAAAGTAAAATTGGTCTTACCCTGCAATTGGGTCACATGACTCCTAAGTGATCATAGGTGCATGTCTGAATGCAAGAAACCATTTGAAATATATCTTTCTGATAAAGTGAATTTTTTGTTTTTGGTGTCAGTAAGTAAAAGAGCAACTATGTATACAATTGTTCATTGACAAAAACTGATAGAGGATAGATTAGAAATAAACACATTTTTATTATAATCAGCCCATAATCACAATCACGTAACTGACATGTTGTTCTTGCCATGTGGAAAAATATGGTTGCCATTTCTTTCAAGCAACAGCTTCGGGGAGGACTGGGCCACCTCAGGTGCATGGAGAGAACTGGGCCCCTGTCCTAGGCCTCCCTCTGTTATAAAATACAGTCAAAATTAAACCATCTGGCATTACAAATTATGCTAAAACACTAGCTTACATTTAGAAAATTAAAGGAAAACCATAATCTAGTATGTCACATTATAGTTGACTTATGGCTTACAAATACAATACAAGTTGGTTTAACCCATGTTTGCATTTCAGAGTTTAAATTATTCAAACATAAATTCAGGAGGCATATTTCCCCTACATTAAATAATTTGTCAAATATCTATCTGACTGTAATTTATTGTTGTATTACATGTTTCATTTGTTTCCAATAGAGCTTTGATTAGACTTACAGAATTATGCTAAGGTGAAGTTCAAACATTAAATTAATAAATTTTAACCATGGAATGCTGTATTCACACTAATATAATAGGCCGCAGGAGCGGCCCCGTAGGGGCCGCCCGTAGGGCTTTTATGACTAGAGATTGGCCAAAAACAAAATCTACTGTCATGCTATTCTCAGATGACCGGATCGAACTATGTTGTCCTAATTAATCTGCGCGGCCATGATGCGCACAAAATAATAATGACCTACTTACACAAAAATCGTTCTTAACTTAAGATGATACAGATCTACCCAACAAATTTGAAGAAACTCACGTTATAACACTGTTAATCATCAGTTCTATGAGATTCAAGACAAGACAAGCAGCAGAACTATGGTTTTGAATGTTCCATGGGAGCTACGTCCATTGCCGTGATTTTCCATAAAGCTAGCCAACTAAATGAACGTTTGACCAATCAGAGCAGAGCTTATTTAATTACTAGGTCATTTGCTAGGCAACGAACTCTAGCAAACTCCGTGATTGGCCGTGGCGCTTAGGTGAGAAATCAATGCGCCGTCATCAGCTGGTCATGATCCGCGCTGACAAAAAATAAGCCAAAACTTTTATTGATGACGTCACAGAAAATGCCTTTGGCGCCAAAATGGCATCAAACTTCAAAGTATCATTTTAGTACTATTCTACAACTCCTGCGGCCTCTCATGCACATTGCATAATCATATTATATGAAGGTTTAAACTGAAATGAACACGATTTTCAAAAAGAGATTTTTGGGCTTTTTTAAAGCTAGATTTTCATATTAAATCTCTGCCACTTTTAATGGAATCATATTTGTTGATAATTCTTCATGAAAACATTAATATATATATTTTTTCAGTTTGTTATTAACAACAGACATGAGGGGCCCAGTTCTCCTGCCCCCAAGGCCCGACTGTCTATTGCGTTAGCATCAACACCATTCAACAGAATAATGTCGAAGGCATTATGCCATCAATGATGAATATAATGTCATAATCATATTGACATTAAATTGATTAATGATAATGTAATAGATATATATATCAATGACAACAATGCCACTGTGGCATCAATCATGGGATCATGCTAGCCCAGTCATAACTCACCTCTTGATTAATACACACAGCTAAATTCACTGAAATTTCAACAAAATCGCCCGCCGACTGCTAAGCAGCCAAAAAATACAACGTCTTAGCCTCTAACTGAACTTCCTCCATTACAGAAATCTTGACATCGCGATAAACTGTTCTTATACAAAAAGCTTTTTTTTTTTTTTCGAAAATAATGTTATCGAATAAATTTGTAAATTAGCAAAATGTAGAACATTTAATATGTCCACCGCAAAGTTTATTTCTGCATTAGAGGCTACTAAGAGACCCAGTTTCCAGAGGGATTCTCGAAACTGACTAAATTTTGACCAATCAGAGTGCTTTATACTTTGTGAAATTGGGGAGTCTCGAAACTCACGCCAACGTTTTGAACTGGATCATGGCGGAAAGAGGAAAGAGGCACCTGTTGAGTTAATCTCTTCGTAATTTTGCTCATTACACTTCTACTAAGTGAGATCGGTCAACATGAATACTGTGTCTCAAAAGTCAACGTTGGATGGACTTCCAAAGAAGTTTGTAGTCTCGCTCAGGGTACTGTTTGATATCTTAGATGAGGACAAAACTGGCTTTGTGTACTACACGGACATTGAAAAACGTTGGTCTGACAGCAGCACGACTGGTTTGCCCAAAGGTGTACTTGGTGCTCTCAGGAAAGTATGCCCTGAAAACGGGAGACTAACTTTTGAAAGATTCGTGGCTGGTCTCAAAATAGCATTATTACGTAACAAGAATGAGCCAGCTGGAGGGGGTCAAGTTGGACCTCGTCCAGACCTTGTCCCAACAAGAGACAATGTAAACAAAAACTACCAAGAGGCAATGCAAATGAGACAAACAAAATCTGCAAGTGATGTTGGTACTCTGGGACAACCGAGATACAGTGCTCAAAATACTGCGACCGTGCGACCGAATGTTATCAGCCAGTCTGGTCAACAACCTCCAAGGGGTTCGCAACAGCATACGTTAAAGACTCAGAGCATGCCGCATTTGCAAAGTGCTGCCGGTGAAATCCCACCGCTCGCCCTTCCCAATGACTATACCTCCAGTTTCCGTCCATCATTAATGCCACCGCTGTTCCGTCCAGAAAGAGCGTCCTGGAATCCATCTGCAAGCCAAGCACGCGCGTTAGAAGAGAATCTACAACAGGATGACATATCAGTCGCCCTCCACAAATGGCAAAGCGAGAGACACAATCCAACTGGTCACAAGTTTGATCGAGGACTCGGCGATGGAAGATCTTCTGTGGCGTCTACAACTGCACTTGATCAGTTTGGTGAGGTTTCTGAGTTACTGATACCAGCAGTCAATATTTTTTGTCCTTTCTGACACATGTAAATGAAGTTGAATTCATTTAATCAAAAATTTTTGGTCAACGTTTTTATTATAAGAGCAATCATTATAACTGGTTGATTTGAAGTTTTAAAGTAATATTAAGTCACAGGTTGGACAATTTAGTTGCTAACGTCAAGGTAAAAGGGTAACTACTCCATACCATCCTATTCATGTCATATAGCATATAGCTAGTTACTACAGACTTCTTAATTCAAATTGGAAAACTTCAAAATCTATGTTTATTGCAATTGTTGAAATTGGCAGATCACACTGGCAGAGAAAGTACAATAGGTATTATCCAAAAGAAAAATCAGGCTTCAATTTTTCTTTGCAGCACGAGCAGATCTGCCAAGTGAAGCCCCTGTGACTTACAGACGAGTTACCAGAAGGAAATCGGATGTGAGAAGACATACTCTTTCAAATGGTGTTGATTTCAACATGGTAAGTACGTCGGGAAAACGGAGGTACATGAATAAGATTTTCTCATGTATGGCCCCAGAAAGGTATCTTATAAATTAATAAGAAAGCGTTCTGCTGATTCAGAACCATAATGCCAGTAATATAATACAGGAATCTGCTCCAGGTCATAGAATGATTAAAATTATTAGGGTTGTCATTGATATCAATTTTTCATTCTATATCTATATCAGAATTCCACTATCGATATTGCAATATTGCAAAATCGCACAAATTTTGTATTATCAGCATTCCCAATTAGTAATGGAACCATTAGTAACAGGAATATAACTCCCAAGTCATTGTGAAACCAATTTGGGGTGGGGGCTGTGTAATCAAGTGCTCATCATGGCACAAATGTACAATTATAGAGGATAAACAAAGCATCGAAACATAAACTTTTTCGATATCAAAATTTTCTTGATTCATCGATATATACAGCATATCAATGACAACCCAGAAAATTATCCAATTTGTTTTATGAATATTCAGTGTATGTTTGTGTACATGATGCCAGTATACACATGATACATGTAGAAAGTTAATTTTACAGAGGGGTTTTTATGGGTTAGAAAATGTAGCTATATTGATGTTATGATGTGCTCTAGGATGCCAGGCAGATTTGTATTGCAATGTTCATTGTTGATGATTACGATATCTGTAGAAACATTACAATTAGGGTTTACCAAATGTTTACCGTGTGGGACAAACACCACAATACAATACTGAGCTATTAAGCTATCCGAGGGAATCTGTATTGTGTGGATGCCAGTGTTCCAGCTAGGCCATTTGAGCATGGCTCTGCGCCATGACTGATGCCCCTTGTGCCATGCCTGTGTTTGTCAGCGCCATGCCTGAAATTAAGTGAAGGCCCTTTTGTTTTTTTTGGTGCTCTTTTACTAGCTTGGTGCCCTAATATTCTTGTGCGCCATGCCCACTTCAAATCCTAGCTGACACTATGCACTTGTCAAATGTCAACACATTTAAAGCACTATTTTCATATAACAAATATTATTGCTTATTTAAGGGACTGCTGAGAATGATGGACGATGAAAAGCATCTTTTTGGTTGCTAGGCTCAAATCTTCATATGTAAGGTGCGGGATATATTGCAGTCTCTTGTATGGCGGAAAAGTTTCTCAGTCAAGTCTCCTGTCATAGAGCATCATTAGTCAAGTAAACGTGGTGCATTTACCTTGTAGATTGTTTGAGCAATATGTGAAGGTATCTTGTACATTGTGCACTTGATGTCTAACTAACTATGCAAAATACCCCACCCATTTGGTAGAACTTTAACATGTTGTGTACTATGGTCATATGACTCATATCTCATCATTACATCTGCAATATCATACAACGATACAGAAAAGAATTAGGTGATGTAACAGGGAACAAGTGCGTAATTATTATCTTTTTATCAAAGAACGCCTAATCATATGCTAATTGATTGACATTGTGGATGAAAAGATCTTGAGAGCGGATTGAGTGACCCCTTCAATTATTTGCTGTCCTTGAGCTCCTAATTCTCCTTATCAAGTGCAGAGGGCGCTACCTTCTCAACTTCCTGTTTGGCTCAAAAGCGGCTTTGCTGCCTTCCGATTGGCCACCCACTGGTCACATGACTGTGACATGACTGTGACATGGTGCATGCAGGTGGCATTACTCAGGTTGCCATGGCAACTTTAGGTGACTAGACTGTCCACTGTGTCCAGCACAGGAAGGAAGTGATCAGAGAGAGGAAAACCAAGGAAAGCTACTTACTACTTAGCATCTGGCATTTATGGCCATTCATTCAAAGTTCTGAAAGAGGCAGGTTTCTCTGAGGATATTTTTAACCAAATGTTTTGTCTGTGTTGTACAATGATGCTCTGTCCACGTTCAAAAGATTTGAGCAAATGGAAAACTACTGACAATGCTGCTTTCCTGTCACTGAAGACAGGAGCAGCTGGGCTTTTTCATCTTTAAGTCACCATTTACCATGTTTACCAGATTTAAATGGTATATATATATATATATAGGGGAATGTCTTTATTCTATCTATGTAATGATATAAGCAGATAATGTATTGATGAGGAATTATTGTTGTTTCAGTTTCATTGATCCTCTCAGTGTCATGTAGCTTATAAATTTATATATATATATATATATATATATATATTTATTATACAATTTTTGTTAGAACATAGAATGCAGTTGCTCAGAGTGATATAGTTATATAAACTTAAATTTGTACTAAAAGAATACTTTAATTAATTTTTGGGTTAGTCTCAAGTCTGATCAAAATGTTACAAATTAGTGAGTAGTTACATGGATGAATAGGTGCTTTGTACCATATGAATGGCATAGATTTACTTGCTCTTTGAAAGAAGGTTAGTGACTTTAATAACCACACAGTAAGCCAGTCATGCGTTGCTTTATTTGAACAAGTACAGGCCAATTATATGTAGGGCTTCTTATTGACTATTCTTGTCACATATTAAACAACATCAAATGCATAAGAACTATTAGGAGGTCCTCTGAATAGCATTATGTGAAATAATATGGGAGAGCCTTTCATGGTCTACTATTGGCAGAAGGTCAGTGAGATTCAAGAGTATTTGCACACTGTAAATCACAACTCAATTAGTTCAAAAGTCTAATGTTGATTTCAGGAAAATGTACTGCGTAATTTGCTGTAATTTTGTGCTATATCCTGTCTGGCATGATCAAGATTAGATTGCAGAATTTTTGGCCACACTTAGCTGTAGCAGTGTTCAGACATTTTGTTCACTTGGCATACCTAGCTGCTTAGTCTGGTGTTGATCTGAAGATCGTCAGTAAAAATGAAGCAGTTATTCCGGCCATTAGAGCAACCTCTAAATATTTACCTACAGACCTAAAATTTTGCAGAGAATAGTTTTCTGGTAATTTAGAAATTTTTTAGGGGGCCTGAGCTGGAAAAAACTTTGTCCATTTGAACCACCCTAATGACTACTACAAACATGACAATGAAAACAGTAAGCAATAACCATGGTTTAACCATATACATGTATTGTGCATTGTTGTGTGAATTTTCTGAACTTGTCAACTCAGCTTTATGCCATTTAATTATAGAGTACCAGGATTTGATAAAATGAAACTGTCAATGCTAATGTCTCAATGCTACTTGGTCTTGAAGCTTAGTCAGCGAATATGACCAGCTACCAGAGGCAGACATAATGATGAGATGATAAGGCTTAAGAGTCCACGTCATGTTACACATGTATTTACCCCATGGGTGGGGTCTTTGCTTGTTTCAGCATAGACACCGATGAATTTATCATGCATACAACACAAAATTTTATAACTGTTTCAATTGTTTTTAATAAATTATTTGTATGCATTTTCAGATCAAAAGAATGAAGCAATATGAACAAGAGAAAGATGTCTTGCTACAAGGTTTGGAGATGGTCGAACAAGCTCGACAGTGGTACCACAAACAGATTCTTTCAGTTCAAGAAAAACAGAAGACGGTGGGAAGAGGTGCAATGCAGCAGGATCACTCTACTGAGGCCTACCAAGAGAGAATGAACTTCCAAACTGCAAGGATTCAGGAATTAAATCAACAAATTAAAGCTCTACTCGACAGCCATGCAAAGGTATTCTCACTTTCTTGTTGATTATGTTACATGAAGAATTTTTAAGATACTCAATTATTCAAACTAAATTCCTACTGAGATTTCAGTGTCAATCAGTAAGCTGTAAAACTGCCTAGCAACTGTGATAATTCTCAACAAGAGCTTAATATCTACTTACATGATTTTATTCCTATGAAAACTAATGTAATATGAAGCTAGCCTGTCATATGCATTGCTAAAATAGAGCTTATGTGCTGCTGGAGTTAAAAAGATCAGGGGTTCATGTATTTACCAATGTTAAAGCACTATCAATAGTTTGTATGGATGTGTCATATAATAGTTGGTATTACCATAATGATAGAGCATAATATGTAGAGCTAGGCATGCATACTAAATTTCCACAAGATGGCAGCAGTGTCTAGTTCTTTAGAAAAGACATGAATGCCCTCTGTGATTTGGAATGTGTTTTTGCACTGCTGCTTTCCATCATTTGTTTATTTACTAATGGATCTAGATATATTTATTGTATTTAATTTACAGGGATTTCCTCTCCATATGAACCTGGCAGTTAGTAACAATGCATATCAAACTGGTGGCCACAATACGGAACCCTCCGAGCTGGAAAATATCATTGCGATGCTCAAAGCCCAGAACAAAATGCTCACCAAGGTATGTTTAATTACATATGTTAATGAGGACTTTCAGGTCAACAGGGGGAGCTAAATGCCAGTCCCAAAGCCTTTGGTTGATGTCATACAATTAGGTCACTGAGTGCATTGATGATGTCACAATGGCAGTGAGGACCAGCATGGAGCTCCCCCTGTTGACTGCAAGGTCTCCCATTATCATAATTATATGTGCTAGAAACTGAAATTACTATTGTTAATAGAGTATACTTTTTGACTAGCACTAAAATGTTGTGTTAGACATGAAAATATTTTCCGTTTTATCTTGTAGGAAGTTGGTCAGATGCAGGACAAAGTTGGTCAACTTGAAAGGGACAAAGCAGCTCTTTTCCGAGAAGTGTTCGAAGGTCGATCAAAAACAAAAACCACGACACATGATGACACAACTTTCATTTGAACTGTATTGTGATTGTTTTTCGCTTTATAACTTTTTAATTATTTTATTGTTGAGAATTTCCTTTACAATTACAGTTTCCATGTATTTTAACTGGTGCAATTTAACCTATCCAGTAATTCCATATATCATCAGTATATCATTCCTTGACAAGTGATACTTGTCTTTTGTTGAGTATTGCATTAGTTGGCAAGTCTAATCATATCAAGTATTTGAATTTCTAACTGACTAACTCAATGCCAAGTGTTGCTTCTAGTTCAGTAATTGCATATCATGCTGTTATGCTCTGCTATATTAAAAACAGGGTCTTTTTTTTTTGCTGAATTACTTACGCTCTGTACTTTCCATTGTGATTTAAGCCTCTTTGCCTGTGCGATTGCTATGTTTATTTATTCTTATTTGTTGTCTACGTTATTTAGGTAATGTCTAGTTCTGTTTTATTACAAACAAATATATCGTTTAACTGTATTATCTTCAACATTCCAGTTTTATAGCAAATGTAATTCAGTTTTTATTTAAACACATGCAAGTTATTTTATGTGGAATTTTTATTCCGACATCTTGAACATGGAGATCTATTAGTCATGTTGATGTTGATCTGGTACTTAAGTTAGGTGTTAAGATGTTTTAACCTAAGGAATACATATTTTACTGTTTTATATTGAATTAACATTGCAGCGAATCAAAGTGTAAGTATTTGTGATGCATATTCATATCATGTAAAATTATACACTTGAAGTAGCAAAATTATGATGTTGTAGACACACATGTTTACATAACTCAATGTGAATTTGATTTTATATGATTATGGTTTTATATATGAATTGTATAATTAATATATTGTGTGTGATCACACTTTGAATTTTTATGAAGTAATGGACAAATGGTTGTGATGATACTTGGAAATGTGTCCAAAGTATATTTCTGTTGCCATATACAAATGATGGTGCTTGCTGCTTAATATATACCATAATTCATAAGAAAAATATAATAGAGGGATTTCAGGTTACACTGTATTGCAATTTAATTGTCAGCAATGATATAGATCATGTTGAAACACTGTCATCCAAACATACTCATTCGAATATGTCTCTGACACATTTTTTGTGTCCCTCAGAGATCATGTCTTTTATTGTCCTTTTAATATTTTATGAAATAACAACCATGGAATAACAGGCATTTTTGCCATTAACTAAAGGTGAATGTGTTTGTACTGATGTTGGGAGTGGGGAGCAATTATTTTCAAGCAATTGCTGTGTTGTTACAGACATTATGCCTTTTTTATTCTACTGATTGTACATGAAAGGGCTTTTATTGCCCTGGTATTTAATGGCTTAATATGAGGATTTCAAAGCCAAAACTAAATCTGTCCACACACACAGTTGCACTTTTAATAAGATACCATAATGGGAGAATTTATGTAAGCCAATGAAAGTGGAAGTCATTTAATTAGGATTTATAATAACCAAGCACTGTCAGTCTGTACCAAAATTAGTCTGGGGAAAATAGAAAATCACATTTTTTCCCAGCACCTAGTGTTGATTGACAAAATTGCAACAGGTGCTGCCTCCTAACGTTGTATTTATTAGGAGGCCAAGCGGAGGCGCCATCTGTGGCAAGAAATAAAACTGAGTCCATCATGGCTTCCAAAATTCTGGACGATCCTGACGGTTTGTATTTAGAAAATGACGATTCTCTGGACGAGGTTGATGCCACAAAAATTTTCAAAGTGACTGACGTGGAGGCCATAGCTCCGAATTTCGCACGCGACGTTGCTAAAAATGCCCCGTGGAAGCGCCAACGCACAAACCGCTCTCGTTCAGTGAGTATTTTTTGCAGCAACATCTTTCTCCGGGCTCGTGATCACGGACCTGTATGTTTGTCAACATTAAACTTGCCTGGTGCTTGATACATACAACACTAGCTCGCACGAGCTCCATTCATATGGCAAAAATTGACGTTGCTTATAGTTTTGCAACCGAATTAGCCAACATTGAAGCTGTTTATTAAACGCTAAATCTTTTTTGTGTAACAGTTATCTGGTAAACAGTGTTGTGGATGAGGGCTGTGCAATTGCGGGTTGAGCATGACTGCTGGTACAATGCTAGGGCTGCCCTGGGAAAGTCAAGCAGACGCGTAGTACATATATATACACACCAAGTGCTGCTGGCCCAGTACAGGGTGCATACTATGTGTACATTTATGCTGTTGTGCAGCATGGCCTGGCATTGGATCCCATTTGTGTGGGTGGAATTGTTGCTAGTCTCCCTCCTTGCTGTCAGTTTACACGGTTCTATGGGCCTGTGACACTGTTTAATTGGGGTGTATGCTGTAGCTTTATGTAAAATGTCGTAATAAACGCCCTCATTTTCTAATAAAGGCATCTGGTTGCCACACATGGTTATTAATCTAAAGCAATTAATGGTCTTTTGTGTGTATGTACTATCTTGTAGAAATTAGACCAGGAGGGTCCACTCGGAATTTGCCACATGAGCATGTTCTAATGAAAGTCTGCATTTATTCAGATTTCACAGGTTTTCGTGGACTTTGAAATCATCTTATTAGGCAATTAAGTATCAGGGCAAAAAAAGCCCTTTCATGTACCAATAGCGTCGCATTAGCTGGGGGCAGGCAGTGGCCCTAACAGCTGAAGCTCATGCTCATTAAAGGGAACTCTCCCAAGCAGAAATGGTTCTGTACAGTTATTTACACAACTAAAGGTTTAGGGACATTTCTTGTGAAAATCAAAGCATTTGTTGCGGAGATATGATGAAATATAATAATTTAAGGTGGATGATTTTTTTTACACTCATTACATAAAACCCACAAATACCTACACAATCAAATTATGCTAAGACGAAAGTAAATATTCACGGCTTGCTGTGGCATGTCTACTAATCATGCTAATTATTGGAAGTAAACACCATTCACTGCCATTGGCATTAACTCAGCATTTCTTAACAACTACTCATCCAAGTGAATTCAAATTTTAGTGTATTGCCCACAACGTTGTTTTTCAAATTTCATAGTCAGTGTGTGTGTTTTCCCGGGTCGAGCCTATGTTGGATGGCTGTTTCATCCGTCGTCTCATTGCCATGGTCCCTACCTGTCCTAATTAGCCCATCAGGTGCAGAAATACAGGACGTAGGGTTGCTAAAATCATGACTGAAAGTATCTGTTTTAGTCTTTTCTTAGGCGTGTGATCTGACAAGAAAACCACATTTAGACATTGTTATAGTACAATATTTGATTAATTACTCTGAGGTTTCTGTTGCTATCCAACTTTCACAGAGAAGAAAAAAGTCAGACAAACTGATCTAATGCAAATCACAGTTCTGACAGTTTTATTTCAGTTTGATCAAGTCTCAGTGATGAAAAGTACTTGCACTTTCAGTCTTATCTAAAGTAAAGTCTGCAGAAAAGGAGAACATTCAAATTTACACCAATATCTAAGGCACTTAACAATTAGCTGAAGTTAACTTTAAGCGGAGGTATGATTCCACAACTTCAAGCAAATAACACAACATCCTTGTTGTAAGAGGGAATTCAAAGACCTCAAGGTCTCAGTATTACAATATTACCATGAGGTAAATATATCGTATTATGCAGAATGTTTCTATAAGGTTAAAGCACTGGCTTCAAACAGAGGTATATGACCTGATATAGTCTCTCCTCAATGTCTTTGTTATTTTGGTTTTAGATCAAGATGATTATTGCATAATGATTAAATCAATATGACTTCCTAAATAAAATTAACACAGTTCATCAAACGGTAATATAAAATTTACAGGCCCCAGGCTCTATGGAATATGGAAGGGGATGGGGCAGTTCAGCTTCCCCCCCCCCTTAAGGCTGGTATGGGGGGGGGGAGGGCATGCTCCAAGGACCCCCCCCCCTCTTGGATCCGCCAGTGCTCCAGGCCCAGAAGTGACTGAGTATTGTGCTATTTGCTGTTCTGAAGAGATTTTTGACAGGAGTAACATTATATTTATAAGTTATGTAGAGCTTTAAGAGACTTACTGTAGGAAGATTCGCAGGCATTATTTCATTGTCATTGAATCCCCCCCCCCCCTCCCACATGGCAAATGGAGCTGTCATTGTCATACTTTGTTTTTCAGAAAAAAATTAAGAAAACATTTTGCAGGAAGGATCAACATTGCAATATTTATACATGTTCAAGGAATTACTGTTATTACTGATTTGGTATATGTTTGAAATAGCTACTGTTAGACTGTAAGTTATTTGATCAAATACTTAAAATGTAACCCTTATAAATGGACCTTTCATATCTGACGATATGTGCACTGAAGTCTGTTTTTTATCCATAATATTAATTATTTTATGCAGTTATGCACATGGTTTAAAATAGAAACAGTGTAACTTTCACTTGGCATTCTCATTGGTTAGTGTAAATTTCTAATTTCTGTGGTGTAAATGCATACGCAGATACAGATCAATATAAATGCGGCTTCTAGGAATACACAGAATAGTAATTTATTATTATTTTCTATGCACAGGTTTACAAGAACTGGGGGAGCGTCCTTGAATCAGAGATTAAGGACAGTGACCTGAGTGTCTTACTCACGGTCGAGGGGGAACCTTTGACGGATTCATCTGCTAAAGAACAGGGACAGATGGCGCAGGATGCCTTGGCAGGAGCTTATTGTCAAACAACAAGGTGGGTCCTCTTATTTTATATTCAGTATTATAAATTTAAACATCAGTCATCGTCGAAATAAATAAATAAATGTATTAATGCAACAATATCGCAACATCATGTACTGTCCCTTTAATTGGTTTTTTAAATTTTTTTTTATAGTGATATGATTCTTTATTATAACAAATAAGGAACTTTTTTATTTTTTTGGACAATAAAGATGAAGACTGGTGGTCTCAGAACTTAATTCAAAATTATTTTGAGACTACCAATTACATGAAAAATTCTGAGGATGAGATAAGTGAGATGATGATTAGAAAAAAATGTATATTAAGGATGAGATCATTGTTAATTATTGTAACGTAATGGTGCAAACTTTAAAGCAAATTGTTACACTTCTCACGGATATATTAAGTGAGAAGGAGGGAATGTTATTGGCAACTCAAATATTTGAGTAGTCAACAGCCCCGTCGCTGAAATTTCAGAAAACAAAGTTGTCGCGATAATGATGACATATGACATATAGGGGCGGACCCACAACATTCTAAGTGACGAGAACAATGCAATGTGTCCCTCATCTACAATCTCTGACAGAATGTTGTGGATCCACCCTTGGGCATAGGGCGGGGGCCTAGCTCAGAGGTAGCGCTCTTGGCTTTCAATCGCTGGGTCCCGGGTTCAATTCCCGGTCGAGCCTAAGTTAAATGGCTGTTTCATCCTTCATCTCATTGCCATGGTCCCTGCCTGTCATAATTAGCCAAACTGGTGCAGAAATAAATAAATCAACAGTCAGTATTCAGTGATTTGTGCATGGTTTTGTGTTAATTAATTGCAAAATTCTCTTCTAGATGGGACGATTCACATCTTATGCTACATTTGCCAAACTACGACATATACACCAAATTGGGTCAGCTGCTATCAGAAAACAAAGTGAAGGCTGTTGAAAACATTGCTATCTCATCATTAGAAGGTAAAACTATTGAGACTTTTTTTTCAGTTACTATTTACCATTCTCTGCACAATCAGAAATTTGCCGTGAAATATTGATGACTATACAAGGGTATTATTGTAGTGTATTGTATTGTAATGTCTCAATGCTAATGGTCTTATACTTAGTCAGCTTGTATGACCAGCTGCTAGAGGCAAACGTAATGCTGAGATGATACAGCTTGTATATTTCACACCAAGTTACACATTGAGCAGTCTTTTACTTGCTTCAACATAGATACCATGTACAAGGCACCACTAATTAATGTCTCATGTGACTGATGTTCAGCTGACATTCATGTAGCTTATAAGGAGTGCCTAACTGGGAATTGTCACGAGAACTTTCAGCAGAGCTGGCCAATACGTTAACTGGCCAATTAATAGAGACATTCTCAATCTTTTCAACCAGTTATGATGATCTTAAAGTTTGTAAATATGGATTATATGAAGTTTCTAACAGATTTCTGATCTTCATTTCCAGGGGCGAATATGTGCAATCCGCCACGGGTGTTCATTGAGCACACTTGTCGCCAGAGGGAGCCATTGCTGTCATCTTTAGTCTCCGTTGTTTTGCCTTTTTCTCCAGCATTCACATTTTTGGAGCTGTTTGTTGACAGCACGATCACGGTCACCCCTCCCGCTCCCACACCCAGTTTTGCACCCATGTCTCTGCGGGAGTCAGTTCCCAACTTGTGCCTGACAATGTTGTTTGAAGGAGGCAGTCAGCGTCTAGCTCAGCGCTCCTTGGAAAGTATTGTTGGACCTCCGTGGCATGCAGTTCCCCTAAACTCTGACGTTCTGACCGACCTGGACACGGGCCTCAGCTACCACCGCAACTCGCACGGAGGACCCATGTGGGGCATCAAAACAGGGTGTCCCCAGGCTGGGGTGCAGCTCACGCTTTTTATAAACGACCTGGCTAGCTTTGATGCCATGGTTCGTTTCTACCAAGCTCTGCTGGACCTCAAGCCCCTGTCCAAGATACAGACTGACCACGGCATTGTATATCGGGTGTTTCCAATTTCAGCGAGGGGCGAGCTCATGTTGCTTCACATCCCGGGGTTAGAGACTCATCCTGCGCCCCACGTCGCGCTCTGTCTCGGCATTGACAACTTACGTCTTCTGCCCCCGGAGGTCACCCCTTCCCACAAGGGGCGTTGGAATGTACAAGACCCCAATGGAAACCATATTAGCCTTTTGCAAGTACTCAAGTAACTGCATGACCTCGCGACTGGTTGCCAAGACAAGATTTCTTAAAGGTTTGATGAGGAGTTTGTTGGTGAGCCACATGGCGATATGGGGGTGTCATTTACATGTTTAAGACATCTGCCATGTCACCTGTGGTTCCTTACTTGAAAGACAGAGGGTGTTGTGGTATTGCCTACATTCCAAAAGTCCCTTTGGCGTAACAACGCAAGACCGTTAAACTTTTGAAAAGGTATCTCTTGACTTTTGGGTGTTTCTTGAATAAATATGAACTGAATAGTGGGCCAAGAGCCTTAAATATCTTTTGCGTAAGGCTTATAATTTGCAATCCAAACATATTGAATTTTGTAACTAGTCAAGTGGATTTAATGATCTCCAGTGAACAACAGTTGATGCCAAATATTGTTAATCAAAACTTGTTAATGTCGAATGAAACACGATTGTACAGCAATTACACTTCAGTTCAGGTATTTATCATTTTGAGTAACTAATCAGCCAAAGTAATCTGTTACGTTCTGATATTTTTATAGATTGATGTATTGGTATTGTATTTATGTGTTTTGATGTGCTCTGTGTTTGATGTTTATATGTAGTGAGTAGCACACACTGACCAACCAAAGTTTGAACAAACAAATGTTTGTAATTCAAAGTGACCAAATTGACTTTTGTAGCAAATCTGCAGCAGATATGCTCGTATGTACAATTGTGAATAATCAATGATTAATTGTAAATTCCATTGCATTTATAACTGGGTTTTCTGTAAAGCCCGTTTTCTCATCTGCTATTGGACACACTGACTGCAGTTTTATTTTTAAATGAAATACCTCATTCTCTTTTTTTTACCTAATTTTCCATTTTTACGCCGGCAAGAATGTTTCTGTTCTTTAATTGATCTCTATTCCGTACAGATATTATTTAAAGGGTTGAACTGTATTAATGTAGAATCCTAGATTGATATATAATTGCAACATTTGCACATGATGCCATTTGCTCTCATGATATTCATGTCATGAACAAACTAGTCACATTGTATTAACTTCGAATGATATTTTTGTTGTCATTGAGTTGTGTATTTAGTTCTGCATTACAGCTCATTAGTTCATGTCTGAATGTTTGTATTGCATAATTTAGCATTTCTCGTTCGATGCGATGATCTGCTGCCATATTAAGTCAAGTTGTCCAAATGTTCATTCTCTTGAAGGTTGAAAGCTTTGTTGACAGAAAACTCACCAGGTGGCATTCCTGAAAGGCAATCACAGGTCAAAGGTCAAGGTCATACATGTCTTTCTCTATTGTCAAAAGCACAATTAAGTCGTGTCTTCGTTGTTAGAACTGATAAGAGTTTGCTTCAAACTGTATTCGATATCTATGCGGTAATTAAGACCTGTTTAAAGAGAGAACTAGTGGGAAATCTTTGAACACTTCTTGAATTGAATCATCAGTATTAAATGATACTTTTGGCCCCAACAATTGCTTGTGTATTATTCAGGCATTTTTTTGAACAAATGATTTATGTTGGAACAACAATATTTATTCGGAGGGTTGATGACATATAAGTCTGTGAAATATTTGTTGTGTTAGACTTGTTTGTGGGTGAACATTTTCACAAGTCTCACAGTTCCTGAAAGTGTATGAATACTAACAGTGCCAGTATTAAGATATTACGGGTAAACAACTAAATTGTGGAAAGTGATAAAGAAAGTTATCGGTTTTAACGGCGAAGACAATGACTGTCAACAGTATGTTATATACAGGGCTACTAAGAACTCAGTATGATCATGAATGGTCTATTTATCATCTCTTTGAACCTCAATCTATACATACAATTTTACTGCTAGATCTGTACATTCTTAGATATGTATGTGTCAACTGTATATTCTACATATTGTGCGTATTTCTGCTTGCTTTCTACAATGTATATCTGAACATAAGTGTTCGTTTTGTTAAGTGAATATTTAGGGAAAATTGTGAAGTTTTCAATGAATTACGGTCCATTAGGCCAGGTATAAGAATGATTGAGTATCCAATACGTGTATATACTTTATATGTACAATGAACGACGTCTATGATTCTAATGACCTTTGATATTTGTTCAAGGTCATTGAATGTTAAGTTTGTTATATTCTAAGTGTTTACCACTAGTTGCAAATGCCGATACCTAAGGACCAATGATTTGAAAGTGTATAATTTAATGGAAGCTATTTCATTTAAACAGTGATGTAGATGATAGATAACGAAGGTGTCTTCAAACATTCAATATTTTTGAAAACAAAATTACAGACAGACAAATCAAAAATTTCATGAAAGATATTCTCAGTATCAAGCCTCATTTGTAATACACATGACGATTCAATATTGTCAAGAGTTGATATTTATTAGACGAAATGCATAACATTGTATTAATGGTGCATCAGCTGTCCAGGCATTATGAGATTTAATCAATCACCGAAGTCCCGTGTGATATTTTTTGAAATTTAATACTGTAAACTAAAATCTGGGAAATCGGAACTATCTTTTATGTATCAGTTACCAGTAGCTTATTGAATGAAAATATTTTTGGCGCTCTGGTGATCCAAACAAATGGAATTGGATTTTTTGTGAGTGTTTAAGGCATTAACTCTCATAGAATAACATATTGATTTAAAAATTGGAAAATAAGTGGGACAAGTGGATCATAGCATTCAGTGTGTTTTTTCTGGAAGACATTCTTTACCCAAGAATAAAGCTTTGGAATAGCAACCCATTTTTGCAAGTTAATTGATTTCATGTGTTTTAGTAGATATGTCTCCAGTCTTAAAGTATATCTTGAATTAAGACTGGTTCATGGTTCGTAATTCGTTGAAGTGTTGTCCGCAATTTCAATATGAAATGTTTTAACAAGTTCTTGTTGCAACATGTATTATAAAGTTAGCATATCCATTGAGCAAGGTTTGTCATTTACAATTCTATAGCCGAGATGTTTATTGGAGTCCAGTTCGTTGTGAATGTGTTTTGGTAGACATTTTGATGTATCTAATTGGATATTAGGAAATGAGTCTGATTGTTTTTGTTATGAATTGATAGAAGTTGTGTCATTCACTGCTGCTGTTGCCAAATATGGAAGTTCCTTTGAGTTTTAGAACTTAACAGAATACTTTCTGGACCATAATAGGATTACACGAAGAATGTTTTTCATTCTGGAGGCTATAATTTAATTATACTGGAGTCTGATCAGGAAAGTGTTAAAATTAACTCCACACTTCAAGTTATTTAAACAACACAAGTTGTTGATAAGGTTCAAATTGTGATGTTAAGTCATAAGAGTAATTTGTGCTTGTGCTAAAGAGTAAGGATATATTTTATTTGTCCTTTTGTGCTAATATGGGCATATATATGTTTCTGTCTTTCCATGTCCGAGTAGTTTATTATGTTATTGTGTTACGTTTGGATGTTGTGAAAGTTTTATACACTAGCTCTATGAACGAGACTGTCATTTTTAACACCCTGTTGAACATCAAAGCTAAACGCACACAAAGATAGCAGCAATTTAATCTGGATGAACTCTAAATATCTAAGATTTATCGCTTGTCTAATTGGTAATAGAAGGGTTGGCGATATGAAAGTTTTACAGGTGTGACGGACCATGTTAATATATCTAGCTGGAGTGATGTTATTTGAATAATGCGTCTTTCAATATAATGACACTCTCCAATTGTCAGATTAAGAAAACAACTTTTTGAATTTATTAATTGAATTTCATAAGTAGATGCATGAGTGGAAACTGGAAGTGGACACCATTTTGCATATATATGATTATTGGTTGTATGCATTGCATATTTGCATAATGTATAATAGATATGATTCAAATGAATAAATGAACTATTTTATAGGTAATGGCAATCAAGAAATATTCAGCAGTGCATGCATTTCTACTGTGGCTGTCACATATGATGAAACATAGATGCGGGATTTGTTGGGAGGCATACATTGGGACAGTTAAGAGACAGATGTTTGTACGTAGGAAAAAGTGGTACCAAACTTAATAATGGGAATATCTCAGAAGTTGATTTTGTACATGTCCATTATTGCGTGGCTCGAGTTCAGTTTTGACATGGAATAAGAATTGTATCATCGCTTTATTTGAATTTGACCGTTAAAAAAAAATATTGATTTGTGAAAAAAAACAAAGGAATGGTAATAGAATAGACTCATTTGAAAATACTTGAAGACCTTCAGTTTATCTTTGTATAAGAATTTGTAAATGTAAAAGAATGATTGTGTTGGTCGACGGTAATGACTAACGATGGCTTTAGTTTCATAACATGCTCAAATTTACTCGAGATAGACACACAGGTTGCAGTGAAGACCATTAGATAAGATGGACTTTATAGACGGGAGATATTAGGTTTAATGGCTAAGAGTTCTTTTGATGTCATGTGATAGGTGTCATATGACATGTTGAAGGAATTTGATTGGCTAGTGAAGAATAATTAGGTCAAGGTGGCATAATTTTGAGTGTTAGTGAATGAGATATAGTCTAGAGCTATTTGAAGTACTTTAGATGATGCATGTATTTATTAAAGGTTAAATTGAAGTTAATTACCAGCTAGTTGTATGGTGACATGAAAAGGTCCAAATTTAGATGTGAAAATATCATGAATATTTTTATATATATACTGCCTTTTAGCTGTATAGGGCTGGTCAGTTTGTGACATTGTACCCGAAAATACATATACAATGCATGACGTCATTACAGTACAATTATTGATGATGTCATCTAGTATTGTGTATTGGTGACGTCATGTATTGTATCAGTACTTCCGGGTAAAAAGGTCACACGAGAAATGACCAGCCTTATTGATGAGATTTATTTAAGTAAAAATTAACCATATTTTAGTCTTATGATCTTGCCATTAGGGAGGAAAATCTCGGAACTTTTTTTTTTAAACAAAAATAATGATTGGCATTTTCTTATGGTGTAATTGCTAATTAAAGAAGAAAAGAAATTAATTTAATTTGTGATGAATTAGACTATATTGGTGGACTTCGATTTGGTTGCAATTTAATGAGATATTCAAGTGTATTTATGAAAAAACAAACTAATTGTGATTTATCATGAACTGATGTGCTATTTGGCATCTTCAAGTCAAAACTCAGATTTGCAAGTTTAGCTAAGCATGCTAAGTCATTTGCTGATAATCAGATAATCTATTGTCTGCATAATTGAAGATATTAATTGAATTCAACTTAAGGTGTTCTTCAGCTTTAATTGACCATTGAGGCAATCAAGCAATAGAACCAAACGGCAATGAGAAAAAAAATCTTGTTATAGCTTATGTTTAATATCGCAAATTCCAGGATCAGAAATTTTGTTTTAAAAAAAAAAAGGAAGATGCACAAGCCAGATTTATGCGCTAGTTATCTGAATATTTTATAATGGTGTGCAAGTTGATCGATCATATTGACTGGTAATTACAATGATCTTAATATTATTAAAGCAACACTGTACACTTTTTAAATTAGTAGCGACATGTATGTTCAATGTATGTTCGGATTGACTTGTTATCTTTATCACTCAAACTATCTGTTTAATATGTTTCTGAATATTTATTTATTTACAGAGTTGTTTAATATATATATATATGTAGGTATACATGGCATATATACATATATGTTTGGGTGCATGTAAACCCTCTTACCATGTTAAGAATATCTTTAATATTGTCAAGCATTATATCACTGCTTGGCTGTAAGCATGATCAAAACGTCTGATACAAAATATATAAAAATGTTTATGATTAATGACATGCAGTTTGTCCTGTTCCACATAAGACCACTGTCAGACCATATTTGTCAGGACCTAAAAGTGTTATCTTTATGCATACTTTCCAATCATAAATTTTTCAAAATTATTTAATGATGCTATTTATTTCTTCTGCAGAAATTTCAGTATACCTTTGTGGAGTTGAATGTGCCAATGTCGAATTTTTGCACAACTTAAAAAACCATTTAATATAATGGTTATTTATTCTATTTATAACTTTGCATATAATTAAATCAGGTGATCTATTTAATTTGACTTAGGCAAGGTTAACTCTCGTCGAATTATTTCAAGTCGAACGATAGGTGCACAATTAAAATTGGTGAACAATTAAAATTCCATCATTACTTCACAGTAATGACATTATATGGGCGGAAATACTCTCTCTGCAATTTATTGATTGGTATTTCTATTAACATGGCTTTTATAGTACATGGAAAATAATCTTTTTTTCCATCCCACCCTTTTATTACAGTTCATATTCACTTGATCATCAGGACAAACTGTAAACAATAATTTTAAGTCCATATAACAAATATTTACATTGATTAATGTGCAGTCAGACCATTTTGACCCACCCAACTCAGTGTACAATTGCCAATCTAATTAAATCTGGCCAAATGGTAAAAGGGTTTACGGACATCAGCTGTTAATTGTTTAACGTGCATTAGACTCCACTGCGGAGTGAAGATACGGTTAGAGTTGGTTTACCACGTCTGGGTTAGATGTTGTTAACTGTGCTGTTATATGCATTATGAAGTTACTACATGTAGTGTATTAGAATTGTCTTAAATATAGATTTGTTATATTTATGATGTTATAAATGATTATTGCTCTAACGCAATGAAAAAACTCATATATCACTATATAAAGTGTGTGTATTAAAGCACATAGGTACCAAATTCATTTTTAAATGGAAGGTGCATTTGTGTACACAAAATTTATAGATTTGCTGAAATATTTTAAATGATTGATAATTAAATAACAAATTGATAAATGTTGATATTTGCTGTTTGTGACAGTGATGAATGTGTTTAACTATATATATTATATATCTGGATTTATTTATTACCAAGCTTGATGTGGTTATGAATTTAGGTATAAACAGATTTTGATGTATGCCACGCTCGTGATGTTATCATATTTATGTGGATGTTTGCACATTTTTCTAAAATACTTGAGGATAGCATTATTTTTGTTAACACTTTGAAAAATAAGGGCAATGCAGCAGAAGACAAGAAAAAAATAGTTTAAATTATATACCTTGCTTGGGTAATATATTAATCTCCAGACTGTCTGGATTAGTAATAATAAATATTATAACAGATATAGAAGCTGTCATTTTAATGAAGGATGTTACGAGGATTGCCATGGTAACTGCAGATGTGGAACTGCAGCACGTATTGGGATGTCATGGGAGAGGGAGGGGGGGGGGTCTGATATTGTTCTATAGGAAATTTAATTGTGTAAAGGAGTCATATTACTATAATTTCTAAAAATTTTAACAACCAGTTTGTAAGCAAAGAAAGTGTACAGTGTGTAAAAGACAATTTTGAGAAGTTAAACTTGAAGGAGAGATTTTGATTAAGAATTAAGCTGTTCTGTGTTCGAGCTTAAAATGAAAACTGCAGGAAAAATCTCTCATTAAAGATCAACCCCTGATATTATATAAAAGTAATGAAATACTGTGACAAACTTGCGTAAATATTTTGACATGCTTTTAAGCTGTCATTGTGCTTGTAATTAGAAACTCTAAAATTTTGCTATTTTCCAAATATGCAAAATATGGGGCTGTTTGATCACATGCATTGCGATACACACCTCAAACTTTACAAACAAATTGGGGAAAATGTTGTATTTCTACAGAAAATTATTGCTATAAAGTTAAGTAGGCCAGGAGCATATAGTTCATGCAAAAAGCTTCTGTTCACGTATTAATTATTTGACTTATATAAATTCTCGTTTGTGTGAATCTTTTGTCATGTTTAAGATGTATAAATATTGATGGTGAGGTAATTCTGCTGTACTTTAAATATATCATTATATGTGTTAACCTTGCTCCTGAAAAAGTGACTCAAGTCATGTGAATTAAGGTAATACATTTTTCCGTTGCCATTGTGTTCACAGCTGCGAAGCACATTTCTTAGAACAGTCATGAGGTATATATATATATATATATATATATATATATATATATATATATATATATATATATATATATATATATATATATATGTATGTATATATATAGTTTAATATGATGAATTTAAACAATAATTGACAGTAATATACGGGACAGTTATGTCTTTTGACAATTTTAAATGATTTTCAAAACATACAACTAAATAATAATTCTTTCCGAAAGTTTCCATTTAATTTTGCGAATGCTAAATTCAGTGAGATTCATGAAATTGAAGAGTAGATCAAAATCTATTGAAAAGGGGGACATTTCATGGACAAAAAATGCCTTGTACTAGTTATCAATTAAATAGACAGGGTGCCTAATGTATTTGAAATATCAAGTTCAGGTTCTTTTGGTGTTCAGTTCCAAGCTCAGGTAGAAACTTCAAAATCCACCAAAGCTCATTCCTGCTAAGACGCACAATTATAGTGGGATCTATAATAAATATCCACCTGTTTTTCGGTCATGTTTTGCCACAAATGGCATGTGGCCGCGCAAAATTGACATAAATCATCGCAACAAGTCAAATCCCAAAGTTTCTAGCTGATAAAAATACTTCTGTGAAAGATGTTTGCTATTACATGTATTCACCATTGTAATTTCTGCTGCCTCTTTGTAACCATAACAAATTGCTAAAATGATGACAAAATGGCATAAAAATATCATTGCAAAGATAGGAAACTTGAAGTTGATTTGTAAACTGTTTTATGGGTAAGAAAGTTGGGGTAAGATTTACATTTTGTGCTTCTCTATGACGTGTAAAAGTAAGACCAAAGACCAAGTGGACATTTATTTTGGATTATACTCTCGTGTTCACTTTCATCTATGAGATGGGTATACCTTTCTTTGAATTGTAATCCTCCAACTTCAAGGAAGTGCATGTAATTTTATTCTTGAAAACCTTTTTCCCCTTATTAAACACCTGTAATGTTCCTCTTGAATGTGGACAGATTGAAAAAGTCACCTCGCTGTAATTTTATCCCTTACCGTTTAATGGAAGATAAAATTCTGAAGTTTAGGTTTGTAATCAATGCATGTTTTCTTCTCCAAAAAATTGTGCAATGTCCGAATTCATAAAAGTTTGTAACTTGGCTAAATTGTGCTCATGTTGTGCGAACAGTTGTTGAGTATTACCAACAGAGATGTTATTTTAAGTTACTTATGAGTTGTCTAGTAGCAATGGTTGACTTCTGTGATGCTAGTTTATTGATGTGTTAATAAAATATTGAAAATAATAAGGTGTTTAATTTTCTGTCACTGTCACCATGACATTCATGTCAAAAAGTTTGTATTCAACAATTGAATTATTCTCTTGGAGCTTTTAGGCCACTGGTGTGCCAAAATCTGATAAAGCAGCCTGTAAAATGTGCCACACTTATATTTGGAAAAGTGCAGTACAGCGCGCAGCGGACCCAAATTATTGACCATATTTAGCGAGCCTCGTTGCCAGGCCTATGACGTAAAATGCTTGAATTCAATGAGTGACGTCACAAACTAACGGGTGGCGGCAAGGCAAGAAAGAACGCAAGGTAATGATAGTTTATTTCGCTTTTTCCCACTACTCTACACAAATGTATTGTTATTCTGTGCCAGAACAAAATTTGGTCTAAAATAGTGATTATTTTCATGTTTCATGGATGCCAAATATGGTCAATAATTTGCATCCGCTATACTGCACTTAACCCTTATATTTAATCTTCAGCTTCTTAGATCCTCTCAGGGCACATTTTAATTGGTCTGTCTGTCGAAAATCCATGAATAAAATCCAAGTTTCATATGAAATCACATTGGGACTTATTTTATTGTGCAATTGGCACAGTCCTGATGTAAGACCGTCGATCAGGCCTCTCCGCAGGAGAGGGTCTTCCCGGTCTTGGGGAATCCTGGTGGGGGACCAAGGAATTTGATGGTGTAGATAAGTGTATGTCAATCATAATAATACAAAGCTACAATTCCCTGTAGTTAATAAGATAAAATGCAACATCGTACCAAACAGGTATTAAAGGACCATTTGGTTCACCGCTTAAATTTAATGTGCATAGTGATCGACCTAGCTACTTTTCTCGCTGTGCTTTAATATCCACCAGACCCTCGTCCACGATGTGGCATGAGGGTCTGGCTTCAGACTGCTGTCGGCACATTTCTCATCATATAGGTGGATTTGAGAGGCTAAAATATGTTGCCACTCACTGTGATCAATACTCCACTGGCTGTGATTTCAGCCCTGCATTAAAAGGATGACTTAATTGTATCTAAGAATCGCCTCAATTACACTGACTTTTACATACTCACTGACGATATTCAGTGCATACATTTATATCAGGGAAAATTCAAAACTTAACGAATTTTGCTGAACAACAAGTTCATACAACATATCTTTATTTGTACTACAGGGAAGTACACTTAAACAAAATTCCTATGAATAACAAATGCAACAATTACATGGATTACACTTCTGTTCACGTATTAATTATTTGACTTATATAAATTCTTATATAAATTCTCGTTTGTGTGAATCTTTTGTCATGTTTAAGATGTATAAATATTGATGGTGAGGTAATTCTGCTGTACTTTAAATATATCATTATATGTGTTAACCTTGCTCCTGAAAAAGTGACTCAAGTCATGTGAATTAAGGTAATACATTTTTCCGTTGCCATTGTGTTCACAGCTGCGAAGCACATTTCTTAGAACAGTCATGAGGTATATATATATATATATATATATATATATATATATATATATATATATATATATATATATATGTATGTATATATATAGTTTAATATGATGAATTTAAACAATAATTGACAGTAATATACGGGACAGTTATGTCTTTTGACAATTTTAAATGATTTTCAAAACATACAACTAAATAATAATTCTTTCCGAAAGTTTCCATTTAATTTTGCGAATGCTAAATTCAGTGAGATTCATGAAATTGAAGAGTAGATCAAAATCTATTGAAAAGGGGGACATTTCATGGACAAAAAATGCCTTGTACTAGTTATCAATTAAATAGACAGGGTGCCTAATGTATTTGAAATATCAAGTTCAGGTTCTTTTGGTGTTCAGTTCCAAGCTCAGGTAGAAACTTCAAAATCCACCAAAGCTCATTCCTGCTAAGACGCACAATTATAGTGGGATCTATAATAAATATCCACCTGTTTTTCGGTCATGTTTTGCCACAAATGGCATGTGGCCGCGCAAAATTGACATAAATCATCGCAACAAGTCAAATCCCAAAGTTTCTAGCTGATAAAAATACTTCTGTGAAAGATGTTTGCTATTACATGTATTCACCATTGTAATTTCTGCTGCCTCTTTGTAACCATAACAAATTGCTAAAATGATGACAAAATGGCATAAAAATATCATTGCAAAGATAGGAAACTTGAAGTTGATTTGTAAACTGTTTTATGGGTAAGAAAGTTGGGGTAAGATTTACATTTTGTGCTTCTCTATGACGTGTAAAAGTAAGACCAAAGACCAAGTGGACATTTATTTTGGATTATACTCTCGTGTTCACTTTCATCTATGAGATGGGTATACCTTTCTTTGAATTGTAATCCTCCAACTTCAAGGAAGTGCATGTAATTTTATTCTTGAAAACCTTTTTCCCCTTATTAAACACCTGTAATGTTCCTCTTGAATGTGGACAGATTGAAAAAGTCACCTCGCTGTAATTTTATCCCTTACCGTTTAATGGAAGATAAAATTCTGAAGTTTAGGTTTGTAATCAATGCATGTTTTCTTCTCCAAAAAATTGTGCAATGTCTGAATTCATAAAAGTTTGTAACTTGGCTAAATTGTGCTCATGTTGTGCGAACAGTTGTTGAGTATTACCAACAGAGATGTTATTTTAAGTTACTTATGAGTTGTCTAGTAGCAATGGTTGACTTCTGTGATGCTAGTTTATTGATGTGTTAATAAAATATTGAAAATAATAAGGTGTTTAATTTTCTGTCACTGTCACCATGACATTCATGTCAAAAAGTTTGTATTCAACAATTGAATTATTCTCTTGGAGCTTTTAGGCCACTGGTGTGCCAAAATCTGATAAAGCAGCCTGTAAAATGTGCCACACTTATATTTGGAAAAGTGCAGTACAGCGCGCAGCGGACCCAAATTATTGACCATATTTAGCGAGCCTCGTTGCCAGGCCTATGACGTAAAATGCTTGAATTCAATGAGTGACGTCACAAACTAACGGGTGGCGGCAAGGCAAGAAAGAACGCAAGGTAATGATAGTTTATTTCGCTTTTTCCCACTACTCTACACAAATGTATTGTTATTCTGTGCCAGAACAAAATTTGGTCTAAAATAGTGATTATTTTCATGTTTCATGGATGCCAAATATGGTCAATAATTTGCATCCGCTATACTGCACTTAACCCTTATATTTAATCTTCAGCTTCTTAGATCCTCTCAGGGCACATTTTAATTGGTCTGTCTGTCGAAAATCCATGAATAAAATCCAAGTTTCATATGAAATCACATTGGGACTTATTTTATTGTGCAATTGGCACAGTCCTGATGTAAGACCGTCGATCAGGCCTCTCCGCAGGAGAGGGTCTTCCCGGTCTTGGGGAATCCTGGTGGGGGACCAAGGAATTTGATGGTGTAGATAAGTGTATGTCAATCATAATAATACAAAGCTACAATTCCCTGTAGTTAATAAGATAAAATGCAACATCGTACCAAACAGGTATTAAAGGACCATTTGGTTCACCGCTTAAATTTAATGTGCATAGTGATCGACCTAGCTACTTTTCTCGCTGTGCTTTAATATCCACCAGACCCTCGTCCACGATGTGGCATGAGGGTCTGGCTTCAGACTGCTGTCGGCACATTTCTCATCATATAGGTGGATTTGAGAGGCTAAAATATGTTGCCACTCACTGTGATCAATACTCCACTGGCTGTGATTTCAGCCCTGCATTAAAAGGATGACTTAATTGTATCTAAGAATCGCCTCAATTACACTGACTTTTACATACTCACTGACGATATTCAGTGCATACATTTATATCAGGGAAAATTCAAAACTTAACGAATTTTGCTGAACAACAAGTTCATACAACATATCTTTATTTGTACTACAGGGAAGTACACTTAAACAAAATTCCTATGAATAACAAATGCAACAATTACATGGATTACACTTCTGTTCACGTATTAATTATTTGACTTATATAAATTCTTATATAAATTCTCGTTTGTGTGAATCTTTTGTCATGTTTAAGATGTATAAATATTGATGGTGAGGTAATTCTGCTGTACTTTAAATATATCATTATATGTGTTAACCTTGCTCCTGAAAAAGTGACTCAAGTCATGTGAATTAAGGTAATACATTTTTCCGTTGCCATTGTGTTCACAGCTGCGAAGCACATTTCTTAGAACAGTCATGAGGTATATATATATATATATATATATATATATATATATATATATATATATATATATATATATGTATGTATATATATAGTTTAATATGATGAATTTAAACAATAATTGACAGTAATATACGGGACAGTTATGTCTTTTGACAATTTTAAATGATTTTCAAAACATACAACTAAATAATAATTCTTTCCGAAAGTTTCCATTTAATTTTGCGAATGCTAAATTCAGTGAGATTCATGAAATTGAAGAGTAGATCAAAATCTATTGAAAAGGGGGACATTTCATGGACAAAAAATGCCTTGTACTAGTTATCAATTAAATAGACAGGGTGCCTAATGTATTTGAAATATCAAGTTCAGGTTCTTTTGGTGTTCAGTTCCAAGCTCAGGTAGAAACTTCAAAATCCACCAAAGCTCATTCCTGCTAAGACGCACAATTATAGTGGGATCTATAATAAATATCCACCTGTTTTTCGGTCATGTTTTGCCACAAATGGCATGTGGCCGCGCAAAATTGACATAAATCATCGCAACAAGTCAAATCCCAAAGTTTCTAGCTGATAAAAATACTTCTGTGAAAGATGTTTGCTATTACATGTATTCACCATTGTAATTTCTGCTGCCTCTTTGTAACCATAACAAATTGCTAAAATGATGACAAAATGGCATAAAAATATCATTGCAAAGATAGGAAACTTGAAGTTGATTTGTAAACTGTTTTATGGGTAAGAAAGTTGGGGTAAGATTTACATTTTGTGCTTCTCTATGACGTGTAAAAGTAAGACCAAAGACCAAGTGGACATTTATTTTGGATTATACTCTCGTGTTCACTTTCATCTATGAGATGGGTATACCTTTCTTTGAATTGTAATCCTCCAACTTCAAGGAAGTGCATGTAATTTTATTCTTGAAAACCTTTTTCCCCTTATTAAACACCTGTAATGTTCCTCTTGAATGTGGACAGATTGAAAAAGTCACCTCGCTGTAATTTTATCCCTTACCGTTTAATGGAAGATAAAATTCTGAAGTTTAGGTTTGTAATCAATGCATTTTTTCTTCTCCAAAAAATTGTGCAATGTCCGAATTCATAAAAGTTTGTAACTTGGCTAAATTGTGCTCATGTTGTGCGAACAGTTGTTGAGTATTACCAACAGAGATGTTATTTTAAGTTACTTATGAGTTGTCTAGTAGCAATGGTTGACTTCTGTGATGCTAGTTTATTGATGTGTTAATAAAATATTGAAAATAATAAGGTGTTTAATTTTCTGTCACTGTCACCATGACATTCATGTCAAAAAGTTTGTATTCAACAATTGAATTATTCTCTTGGAGCTTTTAGGCCACTGGTGTGCCAAAATCTGATAAAGCAGCCTGTAAAATGTGCCACACTTATATTTGGAAAAGTGCAGTACAGCGCGCAGCGGACCCAAATTATTGACCATATTTAGCGAGCCTCGTTGCCAGGCCTATGACGTAAAATGCTTGAATTCAATGAGTGACGTCACCAACTAACGGGTGGCGGCAAGGCAAGAAAGAACGCAAGGTAATGATAGTTTATTTCGCTTTTTCCCACTACTCTACACAAATGTATTGTTATTCTGTGCCAGAACAAAATTTGGTCTAAAATAGTGATTATTTTCATGTTTCATGGATGCCAAATATGGTCAATAATTTGCATCCGCTATACTGCACTTAACCCTTATATTTAATCTTCAGCTTCTTAGATCCTCTCAGGGCACATTTTAATTGGTCTGTCTGTCGAAAATCCATGAATAAAATCCAAGTTTCATATGAAATCACATTGGGACTTATTTTATTGTGCAATTGGCACAGTCCTGATGTAAGACCGTCGATCAGGCCTCTCCGCAGGAGAGGGTCTTCCCGGTCTTGGGGAATCCTGGTGGGGGACCAAGGAATTTGATGGTGTAGATAAGTGTATGTCAATCATAATAATACAAAGCTACAATTCCCTGTAGTTAATAAGATAAAATGCAACATCGTACCAAACAGGTATTAAAGGACCATTTGGTTCACCGCTTAAATTTAATGTGCATAGTGATCGACCTAGCTACTTTTCTCGCTGTGCTTTAATATCCACCAGACCCTCGTCCACGATGTGGCATGAGGGTCTGGCTTCAGACTGTGTCGGCACATTTCTCATCATATAGGTGGATTTGAGAGGCTAAAATATGTTGCCACTCACTGTGATCAATACTCCACTGGCTGTGATTTCAGCCCTGCATTAAAAGGATGACTTAATTGTATCTAAGAATCGCCTCAATTACACTGACTTTTACATACTCACTGACGATATTCAGTGCATACATTTTTATCAGGGAAAATTCAAAACTTAACGAATTTTGCTGAACAACAAGTTCATACAACATATCTTTATTTGTACTACAGGGAAGTACACTTAAACAAAATTCCTATGAATAACAAATGCAACAATTACATGGAATGTAGTAACCTTCAACAAATAATAGACTAACGTCACTAGAGCGTAGTATATATGATATACAGTAAATATTACTACCACTTCAGAACAGTAATAATTTCCCTAACATTCAAAATTATTAATACTGATAGTCAGTGGCCGTCACACATTTGAAGCTGACTTTGCATCGTCTTTATGGCAGTTACTTTCTCCTGAGTTAGAATCTGAACTGGATGAAGACTCACAACAAGCATCGGACATTGTTCCACGTTCAGGAGATGGAGTTGAATCTTCTGAAGTACTCTGTCTATTTGATGACAAATCTTCTGAAGTACTCTGACTATCTGATGACAAAATGTCTTTGAGTTGCGAGCACAAGTCATCATTTTGTTGTTCCAGTGCTGACAAGCAAGAATCAATATTGTCCAGTGCTGAATTCAAAACGTCATACTCTGAAATAAACGCCAGATAATGCATTAGATACTAGCACAGATGTATACTAGTACTCAGTGGTAGTGGTCTACAGTACTGTCAGTAGTACTGAAAGCTACTGAATGCATCAATCTGTCACAATGAATCTAGCACCTACAGCTGTAATATGACGCAATAAAACTGAGAATGAATCACCTTGAGCATATTCTTCAGCTGACAATTCAACTTCAGGTTCATTTGATACAGCATTATTGGGATCTGGGTTTAGCTTCATTTCCTTCAGAACAGTGTCAATCTGCTCGTCCATAGCTGTCAAAACATTATCACATGACCAATCATGTGACGTCATTACAATCGGGGGACGATGCTTGAGCACTGTGATTGGTCGAAATTATCTAAAGAATAAATATATTTTCTTCACTTTATGAAAGATTAAAAAAATATAATGAAGCCAAATTTGACTTAAATAAATATTTATCGCTATTCAGGGGAGAAATTTCAGTCAAATGCATAAAAACAAATTTCTTTAAATTTGTTGCGGAGCTATTCCTCCTTCAAGCGTCCATCAGTATCAGTTTTGTGGAAATAAGCGGTGAGTAAAAACGTCTTAAATCCGCACCATCCTGGGTTGGTTTGGATATTCTTGTCGTGTTCTTGTAAGATTGGTATATTAGGAATGTTTGTTATGCTTAGTTAATGTCTTAATGAGTACTGGGACGAATAATGGGACAAATGTGGAAGGTTTTTGTAGAAGCATAATACCCCGCCATTGGGAACGTTCCCTGGACGAATCTTTTTTGTTTTGCTGAACATGTGTAGCGTCTAAAAGACGTCGCCAACCGAAGTGCAGGGTTTATAGATTCTTCGTATGCGTTTGAAAGTTAGTTAGTGGCAATAGTGCTCTGCAATTCTATATTTTTTGCGGGCCAGTGAAAGCATTTCACTGCATTTTCAAACCGGCGTCGGCACAATTCGTGCGGTGAGGTTTGCCAAACTGAATGCTACGATGTAATTGTATTATATTAGACAGAATTGCGTAGTTTTGAAATAACTTTGTCCTTTGCAGAATAAACATGGCCGATGTTGAGAACCCCGATGAACTGTTGGATTATGATGATGAAGTGAATGAAACTGTACAAGATGAAGTATCAGAGGCTACTGCCAAGAAAGAAGTCAAGGGAACATACGTGTCCATTCACAGCTCTGGTTTCCGTGACTTCTTGCTGAAGCCCGAGTTGCTCAAAGCTATTGTTGATTGCGGTTTTGAGCATCCTTCTGAAGGTAATGAAATTAAGTTAATATTGCTGAGATAACTTCACACAAAACAATTGATGAGTGCGTGTTATTGTTAACGCCTCATCATCACCTGATGCTATGTAGAGGATGTCCCATGCTTATCATGATCTATTTCTTTTACAGTGCAGCATGAATGTATCCCTCAAGCTATCCTGTCCATGGACGTGCTGTGCCAGGCTAAATCTGGTATGGGAAAAACTGCCGTGTTTGTGCTGGCTACACTGCAGCAGTTGGAACCTGTAGATGGACAGGTAAATTATCTTAGGTTCTGCCACGTATTTGATTTATGATGTGTTTTAACAGCTGAAAGTTTGTAATTTCTGCTTGTTGATCAAAAATGTTATCATTTATAGGTGTCCGTCCTCGTCCTGTGCCATACTCGAGAACTGGCTTTCCAGATCAGTAAAGAGTATGAGCGCTTCAGCAAATACATGAACAACGTAAAAGTAGCAGTGTTCTTCGGTGGTATGGCCGTGAAGAAGGACGAAGAAGTCCTGAAGAAAAATTGTCCTCACATTGTTGTCGGAACCCCTGGCCGTGTGCTTGCCCTGACGCGATCAAAAGCTCTCAGCCTTAAGAACACCAAACATTTCATTCTTGATGAATGTGACAAGATGTTGGAACAACTTGGTAAGTTAATTTAATGTATTTTCAATATTCAAAAATGCTAAGATAAAAAATGCTTTGCACCAGACAATGTCATGGGTTAAAATAGCTAAATCCTTTTTGTTGTTTCATTACAGATATGCGAAGAGATGTACAAGACATATTCCGAATGACCCCACATGGCAAACAAGTGATGATGTTCTCCGCTACGTTGTCTAAGGATATCCGACCAATCTGCAAGAAGTTCATGCAAGATGTAAATATTCCCTGCGTTTTACAAGGAGCACCCTGGCGTGATGCTACAACGGCAGAAACGCTGAGTGGACTCATTTCTCGGACTCTCGTGGCTGTCACTTAAATCTTGGATCATAATTACTCCAATCCAGCAGTTTCTATAATGCCCCATTGAAGCAGTTCATTCCCCAGATTGTCAGTCGGTAGAGTCGGATAATTATCCAGTCGAGTTGAAGATTCTGTAGTCCATGTATCACCAATTTTAGAATTGTCTTGAGGATAATTGAATGCAGCAGTGTTGTGGTTGCGTGGGTGGTTTGCTGTGTGGCTGTGGTGGAGGGTTTTGTGTAGTGGAAGCTTTGTTAGACTACATCTTGGGTGCCCTGGCTAATATTAAAAGTAAAAAGGCATTGTGTTGGCTTAGAACAGCTGTGTGGTTGTGTGATTATCATGTATCATACAATGTGCAATTAAACCATAAGTGAAGGAAAGATGTGAAGGGTCCTCTCCATTGTCCGAATAGTTCACAAAATAGATTAGTTGTTGGTGATAGGCATGGAATTAAAGGGTCTGCTGTACAATATTCTCTTAATCTAGAAAATACTAAATAAATTGGTAAGATTACGCTAGGAAGAAATATTTGGTGATAATCTGGGATGTTAGTCCAATGTTAAGCCTGGTTGAAGTTGTTCCCCTTTCTTTTGGTTATTTGTCGTTTAGCAGCATCACTGTCATTGCTGGCTTCTGGAAGCCTGGCCCAGGGCTTGGATAGGTGACCTGAACTAAGTAGGGGAGCCGACACTTGCCCGGCTGGGTGAAGCTTTGTGATGTGGTGTTAGCTGTTCGTCTTGGGTCTTCTCCTTGTCTCGTGTTGAGGTGAGGAGTTCATGGAATCTCTTGTCATTGGTCCGCTGGGTCAGTCTTGCCACAGAAGTGTATTATCATACAAAGGAGTGAGGAGTGGAGAACAATAACATGTACGACTGAAGTGGCAAGTCTTTCGTAAGAATCTTCATACTATTTGCCTAATGCAACCGTCTGATTTGTCTTTTCTGTCAATCGTGTTCAGTCTTGAACTTGTTTTGGAAGTTCATACAGTAGTGCTGTTGCTTTTGTTTGGACTATGAGGTGGGGGAGGGGGGAATTTTTTTTGTTAAGGATCAAAAGATTATTTGCTAATTTAGTCCCGTTTGGAATCTTGTGTGATGCATTGCTGTCTCGTCTGAGGCTCAAAGTTCGTTCTGCGAAGCAGTGACCGTCTTTCTTCGATAAGAAGTCATCTGGTGCATCGCTAGGAAACTGCGGACGAAGATCCTGTGTTATCCTGGCCTGGAACTGCTGGAGCCCTGGATATCCATATTCCATAAAGCCCAAATATTTTATGTGCTCATCAACAGTAGCTAGTTGATGTGAAGTGTAACATGTTTATGTGATAAAGTATATCATGGCTATTGCTGGAAGTATAAAATGGATTAATATCACTAATATCAACAGTAATGAGTTGATTTTGACTCAATGCAATGGACTAAAGAATAGAATTTAAGACGTGCATGGCACTAAAGGGGTGCATTTATTTTTGCCAGATTGTATTAAATCCTATCAAAGAAATCTAATCAGCTTTTGGCCAAATTAGTAATCCGTGGTAAATTATTGGAGCAGGTATTTTAAAACAGTTTGCCTGCCACCCCTTTGTGTCATGACTTATGAATGCATGGCTAACTGGATGGTGTTTTAATGTACTTTCTTTAGCCTATGGAAGTTTATGTGGACGATGATTCGAAACTGACCCTCCACGGCTTACAGCAGCATTACGTTAAACTGAAGGACAACGAAAAGAACAGGAAGTTATTCGAGATGTTGGATCATTTGGAGTTCAACCAGGTTGGTTTTGTCTTGACTTCCATTGCTCTAGTAATATTAACGGGTATAATTTACTTGATTTATGCCAAGTACCTGTACCACAACGTATAATGTGTTGCCTTTTGTATGTGATTTCAGGTCATCATCTTTGTGAAGTCCGTTCAGAGATGCATGGCATTAGCTCAACTTTTAGTCGAGCAGAACTTCCCAGCAATTGCAATTCATAGAGCAATGACTCAGGAAGAAAGGTTAGTGTGAACTTCTTCCCAATTTTTGTCAAATATTCAGTTTTTGTCTGATCATTTGAAAAAAAATTGTTGTAGCTTTTGAGTTTTGTCTTGTGTTACTTCCTTTTGATAGTATTTCTGAGTTATTCAAAATGTTAAGTAAATTATATATTGTTTGCTCTGACAGATTGGCGAGATACCAGGAGTTCAAAGATTTCCAGAAGAGGTTATTGGTTGCCACCAACTTGTTTGGAAGAGGCATGGATATTGAGCGAGTGAACATTGTGTTCAACTATGACATGCCAGAAGACTCCGATACTTACTTACATAGGGTAAGGTTATATTACCCACTTACTGCTATTTTCAACATTGACACACTCTTTTATGGTAGATTCAAAGATGAAATATATCGCACTTTTCATGCAAGTTATGATTCATTTACAGGTAGCCAGAGCTGGTCGTTTCGGCACAAAAGGTCTTGCCATTACATTTGTGTCTGACGAAAATGATGCCAAGGTCCTGAATGACGTGCAAGAAAGATTTGAGGTCAACATCACAGAGCTACCCGATGAAATCGACGTCTCCTCATATTGTAAGTGAATTTACGAGGATTTACGAGTACAGTGAACCTTGCTGAAATCTAAATTCATATGGACCACCTGATTGAATTTGTTTTAAATTAAACTTTTTGTTACCTGGAAAAATTCAACTTAGGCACATATGATCTGAGCTATCTTATATGGATTAGTCTCCGGAAAATGGATGTGTTATCAATGTTTTAATTATAAATCTAGGCTATGTATTATTGTCGCTAATGACAAAACGAGTCGTGATTATTTTGACAATCCTTTGAAAAACTAGGTTTAAATAGGTTGTACCTTGGACTAGTCCCAAGGTTGTACCAAGCACAATAGAACATGTTTTAATAAGCTTCTGTTTTTATTTTTCAGTGGAAGGACGATAATTTATCATCACAACAGAAAGATTCTCCACGAGGCAGAGAACATTTTATACATTTCCATCTTGTATTTCTGGAAGAAAGATCATGTGATTTTATACTTTTAGATGTTTGAAAACATGAAAACTGAATAATGCTTAAAAAAATGTTCGATTTAAATATTTTATTATGTTTCTGTATTGAGTGTTTTACTAAGATTGCTTTGTGATTTTATTAAGACGGTGATTTTTAGTTCTCAAACCAGTGAAAACTGGTGTCAATGGACCATGTTTCATATATTCTGCATTGATAAGCTTCTGTACTGAAATGTGTTCTCAAATATGTATTTTCTCATAACTTGTAAATAGTTGTCACATTAAAAATGAAAATGAATGTATTCTCTTGGAGTTGATATTCTGTTTTCGAACTTGGGGTTTAGTTTAACTGCAATGGGATAGGAAATTCATTTACTATGATCCTGATAATCCTGTGAAGATTACAAGCCTCTGTATATGGTCTTAAAGATTGCTTCAGCTGAAATGAGGTAGTCCCTGGTATCCGTGTTAAAATTTATTTGGCCATGAGCAGTCTAACAGCCTGATCTGCGGTAAATCGTAAGATCCAGACCCTAGTTCTGCAGTTGCTGCAATAGTCTTGCAACTACTGATCTGTCTACATTATGTCGTAAGGCAATTTTAAGCAGTGCCACTTTTAATCTGGCTTGGCTTTGTGGTCAGGACATTGCTAAAGGTGGCTGATGGATGAAGTTACGTCCTTCAGCTCACAGGATCGCACAATCAGGATTTCCTACAGGTTGAGGATCGCACTAGGAGCGTATTCGATTAAGTTACACGGGTGACTCGAGTGACGCGGATCGCGAGAGTTTTAATCTGAACACCGGCTCGATATGGCCGGAACGACAAGTTAATTTACTCGACCCCGTACTCCCGACTTTTGCAGGACTAAACGGAAACGGAACATAGCACAACCAGACGTAAACATTCAATAGCTCCCCTGCTCGACCTATTCTTTTAGGACAAGGAAGCTACAAGAGCATCCTGCGTTGGCACGCACGCGTCAAAGTACACTCGTGTCGCGAGAGTTTCAATATCGAATTCGCTCTTGGATCGCATTTGCAGGTGAAACTCACCAGAGGTCGCACACGTGGTCTGCATTCAGGGTTTAGTGCCGCGACATGGCCTTCCGTAATTTGTGTTTATTCGTCGCAATTTCTTTAATTTCTTGTTGCTGTGGACGAATACATCGACTTAGAGTGGAGGTATTATATAGAAACTACGTTAGACATTACTTCGTCGTAATTTAGTGTGACTATGACGTTTTGTTTCGGTTCATGAAGCTACGAAATGTATGTGGCCGAGTAGACGTGGTTTTGACTCATTGCAGTCAGTGAGGAGGAAACTAGACATACAATATTTTAGTAGGGAATTTGATATTCGTCAAACAAGAACCGTTTACAGTCTATAACATTGGAACAGGTTTTATGTGGCTCCTCAGTCCTTGGCACCAAGAAAACCAACCATTCCCACACTAATAGTCACTATAGATTCAAAAAATTTCTTTTCTTTTTATGCATGATGTCATTGATGACTTGTAAACAAATATGGAAGTTGTCGAAGCACAGAATCAATAACAATTTATTTATTGGCCGCTCAGACAATCAGACGTGGCGATTCATCAAAAGACTAGCATGCTGAACAGCGCGAAGGCGTTGCAACCACTTTTATTCAAGTTTTCTTAGTGCTTGGAAGACGGTGTAATATTTGTTGTTGTAATATTTGCATAGTTGGGGCATTTTTTTCCGTATACTTGCATTGACTTTTTGGGCTGTGAGTGTGAGGTAATAGAAAGATTAGGGGCATAGTTATGCCTTAGTGAAGCTGTATTTTGATATTCAGGGTTAAGTCTAATATTAACTTAAGTAGTGCCAATGTTTTAGTAACTACGTAGTAATGCGGTTTTTTATTATATATTATATAATGTGATTTTGACCATTCTTGTAGTTCTTGCAGAATTAGAATACAATTTGTGTATTTTAGTGGAGTTTTGGAGGCGAATGCCCCCAAGAAAAGAAACAAATTGATCTAAAAAAAGTAGTAATTTCACTGAATCCAAGCATATTAGGTCACGGGTCTATGTAGAAGAAAAGTCGATAAACAGGAACGATGACAACCTGAATATGTCAATCAAATTCCCACAGGATGTCAAAATGTTGAAAACTAAAATGACATATTTCCAGGTGCCTCATAGCCGCCTGTCTCCTATGCCACTGATTTATACAACACTACAGCTCACATATAGCAAAAATTTTGTGTACCCAGGCTGGAATTCAAACATGAAATCTTCAGCCGAGCTAGCCTTATGACCACTAGGCCACCCAGCTGCATGGGCACTTGTATCCCCAGTAGGATTGAATGATTTAACTATTTCCTACTCAATAGATTTTAATGTCTTTAAATGATCTTTACAGGATGATGTTCGCCAAGAAATTGATTTGTCCACCTTTGGATTTCTACGAGGGGGTTATATGGTCATCAATGTCACTGGATTTCAGTATGAAAATATTGGTGCCAGCGATCAGATGGTAAGTTATTGTCTTAGAAGAAAAGGATGTTTATGTACATGTTAATGTGTGAATTGATTTATATTGAATATGTTTCGTAACATCTATTGTGACAAGAAGTGATTTTAATTTATGCTAAAAACAAAAGACACAATGTATTGAATGCAATTTATTTGTTGCTTGTTCTAGTTTGGATTCACACTTGATAAAACCGTGAGCATGGGTATATCCCCGTACCTCGTAAGTACTTGCCTTGGATCTCTCAGAAATAATTTTTCATTAATTCGTGTTTCGCATAAAGAGTGTGTCCAATCATGGAGGTATAGTCTGATTCAGAATTGTTTTCCTTTTTTTTTAAACCAGGAAAGCAAGAGGGATGACTGTGTGTTGCGGGAAAAGGGTCTTCTAAAGGACTCAAGTGTATCTTTGATTCTTTTCAACATGGACCTCATTAATCTGAGGTAAGAAAGGACCAAAAATTGTGTTTCCCATTTATGCATTGATATTCAGCTTATTTTATAAAGTGTTTGAAGTACATTATTTTTTAGTTTACACAACTGTCATTACCTGAGGGAACGTTTTCACAGTTCCGAATTGTGTCTAATAATACACAGACAAGGCAATTGCTTGGTTACCTCACAAGGAATAGACAAGCAAAATTGAACATTCACCAGTAAGCTAAAGGTTTCAGAGCTCTACTCTTAATAATGGTGTCCAATTCTTTTTCAGAATGAACATTTCTCGACAAGGAAGAGACTTACAGCGTCTCAATGTATCTTTATTGACCGAAGACGAGTTCTTCAATAGTAAACGCAAATTGAGGACTTCAGATTTTAGCGACAAGAAACTTATGCGATCAAGACATAGGAGAGATACTGAAGGAGACAGCACTGTCAAAGGTGTGTAGAGATTTTGCTTACTTTAATATCTACGGGGCGTGGACAAAAAATCTTGCACCATTTGAAGACATCACCATACTGATCTATGTTATTAGTCTAATTTATATAGTGAGTAATAATAACTGAATTTAACAAAGCATTGCATCAATTACATTCATGTTATTGAATATGCTGACCCATCTGATGCACAACTTTATGTGTAGAGGTCTACAGATGTGTAGAGGCTACACCTGGATGCTTAACAAAAAATTGGATGTTGCCATTTTAAACTGGTTTTCATGCAAGTTATGAATGTATTATAACTTATTTATAAGGGACTATTGCATGCCTTATGATCTTTGATATATACCGCAGAGCAATCATAATTATTGTACTTGTTGGTATTCATTTAAGCCAACAGGTATTCATTTAAGCCCTGCGGAAAAAACATTCTCGACTAATGGTGGTATTCCCTGCTCCATTCCAGTTTTAACTACCACTCCACCCACATTGGCTATCAGCACTTTTAGCGAAGAGTCAAAGTCGCCTTCTATTGAAAAGAAAGAGGGTTCTCCTGCTACTGTTTCACCCACCATAATGTCTACAACTGTTCCTTCTACTACAATCAAAGTGCCAGCTCCAAGCAGTGGTTCAGTCTCTGGTAATACAACAACCGACCCAAAGAGCCACTTGGTACCTGCTAATGGCAGTGTAGAGATTAAAAAGGACGAAACGGGAGCATTCAGTTTCTATGTAAGTTAAAAAAGAATGTGTCATTTCCATGGTTGTTACTTAAGGGAGCATTCATTGCAGAGGTTTCGATTTCCATTAAGCGATTGATGATGTGTTTGACGTGTGTTTTAAGCTGTTGGCCAATTTCAACATTCAATGAACTTTCCTCGAAGTTGAATGTACTTAAGTCGAATTTTGCACAACTCGAACTAAAGTTAACAAAAAACTTCAATTTAAGTTGCTTATTTATTCTATTTATGCATCTTTGCTACCATTACAGGCCCGTTTATGCATAAAATGTACTATTAAGTTACAATAAATAATATCAATAAAGTTTTTCATACCATAAAAAACTCACTATGCAAACCAAGTGATGACGTCACAATACTGAACAATGGATGATGATGCCAAATCCATTGTTTCCAATGTTTTGGTCTGCATGTGCTCTCTATGTACGATTTATTTTTTGTAATTAATGCCTCATAGAATCATTAGCTTACACAAATTTGGTGTGCCTTGGTTGAAAAAGGGTATTTTCAACTATTTAATGAAGCTTCAGAAAATTATGATTTTGACAGACAATGCAACTTTAAGTCAAACTTTTCCCTAATCCCACTTAAATCTGGTGGATCGTTTGAATATGACCGAAGCAAATTTTACTGTGTTTGTTCGATTACAAGTTTAGACTAAAATACAAGTATGCTTATTATGTTGATGAGTTGATTTTGTACTCTTCAGTGTGTGTGATATCACCATTAAAAGTATTACTGCTCTGTTATGTAAACTTTCCCCTCTCAGTGTTAGCTAAATTTAGTCTTATTTAATGATTAACTAAGAAATATTAATGCTATAATATGTGTTTGTACCATATGATTTATGATTCTGTCTCAAATACAAGCTCTATTTTCTGTTGTTTAATAGTTGAAAATGTCATATTTAAGCAAACTTGCGCTTAGATTTTTAATTCCTAAAACTTTAGGAAGTATTGTATGCTTTTGATCATTACAGTTATTTACCTTTCGTATATTTAACTTCTACTCCACAGTTGTTATTACTGATCCAAGCGGAGGAGGAAGAAGGCTTGTACAATCTTTTCTTTCACAATTGTCACAACTACGGAAATATGGGGCCAAAAATTAAAGTCAACTTTACTGTAAGTCGTTTCATATCAGGAACAGATAATTGAAATTCTGCCTTAAGATGATTATATTTTGATGTTTGAATTGTGGTTCATTTGTTGCTTGTGTTTTTTTACTAGGTTGAACTGATTGAGAAAAATTATAACAATTACTTATCGGCCGGAGACATGCCTTTGCCACTTCTGTTCCTAGCTTTCTGCTTGGTGTATCTGGTAGCAGCCTTGGTGTGGTTGTATGTGGTGCGCACATCAACGTGAGTATTGGACATTAATCTGTGGTCGTTCTCGTCTGGAATGTCATAATAGAATGATAGCTAATTAAAGAATTATGTTGCATGAGAGATCGCAATGATTTACAAAAATGGCTTTAAGACAAAAATTAAATTAATTTAGGTTTATGCACACTATGATATTTTTTTAAACAGATTTTTGCACAAGTTTATTGAATCTTTAAATATTGTACTATACTTTTTCATGTGTGCTCTTTTGCACATTTGAAGATAAATTATATCACTTGAGTGTGGTTTTTTTTGTATTGAATGTGTTTGTAGTCTTACATCACATGGTGGGGGTCTAGCTCAGTGGTAGCGCGCTGGGCTTCCAACCACTTGGTCCCGGGTTCACTTCCCGGTCGAGCCTTTGTTTGAATGGCTGTTTCATCCTTCGTCTCATTGTCATGGTCCCTACCTGTCCTAATTAGCCCATCAGGTGCAGAAATACAGGACGTAAAGCCCTAATCCACCACCACCAAGTCTTACATCACAAGTTTTTTTCAAATTTTTCAGTGACGGTGTCTTCAAAATCCACTATCTGATGTTGGTGCTTACATTTGTAAAATCGATTGCATCATTTTTCCATGCGGTGAGTGCCAGAGTGGTATTATGTTTTATTCTAAAGGACAGACAAAGTCAGTAAACGTCTACAATATACTCATTAAGCAATGTCAATTGCACAATATCTATTTTTATAAGGCAATGACATTTACTTTCTTGTGTATAATGTAATAACTTGGATTTCCCTTGTGTGATTTCGCATCAGATGATTCAGTCTATTGCTCAGTCTCCCTTCGACATGACATATACTGTAATATATCTAGGAATTACTAGTTATCAGAAGCATTTTTCAGAAATAATGTTGAATGAAAAGAGTATTTTATTGATCTAAATCATGGTTTACTTTTACAGATCAACACTTACTTCATTCAACGAGAGGGTCACCATGAAGAGGCTTTTGCTATTCTCTATTACATCACTCATCTGTAAGTTTGTCTATTTGTTTTGTAGAATATTCTAGCTTTTGTGAATGTTTTTTTGGGTCATTTTGATATTTATAAAATTTCCTGAAAAAAATTCATCATTATGACAAAACGGACGGCTAGACAGCGAGAAAGAGAATAATAAATTTATTTGGAATTTGTTTAAAAAAAAGAATTGTATGAACTATGGAATTAGGATACCCTGTTGTTGGCATTAAATTTCCCGATTAAACGAGGACTTCATTGATGTTGGATTGGAATTTTACTGACCCTTTTTTTGGTTAGAAGAGTTCATAGGCTTGTTAGGGTGCACACTGAATTCTGGGTATGTGTGATGTCATCCTCCTAGGAACTCGCAGAGCCAAAAATAGATAAGAAGTAAATGAGTTCACGCAATTATCTTATCTAATAATACTTACTTTCAGAATGAAAGGTGCTCTACTCTTTGTCACCCTTGTACTCGTCGGGGCTGGTTGGGCATTTGTTAAACATATCCTGTCGGATCGAGACAAGAAAATTTTCATCTTTGTCATTCCACTCCAGGTATGTAGACTGAGAAGTAACAGTTTATCCTTCCCAGCAAAGTAGGTCCTGTTAATGCCCAAATTATACATTATACAATTTGCCAGTTTAGTGACCATTTTGTGGTGTTTTTGGTCGCGGACTGTTTATATGATATGATATCCAATGTGCATGATGCATCACAGTAACACTGATGTTATTACTTGTTAAAATGCATGTTATTTCGTACTAGGTGAATATTTTATCAAGAAAGAGGTAGCAAGAAAATTACATTAAATGTCGAAAAACACAGTTGTGAATTATGTGATGTCGCAACGGGATTTTTAGTGTTTAGATCACAATATTGTGAAAATTTTTGGTTGATGTCATTGTTGATTTGAAATGAAACTTATAATAAAAGATATGGGATAAAAAACAACAGTGATAGAAGGGCATCGAAGTTTTCACTTTTATAACTTCCATTATTATATTATGTTTAATATAAAAGTGAGAAATGACAGTGTTGAAATTATTTGCATCCAGGTGCTGGCGAATGTAGCGCAGATCATCATCGAAGAGACGGAGGAGGGTCAATTGCAATATACAACCTGGAAAGAAATATTTATTCTTGTTGATCTCTTGTGCTGCGGGATGATTCTGCTTCCTGTGGTCTGGTATGCATCATTTATTCCAAAGAAAAATATTTTAAGCAATTTGTACAAATCCCAATATCTAATTTTGCTGAATGTTCGCAACTTGATATTTGCTTTGTGCAAATGATGAATTTATCAAGAGGGAACATCAGTTATTCTAATGGAAAGTGTTATAAGTAATTTGTATAAATTCCATTATTGATATGTGGCACCAGCTTTGCAAGCAGCTGTAGCTCTTTATGTCCTATTAAGATCTGGCAAACGATTATTGAGTATTCCGAGACATCGAACAAGCAGATATAGTAAAACCGTTGTACCATTAGGTATACATTTTTTAAACTATATGGCAAAGTAATGTGCGAGTAAATTCTAGTTCATTGTATATACTATAGCAAATTCTATAAATTATTTAGTCATGTTGGATTGTTTGCACAATGATCTCCGAGTCTAAAATGAGGTTTGCCCTGTGATATGCTGATTGTGATGATTAATAAAGTATTATTCTATTCTATTCTTCTATTCTTTAATGTTACTAAATGATTATTGGATGTTCACAACTTAACATTTTGCCACATTAATGGTGAATTTAGTATTATAAACAGAAAATGCAACAGTTCATTAATTGGTGTTTATGTCATGTTATGTCTTTTGTTTTATTCTTCTTCTTTTTTTCTTAATTTCTTATAATCAATGCAGAATTTTTGTTTGGTTGTATATTAAATAATTTCGACAACAGTACATCTGAATATTTATCACTTGACCTGACTGCCGCTGTTGTATTTTTTCCTGATTTTCAACGTCTCTATTATGACTTAAAGATTGTCGGACAGTATTAAATGATGTCTTGTTGTTTACAGGTCCATCCGCCTTCTGCAAGAAGCCTCTCAAACTGACGGCAAAGCTGCCATTAATCTCAAGAAATTGAAAATATTCAGACATTTTTACATTTTGGTAGGTCATTTTGATGATCATTTAATTATGTTGAATGCAGAGTACTTAACTGCAGATTCATTACTACTATTGATAATGATAATATTTTCTCTTGTTTTTAACCAGCCGTTGATGAATTTCTTACACTTTTTCTATTTCAGATTGTCTGCTATATCTACTTCACAAGAATCATAGTGTACTTATTAAGCGTAAGTAAAATATTATAAATAAATTATTGCATCTTGAAATTCATGATTAAGGTATCACCAGATAATCTTGGTAATTTTCACATTAAATGTGATCAACGCTTGTCGTGACTGTCATTGCATTCTTGTTACACTCAGAGTAATACACCTAGGAATTCTCATTATGACAATTTCATGCTGCTTTTTTGTAAACTATTTGAAGCATTTGAGTGCATGATTTATCACTGATATTAGAAATATCTTTCAACCAGGGGTTGCCAATAATAGCACCTATTCCTATTAATGGCAACATAGGCATCACCTCTCACCAACTTTGTTTGATTATGTTTATTACGGTATTCTTGTGCTTTTGTACATAAAAAGGAGAAGAAAAAGTCTCTGGCCATTTGTGTGTCCGATTTAGGTGACTCCTGAGCGTTTTTGATAATTTCTGCTGTGTTATATTGTTTTGCACTAAAGTTCTTTTCTTTTTGCGACTTCAGATTACAGTTCCATTCCAATATGAGTGGCTGGATGAGCTTTCAAGAGAGACCGCCACGTTAGTCTTTTTCATCGTGACGGGCTACAAGTTCCGACCCGCAAGCAACAACCCGTATCTGCAACTTGCTACAGAGGATGAGGAAGAGGAGATGGATGAAGTGTATGTTTTTTTTATTTATAATATTTATATCAAGCTTTTTATTTGTACATAAGTAGTGCAAGAAAAATTATGAATGAGGTATTGACATTAGGAAATTAAATTGATAGGTTAAAATGAAATAAATAAAAAATTTAATGTCGTCTATTGTAATGTTTTGGAGGTCAAAAGAACTTCGAAGCGTCCAGTTAGTTCTGAATTTGTTGTGCTCGGTGTAGATTTTAATTCTGGTCTATGGGCTGTTCCATTTAAAAAAAAGGGGGGGGGGGGGTGGGGGAGGGGAACAGATGTCCGGCCCCTCCTCCAATAAGATATTAAGAAAATACTGGTTAACCAACCCTCCCCATTTCTCTTTTGGCGAAATGATGTTTGCATTATTCCCTGTTAGTTCATGTTCTGGTCAAGGTAGCTAAGCATGAGTAAATTACACAAGAAATTGTTTGTAAGATGCTGAAATTATATATAATTAATAAATTTCTTAACTTATTGAATACCAGATTATTTGACAGATATGTGATTTTCAGCTTGAAATATTTGTTCATATGATGTAGCGTTATTAGTGAGTACTGGTGGTAATGTAGAGCTCAACTTCAGGGATCAAAATAAGTCGAGAACGATCGTGGAGGTTACTGTAATTTTTTTTCACGTGGACTACCGCCGTTCGCGACAAAATGCATAAAATATTTTGGTCACATCCTTTTATTAGTGAGTACTGGTGGTAATGTAGAGCTCAACTTCAGGGATCAAAATAAGTCGAGAACGATCGTGGAGGTTACTGTAATTTTTTTTCACGTGGACTATCGCCGTTCGCGACAAAATGCATAAAATATTTTGGTCACATCCTTTTATTAGTGAGTACTGGTGGTAATGTAGAGCTCAACTTCAGGGATCAAAATAAGTCGAGAACGATTGTGGAGGTTACTGTAATTTTTTTTTCACGTGGACTATCACCATTCGCGACAAAATGCATAAAATATTTTGGTCACAACAGTTGCCACTAGGGTAGGTTACCACATCAATATTTATGGTAACAGGAAAGTGGGTTACCATTGTTGAACCTTATTTCAATCCCTGAACTTGTCTGATTGAGCACATGAGAGTGATGTGACAATATAATTAATGATGAGAACAATCTTCTTTTCTATTTTATAACAGTGTCACTCAAATTATTTTTATCTTATTACAGTGTCACTGAAGTCGGAGCGTACGAGAATCTGAAGAAGGTCAACCATCGAGGCGGAAACAAGGATGGGTCTACTCAACTGGCGAAAAGAGAAGCCAGTCTCGAGTACGATTAATCATCTCAATGTACCTAGCGGGATATTGAACTTGTGAATTCCACTTTGCTTCTATACAAGACTTAGTGTTTTATCTCATTGAATATGTATTAACTGATTTAACTTATATGAATGTCAATGAAGGTGATAAGGTCATACATTATTTGTTTGAATTTGGTTACTATTAAATTTTGTATTTGTTGTGTTGTACACCTGTATTTCGAAAACTTGGTATAATCACACCACTATATTCTTTGTTTGCACAATGGAAATTTTCTATTGGCTATATTTTGCATTTCATCTGTGTGTATTTATGCCGTTTAATTAGTTTATTGGACAAATGGACCGAATTATTTTAATGAATCTGAGATCAGCAATATTTTCTTTTTTCAAAAGTTTAAAGTTCGTTCTTTAATAACTAAGAAAATAGCCAGTCAATTTCTCAATTGATATTTGATGTATTAATAAAATACTCATAAAAGCTGTTTAATTATTGTGTTATCAGTGGAAATGTACAGGGGAGGTATATTGTCAAGTTTTGTAACATTTATTTGTGGCATCATGTGACTTGTTTTAATTGATCCTAGGTTTGTTATGTGTAATCTAGGTTGCAGATGTTTGCAATAGGATTAATAAGTCTAGTCATGAACTTTTAAATCAGTTGAAATGGACAGACAAGCCAAAAATAAATAAAAAATTCAATTTTTGGTTTGGGTAGATGCTAATTTCTCTGGTAATTTCCGGGTATTTTGTTTTTTATTTAATGTTAGATGTAAATATTTGGAATGATATAATCTGTGTACTTACACAAAGAATAATAATAAGCATATTTTATTGCATTATAATGTTTATATATATAACCAGAAAAAGATTTATCATAATAACTGCTTGAAAACTTGACAAATGTAATCAATTACTTTGGCTGAACTATGTAGCATATTGCAATTTAGATATAAATATGATATAAACATGTACTGAATTTTCTTTCCGACACCTGGGGATATGAAGTTTTTAACCTCATGCTGCTCTTTATTGTTGTCATAACGATTTATTTTCAATGTTTAATATTATAGGCTGAACCCAATTTCCATGTTTCCATTCCGTCGATGTGATAGCAATTAACATTAGTTGTCAAATTGCTTTTAATATGTATTATTATCGCTTATGCTTGATTCTGTACATGGGGATTCTTTTCAATGCATGGAATCTTGGCTGCTGCGATATTTTAATTTATTTAGGATGAGGCTAATCTTACAGCATCAATGTATTAATTAATTATCTTCATCATTAATTATCATTAATTGCAAAGGTGGCTTTGGGAAAGACTGGTTAATTGTTTTTTGAAGAATTTTGGGTTTTCATTGTCACCGATTTTCAGAGTATAAGAGATTGAACATCTTACAAGCATAGTTATTGCACTTGTTTTATTGCTTGCTTTATTGCATAAATTGGCCTTTGAGAAACTTTGGTGTTAGCTTTTTAACAACTCAGGACAAGAGTGAGACTAACTTTGCCATAGCATAGAAAGAAGACAAGCTTATTTATGCACGGTGTTTACCATAACCATGTGTCTCAGTTTAAGAAATTTTGAACAAGGCAGGAAATAGCTATACCATTTCTCATCGTAGGTTGTCAAAAATTATTGTGCACATATTATTAAAAAACAATGATATTGCCGTGAGATCTAGCAAGTATAATTACCATTTTATGGGTTATGCCTGATATTAATTGCATCAGTTGCTACATCTAGAATTTCAATAAAACCTATTTTGCACACTCTTTTTTTACTTTATATGGTGTGACAGCAACAGTATTGGGGTATAATTATTGCCTTGGAACAACATCATTGCAGCCCTGTGTGCATGCTAAGCCCTAGTCTGTTTGGAACTTGTGACTTAGGGTACTAAACTAGATGAGAATCTTAATGGGGTTTAAATCTACCTTAACCCCATGTAAAGCCCAAAATTGAAAAAAGGCCCGATTGTTATATATCGAGCAAAAGCATCATTAAAAATTGATTTGATAGAAGTAGGCGTTCCCAATTTCGGTAATTAAAATTTTAAGACGTATTGTTGGCTACTAGCAGACTCTGCTACTAGCATCTCACTCCTATCACTCGACAATCACTTTAGTTAATTAGTTTCTATGGTTACGTTCGATAAGCCATCTTTTAGGCTTGGGAGTGGTTGTGTTTCCTCAGTCTTTCTGCATCAACTTCAGTATTTCTGGTCTCTGTTTTTGTGTATAATCATATGAAATATATCAAATAAAAGATATTACAAAAAAATTTGAAGAATGCTTGGTATTTTTTAAAGCTTTTGCTTTTTATTTAGCACACTTGCAGAAGAGTAGTAAACAATTTTCTGATTTTATTCTTTAAGTACTTCAATGCATAGTGCCATGTCAATTATAACTGTCAACTCCTAACCCCTGGGATAAATGTGCATTGTAAGTTGTGGGTGTCGTGGTCAGGTGGGGAGTGGTGGCCTAACTCGGTGGTACATGTAGTGTGCTGGGCTTCCGGTTCAATTCAATTACGGTTGTGCGGAAGTTGGATGGCTGTTTCATCCATTTATCTCATCGCCATGGTCCCTGCCTGTCCTAATTAGCCCAACAGGTGCAGAAATACATGACGTGAAGCCCTCATCACCTACCCATCTTGTGGTTAGGTGGATAAGGTGGACTTTCATTTGCCATATATGGGTTAAACCCAGCTGCTCAATGGAAGAACTAAGCAGGTCGGTCTTCCTTGAACTCTGGCTTCACTGCACCCAGGTGCAAATGGGTACTTGGCTACAGGCAGAGATAGTGTGCTTGACCCAAGGAGCGTTGTAATGGCTGCATACTGGGTGTATACTCACCAGGGAGTTGAGAAAGGCTCAAGCTTTAACAGGATAGCCAAGGGCATAAAATGAAAATATTACACATTTTCCATTGAAAGCACATCAGTACTAGTATAATGTAAGTCCCTGGTCGATATGTGATATATATTTATATTACCTCACTCGTGGACAGATTCAGACAGATTGGCTTCAGAATTTACTCAGTGCAAACGCCACTATAGAATTCTGGCCAATCTGTCCACTGGTGGGGAATATATACCACATAACCATTGGGTCTTATTATACAATGTACATGCACAGGCGTTTGCCAACGTGATAGCACGGTGTCAGCTCTTAGCGGTAAACACTTTACTAATAATATATATTATGCTACATACTGTCTTCTTAAACAGTAATGTTTACCGCTAAGAGCTGACACCACGCTATCACGTTGGCGAATGCCTGTGGTACATGCGATGTATATCAAGTAGTAACAGACTACCTCGACATGCAATTACTATTTTAATAAGAACAGTAGTTTATTCAAGTTTGAAAATTTTATTAGAACAGCATGTCATAGTTTTATATGTTGTGCAAAAGTGATGAGCAACACACAGGTAATACAACCATTGTTTTGTTGGAAGCATCATCTTCCTGAAGCAAGCCACACACCTCCACACAGTGGCTATGACGTGTACCCTGCTATAAATGGGCTTAATTATCTGGTTTATGGCTAGCCAGTTTGATTGGTTGCGAAGATCTGTCGATCGCCAAATGAGCGGTTATCTTTCTGAAATGTATCTATATTTAGCGCAGCAACGTGGTCTGCATTGACCGTTGAGTCTTTTGAAAAAGTTGGTGCGTCGCTTGCATTGGGTGACCTACTTAGTCACGCACCGTGATGCGTGTATTTACCACTAGAGGGCCGCGTGGAAAAAAAACAATGATATTGCCGTGAGATCTAGCAAGGGCTTCGGAGCTGGTTGGAGGAATGGGCCATTGCTTTAGGAAGATGTGGCAGCTTGTGCAGAAATGTTTAATTCAGACAATATGTTACTTCAAAAAATAGTTTTAAAATATTCACTTCATGCTGCATAATGTTTATGTAAAATTTTTGCACAGATGATATTATCAAACGACGAACACACAATTCTTGCGAGCACAATAACCGCATTAACAATTTTTCACTCAGAAACAATGAAACAAATATTGCAAAAAATAACTTGGTGCAAAGACAACACCATTTAAAGATAAAAGTTACATTGGATAACAGCTTCCCTGAGGCATTCACTGTCAATGATACCATTCATTGAATAATAGTTTGTTCAATAATTACATGCATTGTATACCCAGGAACATCTTCAAATCATAATTCCAATTATATGATATCATGTCACATGTAACCAATGAGGTTATTTAGTGCAGGTAAACAACAAACACCTGCAAAGTTTGGAAATTTAGAATATTTTGGTGCAATGTCAAGGCAGAATTACTTGACAAATAGACACTCTGGTAATTATCTAAAAAAACTTTCAACACTGTATACTTTAATTACTGTTCCTTAGTGTACAATCTCAAATACATCTCCTGCACACAACAATAAACCCTGCATAATACACTTTGGCAATACATCATGAGAATGAAATATAACATCAACTAATAAATGTAAATAACATGGTAATTGCATATCAGATATTCATCTACTCAAGCTTTGAAGAAAAGATTAAAAAGCGAAAATATAGAATTGTAAAATATTGCTATCAGTTACACCAGGTCGCCATTCAGCAGTATTAACAAATTCAAAACAATTCACTGGATCGTCCATAACTTATAGATGGTTCAAGATGATCCTTTGAAGATATTCACCTTTCCTTCTTCAGCAAGTTCATAGACCCTGAAAAAATCAACACAACACTCCAGACATGCTGTATTTGCAGGAAGAAAAAGAAAATCCATTACTTGTCCCTTAACACTATCACTCGTGTTTCTGTTAATCACGTATAAATGATTTAAACGAGCGTCTGCAGGGCGACTGTTGAATGCATGGCAGACATGTCCGTCGGGTGTTGGGCGAGTGGTCCACGTGTAATGAGGAGAGGGCTTTTGATGGGCACGGTGCCAGTGTGGACGGTCGATGGTAGAACGACGGGCGGGCCACTGAGGTCCGCCCAGCGTTCCACGGGCTGTACGAGAGTGGATGGCAAGTATACACAAATGGACAGCCTCCCCTGTGTAGCGCGAGTGAGCACCAGTGGCTGCTAGTGGCCGCTAGTGGCCGCAAATGGCCACAACGTCCGTAGATCACTTACCAACCACTCGCCAACTGCTCACTGAGTGACTCCCGTAAAAAGTTAAACAATTTAACTCGTCGAACATCCGCAAAATTTATTTTAAATGCTTAAAGATTTTTGCCCTCTCCATGGATATTCACAAGTGATCTGGAGGGACTATGAGCGTTCTACGGAATAGCATGAGTATCCGTACATTGCTCACCGATGAATCATGTACAAACAAGGATAAGCACAATTAACAACTTTTCGTCATCCACGCTCACTCGCCATCACCACTCGTGACAGTGTGAACGCCCCTTTACACTACATGTTTTTCATTGCTAATCTTAAAAAGTATGGTATATATGACTATGATATGTGAAAATGTGTGACTGTTCCAGTTGTTTAATATTAATATGGCCATTCAATGGCATTTTCAACATTGGGAATACATTCAAAACTATTTCTCCTGCACATTATATAATTCTATACTTATTCAAACATAAAATATGAACAATATAGGACTACTTTTTACTAATCATAAATTGATAGAGCCACCAGCGAGACAGTCAAAACCCGTTTTAATGGCGTAATCATACAATCAGGTCACTAAGTGCAGCTGATGATATCAACAAATTATGGTTTGGACCCTCGGCCAATGTTAATTAAGAAACACCCATTTTTGGCAATACTAAAACTTCGGGAAACTTCAATGAGTAACTTTACTTATCACCTGTCATAAATGACTCCTTGTACGCCCATCTCCTTCAAGCGTCGAATGTTAGCCTTGTTGTTATTTTCTTTACCCCAACAAAAGACAGCAAGGTTGCGTCCTCTTGCAGCACTGACCAGGCTCGGATCATTGAAGAAATCAATGCCGTTTGGGTTGATGCCCTGATCAAAACAAACACATCACAGATTAGATTATCTAGATTGGATTAGATTATCAGATCAGATTAGATTAGATAATTACTGGACTCGCGTACCACCGCCGCCATCCACCGGGCCTCTAATAGCCCTTGATATTCAGATCTTATATGGAGCGATTGCTACACAGAATGTACATGTTGGAATTTATTTGGTAAGATTTAATTTTAATGAACTTCACAAATATAAAGCAAGTCTGTCAATATTTCATATGGATACTTAAGATGAGCTGATCACCTGGTATCCACAAAGCCTATACATTTTATGCATAAATCTAAAAGGCAAATTCACTAAATAGTGAGCATGACTTCATAAAATACTGAACTTGTCTCCGCTGCTAAAGGGGTAATAATATAGAACTGGCTTAGCCAGCGAGTTCACCAGATATCATGGGGAGCAATAGTTTTAATGGAAGAGCGCATACTTGTAACATACAATAATTAAAAAAAGTCTCTCACCAATAGTTCCTCAGAGACAGCGAAGTTGATAGCGGACTGAACATCCCAAGTCCTTCTGTCCAAGTATGGGTCATAGCCAGAAGCTGGGCCTGAGCACAGAAACACGACTGGGTACCTATTTTGCTTCAGTTTTATCCTGAAATCAGTTGTATGAATGACAAGTAACATCACATTCTTCTGACGTAATTACCTGATGTATTATTATAAGCAAGAAATTATGAGTTTCCATGTAAAATAACATTCACGTCTTCAATTCAAAGCCGATTATTTTCTGAAGAAATTCAACTGGTATTAGCGCTCCTTAAATTAATTTTGGTATTAGCTTGTCACGTTCTGTATCTACATTAACTTTTTTCACAAAATTGTGTTGTGAGGTCCATGTCACAAAATATGGCTGAATGTAACTTATAGTTTTTTGAGGGTGTTTCAACCGTATTTGGACTTGGTTCAAAGTTATCATGCACTCTTTCAATCGTTAGTTTAGCATCATGGTAGGTCAAATTTTTACTACGGTCAAATACAACTTACATAGAACAGACATCAGCATCAAAGCATGAAAAAACAATTCGACGATTGCCACAATAATGCAAAACTTCTTTCAGTATTATATCGAGATAAGAATTGCGTTCCTGAAACTGTTTTACACCATCTTCTGTAGAGCCATCCTGAAAAGATAAAATAATTTCCAACAGTCAGAAAATTGACAGAGTCATCAATAAAGCAAATTAAGTTAAATATATCCAGCATGTAATAGAGTCTTTTCACTGAACAGCCCTGAATTCAGCAGGACATAAGTCTTTCCTCTCCTCTTATTACGTAATAACTAACTGATTCAATAAATATAACTTTCTCAGAAAAATGACAAACATCAACTAAATGATGAAGTGTCAAATATACATTAAAATGCATTAAAAATACTGCTGCTTGGATGCACTTTGCTTCAGCCAATCACAGCCTAGGGCTGGAACTTTTTCAGCCAATAGAATTGCAGTATTCTGTTTTAGCCACCTGGTGGAAATACAGAGAACCTTCAGTGAAAATCCACTATTGCATAACAATATGGAAATTATTTTATATTTTTAACAAAATTTGCTTCACCTTCATTTTCTGTGGGTACTTAATTTCAACATTAAAGCCAATGTAAGGTTCGACCTTCTCAAAACAATCTCTCAGAGTAGGAAATGCCTGTGCTTCCATTGGCTCTTCTTGGTCGGCACCACCTATAAGTCAAAAGAGACTTGTCAGCCATCGCAAGATATGTTGCATTTCTGCATACTGTGAGTGGTTGTCCGGCATAAAAACAATGAAGGCCATCTCTATATGAGTAACGAGGCAACAGAACAGCAAAAAGGAATGGGGTATAGTGCAGTATACCGGACCCAAATGTATGGCCTTATTTGGCATCCATGAATGTTAAAAAAATATCACTATTTTTAGCCAAAATTTGTTCTGGCACAGAAGAGGAATAATATTGGCCGTGTAAAAGTGTAAACCGGTGCTGTATAAACTGTTTTATATGTTTTATACATATTTGTTCTTATATCTGTTTTTATTGTACTTTTTATACTGGGCCACATGAAAACCCTTGATTTCTTGGATGTGTTAACCAGCCTAAATATTTTTAAGTAAAAAAAAAAAATAGAGCTTTAGGAAGTTGTTAAATGCGAATTTTACATTTGGATGCACTGTTAAAAAACATAATAGATACATAAATAAAAAATATAAAATATTTAACAGAAGTGATCTGAACCCACCTGGATGTTTGGTACCCTTTACAGAAAGATGATCAAGCTAAAAGAATAAGGAATAAATCAGTAATAATACTAACTACATCAGTGACTCAGCATGGAACACCTCTTCTATACATTTTATAATTATTTATATAGCCCAAGTAACAAATAAAACATCACTAGTACTCACCTTTAAAGCTTGTAGCTGCGAAAAAGTCAGGTCCGTGACTTGCATTGGATGGTACTCCAGATCTTGATTCCCTTTCTGAAAAAAAATCAATATTACAATGAATGATAATATTAACTATTAATTATTATTAGTTTTTTTGAGAAAACATAACTATAGACATCTCAACTTAATAGGTAAAATAAAATATATGTAGCATTCGTTCATTTGCTAAAAACTTTTTTTTTAATAAATAAATCCATACAAACCTTTTTCAAAGATGAACAAGTCATGAAATCATGGTAAATAACAGGCACATTGTCTGCACTTAGTTGAACATCAAATTCTACATAATCTGCCCCCTAAGGAAAAAAATACAATCATGGAATAATTGACCTACATACATATATATATATATTCAATATTATGCAGTTAAAAATATTTTAAGATGAAGCAAAAACTTAACAGAATGATAAAGTAAAATTTCATTCTATCCCGCAATCAGCAACTAGATGCTTATCAAGAAGAGTGAGTTAATTTTCTTGAGCACACTCCACAGCGAATACTGACTGCTTATCATGCTTATTTTTGGTGAAGAAATACTTCCAGATAAACCTACATAAACAAAATTCACACCGTGTGGATTTCGAGCATTTAATTAAAATATGACTTCACTTACATTGTTCCCGGCACCAGACAGCGAGGCCAAAGAATTCTCACGAACTAAGGCTCGTCTGTAAATTAAATTGTTATTGAGTTTTATGAAAAAGCCACTACGGACAGCAGAGCATTTTATAATCCGAGCTTTTAAAATGTGTCTGTGAAAGACAACACTATCGTCTTTGATACATTAATAAATCAGCAGCACGTCAGCTGTTTCTACACATGAATCACATGGCAAATGTCATTCCTAACCATTTTGTGATATACAAATATACCTACATTCCAGAATGCGAGTTGCCCATGCCTCGATGACCGATGTCTAGTGAAGGTTGGGAGTAGTTCCAATATTGTGCATAGGAAATGGACATATCACAGTTGTAGTCGGGTATAGGTTTGATCACCAGATATTCCACTGAAATCATCAAAACATTCTAAATGACTAAACAGCACAAAAAAAGAATCATTTAACTTGGCACAAAAAAAGGAAGAATCATTTAACACAAAAAAAGTATGTGGAAAATGTAGAAATTGTTATTTCAAAGATAGCGTTAACATTTCCTCAGTAAGTCTTCCGAGTTTACAGAGACTTGTGAATCAATTGAAATAAAGTCAAACCCTGACGATCAACAAAAAAGGGAACATGCTTAGAATGAGATCATGCGCTATCTCGCAAAAGAGGTGCACATAATTAACTCAAGGCGCCATCTTTTGGCAACTCATGAAATACAGGAAATGAAATGGAATTACCAGTCAAATTGCCAATGAGGTTGCCAGAGTTATCAGTAATAGGCACAACTCTAGTCCCAAGAGCCTGTTCTGAAGACATTGGGACATGGTATGACGATCCAATATGTTTGTGAACTGCATGCGGTGGTTGCCTGTCATCATGGGAGAACACGTAAAATTTAAAGGCCTGAAAAAAATTAACAACAATTATAATAGTTGAGGCCATATCATTATAAAAAATGCCAGAGTAATTAAATAGATTTATAGAGGATACTACAGTAACACTGTACTATGCTCACATGACACATACATGTGTTTAACCTTTTGTTGCATTTCCCTGACTTACACATTCTTACAAAAGTATGAATACCAGAAGATATCTCATTCTCAAAGTTGGCAAACATTTGATGTCTTTGTGAAGATGAAAAATGTTCACCTTTCCAGCAGAAAAATTGTTTTTTGAATCCAGTATAATTATTATACAATTTCATATGCAAAAATTAAATAAAGTAGTTTCTGCCAACAAAGATCTTAACAACATTTACCAAATATTCTGGACAGAATGTCTGTGAACGGAACAGAATAAAGCTATCAGTCTCCACCAGGACACCACAAGACGGTTGTTCCTTAGGCTGGTCATTTACACCATCCAGGACCTACAACATGAATCAGAATCAGAATCAGAATCATTAATTTGCACAATTACAAGTACATATATGTAATATATATATATTTAATAATTGTGCTGGGGACCACCGAAAGAGGCTGGAGCCCCGCTGTCTGTGAAGACAGATGTTAAAGTTAATTGATTATAAAATTTCAGGTTTGTTTCTTGTGCAAAAAAATTATACCTTTACATTATTATATATATAGATTTTTATTGACAGCAAAATATCAAATTGATACATGTGTCATATATACAAACATAATTATAAACTCACAGAAACGAGTACAGGGAACTTGTCAGAAGAAGAATTTTCATTGTTATCCTCTTCACCACTGGCATGATTCTGAAATTTACTCGATATTTTACATACAACACTCAGGGAATTTCATATAGTTTAGCAAACCTGCGAATGCAATTTATTATCAATTATGACGACATCCTCCGTGTACAGCTTGTCATAGCTTAACTTGCGTACCACCAGGTGCAAGCCTTGTGCATTGTGCATTGTGCATTGTGCATTGTAGTATTGTATCAGTTTGTATACACGAATAGCCATCATGATGCTAGGAAAATAAAACTCAACCTCTTCAATTATCTACAAATAAAAATTTAATTTTTAATAAGGAGAACCATTTTGTCTTACCTCTCCCCCCTCCATATCGAGAGCAGCACACTTGATCCTGTACCGGAGTTCCTTGTGACTTTGTTTCCGCATACTAACTGGGTTACCATGGAAACGAATTTGCACTTCAGTTTGGCCATGTAACCATCCTTTGCTGATACTGGTGAGGCCACCTATCAAACACTATTATTGTCATTATTAGTGGTCTTCACGTTATTCATAATAAAATATCAACTGTTCCTAACTTTAATTCCTTTTGTAATGTTTCTTAAATAAATTGTAACAACATGGATTGCTATTGTTTCTAAACATAAATCCAATACAAATAGAGTCAGTGTACCATATTGCATGAAAACCTGCACCCTTATTCCACAACTGTTTAAATGTAATTTTTCACTATCATTGCCAAACTAAAAATCAAAATACAATTAATTTGTTTATGCATGTACCTTGGGCACCAGTAGTTTATTGGGGTTGAGGGTAATCACACAATTAGGTCTAACACGGAATTAGGTACACCTACTCTACATGTTGTGAACTTCAACATTGTTCAAGCTCTTTAAAATGACTTAATCTTACAGTCTGGGTGTCAGAAAACCTACATTATCAATATGATATTATATAATTTTCATATCGGCAAGACATCACTTTTGTTGCAGACAGCAAATATTCAATATTAAAAATAATTCATCATCTTGACATACATGGTATATGATTAAGATATTATGTGTCCTTACCATAGGTTCCAAAAACTGATTCATCGCTTTTTCCTTTAGTTTTGGCGTCTATAAGAAATTACGAATGGAATAAATAAGACTTGGGAACTATATTACATACAGGAATACAATGAAATGCATATATGTCTGTCAGTGTTCGACATAATATTGTCAATAAAAATTATATATATATATAGAGTGTTGAAAAAAAAAAGAAGCATTTATCATGAAATCAAGTAATATGTAATACCTCCAGAAACCCAGTTCCTAGGGGCTAGGTTGGTCTCCCAATGAGTGACAATGATTCCTTGAGAGCCATCAGTTTTACGTTGAAAATACCCCGTGAAATAACGGTACTTAAACTTGTTACTAGGTAGCTGGACCTTTTTGCTCCAAAGATTGCTGAAATCATACATTTTTGACTGTTTAATGTCCATATCAAAATATAGATCACATCAAAGACAGTGCAAGCACAATCTTCGATTTCATATAGCTAGATAACTATTGAACTCATGAGAACACACAAAAAATTTAGATCATGAATGATTCATGGAAAATTGGGAAATGAAACAATTACACAAATATGTATAAGCACTGACCACTATGATTAGTTTATCTGGATTTTAGGGCGCAATGGGTCACGGTTAACACTTTTTCCGAAAATTATCTCTTTTTATTTGACAAGTATTCAGACAAGAATGATCATCGACCATCATCGCCAACAAAAAATAATTAATTTTACGGCCTCTCAGCCAATCAGACATCTCGAATCGTCTAAATAAGCATACGCAAAACATCGGACAAGAGTTGCAACGCTAAAAACAGAACCAACCAAAGTTCATAGTGCTGACACCACTGACAGGCAGAGCTGCATAGTCATATGAGCTGATCTGTCTAAGCTTCAGACCTAGTAGCATTGAGAGATCTTGACATTGACATGGCAACATGACACTACTGATGGCAATATAATCCAATTTATCACAGTTAATTCGTCATAGCACTGTTATAAAAGCTCACCCATCATTGTTTGAAGAGTCTTTGACAACTTCAAGTTTCTGGGCTCCTTGGGGTGTCCAGTTTCCAAGTTCTGGGCAATCACCACTGACGAAGACACTCTCTCCGTCTCTGGTCTTTACGCTTATGGTGAATGTTGCTTCAAAAGCTTGCATTTTGCTTCCGAGCAATTGTTCGAAGCGCTGTTAAGCTTACTGTACATTAACTATAAAAAAAAATAGAAAATATCATGACACACAGATGTCCATCCTCATGATCCTTGCTTATCTGGATCACAACACTGCCTGAAAAACAACAATGTATATTTACATATTGTAATCATTTAGGACACACATGTATGTGACATTACAAATGTACATATAGACCCGAGCTGTACATTGTAAATTGCATAACACTAGACTTTATAAAACTGATATCACCACTGACAGTCTGTTTATAATCAATGCTAATCAGCAATAGCTGCGCCCGAGCATTGATCATGATCAGCAGTGATCATTTCAGTGAATCGTTCGTATTAATTTTATTCTGAAGCTTCACTGCATTAGTGCATAGAGGACTCAGTGCGTGGTGACCTGTACCTGTCACTGTTGTCAAGCTCATTATCAAGTGCAACAGATCAACTCAGCGCCCCGATTCAAGTGCAATTAACTCATTTTTGCCGTACATAACTTCCCTAATAGTTACTGTTGAAGTCAGTATACAAATTTTGAATACAACTGACCAAAAAACCTGCAAGTACAACCTACCAACTTCACCGTTATGCCGACTTTTCGACTTGACTGCCCTCTGTGGCGGTGAAGAGGAATTAATGTCATAGAATGCAGCGCCCCTATGTTTTCCAGAACACACTATATTCTGCAGTTATAAAGGGCAGCTTTTCGTACTGGTTTGCTGTAAATGAAACGTGCATTGTCAAGTCTTTTACTTCGGAAATTAAATTTTAAAACCTTTGTATGATATATATATATTTTTTTTTTTAACTTGTTACACGTGCACACTACATACACCCAATGGGAACAACACTGAGCTCAATACTCAAGTTCATTCAACACAAAACAAAGAAGCTTGGTAGACAAAATTTAATAGCCTAGAAAATACTTTTTGATTTGTATAATGTATATAATATATTGCATTGATCTGAACACAATGATACAAATGAGCATAGAAAAAATGACTTTGTGGAATATTGATAAAAGTAGTCAGTGATAACAGTTCATCCTTTATTGAGTCAATATAGGCCTATGTCACAATTCAGATTTGCCATCTTTTTCATTCGGCATTTTTGGAACAAGCACCAACTTCTTCATATTAACACCTTTCGGGGATGTGTGAGACCTAAATGTACTGGGGGAGGGAATACTGGAACTGTTACGAAGTTTGGGAGTGGACTCCCTGGAAAGAAGTGGACTACTGGCTCCTGAGGACATGTCCTGACTCCCTGTTCGATTCAGTCGAGGGAGTGACGTTGGTCTCTTCAGAGTTGGAAGTTTCCTTGATGTAGGAGTACTGGCAAGACTGGCAGAACCGTGTTGATGCTCATTATTCTCTTTTAACTTTTCAGCACCACAATTGCAGTCTTTGTCTAAGGTCCTTGGTTTACTTCTAATTTGAGACCCTGAACTCGGTGAGCTTAAATTCATTTGCACAAAATCCTCTTCAAATGTGGCGGCTTTTTTATTCTGAACAGGTGTACCTGGCCCATCACCAGTTTTGCTAGTTATTTTTGGAGATCCCGCATCATCTTTTTCATTTTGTGTTGGTAGAACAGGGAACATCATTTTCAGGTCATCCAGAGCTTTTTGCAGATAATCCTTTAGCTCATCCTGGTTAGAAACTTTCTCATCTCTCTCTTTCTGACACGATTGCTGAATCTTTTGCAGAGATTCATGGAATGCCTCACCATAAGCACTAAAGGCATCTTTGTTCGACTCTTTAGGCGTAAACAAATCAATTGCAGTGTCAATTTGTGCTGATTGTTCCTTGAAAGACTCCAAAAATTTCCGCAGGGATTCCTCGTCAGCATTTGCGGACAGTAATGAGTAATTTTCCAAAATGTTTTTTAGAGGTGTACAAAGTAGTTCGTAAGTTTCTTTTTCGAAGGAAGCATAGCCCTGCATTAGAGCCGATATCAGGGCTTCTGTGTAATCCATCTGTGCTTTGTATATAGCTTGATGCATGTGTATCTCTTGCTTAAGAGCATCAGCTTCCAGTGACTTTATCTGCAGGCTGTAGTTGACAGCTTTCATGACGGCTTCGATCATCACCTTCCCCTCCAAAGCTTTATTCTTTTGGAAGTTTGGCAAAGTAGCCAGAACTCTTTCACTGGTCAAGTCTTTGATGTGTGGACGGTTCAACAATGGCCAAGGTGCACTTGGCATGAGGACAGTTAAGATTAGAAGGTCTTGATTAACTTCCTCGAGCAATTTACACGCAGAAGCTACTTGTCCTCCAAGACTCTTGTAAACTGCAGTGTTGACATGAGCAAGATTGGCCGATGGCTGATCATGTATTAATATACTGTGTAATGATTTACTTATTGCAAACAATTGTCGGTACAACTGAGATAAGCGTGACTCTAGTTTGGCAACATGTTTCAAGTTGAGGTGATCAGTCTTGCCACTACAAACATCCAACAATGTCAAAGGTTTTGCGCAGTTTGATTTTATAAATCGATCAATCATTGCAACTGGGCAGGCTAATTTCTCTGTCGTGTTATTTTCAACATTTTTGTACAATTTAATCCTGCAAGACTCTACTGTCTGAATTATTTGCTCAACATCATTTTTTGTCAGGGTGATTTTATTTCCTGTTGTTGTTGTGCTAGATTGGTTCATATGACTTCTCAGACTGTCAGCTGTTGACGTTAAACAGTTCTCCGCCTCCATCATAATATGTGAGCGGCTGGATAAGGCCTCAGCAAATATCATGAGCTGTCTTTCTAATTGTATCAGCTGAGATTTGAGAAATGTCACTCTGCGTTCGTCATACTTCTCATGTTTACCCTCACACACCAGCTGATTGTAAAGAGTTGTGACACTTGCAAGTTCCTCTTTCAGGCGTCTGTTTTCTGTATCCAGACTCTTAATTCGGCACTCTGCTTCACTCAGACTCGCACTACTAGTCTCAAAGGCCATGATCATGAGATGAAAAGACAATGTAAATTCGAAGTTTTCCAATCAATCAAACGGGCACCTGCTACCCAAGAATCGCGCGCCACAGCTTCTCTGGCATGACTGCGCATCGCCGTTACCATGGTTAGCATTTACGGAGATGCTTCATGACTCCGTTCGGGATATATATATTTGGCAGCGGATCCAGGGGGGAGCACTGCCCAGAATTTTGCCATAGTACATACATTATGTATACTAAAGTGAGCATCAGTAAAGCGTGAATTTTAAACTAAACTTCCGCCCCCCCCCCCCCCCAACACAATTTTTCTCAGGCTAAGGCCCTGGTTTTTAGGGACTCGGCTTCACAGAATGCCTGACCTAACCACAACCGATTCGGAACGACCTTTATAGGAATTCTTGGAAGTTGACTTTTTTATAAACACGTTAGCATACCTTATTTCGTTATGCACAAGGAACGTTAAATTATTTTTTATAAATTCACGTTCGCTAGTTCATGCTTTCGTCTTTGCAACGCCCCCAGCAGTCACATGACGGTGGCGCCACTGTGCCTGTTCAGACTTTGTTGACGTTAAAAATGGAATAATTTGCTCCATTTGCTTTTTATGAATTGAAATCATGTGGATGTTAAATGTGTCAAATTGACAGAAATGAGGACTTGCCGGCACTATTCTGTGTCAATCTTATTATCCACTAGGGGCGTTGAAACGTCGCCAGAGCCCTCTTGTGAGTTTTGGCAGAACTAGGCGCCCATTACTGTCATGTATAATCAAGGAAACATGAGTTCAAAAATAGTGCAGAAATCGATGATAATTGGAAGAAATCAACCATATCTGAGCGCGATACAATAGAAAAAAGATATTTCTAAACCTAGAGCAGGTGTATTTCGAGTGGCAAATGTTTAAAAGGCTAGTTTCCACACAAGCAGAAATTCCATATTTTTTCATCTAAGATGTTGTAACCCTGTCCTGTGGACAGGGACTTGTAGCTAGACCTGACCCTGGTTCAAATGCATGAAAAATGTACAGGGCAATGTGAAAAATGCCTGTCGGATGTTATTATGCAAGGTATGTCGAAACAGAAACAACAGGAACAAACTCTTTCAGCTGAGGATGAGTGCTCTGTACAAGCCATAATGGACTTCAGAGACAATATAATTGATGACTTTTTTTTATTTTAATCAACAAATGGAACTTCTTAATTTTCTTTGTACAAAATAATGCATTTATGTTTAATTAATTTTTTGCATTTGATTCTTGGAATTGCTATGCCACAATGTGTGCATGAAATAAATATCTATATATAAATTACCAAAATTGTGAAACCATGTGCAAGATTTATAACCAAAAACGTCATTTAAGATTCATTTCTTCACCAAGAAACAAAATAAATCACCGACAAAATAGAAGTTATATGGTTCTCAAATTTCAAATTGGAGTCCACCAGGATGTCCAGATCATTTTCTTCTTGTATGGTACCAACTGTAGTAGAAGTTCTCTTGTTCCATCATGTTCTCTTGGGTCTGCTTTGTTCAAACAGATGAAGACTTTGAAGAGCCTCTTGCACTTCTCAGGATGGAATATCAGTAACCAAGTCTCAGACCAAAACTCTAGTGCATCAAGGTCTTTTTGAAAGTCGTCAGGCACACTCCCATTGTGTGACCAAATTCTATAGGCCCGTCATCAGCAAGCAGTAGAATTTCAGATTTTAATGCAGCCTGGCATATCATTGATATATATAACAAATAGATTGGGTCCAAAGACCGAACCCTGCGGTGTGCCAGTCGTGACGTTAAACCTTTTACTTATGTTTTAAAGATATTTTTTTTCTAGCCGATCAGAGGCCTTTAATTTCCTGGGTAGCTGGCTACCTTCTTATTATTTGTCTCCTGTGTTGTTCAATTATTAAATTAGCCGACTGAGGCCTGTGAGGCTGGCTAGCTATTATTTTATAAGCTATCATATTAAGCACGCCAAGAAATTGGAAAGATTCTGCATCAGATATACATTGAAATGTCAGGAGACCTACAACAACCAAGTAAGTCATGAAGGTACGTGATATTGCTACCTATAATATTAAATGGCTGTCTGTGATTATATATTATAGGTCTTATCTATCATAACCCATATAGTTTTCCAATGGAAAATACTGGGATTAGGAATTAATATGTAGGGAGTAAGAAATTAGAAGTAGGAAGTAAATATCTTTGAAGTAAGAGTAGAAAGTCATCAGAAGGAGTAGGAAGTAAGAAGTTGGAAGTAACTAAGAATTTATATGTTACCTCAAGGGCTTCGTAAATTGTTATCTTTTAATTAAAACTGATTAAAATTGGATTGTTTTCACTTAATAACACATTATCTTATTTCTTAGTCCATCAACTAGAATCACAATACAATAAAACAGGATTGCAAGCAATTCATTTTGCCTTATGCTTTATTACTTGACGTGGAATGCTTACAATACAGGTAGTAAATTAGGAGAAAGGCCCATCATGTCAGTTTACATAGATATAGATTTTCCTTTTAATGATTGATCAAACGGTTCCATTTAATTTGTTCATCTTAATATCCAGTAAAATAAGCAAGCCAACTAGTATGCCTCACTAATATGAGTTAAAATTATTTTTTATACATGAATCTATTGTTGGTCCTTATACATTGTGTAATGCTTCATTGCAATGAGTCGTCATCCGGGTATCAGTCCATAGAACAATAACTGTTGACGTCATAAGCACGTCATAACTATGACGTCATCAGCGTTATGACGTGCTACGTCAACAGGGTGACGTGTTATTTGAAGTCGTCCAGCGTGAACTGTCGTCGCTGCCTTCTTAGTCATCTGAAATAAACAAATACAAAGTTAAAAATAATGGGATTATATTATATTGAGTAGGAATGCATCACATTGGATTTTGGATTGGTCTTAAGGTATATAGGACCGTGAGCCATCGGAGTCACACATAATGATGAGATGATAAGGCTTGGACAGTCAACAAAATGTTGGACATCTGAAAATTCAAACTTGCTTCAGGGGCGGATGCAGAAATTGGTGAAAAGGGGGGGGGGGATGGAGATAATTGATTTGCTGGCGCCATTTTAACATTTTTTTTTACCTTTCTCCCTTTTTTTCAAAAAGGGGGGGGGGGGCGCACGCCCCCCTACGCCCCCCTGGATCCGCTCCTGTGCTTTGGGATGTGACAATAGTCATCAATCTAGTTGAGCTTTTAGAACCCAATACCTCTAGAAAGTGTTGTTTTGTTTCCCCACTGGACCACTTATATATGTTATGTAGTGTTAGGGGTATCCCTACTAGCACTCGACTAGTGGGAACTCCCATTTACTAATAAGGCTTTAGCTCAAGGGGAAGAGGTATTGGTTAGTTTGCAATACAACATGGCCGATAAACGGGTTGAGGGAGTGAATCTTGCCCCGGCAAGCAGTTTTATCTGCATTGGCCAACAGCTCCAATTGTACAGAATACAGATAAAGGACTGTGCAGTTAGCCTTAACTAAACAGAGGCATGTCTTGTAGTGACAGTGCCATAGATAGAAAATCCCGGAGCAACCGCCTTGTCAACATGTGCTTGGCACGTGGGAGCTTCCCTTTAGCTCATGCGGCAGTGGCAATAGTCAAGATAACTCACAAAATAAATGGAGATTAATAACCCTGTATTGGCCTCAAGAAGACAACTTCAATGTTGAAAGATGAAAAAACCTAGTTATTGCAATACTATCAGTAGTTTAAAATTCTGACCTCTAGTTAATTAGATCAGCCAAACCACAATACTCCCGAGTCCTTGCTAGCATAGGAGAGGTAATTGCTAATTGGATTGTATTACTACATCCTCGCTTTGAATGGTACTCACACTGCCTACTCCTGGTCATGGAGGACACGATTCTGCACCATTTAGTGTGGTAACCTTTCCAACAAAGCTTTTTAATCAAATGAGTCAGTCAACAATCTCTCTTGTCCCTAGTGCTTACAATGGTCGTATTACTTCAGTATACACAGTATACATTGAGCCTTTGGCAAATGAAGCCTGTAATTTTGGACCTTTAAAAAGAGAACTGTGTAATGGAGCCTGGGAGGTCTGGTGCATATCTACAGCTTTACACATTCTATTCTATTCTATTCTATATTATTCTATTCTATTCTATTCACATGTTTTCAGCTAGTCAATTCAGGTTTACATTACATTAATTGAGTTGTTTGTTCCAATTGAACTGATGGTGAAAAGTGTGCTCCAGTTTGTTCATGTTGCGGCCAATATATTAGACTACGCGATGGCCGCAGCAGCCGTAAGTGTCTTAGATGCAACAAAATGGGCTAGGCGCGAAGTTGCTGTGGGATTTTGTCACATGAGTAGCCTCAGGCATATACAGCAGGTCTTTGTACCTATTTGTGGAAGATATGCTGAGATAGCCCAAAGTGGGATGGATTAGACCTAAACAAATTATTCTCTAAGTATAAGTCAAAGCATTCCTATTTATTGCCCATGAGTGTTCCTACTTTTAATTGGTGAGATGAGAGGAGGATTCTATGTAAATGACATAATTCTCAGGTTTAGTTCATGAATTAAGATTGTTCAGTGACAATTCGAACAGGCAACTTTCATTCGAGCAGGTTGCAGCCTGAACTGCTCATGGTATCTAGAATAAAGTATCTTTTGAAATCGACCCTTTTTTAAAATTTGGCTCATCGATGATTATGAACAGTCTAATTACTGCACTTCATAACAATTGTCATATGTGAGTAATGTGATAGCTGCATGGCAAAAAGCTGACATGTTAAGCATGATAAATAATTAAATTGCAACGTGCTTTTTAGGAAGAGTGATTACTTGCTTTCACATGATAGATGTAGGCTTAATGGAATGGTAACAGTTATTTAGGGGACACCCGGAAAGCACTAGACGGAGCTAATGTTGCTTGTCACGCCATCTCGTGGGAGACGTAAGAATAACTGACATGCAAGGTTCTTTTCTTTCGAGATCACACTTCTTAAGCCAGAGACAGCTATTCCGGTGTGTGGGTTGTTTCCTGAGTCTTTTAATGAAGTTTTGAGATGTTGTAATCTGTCATTGTCAGTAAATCTGCATCATATCCTGCATAATTGATGTGGGCATTTAACTTAGATGTCATTTCAAATGAATGATTATGTAGGTCCATGCTTTTAAATGTTTTCGAGTAGGTGTGAACTGTGAGTATTTGGAGAATAATAAATAAAATAAATAAAGAGTCTTTAATCAGCTTTCTACAGGTTTCCTTGATTATACATGACAGTAATGGGCGCCTAGTTCTGCCAAAACTCACAAGAGGGCTCTGGCGACGTTTCAACGCCCCTAGTGGATAATAAGATTGACACAGAATAGTGCCGGCAAGTCCTCATTTCTGTCAATTTGACATTTAACATCCACATTCTGCGTGAGTTAAAGATTTATTTTAGACACGTAATCTGCAGCACTATGAGGCTAGCCCAGTAATATTAAATGATTTCACCTCAACCATATTACAAGGAGGTTGATGTGAGCTCTCTTTCAATTTGTATGGCATCTTAGAAAGAAAAAAGTTAGTGCAAACACCCACCATGAGCTAGGCTATCATTGCATGGAGTGTTGTTTTTGTATCAAGGAGCTCACATATGACCTGAGTTTTCAATGCAATCAACCAATGGTCATTTTTGTGATGTCACTAACTGACCATTAAATTATATACATGGTCATTGTGACATGATCACAATAGCTGAGGATTATGTCATACTAACCATTGCACTGAGACAGACAGAGGTCATATGTTCTGATGGCTGAGATGTGATCAGAGACAATTATTGGCTAGATGGTAAACTTGTATATATATCAACTCGTATGTTAATCGCACGGTCAGTCTTATACAAGCCAGACTGAGCTAAGCCTCCACTTAAACACCCTGTCACTAAGCCAAACAATATAGCTAACTAAATGCTTGTAAATGCTCAGATAGGATCGATAGAGCGATAGATCGATAGAGTGATAGAGCGATAGAGCGATAGATCGATAGATCGATAGATCGATAGATCGATAGATCTGGGAAGTGCAGCCCTCTAAGGCAAGTTCTCGCCGCTATCGAGGGTTGATTGATGAGGTGAGAGAGAGGAGGAGTCCACCCATGTTACACATTCACCCCATGGGTGGGATCTTTTACTTGCCTCAGCATAGATATTGAGTGCAAGGGACCCCCAATTTAACGTCTCATCCAAACGACATCCAGCTGGGATTATACTCATGAAAGGTGCCCAGGCCTGGGATTGAACCCCGGATAACCACATTATAACTAGTATTCAATTAACACAAATCGCATTTGTAATTTGGCCAAAAGCAAAACGCCGGGCAGTGTTTCCAGGAAGGGATGGCTTGGTTAAGCCTGTTGCTGGACAGCAACAGCTGAACGTGTTTTATGAATAGTACTATACATAGTGTACAATGCTTGACATCTATCATGTCATCCACCTGCTGCAGAGGACCAGAATGACACTGATTCAGCGAACACAGGAGAGCTGGTTCCCGGTCACTCACATTGCACATGCAGTATATTTCAGAAGGTAATTGATGTCACTGTGGTTGCATACAAAAGAATGCATTAGGACACAAGATATGCAGAAGAATTGTCAGATGGTGTCTCCACATGACCTGCTCACAAAAGAGAAATTTTTCTAGCAAGTTTCAAATGTCCGGCGTTTTGCTATTTGCCAATTGTTGTCACTCTCATAATTGTTGGCCAAAAAGTGGTTCCAGCAACCAAATGTACTCCCACTCATCCCCACATGACATGAACACATTACAATAAGACTGGGATTAGAAAGCTTGAGTTGCACATGTGACTTTACTGATAATTAGTTTTCTTACATTGTGTGTATTTTCATTGTCATCTTATTTGGCTATGACAAAAAAAACTAATTTAGCATATTAAAAAAAAAACCATTGTTGGGGAAGGGAAAGGTCATTCTTGACGTTGTCTAGCTGTTAAGAAATTCATATACTTTTAACTTAAACTAAAATTCTAGTCAGACAGATTGCAGTACGGAATCCTCATTAAAGATCTCCGAGATTCAAGATTCAATATTTTATTGACCATATAATCGTTAATACATGTACATAATCATTATTAATAAATGCAGATCTATCAGGCAGCCTGATGCCAAAAGCATATGAAGATTTCATCAATAAATTGTTTTTTCATCAATACATTTTTTTGTACAATAATCATAACTAATTAATTATAATATGGCGTTTAGATGCTCACATATTGTGTATCACAGTACAGTTCTCATTAGGTCATTGATGATTGCCATTAACAATGGGTCAAATATGAATTACACAAAAAGTCTAATTTTTGGTTTTATTGTATAAACAGTGCAATATTAAAATAATGAATAAATAATTTAGAAAAAAAATAAGAAGTTAAAATGGCTGGTTTCATATCGAAGGTTTGACCATGGTTATTAAGGGGGTGGGGAACTAGCTCAGTGGTAGCGCGCTGAGCTTTCAACCACTGGGTTCAATTCCCTGTTGAGCCTATGTTGGATGGCTGTTTCATCCTTCGTCTCATTGCCATGGTCCCTACCGGTCCTAATTAGCCCATAAGGTGCAGAAATACAGGACGTAAAGCCCTAATCCACCACCACCACCATGGTTATTAAGTAATAGAACAAATATTCTAATATGTGTTCCCAGGATGTTGCAATACATCATCCTCTAGTATTTCCATCGAAGTGTTGCATTAAGCAAATCCAGTGTGGGTTGGTGTTACTGTATGAGCCTAGCATCCAATGGCTACCCACACAATGTCCCCAAATCGTGCACACAGTAATGTGAGGAGACATTGAAGACATACAGGCAATCAAATATTGTAAAGAGAAATCTTTTCACTGGAAAACCTTTCACTTGTAGGTGGCAGTGCCTCAAGTAATTCATGGCCCAATGATGATACCTATTGTAAGTCCAGTGGAAAGTTTTATCTAAAATATAGTCATATAGATGCCTGGATATTTAGCTATATAAGGATGTCATTACCTGTTAGAAATGCATCAGTGGTGAAAGGCACAGCATTATCTGATATCCTCATGGGACTGCAGTTGCAGATCCAATTTCAGGCATCACCTTAACTCTGTTAGATGCCATCTACATGAGACACTTTTTTTTTTTTTTAATTTGCCAATTTCAAGTAAGTAAGTTCGGAGACTGAAACCCCTGGGTAGAGGTGTACTGATCCAGGAATTTACCTAACCGATACCGATACTGATACTGCTCTGCAGTATCGATACCAATACGATACCAATACCTACACTAAAGCTGCCAGCAGAGGCAGGGGCCCTGTGGGCTTACGGGTCTCAACAGACTTAACAAGCTTTACAATAACAACTGTGTGGGTGGGGGCCTAGCTCAGTGGTAGCTCACTGGGCTTCCAACCACTGCGTCCCAGGTTCAATTCCCGGTCGAGCCTAAGTTGGATGGCTGTTTCATCCTTTGTCTCATTGCCATGGTCTCTGCCTTTCCTAATTAGCCCATCAGGTGCAGAAATATAGGATGTAAAGCCCTAAGCCACCACCACCACCACCACAATAACATTTGTGGGTTACTAAAACCACAATGCATCATTATGTTGATATATTAGAACAGTTAAGAGTAGCAATACAAAAGTTTTACATATATATAATTATATACATATTAACATCATTGCTTAGAATTGAAATACACTGCTTGGAGAAGACAGGGGGGGGGGGGGGTTTAAGTCATTAACATTTTCAGAATTTTTGAAATTGACAGACAACTGATTCCAGTAATAAGGAACTTGAAATTTGATGCAATGTTTTAAATTAAAAAAATTTTAAATTCTCGGAAAAGGCAAATTAAAATTGGATGAACTCCTAGTCTCGTACTGATGTTCACAATTCTTAGTATATTTGATGAATATAAGCATCTGAATATGATTTCAATCTAAATTTGTATTGGATCATCAGATCCAGCATCCTAGACAGAGGGCAAATCCATAACCCCTTTCTACAAGTGAAACGCCCCATAAACCTTTTTAACTGATTCAACCCCCAACTATAACACCTGGACAGGCCAATATAGCTATCAATCGATGTCAAATAAAATGACATTTTATGTAACAAGTTTGTCATTGTGTATGATTTTACTTAAAGGTGCACTGTCTGTCAAATTGGCACATTAAATTAATGATATAAATCAATACTGCCTTCTTGTCTCATGATATTTTACACCATTACATAACTACTTTAGCACAACAATTTAGTTTTAATTTACAATAAATAATATAAATATTAGTTTTTCATGCCATCAAAAACTCAATATGTAAACAAACCCAGTGATGATGTCACAATACAGAACAATGGTGATGATGTCATTTCCATTGTGTTTCCAATGTTTTGGTCTGGATTTTCTCTCAATGTATAATTTACTTTTAAGTAATTAATGTCTTATAAAATCATTAATTCACACAAATTTAGTATGCCTTGATTAATAAATGTAATTTTCAACTGTTTTGATAGCGTCTTAGAAAATTGCAAATTTGACAGACAGTGCAACTTTAAACATAATACAAGAAGAAGGTTGTTTTAGATCTATTTCAATTTGCATGACATCTTAGAAAGACAAAAAGTTAGTGCCAACACCCAACCTTGGTGTTGATGAAGCTTTTGACTGACTAATTGATGCCTCAAAAGAAAATCCAGATCGGAGATCACGATTTAGTGCTGTTCATCACCTTATGAAGGTCTGGTAACTTAATGAGTTGTAATGGTCCTTTTCATAGAAATAATTACTACCAGACTTTTAAGGTCATAGCCAAGTAATTGACGTTTGAAACAAAATGATAAATTACTTTTCCATTCAAACATGACGTAGTTATTACATGTAATTAAGGACTCTGATTCTTAAACCAAATGGTCTCTCATTTGGCAAAATCTTAATCATAAAACACAGTTTCTTCTCGGAGAATTAACATTGTTTGTTGTGAGAAGTAACATACACAAATACATATTTTATATTACGAACTGACCAACGCCTGTACCACCTGAGATAAAGAAGTACCCATTTTAGCCAAACACTGGTAAGCAAGATCATATTTTACACGCTACTATCACCATGATCACTACACAACATGCCTGTCCAGTGATGGGTAAACTCCTCAGTGTTGGTTCAACTTAACCGGGGCAAGAGTCAGACCAAGTACCCCTGATTCAACCCATTTCTGCACTATGCTACAACGTAAACTTTTCTCTGCCATTTGACCTAAAGGGAAGTTCCCACTAGCCAAGCACGTGGACAAGTAGCCTGAGAAATCTGATGTTCGCTTAGCTCTTATTTACTATCTGTTATATATGATCACCGCCAATGGCGGCTCACAATAAACGTCACAATATGAATAAGAGCTGACAGTGGCGTGTGGTCAGTCAGAGTTTCTCGGGCTAGTGGACAATGTGGTTGCTTCTGAGATCTTCTATCTATGGCACAAGACACGCCTGTTTAGTTGAGGTCAACTGCACAGTCCTTATTCTGTATTCTGTATAATTGGAGCTGTAGGAGTTCCCACAACTCAAGTAAGGTAGTTGTGCATCTTCTACATGCCACTATCGCTATAATATACATGACAAAGAAGTCAACAAGGCTTATATTCCATATTCTGATGTATAATTTCAGGGTATCATTTAAGGTGGCAGTACACACATGCATATTGGATGAAAAGAACTTGTTATGACAGAAGTCTGTGTTCTCCTGTGAATTATTGAAATTTTCTGTAATGCGTGTGCGTTGTTGTTCCAAATCAAATGAATTACAACAAAACCTATTTTATTTTTGTGTCGTTAATTAAATGTTCGTTTAAAGATTGAGAATTTAATTACGTATATCGTCATTTTCTCTGTGAAATTTAGCTTCTACAAAAAGCCGATATAGCCCTGTTTCTTGGAATACACCAGTATGAAATAATGCCTACAATTGCTTCTGAGTAGATAGCTTTGGTTATTCACCAAGATTCTGGTGAATCATGAGCTAAAATTTTACGTAACGATTGTGTTTTGCTAATTAGCGAAATTGCAGTTTGAAATTCTATATTTGCAATATAAAATTATCGCACAGTAAAAACAAAAGTTGAGAGTATATATCATAATTACATTTATTTGTTATTCCAAATTGCAACTTTCAGTAAGGCTAATTAATACAAAAACCTGCATACCATAAATAAATGTGTAATTTTGTTGTTGTTATTGAAATAATACTAATTCTCATAGGACAATACCCACATGCATAATTTATTCAGTGCTTCTTTGCAGTTGTTATCTATCTATCTAATGTATCTAATTTTCTAATATATCTATCTATCTATCTATCTATCTATCTATCCCTCTATCTATTTATCTATTTATCTAGCTATCTAGCCATATATCTAGCTATATATCTGACTAAATATATCTTATATCTATGAAATAATTACTTTTTAATTAGGTATGATTCAATATTTAGTCCATTCATTTTCTGATGTTTTTGCATATGTGCACACTTGTAATGCATTAGCCATTTTGTCAAATGATAACATTAATTTTACATCATGCAGATAGCTCGTCCCATAATTTTCATTGCAAATTTCTCTCTCAAAAATAATAGCAATAATTGCAGAAATCTGCCTGACTTCCATTAATGCACTTTGGCATCTATCCTGTACATAATCATGACAGCCAAGAACATCATGTTTTGTATTTAACCATTAACATTACTCAAAACCTGACATATAACGTGACAAGAATTACTTATTTCATTACTGAGCATGTTTAATGGCAATATTTAAGAAATTAATATTACGTGGTATGTAAAACTGAATGTCCCTATCATCAATGCACTACATTGGGGACACCTCATATTTGAGACCATCGTAAGCCAACAAGTGAGACCTCTAGTGGTTAAATAATGATCAGGCTCTGTTGAAGTCTACGAAAGGTCCTGGGGCCAATTCCAGACTCAATAACTCATGAGCTGTATATCAGCTGAATGTCATCGCATGAGACTTTAAACTGGTGGTCCCTTGTACTCGGGGTCTATACTTAGGCAAGACAGAGACTCCACCCATTGAGTAAATGTGTAACGTGGTGTAGACTTCAAGCCTTATCATGTCAGATTACATCTGCCTCTGGCGGCTGACTTACTAAGCTTTAGACCAGTTGCAGTGAAACATTAAAAAAAAAAAATTAATTGAATAAGTCGTTAAATGCAGTGAAACATTAAAAAAAAATAAAAACACCAAAAAATAAAAAATAATAATAAAAATAAAACGTGAATATCTAATACTAATACTTAGTACTTAAGATGCTTGATTATGGACAGATCTTTACAAATTGAAAATGAAAGTGATGAAATGATGGATTATGTATAAGTGTATGATCCATTTCATAAAAAGAAAATAGTCCATTGTACAGCAAAATCCTTTAAAACCTTTACTTAGTTTTGATATTACGAAATAAGATGAATATCTTACCTTGTATTACAAACGCGGAAGGGGTCACAGACATGGGAATACTTTATGCAGAAATTACAAAGCAGTTTTTGGTGATGACCTGCATGACCATATGATACCATTCGTTTTTCTGTGAGAAGAGGTTCCATGAAATCCTCATAATCGTCCAAAGGCACCACCACAAAAGGATGACCTGCAAAAACCACAAGAAACGGCGTTATATTAAACAGGCTTCATGCTTTCCCAATGTACAATATATATACATGTGCAATTATGATGAAAAACGTTTCTGACTTTTGTAAGATCCATAGTAAATGTCGATAGTTTTTTGGTCATAAAAAAGGCTGGAGCAGAACAAAATGGACAGAAATGTTACTAATAGGTCAATACCAAATTTCTTACTCATAAAAAACCCCTCTCTGTACCAATTAACTTTAATTTCCTATACTACCAAAGATAGTGTTTTGCCTTCTTGTCAGCACTACAGCGATTTGTGGACACAGAGTAGCAGCCAAAATTGCAATGGTTAATATATATTGTATTGACAAGATATTATCATAATTCATTTGTCAAACATACAAATAACATACATACAATAATACAGCACTTTTACAGTAATAAGATAATAATACTAAAAGTGTTAATCTAACAGTCTATATTAAATGTTGTAACTATGTATTTTACAGCAAGTTGGTCCCGGTTGTGACTAGTAAACATGCTAATAATAAAATACAACTTTACAATATAGACAAATAATAAAAGAAAAAATATAGCGAACTTCAAGTGCTAAGAAACTGGGATTCAACTTGTTGTTTAAAACATTCTGTCCATTTCACGTTGCTCCCAGCCAATTTTGGAAAAATATGACGGAAGAGGTGGACATTTTGTTTCGCATCCTATTATAAGGTCTTACCTATTTTGATGAACGTCTAAAATGGCAGATTTTTCTGTCTAAGGTCTTGGACTTACAGGTTTGCCAAGTGGAGAAAATATTGCCATTTTAGATGTTAGTTAGTAATAATGACAAATGATACGTGTGGCATTTCTTGGTCAAAAGCTGTGAGCTTACTTAGTTAACGTTGACTAAAGGTGATGGTTAGATCTTGGATGAACTAGATCATCCAAGGTTAGGTAAAGAAAAAAATTCTATATGAAGTATTTTATGATTTTCGATTTTGTTATCAAATGATGATATATGCCTATATACTTTGCATGAATTAATTGATATGATTTAACCTCTATGTAATGGGGGGGGGGGGGGAGGTCATTCAGTTGAATTTTGTCTAAGATCTTACTACATGGCCAAATGTGCCACATGAGTTTTCCATGCGTATGGATAAACGCAGGGAAACTGCATGGTTTTCACCGCATTATAATTAGGCAAAACCCATGCGTTTTCCATGCATTTATTCTAATGTTGACTGAGTTACTTGCACTGTTTAGCAATGGTATCATTGTTACAGTAAATCATTCCTTGTATAGGGAAGACATTACCAAAACAAATGTCAGGGCATGTTTGCGGTTTAACACGGTAATTTCATTATCATACATGGCCAATTGTGCTACGTGCGATTTCCATGCTTTCGGATAGACGCATTGATTTTTGCCTCATTATAATTAGCTAAAAACAATGCATTTTCCATGCGTTTATCCTTCTCATGGAAAAAGCATGTGGCACATTTGGCCATGTGGTACCATACAAATAAATTATGTGCTTGTTTTTTTAAATATATTTGTTTTTGGTCTTATATTTACATACATGTCACGGAGAAGCACAAAAAGATATAAATTTGACTAAAAAAGTCCAACCTGAACTTTTTAACCATCCCTGTACAAATTAACGTCAAGTTTCCCATCTTTGCAATGATTTTTTTTTTTTCATTTTGGCATCATTATAGCCATTCGTTAGGGTCACAAAGAGGCGGAAATTACAATGGGGTGAATATAGCAAACTTCAAATTATTTATTTCCCAGAATCTTTTACATGGTTTCCACAGTAATTGGATGATCGGGTGGAGATGCTGCGTTAGGAATCCGATGAACATATTTGTTACTGTTTTCATCAGCTAGAAAATATGGATTTGAGTTGCAAACATTTCTGTCACCGAAAAACAGGTGAAGATTTATCTCGAATCCTACTATAGCTGCTAGGTTCACCATACTTTACCCTTGTGTTGTTCTTGTAAATAAGCACAAAAACAAGGTAACAATGCCAATGGTCTTGTGAACAAATTGTTATCAAATAGGAGTCTCAAGTCAAATTTTAACATATGATAGATTTTGCCCCTCAATTTGTTTTTATTTGCATAAAATAAATTCAGAGTTATTAATTTAACATGTATTGCTAGTGTCATTCACTAGCAGATCCAGAGGGGGGGGGGGGCATGTCCCCCCGCCCCTACTCTTGTATCAGCTTTTGACCCATGACATAGTGACCTAGAGACACCTTAATAGTCATGATTTTCACCCCCCCCCCTTAGAGGCCGGGCTGGATCCGCCAGTGGTACCATTAAATGTGAAATCAACTTCTTTGCATATTGAATGCATGAATGAAGGTGAATGATTCTATATATGGAAAACACTATGCTTTGACGTCACTGATCATGTTTCTAAATAGTGGCATGAAATATGCCAAAAATAGCCATCATGTCGCTTGTTAACTCACAATGCTTTCGTGATTGATACTCTCCCCGCAAGTCATTGATGTGTGGGATATTTTCGTTAACTCAATTATGTATTGTAAGCATTCCTTTTGAATTCCATGCATTCGGGGAAAACATTTCATTCATGTGACAAATCAACTTTGCAATCATGACAACCCATTGGCATTATTCTCAGACTTAGCGTGGGAGGGCTGTCACTTCCAATCACATTAGTAAAGCACATCAAAAATCGAGCGAGTCAATAGTCTAACGTGGTTTCCTGGTAATATCTCTCACCCTATGTATATTGCAGGTCAAAGCTCTGCCTCTATGCGTGCACCTTTTCGGCCGTTTTTCACATTTCAATTTTTGCTGAATCCACTAATAAAGTGTAGTCACTATTTTTGTGTCTCAATTATATAATACTATATATTTATTCCTCTAATAATGTCAGGTGCCTTTTGGAAAGATTTTCCAACTATATTTTGTACAAAGAGAAAATTGCTTTCAGAAAAAAGTGGCCCAGTTCTCCCTCTGGTAAGGAGAACTGGGCCATGGGGCAGGATAACTGGGGATAACTGGGGCCCTCCTGTAAGGTACAGCTGTAATAAAAAAAAAAACAAGCAATGGGAGCAATAATTGGTGATTTCATAAAGAATTAATTCAACTCACATGGTCACATTAAGAGAAACTAGTTTTAATATAAAAATTAGGCTAAGAAACAAAACAATAAATCATCAATAAAGATTCATTTCAGTCTAAAACTGCATGTGCAATGTGTATATAGCATTTTATTGTGAAATTTACCAATGTAACATTGAATCACATTTTGTCATAATCATGTGTGTCTAATTCATGCTGCATTTGAAGGTGCCTAGCATTCAAAAATAATACATGACAGTATGACATGCAACATTTAAACTATGTTAAACTGTAAACAGTACATCAGTGTTATATAGACACGTAACTGGTGATTTATTTATTCATGGTGAGTTGAATTAATTCTTTATGAAATAATAAGATGATATAATTACCTAAGTTTAAAACAATTAGATATGGTACATGGCCAATTGTGCCATGTGCATTTTCCATGCGTTTGGATAAACGCATGGAAAACGCACGGGTTTTGCCTCATGATAATTAGCTTAAAACCATGTGTTTTCCATGCGTTTATCCTTCTCATGTAAAATGCACGTGGCACATTTGGCCATGTAGGTCATCCACAGGATACCTGGGTGCTAAATTGTGGAACCTTGTTCCCATTGCCATAAAAAATATTTTAAATCAACCCTATTGGCATGGAATGGACCAGATTGCAATTGTGGAACCAGTTTTCATTTCATTTTATGAATTATTTGTCTATTTGCGTTTATTATATATTAATTTAATCTGTTTTTTTAATAGTTTTCACCCCTCATCTATTCATATTTCATTTGTCATATCATTTTATTCTATTCAAGCAAAAGCTTCTGCTTATGTTATTTGTTCTTACATACGACTTTAAATAAAACATATCTTATCTTAATTAGTGTAGGGAAATATTCTGGATTAAATTAATGTAAACTTTGAAAGCATTAGAGTGGGCCAAAGCAACTTATATTAAAGCCATCTTTGATGCTCGCCTGTCATGTAGTTAAGATTATGGCTGCCTTTTCCCTTTTCTATATTGTGTATTGTTTAAGCTAGCTGATTAAAATAAATATTTTTTTTTTATGTTGCATAAATTCACAGGATTGTACTCTGATTATGTGCTGACAATGAAAATATTTTTGACAGTAATGTTTCGGTCTAGTTAGGCATCAATATATATCAATATATCGCAAAACGACTCATTATGTCTCAGCATGCCATGACAATAAAAGAAAATTATGAAATATGTGTAAGAATAGCTGTACAGAGAAAATATGTAGAAAAGGCATGGAATGCTAATACAAATGATTCGGATTAGAATATTTACCTTTTTGCTGGATATATCAGTGCAATAAGTAGAAGTTACCTTACTGAGATTTCATGAGAATAGTTAGGCCACTGAGGAAGTGGAAAGATATTCATGAATGAGCATAAAGTGAAAGAGCGATGTTTCATCGGATATACAGTGAATGAGAATTATGGATTAAGTAGCATGCCACTCCCCTCTGTTCAACAGTAGAAACTATGTGATGAACACAAATAATAATAATTTTATTACTTAGAAGCGCAGTCTAGGCCTAGACTCTTAAGCCTTGTTGTAGACGATGGTCTAGTAGATATCAAAAGCATTGTGAGATAGGTGACAAAAGTAGGTCAATCACTGTTAATTTTAACTAAGCGGCGAACAAAATAGTTCTTTAAAATCTGTCTGGTATGATGCTGCATCGGCGTACTTAGCACTGGGACGTGGTGTATTCTATTGTAATGATTAATAAACCTTTTTACGTAGTCAAATTGCTTGCTCCCCCACTGGGATCCTTGCTCCCCCCAAATTCTCCAAGACCCTCTCCTATGGAAAGGTGTGATCGAGGGTCTTGCGTCAAGACTGTTAGAAGCGCATTCCATACAACTGAACAAGTATCTCAATGCACTGTACATAAAAGATATATAACCAAATAGAATAGAACCAAATAGAAAACTTAAAATAGTTCATAAAAAGTTCTGTACAGATAATTAAGCTTTTAGTCCACTTTTAAGATTTCCGTAGACAGTCACTGCTCTGAGGCTGCTGGGAAGCTGATACCACAGCATAGGGGCTTTTCTAGAAAAAGCCCTATCTCCATACATTGGAAAACAATATGTACAAATTGGATAATTTCGTTTCAGGGGGTTGAATTGACTCAGTACATGACATTTTAACTTAATTCTATTGGCTACCATTATCAAGAGGTAAAACGTCATGGTCCCGATCCATAGGATGTAGTACAGTTAGTTTCATAAAATATGGTGGACTCTAGACAGCTGTAGCCTATTCCTGGCTGTAGCTATAACTGGCTAAAGCCAGCCACTTCTGTCTACTCCTATCTTATCGTCAGCTTACACCTACCACCACTGAAAACATGTAAACCTTGGTAAATTTAAGAAATGTATCATATATATCATAAATATGTATGTGTAATAGACATGCATCTTTAAAAAAAAAAGACAAATATGTGTAACTCAACTTATGCAACAAATGGTGCTGGATGTACTTTTAGATCTGGCATTGAGTAGCCAGCTATAGCCACACAGTTCCGTTTAGTGGCAGGTAGCATCGTGTAGCAGAAGGGCAGCTTTATAATTTAATTTAAATGTACCAACCTGGATTTGATTGCAATTCATCAATGAAAAACATGATGTTTGTGTGGTTAGTGAAATGGCAGCTATGTTAATTGTAAACGAATATACACTTGTTTACCATTAAAACGCATGACTATTGTTAGTCAAATAACAAGATTATTACCTGTGTGCAAGTTGAATCTCTATGCACGCATACAATAACCTCCCGTTATATCCACAAGTATAAATAGGACCATGTGATTGTGCATTTCAAAGAAAAGGAAGCGACTGGCACCACCCACAACCTGGCAACAGACACTAGCTTATGTGACAGACTATGGGATGTCGCAACATTGTCAGATAGGCATGAAAGTAGGTCAATTACTGCGCCCGTTGAATTTAACGTAGCGGCGAACTAAATAGTTCTTAAAACATCGCTGAATCTGGCGTTGTGTCCTGTTATAAAGTAAATTGAGATGTGGTTTTGTATTCTTACGCTTAAAATAAACTAATATACACAGTCAAATTCCTTGCTCCCCCAGCTGTATCGTTGTTCTGTCCAAAATCTGGCAGACCCTCAGGGCTATTGCCCTTCGCTAAGCACCCCCTAGTATAGTGGGCTAACGTTGCAATGACAGGAGAGGGTCTGCATAGGAGACTGCTTACCGGAGATGATGTTTCTTGCCAGCATTACTTTGCACATTTTGCTTATAGCAGGATAATTATACCTAAAATGATAATAGAATCCAACCAAATTTACTGGATAAATATATGATATCACTGAATTCTGGAATGAACTGGAAAACTGAACTGAACTGACTTCATTCTCACATTGGCAGTATCGCTGCATTATAATTCCATGTTCTATATTATATGGCTGGGAACATTACAAAATTATAAGAACAAGACACTAGAATTAAAATTATGGGTAGCATAAATAGGAACATTGATCTGTCATGATGTGCCAATATGGGGGAGATCCCAATAGCAGAAGTTTTGAAGTTGGGACAGTTGGTTGGGGCTACCCCTGGTGATAATGCTGAGATCTTGGATGAACTCGAGTTCTCTAGTGCATCCAAGCTGAGATGTAAGGTAGTGAATGGGTGAAATTATATAAGATTATTCATATTATACATATAATAAGATGCCAATTGAGCTCCAGGATGGATTATAAATATTCCGCTATATTCACCATTCAGATAGTGTGTCATCAAACATCGAGGTTTGAGGGATTCTGAAAAATTATATACATTTTTATAAGTTTTTCTCATCCCGCAAAACTTCATTTTGGACTTTCCACTATTGTTAAATATCCTTATATCCTGGTTTAAAGGTTATAGTTAGGGAGCCAAGGCCAGATAATGTGAATAAAAAGGGCACTTTGTTTGCACTGATCCACACCTCCTCAAATTTGGTATCATAGAATTGGCAATTTTTTGTAATCGGTACTCATTTTGTCAGTTTCTTGGACCGGAGATGTTTTTTTCAGGTATCCATGGCAACAAGTACGTTTTTGTATTGAACAAATTCACAAAAATAATTTTGGTGGTATGCTATTAATTACAATGCTTGACATTTGTTGGTACCATGACAAATTTGCATGGCTGACCTCATTAAAGTTTTGCAGTTGCTACAGTAGTAGTTTTAAAAATATTTTCTTAAATTTTCTTAAATTGCTTTGATATCTTTGACTGTCAAGCTTTCATAACACAGTAAAATAATATACTTTTGGTATCTCAAGACACCTTAGGAGAAACCCTCTCAGAAAAGAAGCATCACTGGAAGTTCCTTCATTTTTGTGTGTTGCTATGGAAACACTTTTTTAAATTGTCACATTTTCAGAGAAACCCTTAGAAATATGGGAATAAGCATTTTATGAGATATATTGAACATAGGAAGGTTATACTTAATAATTTGCATGTAAAAACCTCACTGATTAAAGAAATATACTTTTTGCAGTCTCTGGTTGCCATGGAAATGTGTATCTGACCCCTGTTTCCTTATATGGGAAAATTTGCAATTAGATGGATATAAGCAGTCTGTAAAAATAGGGAAAAACAGCAAATTACTAGTTATACAGGCTTTTGTGAAGGCTGACACCCATTTTCCTTGCACGGATATCTTTTTTTTATTTTAACTGTGTTACCCTAGCAACCATAAAATAACAGTAAGAGACCCTGAAAGATAGAAATGTTACATTATTCATATCTCTGGACCTATGACAGGTACAACCATAAATTGCTTATTGAACAGGGGTCAGATACACATTTCCATGGAAACCAGAGACTGCAAAAAGTATATTTCTTTAATCGGTGAGGTTTGTACATGCAAATTATTAAATATCACCTTCCTATGTTCAATATATCTCATAAAATGCTTATTCCCATATTGCTGAGGCTTTCTCTGAAAATGTGACAATTTAAAAAAGTGTTTCCATAGCAACATGGTGTCTTGAGATACCAAAAGTATATTATTTTACTGTGTTATAAAAGCTTGACAGTCAAAGATATCAAAGCAAATTAATAAAATTTAAGAAAATATTTTTAAAACTGCTACTGTAGCAACAGGAAATTGAGAAAAACAAGTGTTTACTGCAAAACTTTAATGAGGTCAGCCATGCAAATTTGTCATGGTACCAACAAATGTCAAGCATTGTAATTAATAGCATACCACCAAAATTATTTTTGTGAATTTGTTCTTTACAAAAACGTGCTTGTTGCCATGGATACCAGAAAAAAAAACATCTCCGGTCCAAGAAACTGACAAAACGAGTACCAATTACAAAATGCCGAAAATTTCCAATTCGATGATACCAAATTTAAGGTGGTGTGGATCGGTGCAAACAGAAATCCCAATTTTGAGGGGCTGGCCCCCTGACTATTAAGGCTCTTGCTGGTGGTGGGTGGTGGTGAAGTAGGTTTTATGTCCTGTATTTTTGCACCTGATGGGCTAATTAGGACAGGCAGGGACCATGGCAATGGGATGAAAGATGAAACAGCCACCCAACTTAGGCTTGACTGGGAATTGAACCCTGGACAGTGGTTGGAAGCCCAGCACGCCACCACTGAGCTAGGCCCCCCTTACTTGACATTAGGCAACCACAGTAATGGCACTAGTGTGAGTTCTTATTCAGAAAACATTTCCCATTAGCTCAACATCAGCGTGACTATGGCAGGTGACAACGGATGAAGTTGAGCCAATATGGCATGCTAGCTGGGAAGACTCCTGTAGTTCACCCATTTCCAAGGCTGAATAGGTAGGTAGGTATAGGTAGTTAAGGAAAGTGCAGCCCTCTATGGCAAGTTCTTGCCAATATCGAGGGTGTATTGATGAGGTGAGAGAGACAGGAGGAGTCCACCCATGTTATATGCAGGTGCAAGACAGAGGCAGATGTAGTGATGAGTTGATAAGGCTTAGTACAACGTTTCGTACAACAAGAAGTTCCAAATGTAATGGGTTATCAGAGTTGAATCTAGGTTTAATAAATATTAAATTAAATAACATGTTTTTTTTGGGTCTGTACAGTTCTTCAAATTCTTCACCAGAGCAAGAAAGTAATATATTGTGTCCAAAACAAACCATTATTTCCTTTGACCAAACTAATGTAAGCACAGGGTCAATAAGAACATTTGAGGTTAATACAGTTCAAACATTAGATATTGTTGTCAATGTCAGTGCCAGAGCAATGACTCAATGTTTTCAGGCATGATCTTGCAGGATTTTGTTTGTAATCATCCTCTTGAGTAAATCACTTATTCTGAACAGGATGCAGGATATACAAACAACAATGACAGCATCCTACCACATCCTGCAGTAATTGGGTGCCCCTACAAGAGCCTACATGACATGATTTGCTCCTACATAGTGATCCCAAACATGCAGCCCATCAAAACATGAATCAGCAAGAATTTCTTCTGATGTATGTATACATGAGGTATTACTGGCGAAAGTTTGATTCTGGTTGCTAAACTGATATGAAGCAAATGATCCTTTCACATGGGGGTCCTAGGTTCGGTGTAATCCAAAATTATATTACACCAAGACAGTTTAACTATTTTTCTGAGTGGGATATAACTAACGAAAATATTAGTTAACTCCCTGCTGAGTACAAACTGAACTTTAATTGCTAAATAACAACAGTTAAGGAGATCAAACACTCAAAACTAATTAGTAAATATGTCTAGTGGAAAATAAGTTAGTTATATCCCCCATAGTCGGTAATTAACTAACATTTTTGATGCTTATATCCCTCCGCCTTCATTGTTGGATATAACTTACACAAATGTTAGTCTACTCCCTCTTATTCGGGATATAACTATTACCTAAGTGCACCACTGTTAAATATTGTGAGTTTGTTTAAAATAACGATCTTCTTGCATGTATGCACTTGACGTAAATTTAACATTATTTAATGCTTTAATGCTAATAAATGCTGCTAAATAACTAAGTACCCGCTTTCGAAAGAAACATGTTTATAGCATGTAACATATTTATAACATGATCTGGCCAGTGACTTCCCATTAGTCAGAGGGTCGATCTGGCCTGTTTCTTGCTCTCACCTTACAGATCAATCCCTCCCAGAGTAACAAGTATTCGTTTCGAAGTGACCACTACCCCAACTTGATCTTAGACACAAGGTTCATCATCACAAGATGTAAATTGTTTGGCTAAGGATCTCCACTACTGATGGTAGGCGATAATGTGTCCTACAGTATAGCGCAGATATATTGAAACATCCAAGATAGTTGAGGCCCTTAGGGATCCAGCTTTGGGCATTGCGCAGATTTGTCTACAAGCATGAAATTTGGCACAAATGTAGATAAGGACATACTAAATACATTTTTTGAGGGCACCAGAGCAGGCACTTATTGGGGTTGCCAAACTGGCTAATCCAAAATGGCCACTTATCGGTTATTTTTGTCATAAAATCATAACCAAAAGTCATAGGATCACGAGTGATAGCTCTTTGTATAGGTTTTTGACCTCAAGGATTCCAAATCTAAACTCTATTTTGAAATATAAAAGACATTTGGCCAATCTAGTGGGTGCTAGCATATTTTATCCCAAATCAAATTCATTATTTAGGTCATTTACATATGGAAAAAACTCCACAACTGAGAACCTGTCATGTCATATAAAAAAGTACATCCAACTTTACTGATTCTAGGTTAATCTCTGTCACAAGGTTTAATCAACATAGGTATTATCATTGTTCATACATTCACCCTCATATTTGCATAACCCCATGTAGCTGACTCCTGGTTGACTGCTTTTAGTTTCCTGTGCAAGACTGTTCATCGTGGCAATGTTAAAAGATCGGAGAATTCATGTAGTTGCTTAATTCCAGTAAAAGCCTGTCGGAAGCAGTGCTTTTTTCGTGTGCTCAAACAAGGCTGCTCAACTGGGTGGTATGTTCTCCAGAGTAATTTTTTCAACTTTAGGTTGACCTTAGCCAAACCACATCATGTACTGCACATGACATCTACAAATTATTCATGATTCTTCATGTGGAGAGAATCAAAAGCTAAACTGTGTAGGGTCATGGGCTGGTGTTACTAGTGTTTATGTAAGTCCTTGTGTATTTTGCCAAGATGCCAAGATGACCAGGGATTCTTCTTGCCACATCCAAACGTCAAAACCTGATATGACACGATGATGTGGCAATGCCAGATATCATGGATGGGAATGTCGCACATTTTTTGACCCAGTATCAAAATGCACACAGAACCAAGTGTGGAGAAGAAACTTATGACAAGAACCACCCCATCATTTGGTAGCCTTGTGTGAAACATGTACCAGATTAAGGCATATTCTTGTATTTACTTCAGGGTGGTTGCAGCGCTGGAGACCCAATAGATCCGTCAGATCCGTCAGAACACTGTCCAGTTGGCGATGAGAAGGACGGTCTTACACTGATCTTCAATGACAATCTCCTGGGGAAAATGAATAACTTCTTTTTGTTATCCTCATTTGTTTAAGAATCCACTGTTCCAGTTATGTTTTGGAACCACAATGTCATGTGGCCATCCCCCATCCTAGTCTGTGCCTCACAGTGCTGTGAGTGAATTGAGACTAGTCAGATCCCATATGGCATCAATTCCTGCAAATGGTGGTCCTGGTGGGGCTATCCGGAACTCGAGGAATGACATCATGAGTTGTGTGAAATACGCAGCAAATGTGGTGGCTGCATGGTGGTCACACCATTTTAGTTCTAGTGGCATATCTAGCTCAATGACTATGGCTGTTCTGACTCGAAGCTGCTCAACCAGGTAACTGCTTTGATGCATTGCAGGATGTCAGAATTACTGCCTGAACTAAGTAAACCATAACATATCTACCAAACTTGATGGTCTACTGTGGTTTCAAAGTGAAAAAAAAAAGCATTTATCTACCACTGGTCATAATTTTAGTGAAAGAAAAAGCATTGTTATTAGAGTCAAACTTTTCTTCTGCACACCACTGGCTTTGTTTCCATTCTTGGTCAAAACAGGATGGTTTGCAAATTATGTCAGAAGTTAATTGCACTGAACAGTGTTTTAGATGGCACGGTCTTTCTGTGAAACATATTCTACATAAAGGCCTATATCAAGGACCAGAGAGAGTTGTGATGACTTCTTGCTCATAACGTCTTGTGTGTCCCAAAAATTCTTGATCACTTGCAAAGTGATTTTCTCTCAACAATCTCAACAAATGGCAAGACATCTCTCTTGTACTTGAATTGCAAGCTGTGTTGCATGCTTCTACATGATAAGCAGTGCTTGAGCTTGGTGCATCTAGGATAGCTTCAAAACCTTCAACACTCATGGAGCAGTGTGGACCTGCTAACATGAAGAGTGTTCTCATAGAACCCAACTGCTCCACTAAGTGCCTGAAGAACCTTATTGGACTTACGTGACAGACAGTTACATTTGAACAACAATTTCCTTTGAGCAATGCAGCATGTACACCACAATGACAGCTCGACTATATCTCACACATGAAAAGGCAGCCAACTTACATAGTTTTGCATGACCTATCACAACCATGGGCAGAGCTCATCACATGTTGGAGATAGTGAAGAAAATCTTCCTTATATAGAGAGACCAAAAGAAGCGACACATCACTAAATCAAACTCTATGACGCTAGACTAGAACTTGACTTGTGGACTTTCAGTACTGGACTTCTGATCCAATATCTCCTGTGATTCAGGTGGTCCATGGGCATTGTAAAATTAGTTAGAAAAGGCCTTTTGCTTAAGGAAGTGAGGAGATATATCAATATTAGACACCTAGATATGACTCTCATTAAGTTGTTAAGAATCAACTGAGCACAACCAGATGTTAAAACCTGTGTCAGAGAAAGAACTGCATAACAACCTGAGTCATGTAAAATCTTTCTTATAATTTGATGAACTTTGTCTTCAATATGCAATGCTACCATCATCACAACCAACCTATCTTCCAAAATAGCTGGAGATCTCTGTTATAGGAGCTTTCCAATGCATAAATTTGCTGATCTGTGTGTCTCACCAGAGTTTGGCAACTTTGTTCCCTACATAATGAGTTCATGGCATACTTTATCATGGAAAAGAGACTGCTTTGGCTGGAATGAGAGGTAAAGCTCCTGTGTCTGTCTGAGGAGTCAGAGAGTTTTTACGTATGAGCCGAGAGTTGCACCCGACCATGTGTTGTACACCTTATGGAAGTAGGTCCTGCTGCAGCACTGTGGTGACATGTGCAATCTAGAAGTACATCCACCCATATGAGCATTAAAGAGACCAATTTCTTGATATTTATGCATTAAATTAACCTTTCACATCCTTGTGACTTTTTATTCTTCTAAAATATGCTTCTTGGGTATATTTTGACCTCAAATGGCATTTATATGTTAAAATAAAGCAAAATAGACCTCAGATTTGGAATCCTTGAGGTCAAAAACCCATAAAAAGAGCTATCACTAATGATCCTATGGTGGTGGTGGTGGATTAGGGCTTTACGTCCTTTATTTTTTCACCCGATGGGCTAATTAGGACGGGCAGGGACTATGGCAATGAGATGATGGATGAAACAGCCATCCAACTTAGGCCCGACCGGAAATTGAACCCAGGACCCAGTGGTTGGAAGTCCAGCGTGCTACCACTGAGCTAGACCCCCACCCCCTCATGATCCTATGACTTTCGGTTATGATTTTATGACAATCAAATACCAATTGGCAGCAATTTTGGATTAGCCAGTATAGCGACCCCAATGAGAGCCCACTCTGGCGCCCTAAAGAAATTGATTAAGTGTGTCCTTTTCTGCATCTGTGCCAAATTTCATGCTTGTAGACAAATCTGCGCAATCCTTTCCCTAAGGGCTAGGACTAAGATAAGGTTTTGTTGAACAGTTTGCTGTGCATACAGCATAACATGGAATATGACTTAACTTAGAGAACTGTACTTTAAAGACCATTGTACATATGCCAAGCGAGTAAACTTTCCAGTGAAATATGTGTTTCTGTACAAGTTTCCCTAGAAATCTTGATGAGTTCATTGTTTCAAAGAAACACATGCAATTTTTTGTTCTTTTTTTACTGTTTATGTGTTGCACTGTTGTGGGATATAGAAATAACCCAGCACCATGAATATCCCGGATTCTAGACCTGGCCTAACACCTGGATGTTTGTATCACCTGTTAGTATTGGACTCATATGGGGTAAATGTAGTGAATGTGTCATATGGCATGGCATGGACCCCCCCCCCCCCCCCCGACTCATTCACATCTCATTAATCAACCCTTGAGAGCTGCTACAAATATCTTTAGAACCTATTAATGCTGGAACTTCCCGGCAATAATACTTTTTCCACCAATATAGAAATATATACGTGGTATTATGAGTATCATATTTAAAAAAATTGCCAATCACAAATGCGAATTTTAATTAACAATCATGAATGATATGAAGGTACATACCTTGGCAGATGACTGCTGACAATATTAAAAGTACTATACACAGAATTCGGTTCTCTGCTAAGGTATCCATATGTTCTGTAAGAAAGAAAAAAAACAGGGAAAACGACATTATAACACAGTTATTTACATATATAGTATATCTAAAAGTACACTGAGACACCTATAGCTAGTTCAAATCCTTTGTAATGTCCAATAAAATAAACGCAGTTCTTGTGTATTTAAAGAAAGTTCATAATTTCTATTCATTTACATTTACCAAATCATCTGAATATTACAATATAGATGTTAATATCCAAGTACATTTGCCTCAAAATAGGACAATGTAAGACTTAGTGGAAAAAAAGTAAGACTTAATAAGGGCCTTTATTTTTACAAAAATAAAGTAAGACTATTTCAGACGTTTTTATAACCCATGGGAACACTGTGTTATTTTACACTTGACAGAATATAATGAAGAAATGAAGAAATTCAAGAGTTAAAAAAATAGGACATCTTGGACATTGCATAACAGGCTATGTACGTCAAGTGGGAATTGTTTCGGTTCATCGCACACAAGAAAAAAATATTTTTGTAAGGCGTAGCCAATATATCTCAGTGTGGCTATCACAAGGCACCACTAAGCCAAATAGAGTGTTACTGTATAACATTACATTAGGATTAAGTGCATGTCAGAGTTCAGCTCTAGACACAAAAGGGTGTTAGAGTTCTGCTCTGGAAATGAAAGTGTAGCACCCGCCCTCCTGCCTGTCAGATGAAAAAATAACAATTTTAATGATGCCTGTGTGCAATGTGGGATTCGTTGAGATTTCAGCTGCAGCACAGTCTATTTTTCAGTCTCCTCTCATTGTACACACTTCATTGTCATCCAGAATGGACATATGTTGTACAGCAGCCGAGTCTACTGGACAGCTGCTAAGCAGTGTTGTGATAGTTACTCAGCTTTAGTACATAGTTACATTTTATAACATAATATCTGGATTAAGCCTTGTTGGTAACCTAAGCACTCCTGGCAGTTGGGTAACAATATTAGCTTATTTTGAAGATATTAGGGCCAACTCATCTGAATAATTACCCCTTTGTGATGAAACAGTCTTGGGGTAAATGGCTGTAATAGGGAGAGTCACATAGGATTCCAGCCCAAAATTTTACCCTGACATTCATAACTTGTGTTTATGACTTGCTTATTGGGAAGTGATATTGTTCTTCTATGTTTTTCTTTATTCATTATTCTCCTCAAAATGTAGACTCATTGTTTGTGTTGTAGAAGCATATTACTCAGAAAGTGCTACATCCAGAGCCGTCATAATAGGTAATAAAGACACTCGCTTGCAGCTTCTGTATGCTAATTAACTTGACGAAATTTCGACCTCATTTAGTGGCACTAAGAATTTGAAACTTTACCAGAAATTTGACAACTTAGTATACCTGCAAATAGTTTTATCCTGACTTTCTAAGCTTATTAACCTGGCCTTACGAAATGTCAAAAAAGGTACCGCACTCTCTGCTAACATCCTTACGATAAATGTAAACTTTACTTTGTTAAATGAGCGTTGTCATCAGGTGTCATCCTAGACATCATTTGGTGTCCCTGAATCGTGCAGTCACACCTCTAGGCAGTCACTATTTTATTTATTATTTATCTATTTATTTATAATTATTTTGGGGTTTAGTGCAGTATAGCAGACCCAAATTTATGCCCATATTTGGCATCCATTGCGTGGCATTGAAGATAAAAGATATCACTTTTTTAAACCAAGTTTGAAGTCCTGGCACAATTAGAATAACATTTGTGCAGAGAATAAACTGTCCAAATTTCGACAAAGTTGTCCTATATAATAAGACAAACCTTTCCAAAAGTTGTAGATGGGGTCCAAAACAAACACTGTGAAATATCAGAGCAATTCAAGACATCCTTACGCTGTTTGACACCCAGGTAATTATTTAGCTAATTTGGCTATATTTTGAGAACCGTTCAACCTACAAGATTGCCATGTTTGGTATGGGCAACACTTAAACCTCCGGGGTGAATATTTTTGAAGATATCTGCATATTTTATCTCGTTTTGGTCACTAAGTTTAGGATGCATTAAGTGCCCCAAACTTTCTCGGAATATGCAAAAAAAAAGAGAAATCAAACATTAGACTACATATTAGGATTTTAAAAACAATTGACATCGTAAAGACCTAAAAAATAAATGGATAAAAAAATTGGTTGTTATATTGAATTCTTTGCTCTAGACCAAATCACGACTGGAATTATTAAAAGAGCCACATTGTAACTAAGTAGTAATTTAACAGTGATTTTGCTTTTTAGGATAGCTATTATGAGCTAAATCTAAGATGGAACCCCATAGCTGAGGGCACGCCGACAATGCATGCTGTTGCCTCTGCCATAAAACATTTTGGCTTTTGCCAAATGCCTTCATTTAATACATCGTGTGCTTTAGGAAAACCTCACACACTTATTTTTGACATGATACATCTACCAACAAATATGTTTTAATCCACCATGAGAGTTACTTTACAAAAATGAACACATGAGTAGAAGAAGTACTAAATCATTGATTTTTGTCTCATTTGACATAAATTAAAAACAAGGCACTGTATAGAGAGTTTTGAGACAACATGTTGCAGTGGCATAGCAAACCAATTGTGCATTTTTTGGAAAAAATCATGAAACTTAGCACAGTAATCGACCTGGACAGAAGGAACATTTTGAGATATTAGGGCACTTGATATCTTTATCTGGTGCTGAATGGCAGCCTTTTAAAATTTAGACACATTTTAATGAGAAAATGCACCTGCAAAAACACATATTGTGTATATCATCTGTATTTCAAGTGACAAAGGCATGAAACTAAACACAACGATACCCCTATGGAAGGGGAACATTTTGATATATTGTAGCATTTGATGTCTTTTTTCTAACAACTGGCTGCCATGGAAAATGAAAATCGCTATTTGCGATATTAACAAATATATAATCATGCCCAGCTACAGTGATAAAAGCATCAAAATTTGCACAAAGAAAGAACTTTAAGGGAGGGACATTTTGAGTAACTGGACGTGGGATATCTTTATCAGGTTCTGATTGGCAGCCTTTTCAAATTTAGACACATATTAATGAGAAAAACATTAGGTGACCTGCATTGTCATTGTAGCTAATTAACATTGGAGCAACCGACTAACAAAAGAAGATCAGGAACGAAAGTAATTTTAAACGCTCATTTATACTGTTTATTTATCTCTTTATAAATTAAAAACATTTTACAACTGCTCAGTTACAAATACAGCCTAGTGTTTGCAATGAAGAGAAATGATGTAACCAAAGGAACATTCTATTTTATAGTATATCATAATCTGATCGATATTATATCGTTGTGATTGTGATTATAATCTAGATTGATATATTGTGAAAAACTAACCCTGAACATGCTGACATCATTTCAATTGCTCTGTCCCACTTGGGTGTTATTACTCAGAGTTTTGCTTGCCTTGCAAACATAGGCCCTTTTTGTCAAGTTCCTTTAAATTACAAAGCATTCGCAAAACATACACAAAATTAATTTAAATTTTGTCATTATGCTTTGGAAATTATTATGATATTTTATAAAAAGGCTCCTCCTCAAACAAATGCCTTTTTGTGCTAATTAGTGCCAACGTCTCCGATTTTTCAACTTTCTGTAGCCCTCTGCTGGTAATGTTTGCCAACTGCTTAGCTACTTTGACAGCTGAGGATCTATCACTGACTTAGGCACAAACATAAAAAAGTTGTAGAAAACCATAGTAGGGTTATCTGTTGGATAGCACTGGTACCGTATCTCATACAAGGTAGTGAGACTGGTCGCTAGCAATTTGTACATGGGTTATGAATGGCTGAGTCTAAGCCATGCTATGATTGGTCATTGTGTCGTGCTCTCTAATAGGTTGATTTGGACACGCCCCAAAAGAATTAGCCAATCAAACACCAGAAAACAATCAGACAATCAGCAAAATGTCAGGATCCTGACACAAAGTCACGTAATAATGGCGGCCAAGACCGACTCCTATGCACTTGTGCGGAGGAGGGGACCAACTTATCTGTTGGAAGCAGTTCTATATAAGTGAGTCAGTGACTGAGTATTATATTTTGCTCTGTATTTGTCTAATCGGGTTCCAAAGATTTTACCCCAGCTTGCAAAAGAAAGTTCAATCCACTTCCATTGATTCGATTTCCGTAATAAACAAATTAGTACTGTCGTGCTCCACTTATAAATAGATAGGCCAACTGGATGGTCTTTTGGTAACATTAATGGCTACCTGTTTTGAAGCACCTGAGGAGTTAATTTGTGATACCTTGTAATCGTTTTCAATACCTATAGCATAAAGAAAATACAAAAGCACTGAGGAGGAGGAGGAGGAGGAGGAGGAGGAGGAGGAGGAGGAGGAGGAGGAGGAGGAGGAGGAGGAGGAGGAGGAGGAGGAGGTGATTAAGAAACAGAAAATGCTTGTAAAAAGAGCATGTAAATTTCATTCCAGTAACTCCAACATGATATTGAATAATGTGTGTATATTCATTTCATTTTCATACAATATACATAAAATGCTTGCAACAATAGCATGTGATTTTCAACTATGCACCTCTGTTATATCAATGGAAAATGTGGTGAAAATTGCAGTGAACTGCTGGGGATCCTATACTGAAAGTGCGGCAGTAGTGGCATGTGAATTTCATTGTAATAAGGTTCTAAATAGAAAATGCTTGGAACAGTAGCATGTGAATTTCATTCAGTATTTTGTTCATTAATGTTTCTGTCCTGTCATAACTAGTGATTGTCACTCATGAGATAAAATCCTTAAAATATGGTCTTTTTTTCTTTTTTATAAACTTTATACTATAACAATGCTAATCTATTATCATTATTGTTACTATTATTATTCTTGAAATATTATATTAACTTGATAAATTGTAATCGCTGACTCAGGAGATTTCAGCCTACCTTTTAAACGCCTGGGTGGCCTCTCGATAGCGGTCTTAAGACCTTAGAGAGGCCTCCCACACATAGAGAAAAATACCTTTTAAATATCTCTTTCCTTGTTTATTTATCTATGTATGTTTCAATCAATGTTTGTATATGAAATGTGTGTCTATTTGAGTAAATAAAGGTCTTTGTCCTTAAATTCTGTTATAAATTCTGTTATAAATAAATGTCTGTGACCTTAAATTCTGTTATAAACGCATAAATCACATTCTCCCAATATATTTTTATTGATCTTCTGCCATTATCAACAACTGAGCATCATAATTATGAAACAAGACAAGTACATAGATTAAGATTGCCATTAATCATGAATTTGCCAAGCAAAGTATTAAATATATATTAAATTTATGAATCTCTGTGTCTGTCTGAGGAGGAGGAGGAGGAGGAGGAAGAGGAGGAGGAGGAGGAGGAGGAGGAGGAGGAGGAGGAGGAGGAGGAGGAGGAGGAGGAGGAGTTAACCCTGCTTCAATTTTAACGAGTAAATGCCATTGGCAATACCAAATATCATGATTGATTGAAATGAGTGAACTTGCTTGTTTTCTTCCATAATTTGGAAAAGGCTGTCATGCACGATTAACATGGCTTAAATCTTCACAGTTGTTGCATTTGGTCTTGGTGAGACCGCACAATGACACACGCGGGACACCGCAACCACTGCATTGCCATGGCACACCGTCTCTGTAGACCTATAGGTTACTGTGTCTGTACACATGCCTGCCTACTATAAAAATCTTAATAATACTAATAGTGATATTACAGTATTATATGAGGATTTAATTACACTAAGTCTACAATATAAACAAAGAATCTGATCAATGACCTTGTGACAAATGGCTTAATGAGAAACCATTGGGGACTGTCAAAAAGTGTTCAATATATGCGGATTCAGTTTCAAGACATTCGTTCCTGGTCAATGACCTTAGCTGACTTTCATTAGAAGCATGCTCATTAAACAGAAAACCAAAAAAAAAAAAAAAAAAAAAAAAATATGGTTGAAATTTAACACTTGAAAGAAAGCAAAATTTTGAGTTGCTTATGATTTGGAGTAGTATATATACATGTTTATATCTTTGCGTCAACTTTCCGATGTGCAAGATTTGAAATTCACTTTTCTTGTACTTTCTGTCAAGGTCGTTCTCAGACTCAGACGCAGAGAAATTGATGAAAAGTTTCCTTTTTTAATTTGCAAGAACGAATGGTTTCTCTTTCTTTTCTTTTTTTTTTTTTTACACAGAAATGTAGATTTCAACAACAATGCTTAAGACAACTTTGAGCAATTCCCCAGAGCAAGCTTTCAAGAATTGAAAGTATAATGCAGAATTGAGAAGAGGTAATGAAACACCTGTTACCAATCTGAAGTGAGTGGGAAAATACCATGTCTGCGGCAAATTAATTATAGTCTGACTTATACTTTGAAAGAAATCCTTTATTAAATGACTAATGATTTAAGCAGTTATTCAGCTTTGTCTTATATTGTATGTTACTCAGCCTTGGACAACAGGGCTGGTCAGTTATAGTGTGACCTTGTACCCGGAAGTACTAATACATTGTATATACATGACGTCACCACAACCCAATTATTGATGACGTCCTTTAGCACTGTATTGGTGACGTCATGCATTGTGCTCTTATTTCCGGAGACACCACCAAATGGCTGAGATCCTAGTCAAACTAAGCGCTACAGATAATTGACTGCATTATTTGCATTGGAATACAACACTAAATCAACTATTGCTATTACCTTGAACAAACTATTGGTAACAGTAACCATACAATGTACATTTATGGTAATTTGAGCTCATTCGGGAGCGTGGGCCTTAATGCTTGTTTACCATATCTAACATCAATGCTATGGCCAGTATTGGAATACAGCCATGAGGGAGTTTATAATGCATTTGTGCGTATACAGTGCAAAGTGGAACCCTTTAGGCATACAATGTGTTAAAATCTGGGAAGGACAAGGTCAGCTAAAGCACAGTCCTTTGAAAGTGGCTAACTTTAGCCTTCTGTAGCTATTGTAGAATACCCAAAGCCATAACTATTCACAACACGACTTCATAATTCTTAAGGTCAGGATAATAATATCAAGAGCCTCCAAGGCAAACTTCATGTTATTAAGGAGGATTAATTGATGTGATGAGAGAGGGAAAGAGTGTGTCTTACATTCAAGTAGATTTATAGACAAACAAACAAACATGTCGTTCCACAAGCTCAAAATGAATTTGGAAATGCACTCTTGCCCCGGGCATGTCCTTGAAACTCTGCACCTCTTCTTTAAAATGGCATAGCCAGCTATGTACCCCTAATTGAATTTCAAGTTTGTTCATTGTTCATGGTTTTCAGTTTTATGCAGAATGACCATACTTCCCTGTGCTTTTATTCGCTTCCACTAAGGCAGCTGTGCTGAAAACATCTTAAATCCTACAGAACAAGCAACAAGTCTCGTAAATGTCAGTCCATATTTTACCTAGCAGTTGATCCTATCCAACAGTATCCGTTATTCATTTCTGTGTCACGGTTTTGGTTCAGTTATGATGAGATAAATAATGTTATTATCTATGGAAATAGTTTACGTGAACAGCATTGTTCAATCATGAGATTTAACAATAAATCAGTGAAATGAAATTTGTTCTGTGGGTGAATCCAACCCTTTGCAGCTAAGGCTGTAATAATGCTCATGATGATAAATAATGTAATTTTGCCATTACTTCATTTCCCTCTTGATCCTGGGCATCCTCATGGCAAGGCTGGCAACAGTGAACTTGCCAACACTAGATGAAGACCTCGAAAACTCCAATGGCCAACATAGGGCTCTGCACAATGCCCTCTCCAGTTATGCCTGTCAACCCACGGCAGACAGGACCTGATACTGGTCATTATCCCATGCCTAGGTGCATTTTCTCCCCTATACAAGACTTTTCCCAGGAATATACAGAGGGAAAATAAGCTGTATAAGGGTAGTGTACTGATATTAAGGGAAACATTAGCTGTTTATAAGAGAGTTTACTGATATTAAGGGATACTATTAAGGGAAACATTAGCTGTTCAGGGAAACATTAGCTGTATAAGGGAGTATACTGATATTAAGGGAAACATTATTTGTATATAAGAGAGTATACTGATATTAAGGGAAACATTAGCTGTTCAGGTAAACATCAGCTGTATAAGGGAGTATACTGAATAACTGATATTAAAATATAATAATAAAAAATAATAAAAATCTGATAATAAAAAATTTTGACCTAAGTATTTCAGGGATATACTGCATCAACCCATGATATAACCTTTAAATACATTGTTAACATTATATAACCAACACCCACCCCTCATAATATTTACTTCACAATTCGGACTTTCTAAACATTTTGAATAGCTGGGCTTAACAGGGAGATACAACTGCATTAACATGAGAGAGCAGTGCTAATGTTATTTTGCGGAATGCGCTGGAGACTTGCCCTGAGGCTTCAGCATAGTTCGTGCGGGGGAGGCCGAGGCTAATGGAAGTGGGGGCACTTGTCATCTTTTGCTGACTAACAGTTGACAGTTACTGAAACGGCATAACAATAAAGCCACATGAGGGAGGCGCCCTGCAGTGGCCTGGCAGCCATTGTCATTCGTAAGCCAGCCACAAATCTCGCCGGAACGATACCACAGTGCGAGAAGCGCCAAAGCAGCAGTCATGACAGAGTCACGTCAGGGCCAGGACAAGAGTCAGGACGTCAGGACAGAGTCAGGACAGGGTTTCATCAAACTACAATGCCCTGCTCTTGTCCTTGTCCATCCTATTGTTATGGAGGTCAGCAAGGTGATCCACTCGATCTCATACATTTTGGCCCCCACAAATAGTTGATATGTCGGTCGACCGATTAATAACAAGTGTCAACCTTAACGAACAAACACAAAAAAGGCGGGCAATGCGCATTAGTCCCATCAACCTGGTATTGTTCGTATCAATATCATTTAGCCACAATAATGACCTCTCCATGTGTAGCATGATGCTTGAGAATCATTTTCTGGTCTGTCGCGACTTAGCCTGTGTAGCAGGCCGCGTGCTGCAACACAAATGTCAAGTGGAATGAGGAGGCCCTATGCACTGTGTTTCGTCACCTCTCAGCCCATCAATTTCTCTTATAGTCTATAGGCTGGCTTATGGTATTTAAGGTCCAGCAACGAAATTACAGAATTATGTGCTGAGTTTACGCAATTCTTGTTCTGACAAGCAGGCAATTCAGAAAAATTGCCTAAACTAAAAACAATATGAATAAATTTCTCTTGTATTTTTAAGAGAAGATTTCTTAAGTCTATACTCAGCCTATCGGCTACATAGTTGAACCAATCATTCTGTTTCACTAGTTAAACTAGCAAAGAATTTCCATAATTAAGTTGCTGGGCTGTAAGGTGACGACGTAGAAAATTAACTTGACAGCTTTTGATTGTGCATGTGACTTAAGCAGCTGCACCACTAGATCATAATGATTATTTTGGCAATGCGTTAACTGTGCGCTGAGAGCACTAACTTCAAGGCCATCAAACAGACAACTATTATACGTGCAGTGGATGACAGGCTAAAAGCATGTAAAAGGATGGGCTGTAGAATGTCATTTTAAATAGAAACTTGACAAATTGGTATCAGCATTATCAGGACCTTTTCCCACCCAGTAAAACTTATGTGAGTAACGAAGAAAGATAACAGGGTCATTTTAGTTAAAAAATTTATCAGAGATTACTACTAAATCGCATCCTCATATAAATGCTGTCTGACTTTTCACTGAGCAGCCATGAATTCAGATAAAATCTTTTCACTGAGCAGCCATGAATTCAGATAAAGTCTTTTCACTGAGCAGCCATGAATTCAGATAAAGTCTTTTCACTGAGCAGCCATGAATTCAGATAAAGTCTTTTCACTGAGCAGCCATGAATTCAGATAAAGTCTTTTCACTGAGCAGCCATGAATTCAGATAAATTCTTTTCACTGAGCAGCCATGAATTCAGATAAAGTCTTTTCACTGAGCAGCCATGAATTCAGATAAAGTCTTTTCACTGAGCAGCCATGAATTCAGATAAAGTCTTTTCACTGAGCAGCCGTGAATTCAGATAAAGTATTTTCACTGAGCAGCCATGAATTCAGATAAAGTCTTTTCACTGAGCAGCCATGAATTCAGATAAAGTATTTTCACTGAGCAGCCATGAATTCAGCAAGACAAAAGTCTTTGCTCTCCTCTTATTAATAATTTTATTTTATTACTAATTTTGCTTTTCAGACATAGAAAATCATAACCTACTGATTCAATAAATATTACTTTCTCAAGGAAATAACAAAAATCTATTAAATGTCAAACATACATAAAAATGCACTAAAAATACTGCTGCTTGGATGCACGTTGCTTCGGCTAATCACAGTCAAGGGCGGGAAAATTTTCAGCCAATGGAAGTGCATTATTATGTCATAGCCACCTGGTGGAAATGCAGAGAACCTTCCATGAAAATCCACTATTGCCTGTAAGTGATAAGTTTCAAGTCAATGAATAGTGCCAGACTTAGAATATGCCAGGGGTATGTGCTGAGTGTGGTATTTAAGACATACACCAATTCCAATTCTGCTGAAGGTCCCAGGCACTCTCCATGAGCTACATCCAAGCTAGCTGGATGTTGATGGGATGAGACTTTGAATTGGAAGTTCCTTGTACTCTGTGTCTGTACTCCGTGTCTGTAATCTGTGTCCGTACTCTGTGTCTGTACTCCGTGTCTGTAATCCGTGTCCATACTCTGTCTGTACTCTGTGTCTGTAATCTGTGTCCGTACTCTGTGTCCGTACTCTGTGTCCGTACTCTGTGTCCGTACTCTGTGTCCGTACTCTGTGTCTTTACTCTGTGTCTGTACTCTGTGTCTGCACTGTCTGTCTGTACTGTCTGTCTGTAATCTGTGTCCGTACTCTGTGTCTGTACTCTGTGTCTGCACTGTCTGTCTGTACTGTCTGTCTGTACTCTGTGTCTGTACTCTGTGTCTATACTCTGTGTCTTTACTCTGTGTCTGAACTGTCTGTCTGTACTGTCTGTCTGTAATCTGTGTCCATACCCTGTGTCTGTACTCTGTGTCTGCACTGTCTGTCTGTACTGTCTGTCTGTACTCTGTGTCTGTACTCTGTGTCTGTACTCTGTGTCTGTACTCTGTGTCTGTACTCTGTGTCTGTACTCTGTGTCTGCACTGTCTGTCTGTACTGTCTGTCTGTAATCTGTGTCCGTACTCTGTGTCCGTACTCTGTGTCTGTACTCTGTGTCTGTACTCTGTGTCTGTACTCTGTGTCTGCACTGTCTGTCTGTACTGTCTGTCTGTACTCTGTGTCTGTACTCTGTGTCTGTACTCTGTGTCTGCACTGTCTGTCTGTACTGTCTGTCTGTAATCTGTGTCCGTACTCTGTGTCTGTACTCGTGTCTGTACTCTGTGTCTGCACTGTCTGTCTGTACTGTCTGTCTGTACTCTGTGTCTGTACTCTGTGTCTGTACTCTGTGTCTGTACTCTGTGTCTGTACTCTGTGTCTGCACTGTATGTCTGTACTGTCTGTCTGTAATCTGTGTCCATACTCTGTGTCTGTACTCTGTGTCTGTACTTTGTGTCTGCACTGTCTGTCTGTACTGTCTGTCTGTACTCTCTGTCTGTACTCTCTGTCTGTGTCTGTGTGTCGGTGGTCACTCGAGTCAGTGACCACCAGTACAGAACAGCAGCCTACTGCTAATATATTTTACCCCTCCACAGGTTTGACTCTATATCTGACATTCGACTCTAAAATAATTTCAAATATGAGTCAAATGCATTACCAAATTTTAACACTTTTTAGCCATTATTTAGAATAACATGCATACTATTTATGGGTAGATAGGATGAGTATGTGTTTGTCATTTGTTTTGATTATGATATTGCATTTTACTGACATACAGTGGGTCAAGAGTGATGGGGAGTCTTGTAAACTCATCAAATTAGCTTCTTTTTTTACATACAAGCATTGCATGATTCAATTTCGGATGCTTTTGAGAAATTATGGGTCGAAATTTCCAATCAGCACAACCAAATTACCTTTTGGTAAATGACACAAAGTTAAAAAATTTCTGTCCAGTGATATCCAGCTAGAAATAGTTGGGTGTCCATATTGATTGTTAGTTTGGTTAGATTGGTTATCAATGCAGTAGTTGACATGCTGTTTAAGAATAATCAGTTATAATGCAACATTGGTGCATTGTCCTCGCCTAGAAACACAGTCCCACGCAATATTCTCAAAATCCTTTACCATTCAATAGTACTATCTCATCTCACCTATGGAGTCATTGCTTCGGGTAATAGTTGCAAGCAAGAGTTAAAACGAATGTTCTCGCTACAAAAGAGAGCCATAAGTATAATTCATCAGACAAAATATAACTCTCATATAAAAATACCGGTCCACTTTTTAAAAAGACAATTGCACTAACGAAGGAAGACCTCTATAAAGTACAGTGCTGTAAGATACAGTAGTCTGTAAACCTTCTTTTCACTGCCAATGAAACCCAGAACTTCGCAACTCTACATTCAATAATTTAAGCAAGCATCAAAGTGGCCACAAACTGGAACAGTCTACTTGACCTCTTGAAATCATTCACTTATCTCCCTAACTTTACAAAAAAAATTGCTAAAAGAATTCCTAATTTTGAATTATGGCAACATTCTCATTCATGTTCATTTATTATGTTATATAATTTATATCCATATGCCTTTTTTTTACCTTATTTTTTTAACTCATAATTTATTCCTTAGTGTTGTATTCCTTATAATGGTTTCCCCCCCGTTTTTTGTGTGTGTGTTCTATATGTGCTCATGACAAGCATATGGTTCCTAGCACACGCATATTGATTGCATTGACCTATGTGAAAAAATAAACTCAAACACTCAATTTAAACTTCTAGCATTTAACCTTAATATTTCTATCCAAATGAAACGACCAAGATAACAAGCAATCCATGATATATAATTGGAAAAAGTGATAAACAAAACGAGATTGTGGTAATTATTGGTATATTGTGTAGTAGTGGAAACATCTTTGCTGTAAATAGCATCTTTTAGCAGTAATAAAACGGACACTTTCAGAGTAATCAGTTTGTTCATATTTTGGGAATTGTTCAGAGCTTACTGATTTGCTGCATGATAAAAGCAACAACAACAGTGGCCAATATTACTGCCGAAAGTAACATCGTGCAGACAAATGCAATTAAAAAAATTGTTGTGTGACAAATCAATTCCACGGTGGCTGGCTGGGAGGGGACATGGAAAATGTTTGATATCTCGTTCTAACTAAAAGTTAAGTCGTTCAAATGAGAAATTAAGTTGTTCTAATGAGAAATTAAGTCGTTCTAACGAGAAATTTAATTGTTCTAACAAGAAAGTAAATCGTTCTAACGAAAAATGTAACTCTCCCAATGAAACCCATAACTATGTTAAAATCATGGTCACCTTAACGAAAATAATAACTAGTTCTAAAGAGAAAAAAATTGGCAAAGTCGGCGGTTAGAACAGATATAATATTCTTAAATTATATCGTAAAATATAGTTATGAATCTGGTCCTGAATGGCTGGAGGACCTATGAGTTCCACTGTTTGTGTGTGCATGTATATCAAAAGAATGGCTGGATTTACACACGCGTATGATAGCTCATAGAATTCCAGAAAAGCATGTTTTGTGGTATGGATGATGTTTTTATGGTTGATTCTGGTACTGTGGCATGTCCTGAGCAGGAATCAGGCGGGTGCCACATGTGTTCCCAACATAAATGCCCCATATTTTCCTTATTATTGGTGCTAGAAAGTTGACCTTGGTGTCCAAACCTGTGTTTTTAGGTCAAGGAAGTCATGTGTGCTATCAAATTTATCATTGCAACTTCCCTTATGCATGATATTGCCTAAATAACTAATATTCATAATAAATCATGCACGTATAATGCTGAAATTGTACTCTTTATGTCCAAACAGGTATGCATGAAAACATGACCAGCCATAATTGATAAACTGTGATGCAGTTACAGTAAAAACTGTTAGAAAGTTTATTATCAGATGCCTTGAGAGATTAATTCAATAAATTTCAATCCATGAGAATTCACAAGTACTGTTCACATGCATCATAACATCATGGAATTCTTTTCAGGCAGAAAGTTGAAAGTCCAAGGATTACTGAAAATTTGAACCCCCCCTCCCCTCATTGCAAAAAAAAAAAAGGCAGATCGAGTAGGTCTAAAAGAAACTTTATCTTCAAAGAACATTAAGCTCCTAGTCCAAGCATCCTGACAGGGGTACAAAAATTGTCCAGTGATGATCAGCAGATGAGTTTGTGCAGATGTAGCTGTGATTATTGCAATGACTCACTGGCTTTTGAGTTAATGGTGCACTTTCAGATTTGCATTCTGCATATTGGCAGTATATGACTTCACAGTAGCAGTTAATGCGCGGAAACTGGCCAAGAGGTAAATTAATGGTGGATCACTTATGCCAAGCTTATAAACTTGTACTGATATGTGATATCAAGTGTAAAGCTGTTTAACAAATCACAAATGTTCCAAACCAAAAATGTGTGAAAAAGGGTAATTTTCATTTGTGAATTTCAGGGGGGGGGGGAATGATTGCATTGATCATCCCCCTCTGATCTGAAAGTGGGGGGTATATATCCCCCACATCCCCCCCTGAATCGATGCCCCAGATTACTACACATATGAAACTCAAACTATCTCTGGATGGTGCCTCCACAGCATGTAGTGATCTGCTTAAACTTGCTATTGGAATATCTCGTTATTTGGAATTATGATGCTGATATCTATACTTTGCCAATACAATTGATCGAATACTTCATATTGCATTGGAAAAGATGTGCATGCATAAACTGCCTGGAAAAAGGGGTATAAAACCTGCTCCAACCCTACAATTCTTCACTCCAGGTTTTTCACAGAATTACTGAGGGTAGTGAGCTCATTTCTGTCACCTAGTTGCCTAATAGGTCCTTTGAAGTAGAACAAATTTGTAAACATCTCAGAAGGAACTGGGAAGAACTGCATGGAAAATTGACTTAATCTCACCATTGCTAAAATCATACATAACTAACTCATTATTCACCAAACAACACTACACAACTTTTGGAACTACCCTGAAAGGGGGAAATCACTAAAAGAGTTAGAATTTGGCAAAGCATGTCTTACGATGAGCCAAGGATTGATGGATAGGTAAGTTAGTCAAGTGATTACCTTATCGATCAATAAGGCAGAATCATCTGGTTGTTGACAAATTCTGGTAGATATGTTGCAGTCGATTGTATAATATTGAAATATAACAATCGTCTTGATACTGCCAAGCTGCTAGTATCTGATACTACACCATTAGCTCAAGGTTCATCAGGCAAAACTCTTTGCAAATATCACAGGTAAATTATATCTTCTGCCATAACTCAGCTAATGTTCAGAAATTATTGGGTATTAACACTCGGTCTAAGCACCCATTAACAACAAATGAGTTCTAATAAGAACCAGCAGTATTCTCCAAGGAATTGGTTCTTAGATGGTAATTTTTATGTCTTTTAAAAGAACAATGCAGTGAATGTACACTGAAGAATTAAAGATATTATAGGTGCAAGGTATTCATCCTTATCTTAAGTTAGTCAGTTTTACATGACGGGCTTCCAACCACTGGGTCCTGGGTCCAATTCCCGGTCGAACCTAAATTGGATGGCTGGTTCATCCATCATCTCATTGCCATGGTCCCTGCTTGTCCTTATTAGCCCATCAGGTGCAGAAACACAGGACGTAAAGCCCTAATCCACACACACACACACACACACACACACACACACACACTATACTGGTTCAGCTTCTGAATCATTTTCTGAAAGATGTTCTCACAGCACTGGTGATTTTATTTTCCTAACTTTTTCTCAATAACAGATTGCTATTGCTTCGTGATTTAAATTTTTTTTGTAACACATAAATCAGGTGCAATTGATGTATCATCGTGACCCCATTTAAAGTGCACCAGATTCTCGTATCTCATTACACGTTGTTCTCAACCTGACACAATTAAAATGAAGTAATTATTTAAAATTGTGACAGGCAATGCAAGTAATAAATCTTTTTGGCTGTAATATATGCAAAAGTAGGCACTTTATTAGATAATTTGATTGTGATTACATAATGTTAATATGCCAGTTTCAAAATAATAACGTAAGCATTTTGAGTCTTTGTTGACTTACTTTTTTACATGCAGCTGATTACCTTGTTCCCAGATAGCATTTAAAATCGTATCGATGTCGGCGTGATGTCGGCAACGTCAAAACGATGTTGTTCCGACGGTGGCCAATACATAAAAGAAGCTGGCCCGATTTGGAATGCTATCTGGGTTGGATAAAATAGGGCATGGAAGCAAATAACTCCAGATATAGTTAGTGTAAAATATCTAAAAAAACGTTAGTCAAATCTACTCAAACAGATTTTCATTGACAGTCCGGATTACAGTCAACTTCATGGACTTGGAAACTAATTGCATAGACTTGGAAGCTTATCTCCAGAGGACGTCATGTGAACCCAAGACTCCCATTGGTTAAGTCAGTCCCTCAACCAATAATAGTCCTGGACTCATATGACGTCTTCTGGCGTTTTGCTTCCAAGTCTATGAAATTGGCTGCAAACAGGAAATATTTGCTTCAGAAAAGTAGGCTTCAAGAGAAAACACAATTGGCTGAATTTATTGGACTGCGATGATTGAGCAATATATATACTATATCGGACTAGCTTGAACTGGAACCTTTTGTAGAAGGAACTAAATCTGGCCAAGAATGTCAAGTTTGGTTTGGAAACTGCCAGATTTTCTCAGCGATTTTAAACGGCAACCATTTTCTCATTATATTTCAGGCAATCATTTGTGAAATTAAAGATTTTACGAGAAACTGCGTTCAGTATGGTTATTGTGTATCCATGCATGATGGTCTTAATGGAGTTGTCGTCTCGAAATCAAATTGTCTTCTAAATTGCTGATAGGCTAATGCTTCCCGCCATATCACCATGTGACAGGAGTGTAAGAATAAAAATAAGTGAGAAAATATTATTACATCTGTCACTTCTATTTTATTAATCAGATAAAAACCTAAGTATTTTGTTTGTATAATTACACTCCATTTTACTGTATTTTACAATACATTCTGTCGTATTTCATAGGATAGATAGAGAGATAGAGAGATAGAGAGAGAGCTAGAGAGATAGATAGAGAGATAGATAGAGAGATAGATAGAGAGATAGATAGAGAGTTAGAGAGAGAGCTAGAGAGATAGATAGAGAGATAGATAGAGAGATAGATAGAGAGATAGAGAGATAAGGAGATAGAGAGAGATAGAGAGATAGAGAGAGAGCTAGAGAGATAGATAGAGAGATAGATAGAGAGATAGATAGAGAGTTAGAGAGTTAGAGAGATAGATAGAGAGATAGATAGAGAGATAGATAGAGAGATAGATAGAGAGTTAGAGAGAGAGCTAGAGAGATAGATAGAGAGATAGATAGAGAGATAGATAGAGAGATAGATAGAGAGATAGAGAGATAAGGAGATAGAGAGAGATAGAGAGATAGAGAGAGAGCTAGAGAGATAGATAGAGAGATAGATAGAGCGATAGAGAGATAAGGAGATAGAGAGAGATAGAGAGATAGAGAGAGAGCTAGAGAGATAGATAGAGAGATAGATAGAGAGATAGATAGAGAGTTAGAGAGTTAGAGAGATAGATAGAGAGATAGATAGAGAGATAGAGAGATAAGGAGATAGAGAGAGATAGAGAGATAGAGAGAGAGCTAGAGAGATAGATAGAGAGATAGATAGAGAGTTAGAGAGTTAGAGAGATAGATAGAGAGATAGATAGAGAGATAGATAGAGAGATAGATAGAGAGTTAGAGAGTTAGAGAGATAGATAGAGAGATAGATAGAGAGATAGAGAGTTAGAGAGATAGATAGAGAGATAGATAGAGAGTTAGAGAGTTAGAGAGATAGATAGAGAGATAGATAGAGAGATAGATAGAGAGTTAGAGAGTTAGAGAGATAGATAGAGAGATAGATAGAGAGATAGATAGAGAGATAGATAGAGAGTTAGAGAGTTAGAGAGATAGATAGAGAGATAGATAGAGAGTTAGAGAGTTAGAGAGATAGATAGAGAGATAGATAGAGAGATAGAGAGATAAGGAGATAGAGAGAGATAGAGAGATAGAGAGAGAGCTAGAGAGATAGATAGAGAGATAGATAGAGAGATAGATAGAGAGATAGATAGAGAGTTAGAGAGTTAGAGAGATAGATAGAGAGATAGATAGAGAGATAGAGAGTTAGAGAGATAGATAGAGAGATAGATAGAGAGTTAGAGAGTTAGAGAGATAGATAGAGAGATAGATAGAGAGATAGATAGAGAGATAGATAGAGAGATAGAGAGATAAGGAGATAATGAGAGATAGAGAGATAGAGAGAGAGCTAGAGAGATAGATAGAGAGATAGATAGAGAGTTAGAGAGATAGATAGAGAGATAGATAGAGAGATAGAAAGATAAGGAGATAGAGAGAGATAGAGAGATAGAGAGAGAGCTAGAGAGATAGATAGAGAGATAGATAGAGAGATAGATAGAGAGTTAGAGAGTTAGAGAGATAGATAGAGAGATAGATAGAGAGATAGAGAGATAAGGAGATAGAGAGAGATAGAGAGATAGAGAGAGAGCTAGAGAGATAGATAGAGAGATAGATAGAGAGATAGATAGAGAGTTAGAGAGTTAGAGAGATAGATAGAGAGATAGATAGAGAGATAGATAGAGAGATAGATAGAGAGATAAGGAGATAGAGAGAGATAGAGAGATAAGGAGATAGAGAGAGATAGAGAGATAGAGAGAGAGCTAGAGAGATAGATAGAGAGATAGAGAGATAAGGAGATAGAGAGAGATAGAGAGATAGAGAGAGAGCTAGAGAGATAGATAGAGAGATAGATAGAGAGATAGATAGAGAGATAGATAGAGAGATAGATAGAGAGTTAGAGAGAGAGCTAGAGAGATAGATAGAGAGATAGATAGAGAGATAGATAGAGAGATAGAGAGTTAGAGAGATAGATAGAGAGATAGATAGAGAGTTAGAGAGTTAGAGAGATAGATAGAGAGATAGATAGAGAGATAGATAGAGAGATAGATAGAGAGATAGAGAGATAAGGAGATAATGAGAGATAGAGAGATAGAGAGAGAGCTAGAGAGATAGATAGAGAGATAGATAGAGAGTTAGAGAGATAGATAGAGAGATAGATAGAGAGATAGAGAGATAAGGAGATAGAGAGAGATAGAGAGATAGAGAGAGAGCTAGAGAGATAGATAGAGAGATAGATAGAGAGATAGATAGAGAGTTAGAGAGTTAGAGAGATAGATAGAGAGATAGATAGAGAGATAGAGAGATAAGGAGATAGAGAGAGATAGAGAGATAGAGAGAGAGCTAGAGAGATAGATAGAGAGATAGATAGAGAGATAGATAGAGAGTTAGAGAGTTAGAGAGATAGATAGAGAGATAGATAGAGAGATAGATAGAGAGATAAGGAGATAGAGAGAGATAGAGAGATAAGGAGATAGAGAGAGATAGAGAGATAGAGAGAGAGCTAGAGAGATAGATAGAGAGATAGATAGAGAGATAGAGAGATAAGGAGATAGAGAGAGATAGAGAGATAGAGAGAGAGCTAGAGAGATAGATAGAGAGATAGATAGAGAGATAGATAGAGAGATAGATAGAGAGATAGATAGAGAGATAAGGAGATAGAGAGAGATAGAGAGATAGAGAGAGAGCTAGAGAGATAGATAGAGAGTTAGAGAGATAGCTATAAAAGTCCCTCGTCATCACAAGTTAATTTGATGAATTAAAAGGCAATTAAAGAGGTCGGCTTCACATATTAAGTGCCCTAATTTGCAAATGGGACTTGACTGGCATTTAAATACTTTGGTTGTCCTGGCTAATTATGGCCAATCGCAGTGCACTTGACTGACAATTTAACATTCATCTAAACAGAATGATGGTGCTACTAAGAAATAAAATTACAAAGAGGTTTTTTAGAAAACCATTGGGTGCTGTGAACTACCCCAAAGTTACTTCGTGTATGTTGAGGTTTTTTTGTCTCCACCAACTCACACAGAGAGCAGTTGTGCTAACCATTGATGCTGGGATAAGATTCCAATGAGGGTGACACACTGGCTTGTGAATGCCATCGGCACAACTTGCATGAGTTCGAATCCATGGTTTGGTTTTTTTTTAAAATCTTGCTGGAGTCTTTGAATAATACTTACTTGATTTTGACTAATACATAGATAAAAGGTACAATATAGTAAAAAAATCTCAAGGTCCCTTGAAATACAATGGTGTAGGGTTCTTCCCAAATACCTAATAGTGGGTCCCACGTGGAACCTTGTAGAGTTCGGCATCTTTTTTTTCTTAGAGTGTGGCATGTCAGAACCTTCACCCCCGATAGCATTCCAAATCGTATCAACGTCCGCGCGATGTCGGCGATGTCAAAACGATGTTGTACCAACAGCGGCCGTCACAGAAATGACACTGGCCCGATTTAGAATGCTGTCTGGGACAGTAGTAAGTACTTATATGTAAGTAATCATAAGTAAGTACTCATAAGTACTCATAAGTAAGTACTCATAAAGAACATTCAACTATTGCTATCCAGAGCCAAAAACAACCGCCCATAGCTACAAAAAATCAAACCTAGCCATACTATGGGTTATAGCACAATTCACATTTGTAACAAGAAAATTCTTTAATAAAAAAGGAATAGATATCTGGCAATGTGTGAACAGTAGAGATATGAGAGTGCTTAATTTTCCAGTGTGAAATGGAATGAAAGCAAATACATGATAATTTATAAGAAAGCTTTAATATAAAGAAATGGATAACGAGTAAAGCTCTCTTTAAAAAGAGATCCGTACCAGATAATAGTCGATAGTATATATTAACGACATGTAAGCATATCATTAATTAAAAAAAAAAAAGTTTTCCCTAGACTGGACTTGAACCGCTGCACTCCCAGCCCTTTTCAAGCAGACCAACATCATTTTTCTGGTACTAATGGCTGTAACAGCTGTTTAGCTTGTTCTACTGCAGTAAAATTCCCTGGTAACAAGTTCAATTATGACTACAGCTTTAATTTATGAACTTTTGATGTGGTAACCAAGTACTTTATCCAAAATTAGCTAAACTATGGTCACTGCTGAGCTCACTTGTGCAAATTATCATGATTCTGTAATCGTCAGGGTAGTGGAAATTTGGACAAAGTTTTGTGTTTCATATCTTTCAAAGAGATCCATCGATTCTTCTATTTTCACCAAGCAAACTACCATAATATCTATGTACGTCACAGATCCCAATCTCCTATCAGTCATTAACCTATTTTTTGTCACAGATCTGAGTATCCGTTTGCTATATATATCTGGCATTGGTAAAGCTAATATCAGTCATAGTAATATCGTGTGATAGGTCTAGACGCCAGATATAAAAAGTGGTTATTAATATTAACAGTGTTTGTACTACATCAGTCGAGCTGACTATTTTGGTGTATTCTGCAGCCCAACCAATGTCTAACATACATTTTAGGACAAAAGTGTTAATAACCACTTAATTAAACATGTGAATTGTGCTATAACCCTGAAATGTGAGTCGTTATGTGGCATGATATTCTAGGAAACATGTTATGATACTGATTACAAACCGACGCAATTTTTGGCTGGGTACCGTGTGGGGATATGCTTTGTATGTCTATGGCGGTCCCTTGTACTCAGTGTCTATGCTGAGGCAAGTAAAATACCCCACCTATGGGGTAAATGTGTAACATGGCTTGACTCCTCTTCTCATCAATCAACCCTCGATAGCAGGAAGAATTTGCGTTAGAGGATTACACTTTCCATATCTATCTATCTATCTATTTATCTGTCTACCTGTCTGTCTATTTATTCATCTATCTATCCATCTATCCATCCATCTATCTATCTATCTGTCTGTCTATCTATCCGTCTATCTATCTATCTATCAATCAGTCGCGCTGTCTGTCTATCCGTCTACCTATCCGTCTACCTATCATCTATCATCTATCCATCTATCCATGTATCTATCTATCTATCTATCTATCAATATCTATCAATATCTATCTATATATTTATCTGTCTGTCTATCTGTCTATCTATCTGTCTGTCTGTCTATCTATCATGCAAGTCTTTACTATAGCGTTGAGACAACTAGTTGTACAAACTTTTATCAATTGTTTTCATTGTAAAATAAGTTGCCCAAGTTTAAATAACAGATGTACTTATGCTTCAAATCAAGTGCACAAATCAGCCATGTCAAACCAAGACGTTTGTTGCACTCGAGGCAGTTTCCACAATTCCAGAATATTCACAACATGTCAGTTACCTGTCGGTGTGATATTTCTATGATTCCACACTGGGTGAAAGACAGAAATGCATTTTACAATATTTAATGGTTTTACAATTGAATTAAATGTTCCAATAGCATTCTCAACAAACTCTGGCAGAAACGAATCGTTCTTTCTGGACTTCTGTCAATATTGAACTTCACTTTACAACAATAACTTACATTTCACAGATAATGAATGATGAAAAAAGAGCGATTTTTCAGAAAACTGGATAAAATTGTTGGAACATTTGTGAACTATGTCAAGAACAAGTTTGAAATAGGAAAACAAACAACACAAATTAATAAGTATTATAGTAAGAAATAAAGACAGAATTCAACAGCTGTAAAGTACTGAGAAGTCTTTTACGTAGAGGGTGGCAATGAGCGTATAAAAAGTCATGTTTAGAAATTAGTATTGTTCAGAAACGAGAATTTAATGTTCAGGAATAAGAGTTCAGTACAAATCATGTTCAATTATCCTGAACATTTTTAAATCAAGGTAAAATATTAATCATTCTATTTACTAAGGTAAAGTGACTTGACTAAGCATTAAGTCATAAAATTGACTAAGCAGTTAGTCATAATATTGACGAATACTGACTAACTCATTAAAACAGCTTGGGGAAATGGGCCAGCTATTGTAGACACAGTCAGAGTTCTGCATGTTAAGTTAGCTGCTTTTAACGACGTTCTAGACAATAATAAAAATTGAATTTAGCCTAATTGACTTGGGTAAGCAAATGGCAAGTAAAAGTTACTAGGCTGGGTCCCAGGTGGTGATTACAATGCATAAAAATCTCCAGTATTAGCCAAAATGATATTAAGACAATTTGATTGATTAATATATATACTCTTAATGTGAGTTTAGTAAGTACTTACATGGTTTAATGAATTCCTGTGTCGGCAGAAGCAATATTCATCCGGTTTTGAGAGAGTTATATCATCTGCGCATAATGGTGCTGACCTTGAACCAAGGTTAAAGTCCAGTTGAAGGTCCTCAAGCCAATCCTAAAGGTCCTTACTCAATCTAAGGTCCTTCTTGGGTCTTTGGTAGAATTTTAGAGTTGACTGTAAATCCCTTATAAGTGCCAAAGTATGTTGTGTTACTAGTTTCTTTCCAAAAACACTGGCTATAAATTCAGAAGTAAAGTGTATGTCATCTCAAGTAGGGAGCAGCCTTTTGAGTGTAAAGGAAATATGGTACGATAAACTATGCTCACAACAGGACAGTAAAAGTGTTCAAGTGTTGCTAGAATGTGTACTTGGCAGTGATCTTACTGATGGCACTGGGGGGGAGCATTTAAAGCCATGCATTCTATGCTCAGCAGGTGATAGCAGGCAGCCCACGAGTGACCAATAGGAGGCTGCGACACATCTCTCCCACGCACCTATTGACCAATCAGAAGGAGCCTTACACGGACAATGGTTACTACGCAGCCTCTCTCTGTTCATTAACATCATGCAGTGTCCATTCATGACTGACTCAGGAATCGCAACAGCCACAATTAACCCTTTCTCAGTGCTATATCGACGCCACATATATGAATACCCTAATTTGGGCATAACCACTTCTTTTGGAGAGCCCTGCTGTGTGACGTCACAATGGTAGCAATTCATAAAACACTTGGGTATGCTATATTATACACAAAAAATTCCTTTTGATCTAAAAAAGTAACCGAATTTCAAACTATTCTATTCACCAACTATTACATGTAACATGCTTTTACCCTGAAAAAGTGCAATCTTCCAGCAAATATGTTCACTCATGATAACTTGCTTGTTCACGAACAGGTAAAACACAATTTTTTGTTTTTTTATAACCGTATATTACATGTCTCATAGCATATTCCACAAGACTGCTTCGTACACAGAGATTGTAACTCCACAAAGATTCTCCCAAAATGTCCCAGTTTCCTTTGTGTGGGTATTATGTCCTTTGTGTCTTTTGATGAAACAGGGCTTTGGGGGGAAAATAATGATGTATTTAAGAACACCTATATTGCATTGCCATCATATTATCAAAAGAATATCTACATTGGTAGATCTACCAAAGACCAATGTCGTAAAAATAATCCTGTATAATAAAAGATCCGGCATCTACAATAATGCTCTATAATGCAAGTTGTCTGTCTGTAGTGGTTGAGGTTCATGCAGTTAATTTACAGGTAGGAGACTTGTCATTTTTTTTTAAATAGAATGAGACCATCAATTAAAAGTCACATTATATTATATAGGCACAATCTAACATAATTGTCAAGCAAATGAAATGAAAACGAGTTTACCTTCATAATAATGAACTTCATAGATGGATATGGAAAGTGCAGCCCTCTAAGGCAAGTTCCTGCTGCTATTGAGGGTTGATTGATGAGGGGAGAGAGAGAGGATCTCACCCATGGTACGCATTTACCCGATGGGTGGGATCTTTTACTTGCCTCAGCATAGAAACTGAGTACAAGGGACCGCCAATTTAACGTCTCATCCGAATGACATCCAGCTGAGATGTTGCTCATGAAGTGTGCCCGGGCCTGGGCTTGAACCCGGGTCCTTCAGAGGAGCAAGCGAGCGTCTTACCTGTAGACCACCCAGCTGCTGTAGACCACCCAGCTGCTGTAGACCACCCAGCTGCAGTAGACCACCCAGCTGCTGTATATATTATAGTACTAGGCAAATTAATCAAGTTGTTTTATTCTGAACAAAATACAACATCAGGCTGGTTCATTGCACCTGTTTTGACGCAAGACTCCCGATCACACCTTTCTGCAGGAGAGGGTCTTGGAGAATTTGGGGGAGCAAGAATCCTAGTAGGGGAGCGAGCAACTTGACAGCGTAGATCGGTTCATTTTAACCATTCGAATACAAAGCTACGAGTCCCTGTCCTTCATAAGATGATGCAATGTCGTATCAGACAAATTTTAAAGAACTATTTTGTTCGCTGCTTAGTTAAATTTAACGTGCGTAGTGATTGACCTAGTTCCACGGCCTATCTCGCAATGCGTTGATATCTACTAGACCCTCCTCTATGACGCGGCCTGAGGGTCTAGGCCTAGACTGTCATTGAACAATATGATTTGATGGATGAAGTGAATCACATGTTTAGGCAGCAAGGCAGGTCTCACTCCTGACTATTCCACATGCCTACATAACCCTGCAATTTTCACAAATAAGAAAACAAGTCACTAAAATACTATGTATCATGGTTGGTGTCTGAGAATGCCATACAAGTATTCCACTGGATGGTCTTAAGCCCCAGTAAAACCCAGATAGCATTCCAAATTGTATCAATGTCGGTGCGATGTCGGCGATGTTGAAACAATGTTCTACAGGCGGCAGCCAATATAGAAACGATGGTGGCCCAATTTGGAATGCTATCTGGGCACTGGCCCTAACAACAACTTAAGAGAAGAAAAGACAACTTACAACTGAAAATCGTGCCCTGCCTTTTTGAAGTCTTTTAGAAGTCTATAAGAGGTCTTGCAACAGGTCATTGATAATCTCATATGGTCTTAGTTAATCTTTTATGGTCTTGCAACTGGTTGCAGGTTTTTTAACATGTTCAAAAACCTGGGGACCTCTAAACTGGTCACCAACAATCTCAAGTTATTTCAAGTTGTCTTAAATTGATCATAGGTAGTTGAACAGTGATGTGGACAAGTCTTGAAGAACCTTGAATTAAATTGGTCTATGATAGTCTTGGGTGATCTTTAAAGAGTGGTACGACTGGCATAATACTAACTTTGACTAGTTACACCACAACTAAAGACCTGTAAAAGAACATGTACAATCACCAAAGACATCTGAAAACCAAAACACAAGAACCTATCAGAAAGACCTCGCAAACTTTGGACTTCATGCACCATGTCCCCAGTAGCCTGTGGTATCGTGATGGCTATCAAATGTAACACAAACACATTGTCAAATGATATTAAATAGTAGCATCAAGGTGTGATGGAATTGGTGGGAGTCCTCAGGAAACAATGGGGGCATCTCAGTAAGCGATATTATCAAATGTCTTAGAGATGTCCCCGGATATTACATATATCTTTCACTTCATTCATACTATATATTTACTTCATTCTTATGTTTCTTATATGTTACATTGCATCAATGATTGATATGCGTAATATGAAATAAATATGTTCTGAGTTCTGAGTTCTGAATCCAACTCCCTGGATTGAATGCCCTGGCACAGTCACTGGTTTGCTGTCGAACTTTTTTTTTCACTGTTAGAATTGAGTCTCACCAAAGAAATTATGATTTATGTAATTATAATAGATGGGAAGAACTTTATAATCATGGTGATGTGATTAGAATGCAGTTTCAATGTAAGGCCAACTGAGATTCTAACCCAGATATATTAGTACAGTTCTATGGTCTGAATTTATTCCTATTGTCTGATTTTGGTCACATAGTCTGGTTATAGTCATATGTCCGATTTTAGTCCTTTCGGGCAAGAGCTCTAGTTGGCAACATCACCTACGCAAAAGATGAGCAATTATCACTTAATAATACTTGTTCTAACAATGCTTTTGTGGACAACTGTAATCCCCACTGTTCTGCATATCTTGTGTAGCCTGTCATAATGTGTTGATTCTGTCAGATGAAACTGATATAGTCTTAAATGACAAACACCTGCTGTCTATCATCTGATCTGCCTAGGTCTTCTATAATGTCATTTTTGTGTGGAAGGAAATGTGACGCATTTGCCAAGAAAAACATAAACTTCCACAACCTGTGTATCTGCAATTATCAAATTCCCAAGAAATTTACATTCTCTGCACGGTCTGATACTGCACAAAATACAGTATAGTCCCAAGAATACTTTTTTTATATCTCGTTCCAACGAGATAATATCTCGTTCAAACAAGAAAGTAAATCATTATATTATCACCAAATAATAATTTTTGTTCTTACGAAATAACATCTCGTTTTAACGAAATAATATCTTGTTCCAGCGATGAAGTATCTTCTCCTTACGAAAAAACTATGTTGTTCTCGTTTGGACAAGATAGTTTTTCGTTGGGACAAGATGTAATCTCGTTTGAACTAGATATTATCTCATTTGGACAAGATAGTTTTTCATTGGGACAAGATGTAATCTCGTTTGAACTAGATATTATCTCATTTGGACAAGATAGTTTTTCGTTGGGACAAGATGTAATCTCGTTTGATTATCTCGTTTGGACAAGATAGTTTTTCATTGGGATGAGATGTAATCTCGTTTGAACGAGATATTATCTCGTTTGGACAAGATAGTTTTTCGTTGGGACAAGATGTTATCTCGTTAGAACGACGTATTATCTCCTTGGAGTGAGATATAAAAAACAAAGTCCATGTCACCTCTCAGCCACTGTAGAAACTCGATTAGTCAGTTCAGCTAAAATCCCACACTATAGCATAAGCACTGTTAGTAACTTTCACAATTATAAAGTGATTATGTGATCATTTGTACTAGTTATAGATTCTAGTGCCAGGTAGCAGGGTGGTCAACTCAGTCCAGTTGGTCAAAGACTAAACATAATTTATGAGCATTCTATGACGTAGTGGATGTATACCCCGCTGACCTCACTATTACACCATTAGCAGGCCTGGTCAAACCTGAGCCTTTCTCGGCAAGCATACACCCAGCGTGCAGCTTGTTAGGCACTTCTTGGGTCAAGCACTCTACAATTGCTGTACCACTGTTTTTTCCGGACCAATTTGCTCATAGACAATGTCGCCAAATATCCATTTACATCTGGGTGAAGTAGAGCAAGGAGTTACAGAGGATCTGCTCAGTTCCTCCATGCCATGGTAGGGGGGAGGGGCTACGGCATCTCTATATATAATCAGTCTGTGTCCTAATAACAAGGCAACTCAGCTGCTTCGAAAGTAAGTTTGCTATTAACTTTCTAGAAAGACTGATAATACTACGAAGTTATTTTCACCCACCACTATTTATACAAACTTCTCATCAGTTCATCTCAGACGATGTGTGGATTGTCTCAGATACTTTGGTTACTTTTAGCAACAGATGCCACAATTTTGTTTTGACATTTCAGGATATTTGTGTCTGTGTGTAAAGGTGTACATCACCCAGATATCGTCCAAAATGGACAATCTATTGTAAAAGGCACTGGCCTTTTGCTCTTTAATTTAACTAAATGATGATTGTAAATTCAATGTGCAATGTTCTGAGTTGTGGAAGTGATGGCTGCAGATGGCCATCACTGATTGTGGTCCCATTTTGGACAATGTACTAGTCATTAGTGAAGACAGGGGATCCATCAATGAACCATGGCCAGCTGGCCTGATCATGCTCCACTGTGTGATCTTGATCCTGATGGCCGAAATGGGATCAAGGGTGATTGGATCTTCCTGGCCTAATGACTGTACAATCTCCTGGGGTGTGGAGATAATGAGGGGAGAAGGGTGTGGGTCAGGTTGCCTGCCACCTGTCCTGTGTGACTGTGTGCCCTTGAGGGTATGGAATTTATGCATGAGTGAGTTTGTCCATTGTGGGGTTTGGGGATAATGGATGACTGACCATGGGTGCACAGTTGGGAGGGGAGGGAGCACAGTTGGGAGGGGTGTGCCTGGTCCCAGATGAGGAGATCGAATGGTGATTGGGAATTTTACCCCCTCCATTAAGGAGGGGCCTTTGTCTTGTGAATTCATATAAATAATAAACATGGAATGTTTCTGGCATCTTTGGTTTTGACCAACATACAGAGCAGACCAACTTGACACAACTTGCTGTTTTGAATTATCATTATGTTGAGACTATGAAGTACTGGAAGGAGACATAGTATGTCACTAACTACACTGAGGATTTTACATTGGTGACCCCGACGTGATCTGTTTGGAATTGGAAATCACAAAAGGAAAATGGACATCAATCTGAAAATTCAAGAGCTACAAACTGAAATACAGTCAAGACTACAAGGTATGAACACTAATGAATTGGAAGAATTAATGGACTTTATTGATCTGGAAATGGAGAGCCAAAGCTTGGAAATACCCACTCTCTATCACTCTAGAGTGCCTCAGGCTGTTTTTATGCTGTTGTGTTTGGCACAAGTAAGAATGGGCAGATGCTGAACTATTAGGCAATGAGCAGAGGAGCTAGGAAATTGTCTATATAGGAGTGCTCATGTGAAAAGCTATCATCATGAATCTAGACCAGTTCCAGGAATTTCTGAGGGTACAGAAAGCAAGCAATGGGTCCACAGCCTCCATGATAGAGACTCAGACCAGACACATACAAGAAAATGGGGAGAAACATGAGGCCCAGGCTCAGGCAAAACGAGTGGCTGGGTGTGATGGATCAACCACCAGGAGACTGAGGCAATGGTTCAGAGATGTGGAACTGACCATGCCTTACACAAAAAGGACATTGTTTGTGGCCGCTCAGACAGCAGAGGGAGCTCTGAGGGTGGAATTGGAAAGATTTTTGGATACTGCTGAGGATCGCAAGGCAGTGGAATGGACTGCGTTGAAGGCCCATCTGACTACAACGTTTTTGTCTAAGCATGAGGCTGACAGGATGCGAGACGAAATAGAAAAGGTACAGCAGGGGGCTTATGAGACGACAGCAGCTTATGGGAGGAGATTTAGGGAGGCGGCCGACTTAGGCTACCCCAAGGACAACAGGAATGTGGATCAGCAACGCGCCATGTTGGGAGCATATCTAAGAGGCATGAGAGACAGGAAGGTGGTGGAAAGAGTGGTGAGAGAAGGCAGACCCAAGGATTATGTGGACGCCATGGAGCAGGTAGCTCAGTATGAAGGGGACGAATATCGCCTATACAGGGCACTGAATGGTTGTGCCCCAGAGGACACCCCAGATGAGCCTATGGAAATTGGGGCTGTGGGCAGCGGAATGCCTGAAAGGAGGGGCAAAGAGCCCAGTGGTGAATTAACCGAGTTGACCCGGAGGGTCAATGGACTGTCAAAAGAATTCACCAAGCTCATCGCAGCCACAAGAGGACCGAAAGCTACAGTGGGAACCGAAAAAGCCCCCGAGAATGCACGTAGGTACGGAGGACCAAGTCGACCTGCGGGCGCCCAGGGCCGGCCACCCCTGAGGTTCACAGAGGACGGACGACCTATTTGTGCATTATGTGGGAAGGCATGGCACCTGCGCAGAGAATGTGTGGAGAATCGGCCGAGAGGTCGTGCACCTGTTGGGAACGGATTCCCGGGGGGGCGCTAAGCGCCGCAGCAGACTGCCGGGCCTTTGTGAAGTTGAGTCTTCATGGACATGATATAAAGGCTCTGGTGGACACCGGCGCAGGGCGCACGGTGCTGCGGCGCAGGGAATTTATGGATATTTGTAAGACAATGGGGAGACTCCCAATGTTGAAGGCCTCCCGAGGATTATTGGGAGTTACTGGACATGAACTCAAGGTGTGTGGTGTGACTCAGGTGAGAGAGGACAACCTGGGAGCTCTGGAAATGATTATTGTGGATGGAATATCCCATCAAGCCATCCTAGGAAGGGACATAATGAGGCCAGAGGGTGCTCACATAGACTATGCCAAAGGGGTGTTGAGATGGCGCGGATCTGTTCTCACCTTGATCCCAGCTCCTGGACAGTGTCAGGCAGACGACATAATGGAGCTGACAGATGGGAGGGGCGGTACTACCGAGGAGCAAAAAGCAGTTATGCAGATATCAGAGTGCATGCTGCGGAATCCAGAGGCGTTTAGTGCATCTGGGCAACGTTTGGGACGCCATAAGGAAATAGAAGTTAGAATAGAAACAACAGGCATGCCCATAAAGCAAAGGGCCTACCGGGTGCCATTTATGAAGAGGGAGGCGCTTGGCTTGAAGATTGATGAACTTCTGGAGCAAGGAGTAATTGTGCCATCAAAGTCGCCCTGGGCTTCACCGGTGGTATTGGTGGAAAAGAAGGACCCCTCGGACGGTCCCAGGTTCTGTATTGACTTTACAAGACTCAATGCAGTGACCAAGAAAGACTGCTACCCAGTGCCGCTAATACAAGACGTATTTGATCAACTACATGGGTCCACCATATACTCGACTCTCGATCTAAAATCCGGGTTCTACCAGCTGCCGCTAGAAGAGGCCAGCATGGAGAAGACAGCCTTCACCTGCTTCCGAGGACTGTTCGAGTTCACCACTATGCCCATGGGCCTTTCGAACGCGACCGGCTCTTTCCAAAGGGCCATGGACGAGGTCCTCAGAGGGCTGATAGGCCAATGTTGCATGATATATGTGGATGACATTGTAGTCTACAGCTCAGATGTGGTATCGCACGCGAGACACCTGCAAGCGGTGGTGGACCGATTTAAGGAGTATCACCTGACCTTGAATCCAAAGAAATGCACATTTGGACAAAGTGAGGTGAGATTGCTGGGATATGTAGTGGCGGGCAAGGGACTTCGTGCAGACCCAGACAAAGTATCTGCCATCAATAAGATGTGTCCTCCACAAACTGTCAAGGATATCAGGTCATTTTTGGGTATGACAGGATATTATCGCACCTGTATGCCCAACTATGCTGAAATATCAGAACCTTTGGTGGCCATGACGAGGAAGCATGCTAGGTTTCACTGGGGAGAGTTGGAAAGGAAGGGCTTTGAGAAGCTCAAGGAATTGCTGGTCAGTGAGCATGTAATGGCCCATCCTCGCACAAAGGATCCCTATTTGTTGTATACAGATGCCAGTGATATAGCAATAGGGGCCATCCTCTGTCAGAAGGATCCAGAGACTGGAGTGGAACGACCCATAAGCTACCTGTCCAGGCTGCTGTCTCCCACTCAGAGGAGGTGGGCAGCAATCGAACGTGAGGCTTTCGCCTTGATAACAGCCTTAAAAGTGTTTAGGCCCTATTTATGGGGTGCGCAGTTTGACGCCTACACTGACCACAAGCCATTGACTTCACTGTTCACAAAGGAAATGCAGAACACTAAAATCCAGAGGTGGGCAGTGTTGCTGGCTGAGTATGGATGTAAGGTGCAGTACAGGAAGGGGAAGTTAAATGTGCGAGCTGATATGCTGTCCAGGATTAGGCCGGAAAGATTGGACACGTTCGACATCGATGAATGGAGGCTGGGCGATGAACTGCCACCGGGGCTGCCAGCGGATGAGGCTCTGCCAGTGCTAGGGAATGGCCTGGAGCCAGCTGAGGTGCAGGAAGCACAAAGGGCTATGGAGCAATGGGGAGAGGGCAATGACCTAGATAGCCCCTATGAGGTCATTGATGGCCTCCTGTACTCCATACAGAAGCCCTATCAATACGCAGCGGAGTATCACCGCCTGGTGGTGCCCAAAAAGTATAGGGACATGCTGGTGGGGCAGGCGCACGTGGAGGTGGGTCATATGGCTTATGTCAAAACCATGCGTAAAGTGCAGGAGAGTTATGTGTGGCCTGGCATGAGATCAGACATAAAAGACTGGGTGATGAAATGTGCCACCTGCCTAGTCCATAGGAAGAAGAAGGAACATGCCCCGATGGGAGAAATGCCTCTTGCTAAAAGCATAGGCCAGTATGTCTCGCTGGACCTAGTGGGCCCGCTGGTGACCTCAAATCAGGGAAATAATTATATATTGACCATAATAGACCACGCCTCCGGATATGCTGAATGCTATCCTCTCCCCAGGAAGACCAGCGAGTGTGTGTGGGCCCGGTTACATCAAGAGTATTTCCCCAGACACGGCTACGTGGATACGGTGTTGACAGATCAGGGCAGGGAGTTTAATGCCTTGGCGTTCACAGAATATTTGGCTGCCGTGGGCGTGAAACACAAGCGAACAACTCCCTACCATCCGCAATCTAATGGCAGGATTGAGAGATTCAATCGAACCTTGAAGGAGATTGTTGGGAAGTTAGTTAATAATGACACCGCTTTGTGGCAGGAACAATTAGGGCCTGCTGTCCTTTGCTACAATTGTGCTGTGTCTGACGTAACCCAGCACACTCCATTTTTCCTACAATATGGGCGCAGGCCACGTTTGCCCCTGCATAGAGCCCTTTCCTCCGGGGACATGGTTTATGGGAGACTGCATGAACTATATGAAGCCATGAGAACGGCCCAGAGACTCACAGAGGAGTCCAGGAAGTATAATAGAGAAAGACTGGCTCAGAGGGCCAATGCCTCGGATATAAGGGTGGGTGATGCAGTGGTGATCAAAGCCGAGGAGCCTTTAACTCTGACCAGCAGATGGGATCCAGAATGGCTGGTCACGCAGTTAAGAGGAAAAGTGGTATGGATAACCCACCAGCCCACGGGAAAACAGAAGGTATTGAACCGAGAGAAAGTCCGTGTTGTGGACGCTGAGGTGGCGTGGGATCGGATACGCCCCAGGCCTAAGAGGAAAATTGTTAATAGGCCTAATGCTCCCCGGCCATGGCAGCTGCCCCCCGCTCTGCCTGAGGAGGTTCAGGATACGCCCCCTAAGCGGATAGAGAAGGAGCAGAGGTCGGGTGCAAACTCCGCCCAATCGCATCATGAGGAGGATCAACCTTTGACTGATCCTGATTGGAGCACGTCAGATGACCAGCCCCTACAGCCCTCAGCCAATAGGAGGCGTCGGCCCAGATCCCCTGATACGAGTGGGGGTGACTATAATAGCCCCCCCCAGACTGGACACAACAGTAAGCGGCATCGTCCCTACTTGTCCAGAGGAGCCAAGCACAGCCAGTACTACGCCGACGACAGTGACAGTGATCCCCCCAGACGCAGGAATCGAAAGAGAAAGGGATCCATTGATAGACGAGGGCACTTTGAGAAATCAGTACATCTTGACAATTCTCTTCGTAAGAGACAAGGAGGTCAAGAAGGCTTGGGAGGAGGACATCGCAAGACAGTGCATGTGGACCCTAGCCTGAGGAAGCGCAAGGATCGAAGTGGACCCAGTGATTCGGACGAGGGACTTCACCGAGCCCCGAAGGACTCCCACAAGGACTTCGAGGCTATAAAACGTCGCCTGTCTACGACAGATAGCGACAGGGAAGCTAAGCACGCCAAGGATGGTGCCCTCCAAGGAGACAACTCGGCCGAGGAGTCTCATTAGGTGCTGGTGCTGGTGCTGTGGCATTTTGCTCTACTGTCAGGAGCATTTGCCAAGGATGGTGACCAAGGCACAGGGGTGTTGGATCCCATGCTGAGGGAGGTCTCTCCTCGAATGGTGTCAGTAGAGGAGATGCGGGAGCGGCCCACTCCTCCTAGGGAACTGACTGATGGGGTCTTGGTACGAGGAGGAGCTTCACTAAGAACCCTGGAGGCTTCCTGGGTGGTCTTGGTGACTTTGGAAACTCCTCGTTACCCCGAACAATTACTGGACTTGATACAACAAGTGAGGGACAGCAGGAAGGACATAAAAGTACATGGGTACATACAAAGGTCCTGGGAGTGGCGCCTGAGGAGATTGCAAGCCCTGGATGGTAGCTACGCGGGACAGAGCCGTAGTGACCCTCCAACTCTACTGGGACGCCATAAGAGGGGGGCCTTCGATTTTATCGGAACAGGGTTACACGTGCTCTTCGGGGTAGCTACAGATTCTCAGGTGAGACAATATGAAGAAGCTACGAAAATATTGCAGGCGAGAACCCAGGACATACTACACCTATCGGATCGAATGATGACTGTGGTGAACCAAAATAGGTTATATATAAAAAATGTGTCTGTGGCCCTGTCCCAGGTTGATGATCATGTTGTCCAGCTGAACAAATATGTGGGAGGTTTATCAAAGAGACTTTCGAATGTGGATTGGAGATTGAGTAAAATAGAGGTGCGCATGGAAATTGACAGAGCTGTGGAGGAGTGCGAGCATTTATATGAGCGTTACAGGGAGCAGATGCGTCTCTACCAACAGCAACGAGGAGCCCTGGAGCGAGGAGACTTGACGGAGGACATAGTCAGCCCTTATGTGTTGAGGAGCACCATCAATGCCATTGCCCAGTCTGGAAATGATGTTGTGCCCGATTTGATATGGTACTATAAGCATTTACACATAGAGCCCATTATCATAGACCGGAGCAGACTCATTTTCAGGTTCAATGTGCCCACCATTAACAAGGCCAGTTACCTGCTCTATAACATACAAAGCTACCCGGTTCCCATCAGGGAGTCCAACATGACAGTCAAAATTGATGTGGGGAGCAGTTATGGGGTGGATACGTCCACGGGTCTATTGTTTGAGCCAGAGGCATGCATTGGTGGTGAGCCGCTTGTATGCCGCGCTGGCCCATTGTTCGATGCTAGGCACATGGGGTGCGCCCGGGGATTGATTTTTAATCAGTCTGAACTCATAAAAGGTTGCCGATTTGACATTACGAAGCAGGCCAACGTCACCAAAGTGAAGAGAGTGTCATTACGGACGATTGTGATAATGACATGGGGGGAGTCCATCTCTGCTCGCTGTCCTGGGAAGGTCTACCCTCCCATGCGTCTGGGGCCTGGTACCTTCGCGATGCATTGCCCGGCTCCCTGTAACATAGCAGGCACTGGTTGGCGGGTTCATTGCATTCCGGAGCTGCATATGGCCCGGCATATAGTCCTGCCATTGATACACGTTGAAGGCCAGTTCAACTTTACGAGGAACCTGAACTACGATGCCCTGGTGGACTCCTTCCCACAGTTGAAGAGCGTGTCTACGGCTCAAGTCAATGACATCAGTCAGGATGTGCTGATGAGTGCTATACAGGTGAGCCAGAGACCTTGGGTGCAGTTTCAGCAACATGCCCCCCTCACAGCCTTTGTGATGTCTACATTGGCGGCCATTGTGATCTTGATGGGATTGGCGTATTGGGCAGTGAAGAGGAATGATTGGGTTAAGCCCCTGCTGAGCAAGATCAGGTGTTGTGTGAGGGAGAGGCCGGGAGAGACCTTGATGTCCAGGAGATCAGCCAGCTATAGGGTGGCTGGGGATCATGCCACCATTAAACTACCAGTGGGCAGTGCATGCCAGGACATTGATGAGGTCTAGTGCGCATAGACCTTGGACAAAGTCCCCTCTATTATGGAGCACTCTGACTTTAGACTTTGGTCTGCAACTAGAATAGTGCAGTAGAGGCCCGAGGAAGACATTGTGTGCTATGGAGCACTTGAAGCTAGGATCGGCTCCTAATCCTGGAAATGTTGTGTAAATTTTGTGTGAACTTAATGTGAAATTTCGTAATATGATGATGTGTGACCAGGAATGTTGATTTATGTGTCTGAGTTTTGAGTACCGGCACCCAGTTCCTACAGATCAGGATAATTTATGTTGTATGGATGAATATGAATACGCTGGATTCAGTGTGTAAGTGTAGTGACATTAGGGTTTATTGTCTATGTGATTATGTAATTTTTTTGCTATATAAATATAAAAGTGTCAAGTGGTGTAAATGCTAGGATGGAATCATCATTTTTGCTAAGTGAGATGTGTTTGCAATAATAATTATAGTAATAGAATGAAGATGCTGACTCATGGTCAATGAAAGTAGGATAGAGTCAAACAAGTTAATTATCTTAGTATATGTATACATCTAACTCAAATGATGATGAGCAGTGTAAAAGGCACTGGCCTTTTGCTCTTTAATTTAACTAAATGATGATTGTAAATTCAATGTGCAATGTTCTGAGTTGTGGAAGTGATGGCTGCAGATGGCCATCACTGATTGTGGTCCCATTTTGGACAATGTACTAGTCATTAGTGAAGACAGGGGATCCATCAATGAACCATGGCCAGCTGGCCTGATCATGCTCCACTGTGTGATCTTGATCCTGATGGCCGAAATGGGATCAAGGGTGATTGGATCTTCCTGGCCTAATGACTGTACAATCTCCTGGGGTGTGGAGATAATGAGGGGAGAAGGGTGTGGGTCAGGTTGCCTGCCACCTGTCCTGTGTGACTGTGTGCCCTTGAGGGTATGGAATTTATGCATGAGTGAGTTTGTCCATTGTGGGGTTTGGGGATAATGGATGACTGACCATGGGTGCACAGTTGGGAGGGGAGGGAGCACAGTTGGGAGGGGTGTGCCTGGTCCCAGATGAGGAGATCGAATGGTGATTGGGAATTTTACCCCCTCCATTAAGGAGGGGCCTTTGTCTTGTGAATTCATATAAATAATAAACATGGAATGTTTCTGGCATCTTTGGTTTTGACCAACATACAGAGCAGACCAACTTGACACAACTTGCTGTTTTGAATTATCATTATGTTGAGACTATGAAGTACTGGAAGGAGACATAGTATGTCACTAACTACACTGAGGATTTTACACTATGTTTAACTTTATAGAAATCAACTGATAATTGAATATTAAAAAATTAGTCTATTCTCACATTGCATTCAGCTTAAGATTTAGTGATGTCATCAGTAGACAATGGCCATGGTGAGGTCACAGAGTTCAAGACCAATGGAAAAGTAATGATGTCATAATGTATGACGTAGTCAAAATGAGGTCAATGAGGCAACATGGCTGCCAAGGGTGTATTGAAGAGCCTTTGTAGCCTTTTGAAATAGAAAAGTAGGGCAAGGACTGCCACGGGATAATCTTACGTAATGCCTTAATTGGATAAACTCCCTCGCAGGAAATGTCTAAGATGTCCACTTCCGTTCTGTGATTCCAGTAACATGCGCAATGTCCAGCAGCTGTTTAGAGGTCAGATGCAGGCATTTCTAGAGCAGACATGTTATAAACGTTAATTTAGAGCAGACACTTTGGATATTTCACTACTTTAAACAAAGACATCCCTCAATGACGTATAACATAGCATTTTTACCACGCATAAGAAAACAACCAAGATGAGGGTATAACGATGAATGTGAGAATGTCATAAGTGCCAAAACTGTCAAACTACATGCCGACAATATCCAATTTAGGTGCAAAACTTGGTAGAGGAGCCAAGAAAACTGAATACACCTACAATCTTATTTAAGCCCAGCCAGCCAAAAGAATATTGTCCACTGCTAAATGATGAGAGCATTAACCCACTATAACTGTTAAGGATGATCACCTAGGAAGTAAGTTACCATTATCTTACCATTATCAAGCCACACACAGACCTAGACATACTGGAATTTCAAAGACTGATATGTTGAATTGCTCATCTGAAGTGTCACCTTGCAAATGCAGCGAAAGTAACCTTGTGACAATTCAAGCGATTGAAGATTTAAGAGACAATTCTATTTCATTTATTTCTCAGAATGAGAGACTCTTCTATTTAAATCAACTATATACTATGTAAATAATAATTGATATTTTTCTACATTGTATCATATCAAGTACACCATTTATGTGTGTGATTAAAGATTATATATATATATATTAAAATTTCCAGAAATCTTTCGGGTAAATTTGCCTATAAGCTGCAAAAATTCTGGGAAATTTCAGTGAGGGTTTTTTTTTTTTTTTTTTTTTTTTTATCAAAGAATCAATTATCAATCAATAATTGATCATGGAATGTTTTGATTAATCGATTTCAAATTTGGAAAGGATTCCTAGCTTTAGTACACTGTATTACTAAAAAAACTTGAATATGTATTATTTTATAGTCTGTTACACCACTCAGTTGACTTTACAATTACGCCTGTTCAGGCATGAGCCTTTCTCAACTCCCTGGGGAGTATCGAGCCCTATATCCAAGTACCCATTTGCGCATGGGTGGAGTGAAGCAGTGGTTGAAGGAGAATCTGCTCAGTTCTTTATACCATGGCTGGATTTGAACTCGCTACCATGCGTGCATACAAGTCCAATGCCTTATCCACTAGGATGGTACTTACTGTCGTAGGATACTGAATAAATATTTGAATAACTAACCTAGAAATGCTGAGAAAAATCTACACTGGTCATGGTTACTCAATAGTTACTATTGAGTAACCATGACCAGTGTAAACCAAGACAATGGTGGTTTCATTTCATGAGAACAATAGGTAATTATTTCCCCTACATCTTATGCGAGTAAAGGGCGTGCACATAATTGTTTCATCACAATAATGATTATAATCGTGACGGGGCCATTCACTCTACTCAGAGGATATCAATTAATATCTCTTCTTTGGCCCATTAGCTTGACGAGTTTAATTCATTGGTAACGTAATATGTCGATTAAATTCACATTATGTCACCTGGGATGAAATATGATGATTATTTATAAACTAATTATTGAATAACCTTTTATATTTATGTGTTATCCAGAGGTGATCATGCATGTTTTCACCTTGGATGAATTAGTTCATCCAAGTTTTCACAGTGTGAAGGATTGTCTTTAACATATATTCAGTGCAGTACAGTTCTTTTTTAAATATTCAATTCCATCTAAGATAACATAAAGATATAATTCATTGTCAACAAATTATAAAATTCATTTCATTTTTTAGATGTTCAATTCCATATATAATAAGATAAGAAAGACAGATATGATTTATCATCACAAACGAGGCTCATTACAGACATACAATGACAATTTATTAATAATACTGATAATATATCAATTGCTACGAATACTGTACGTAATAAAAAATGATATATGATTCGATAGGTCTATTTGATATAACCCAGATATTATTGCCCATTGCCACATCAGTTGCAAGTCAAGTCAAGAAATTTGTATGAAAGTGATGTGTGACATTCAACATTACAAAATAAATATATATACATAAATGAATGTCGCCCAGCCCAGCTTGGGCGTACAGGTCACTACACTGCAGCAGCGTTAGTTTTACAAGTGATACAAAAGTTATAAAAGCTATACAAGTGATACAAGTTTTACAAGTTATAAAAATTATACAACAAGTTATACTTCTTTCATTGTACATATTATATATAAAAGCAGCTGTATATTTCACACAATTTTCATTCACAAGTAATCTACACTTTTCGCCAAAACTTCATCTATTTGAAAAAAGGATAATATATTATTAAACATAAACTTTAGGCATGCAATTATTTCTTATATCATCATAAAACTTATTACAGTGAAATAAAAAATATTCTTGCTCTTCTACATTATTGTTTGAACACATTAAGCATAAAAGCAATATTCTGGAGGGATGTTAGTGTATCTGTCTGTCTCTATTTTAAGTGGTAATATACCACAGTGAAATTGTGCTCGTACAGATCTAATATATGCTTTCATTGACACAGTAATATCAAACATGATACATTTGTCAAAAATAACAGAAAAAAAAGTACTAAGTCTATTTCTACTCACTATTTCTATATTCAATATATATATATATATACAGGGTGCGGCCTAAAAACTGCACTGCGCTTCTCTTCTTTGGGGATAGCTCTAGGTTACTTAAATGCTTATGAGATCTTTTAAAGTTTTGCCACATTTAGTCAGGGGTATAAGCAATTGGTGACAATATCAGTGTCTGAATTATTGAGAGGGTGCATGCTGCAGGACATGTTCTGAGAGACACATGTCACAGAAGTCAGACTTCTGTCTGCTTGCATAGTGTCTCTAGTTGAAGAAAAGTTTACAAATTAGAGATTTCCTAGTTAATACACCTCTGAAGCCACCGAAAATATAATATTTGCAGAGAATCCTCCTTCAGTGTTTTCTATACATGCATATGTATATTATGGTATTAGATGATAAGAAGGTTGGTTTCAGTTTTGATCCAGCAAGGTCATAAAGTTAAAACAGAGATATATAATGGTATTTCAACGGGACTTTTTGAATCTACAACTAATCTGGAAAACATCACATGATTTTCAGGAGGATTGGCCAGTTAATAAGACAGAAAAGACAGAAAATTGATCAGAATCCAAAATGGCACTTTCCACTTCAAAGGTGTCAATGGTCTACCTTCTTATTAAAAATGAATCTATTTGTCCTGATTTTGGTGGCAAAGGTCAACAAAGGTGACTGTAACACACCTGTATGATCAATAATTTGTGAGGAAACAATAAAATATATTAATAAAGATAATGTAGGACTATAATTACTTTTGTGTGTATGACTGCAGCTGCATGATTATCACTTGAGATAATAACAGAAGAGGTAGCAGTAGCTGCTGGTGCAAGTTTTTATGCCGCACCCTGTATATGGTATAACAGTTAAAAGGTATACATTATCAATAGATTATCTTAACATCCATGGTCCCAGTTACTGGACAATATCACCGTTAAATGAGCATTAAGTTTTGTTTACATAAATTTGTTAAATAAATAAATATATATATATATATATAGACATATATCACATGTATACAGTAACCCTAAATACATATATTACTGCAGTTAATACTGTTCATTATCACAATGTTAATTTAAGTAAAACATTTGAATTAGGAGTATATTTTTACAATAATTATAGTGCAGAAACTGCTAGTTTGGGGGGTGATGGTTAATGCTTGATGATAGATGATGACCCAAACATTCATTAAGCATCAATTTTTAAATTTACCAAGGGATTTTAACAACTCAGGCTCTTTTGATTTCAAGATGTTCTAAAATTTGTCTTCTTTGTCTAGTTGCTCAAAATTTTCTATGTGATCATTAGCTATTTTAAAGAGGTCCTCACGACTAAGTGTGTTATGTGGGCATACTATGAGACAATGTTTTTCATCTTCGATTTCATGCATATTGCATTTAAGGCATACTCTCTCAACTGCTGGCAATATAGGGTTTTCATGTCTACCTATTTCAATTCGTAAATTATGTGAGCATACTCTTAATCTGGCTATTTTATAATTTGATCAATGTCCTACCATTGTCTGGCTGACCTATCATGTCTGTTAGGAAGGTTATAGTTTATGATAGTTAAACCTATCGATTGAAATTGACAAGTTTGATGCTACTGGAATTACAAAATACGAAATAATTCTAAAATCTGCTGGTGCATGTGGGAGAATGACATGGAAATGAATGTCAATATGTCAAATGAAACTGCATGAACTACTCGACATTTGATTATCATTTACAAACATCTAAGGTTTGCTCTTTTGAGTCAATTCCAGAATACATAGAAGTAGCTCAAAGACATTAAGTTGACATTTACGGAAGGATTATCCCAGGACTTATTACCCATTGCCATCCTGGATAGCATGCCAGATTGGGTCGACATATTGGGTCAACGTTGGCCTATGTTATGTTGTTTCCTTATCAGGCTGGATGTCATCTACTGTCTCATGTGTCAATGCTACTGGGTCTGAAGCTTAGTCAGCTTATATGACCAGCTGCCAGAAGCAGACATAATGATGAGATGATGAGGCTTGGAGTCCACACCATGCTACACATTTACCCCATGTTTGGGGTCTTTTACTTGCCTCAGCATAGACACCGAGTACAAGACACCTCCAATTTAATGTCTCTCGACACCTAGCTGGGATGTAGCTCATGAAGAGTGCCCGGGCCTGGGATCGATACCCGGGACCTGCAGCAGAGCTGGCCAATGTGGAATTGGTGGATGCCTTAACCATTAGGCCACTCAGGGTTATCTAGGTTCATACCCGCCCTACACAGTAATGGGCAACACTGAAAGAAATTTCTGTATTTTTAACTTTCTTATCCCATGAAATTACAGTTAATTGAACAGTATTTGTTACAGTCATAGCTGTAAAGAGTGCATACACTGCAATTAAATAACATGCAATGAGCATTTTTTTACAGTTATCTCCTGTAGATTCTAATAGATACACAGTCTGTAAAACCTTTGATTTTGCTCTGTGTTAGTCAAATTTCCCCCACCATTTCTAAATGGTTAGTGCTTACCGTTTCCTGGAGATATGATGCCGTGATTAAATATGGTAGTATTCACTACATTTAGTAAAAATAGTACCAATTTGCCGCAGTGGTAGAATTACTGTCACATTTAGATAAGAACACACCTTAAACAAACTCTATCATTCATTGGAAGGAGCTTTGCCAAATTACCAATAGGCCAACACCGGGCATTGACAGGGAGTAATAGTTTTTCATCCACCAAAAACCAATCGCCATTTGCAGCCAAAGAATTCCAATAAGTGAGGAACCATTCAGGACTAGATGGGATGGAGTCGAAAGGCGAGATAGATGAAGTAAATCAAGCGAACAGACAAATCTGCGGAGTGAAACGTCACAATGGGGCAGGCGTTGCACCGGATATGGGCCTTTGCAGCGGGGCGAGTGTTTTACTACTCCATATCAGATATTTGGTGGTCCCACGAGACGGCCTGAAGGGGGTGCTTCGTACCGATAACAAATGAATTTCCACTTTATTGAAAACGCTCGAGCTATTTTTAGCAAACATTTGGTAACGAACGACGTTTTTCCATTGCCAATGAAGTATTATCAGAGACAGACATTTGCAAACTTTGACCCCAGCTATTGACAAAGGTCAGAAGCGTGGGAGGAGGGTCCTTTGCTATTTGTCACAGAATCCAAGTCATGAGACGAATTGCTCATTACTGGAAAATGCATTTGTCAAAAGCCGTAATGGACATTTTGTGGTTTCCGTTGTTGGCTCACATTTTCGGTGACATCATTCCAATATAACTAAAAACCAGGTCAGCAATGCCAAAATGCAGATAGAATAACTCCCAAAGAAGCAGTATTGGTTATATCCCACAAAAGAATAGAAGAGGTCACGTGGTGGAGTATAACTGCTGTTATACTCCACTTAGACTGTTTTCCTATTATTCTGAGTGGGCCCACCCTCGCACACCTACTGGGACCAATACGAGGATGAGTGGGCCATACCAAACGAAACTCGGAACTCAAAACTCACTCAGAACTCAGAATCATTTTATTCATATTTCATATATATGCATTTAGTTGTACAGATATCATTACGAAACACATGGTGCATGAACATGACATATTATATGTAATAAGGGTGACACCTCCAAGATAAATATATATCGCTACTGAGGTGCCACCCGTGATTTCAGAAGATTCCCTTCCGAAAATGTTAGTTAACTCCCTCCTGAGTGCAAACTTAACTTAAATTTCTTAATAACAGCAGTTTAACAAATCAAACAAATGAGTCAATATGCTTAATGCAGTATAAGTTAGTTATATCCCTCATAGTCGGGAGTTAACTAAAATATTTCTTACTTATATCTTTCTGCCTTCGGTGTCGGGATATAACCAACAAAAATGTTAGTTACCTCCTGACTATGAGGGATATAACTATTACACAAATGGCCAGACAACAGATGTACAATTGAATATCATCTTAATTAATTTAGCTTTGAAAAATGTTATTAATGCTCAGGTACCCTCTTAGAGTAAATTTTGATAATAATGATCAGTATATAGAAAATTTTGTAAGCGAAGCATCTCCTCTGCCCCAGTTAATGCCTCGGAAAAAGTGCAGTTTAGCGGACCCAGATTTATGACCATATTTAACGAGCCTCATTGCCATGCCTACGTAAAAATGCTTGACGTCACAAACTAAGTAGTTATGATGGCGGTTTTCATATTCACGGAAGAGGCAGAGTTTATTTCAGCTTTTTCTAGCTACCGCCCCCAAACCCCCCGCTACTTTACACAAAATGTTATTGAATTGAAAATACTAATGTTGAGTACCTCAGTGAATTTAATTTTTTAGGAATTATTATAGACCAGCATCTCTCTTGGAAGTCACATATTAACCACATTCGAAACAAATTATCTAAAGTCACAGCAGTATTAAATAAATTAAGACACATGCTACCAAAATATACATTAATTACCCTTTGCAATACCATGTTTTTACCTTACTTGAATTATGGGCTTCTTTTGTGCGGATCTTGCAGTGAATCAATATTTAAATTACAGAAAAGGGTAGTAAGAACAATTAGCATATCAAAATACAATGCCCATACCAATCCTATAATTAAACATTTAAGGCTTCTTAAATTACAGGACCTGTGTACACTGAGTGAGTTGAAGTTTTGTCACAGGTTGGAACATAATATGTTACCGATCTATTTCTACAACAATATTTTTATTAAAAATTCTGAGACCCATAATTAACTAACTCGAGGAACAAATAACTATCAATTACCTGTATTCAAACATTCCTTCATTAAAAAGTCAATTAGATATAGAATCCCACAAACTTTCAATACTACACTAAACTTTTTAAAAGACAAAATTCTCACCCACAGCTTCAGACAATTTTCCAAAATTACTAAAAACCATTTCCTGGAGTCATACAGCGATATATGTATAATAAGAAATTGCTTTATCTGCCAAACATAATTTGTCCTTAACACATTCTATAGTTATTTGAGCACCAGTACATAATCACCCTCATCCCATTTCCTCCATTTCATATCACTCATCTCATCTCCCATTTCATTGGTGGCCCCTCATAAGCGCTAGCCCTGCTGGCTTGAGGGGTCTCCATCATAATTGCATCTTCTCATTTCATTTATATATTCTAAAATGTATTGTTTATAGATTATGAAAATAAATTGATCTAAATCTAAAAAATCTAATCTTATCTAAAATCACCAGGAGTATGGTTTTCAATACTTAGATACAACCCCTTTAATTACAGATGTTAGCATGTTTATGGTACACCTGTATATCATTATAACACTTATATTGCACAGTTCAAATTAAATTAATTGAAATTATTATTAATATAGTACGGAAGCCATTTTAGGACATAAGAAAAAAAAAATTAAATTGTATAAGCGATGTAGTAAATCGTTTATACGAAATACTAAATCGTATATACGAAATACTAAATCGTATATACGGAATACTAAATCGTATATACGGAATACTAAATCGTATATAGGGAATACTAAATCGCATATACGGAATACTAAATTGTATATACGAAATACTAAACTGGCCATTTCTTAGTTAATATTTGGTCTACAGTTATGTGCAACCTATGTAGAGACTCGTCTTGGGCAGGCCTATCTCATGAATAAAGTTAGAAAATTCTAGCTACAGTTTGATTTGTGACAACGGCATGTCCGTATAACCAGCTCTTTCTATCAGGCCCCAGTCTTCTCTTCCCTTCTTAGTAGTATTTCCTGTAGTTGGGTTTACTATGTGATGCTGACTTTAATTGCACCATGCTACATTTTAATAATATCTTCATCCATGCTAATTGCATATTGTCAAATTGCATAAGTATTACATATAGCCTGCAATTATAGACCAAACATGGATGATATCAGGAAGTAGGACTTTAAAATAACTTTTCCCATCAATCTAGGAGGAATCCAAGATAGATAGATAGATAGAAAGATAGACAGATAGATAAATTAGATAGATAGATATGGGAAATGCAGCCCTCTAAGGCAAGTTCTTGCAACTATCGAGGGTTGATTGATGAGATGAGAGGGAGGAGGAGTCCACCCATGTTACACTCTTACCCCATGGGTGGGGTCTTTTACTTGCCTTAGCATATGGACACTGACTGGTTATAATTTATCAGGGCCCAATAGATTCAAATATTGCTCAAATAAAAGGGGAGGGAAGGGAAGGAAAGGGAAAGCGAAGGAAAGGGCAAGGGAAGGAAAGGGACAGGGAAGGAAAGGGAAGACTGGGGCCTGATAGAAACAGCTGGGTTTAAGGACAAGGGTAATTAGGATGTCATATTGTGAAACATAGTTATTCCCTTTGAGTGCTGTTGTGTATAGTTGAGTATAGAGTATTAAATAGCACTGTCCAAGGCGAGTCTTTAGATAAGTCACACATAATTGTAGACCAAATATTAACAAAGATATGGACGGTTTAGTAATTTGTTTAACAATATAGTAATTCGTTTAAATGATTAAGTATTCCGTTAAAACAATTTAGTATTTCGTTTATACAATTTAGTATTTCATTTATACAATTTAGTATATCGTATATTCAATTATTATTTCGTATATTCAATTTAGTATTTTGTATATTCAATTTAGTATTTTGTATATACAATTTAGTATTTCGTATATTCAATTTAGTATATCGTATATTCAATTTAGTATATCGTATATTCGATTTAGTATTTTGTATATTCAATTTAGTATTTCGTATATACAATTTAGTATATCGTATATTCAATTTAGTATATTGTATATTCAATTTAGTATTTCGTATATACAATTTAGTATATCGTATATTCAATTTAGTATTTTGTATATACAATTTAGTATTTGTATATTCAATTTAGTATATTGTATATTCAATTTAGTATTTCGTATATTCAATTTAGTATATCGTTTATTCAATTTAGTATTTCGTATATACACTTTAGTACTTCGTATATATAATTTACTAAATCGTTTATACAATTTAATTTTTTTTTTCTCATGTCCTAAAATGGCTTCCGTAATATAGGCCTGTATGTGTAGAATTTCCTTCCTGTGGATGAGGATAATATATATATATATATATATATATATATATATATATCAAAATATATCAATAAAACAAAAGCCAATTAACATGAGAACTTTAATTTTTTAACCAATTGCAAGTAAGCCCCATGTTGGCCCTCATACATATGTTTTTATTACGATTTTGACAATACTTATTGAAAATTTGAAACAGTTTCCCTTCAAAGCTACGTATAATATTCTACAATGTTGTTCAGTCAATAATTTGCAATTAATTTTTGTTGTTGTTGGACAGAAAATTTTTTAGACCCTCACCTGACTGGTCCTGGTCAACATTTTTGTCTTAACGAGAACCCCCTAACCCCCCCCCCCCCACCACATTTTCAAAGATCTCCCCCCCCCACGCTTTTTCAAAAATCTCCCCCCCCCCCTGCTTATTCAAAAATCTTTCGTCTCCCCCCTCTTGTTTAAATGGAACAGTCCTGATGTTTAAAGTGATAAACAAATTGAGTATAACTCATGATCCAGGGCTGTAGCCTGAGCAAATAGTTTGGTCAATAGTGAACTCTGATGTCCACCTTAGTGATCACATGTAATATATTTGGCAAAATCTCCCACCCCCAGTCTAAGATCAAAAAGCACTTCAGTGACAACTTCTTGGAATCAGTGAACTCTCAGCATATAAGAAACTCTGCCGAAATACCAATTCACACCCTAGGCAGGCCCAGGGTGCCACCGTGCCAGGTGGAAAAGAGGGTGACAGGCAAGTATATGAAATCACATTTAGATTGTGGTTTTTTCGCCAAAACGCTTCAACAAAGAAAAAACGTTGTCAAGACGATTGTCCTTGTTTATATTGTAATTTTTTTCAAATTCTGCCCCTGGACTGTGTGCTGGCTACGAATCTGGCCAGTTTGTTTGTGACTTTTGTATTAATAGCATATTACCAAGTAAAATAAATTAGTTTGAAATCAGAAATTATCTTGTGTTTGAATATATTTCTCAAATATGATTTGAGTTTCATTACACATGATTTATTGAGTGTCAAATTTTTATGTTGCCTCATTGTCCTTCCGTCACAAAGGTTTGTCCTTCCATCACACTGGAAGTAAGCTGCTGTATATAGTACTTATTGTCTATATTGCATTACACTTATATTATAAATTTAAGACCACTATACAGTATTCTGCAGTCAAACTAATTGTGCAGTTTATGAATTCACAGAAAACCTCATATATGTAATCAGAAGTCTTGAGGTTGGTTGCAAGAAATTTCCTTCCGTCACGCAGCTATTAAACTGACTTTTCCTATATTTTTTACATGCTTGTAAGATTATGTACATTTTGAATTGTTCACAGATATGTAAGCTAAACCATATCACTAATCATTTCAACAGAGTACCTGTTTATTTATTGATTATTCAATACAGAAAATTCAAATTCCATCAATTTATGTCCTTCCGTCACTATGGATTTCATGAATTGCTAGTATTCTACAATTTTCTTTTTTAGTACTGTTCATACTTTACACACAATGAAAAATGCACAGTAGATCAATGAACGCAACACTCAAGCATATTCTCTAGAGGACAAATGAATGTGTTGCTAGCCCTTTTATTTTGGCAAACCATATTATAGAGCACCATGCAGAGCTCGAATTTAAGCAGAAATGTATGGGAGTCTGGCGGACTCATACAACTCGGAGATCTACGAGTCGTCCAAAAATCTGGGAGTCAATAATTCAGGATTTAAATATTCGGCAAAAAAATTAACATTTTCAGTTCTACTTATTGAAATTTGACCTTACTTAGATAATTACAGGTCACTATATGTAAATACAATTCATATCTTTAATATTTATATGTCTCAAGTTATTTAGGATTGTGTAAAAATACTCAAGGGATGTCGCTATAGGTTTTTTTTTACCAACTGATTTGTTTTAAATTTGAAATTAAAGAATTCACTCAAAACTACACTTATTGTACAAATAGATAGGCAGATGGATGGATAGCCGAAATAACTGATTTATAAATACTAGGGCACAGATTGAAACATACCTTTCTATATATAGGGCACAAACATAAATAATCTTTCTTACTTATATTACTTGCAAAATGCATGAATTACTTAGCTAATATTAAGAAATATATAGAATGGTATAATTCTGATTAGAAAATTATGATTCATAATTTAAACCATGCTTTCAGTTTTAAAAAGCTTTAGCCACCTTTAGCAAGGAAACACCAATATTGGAAGTCTCTTTGTTTCCTATCTTCATCAATAGAAAGAGCACACTTCCATGGATGGCAGCCTACCTTGCCTGTTTTAGGTATACATTTGTTTTGTTCTCCACATCTTTCGGTGTCAGATTGCAATTCACTCTGTACATGGGAAGGTGTGAGGGTTTAATTGCTTCTTGAGTGTCAATTCCCAACAATTGCAATTGACTCTGAGCAGAGCAAAGCCAAAAGGGATAAGGAACTGAACTCCTTTATCAATTTCATCAAATATAAATAGATGTCAGGGTTCAATTGTCTAGCAAAGGCTTAGGCCTATGTCTGTGAGTCCCACGGACTCCTGAACAGACTGAACTTACGAGTCCGTGCCAAAATCTACGAGTCTCGGACTCACGGACTCCCATGTAAGACCAAAATACAATCCCGTCATATTCTAAAACAGTCGGAGTAATAGGGCTGGTCAGTTCACATGTGACGTAGGACCTGGAAGTTGCTGTCACCAATACACAATACCAAATGTCATCAATAATTCAGCCGTAGTGACATCATACATTGCACTTTTACTTCTGGGTCTCGAGTCAATGTCAGCTGACCTTCCCTCTAATTTTATAAACATGCTTGTTCAAAATGGAACTTTTCAAAAATATTATCTTAAAAACACAGTTGTTTGGCAACCATATCTAAGATTAAAAAAAAAGTCATGTTTATCAGTATAACTTTTAGATCTTGTATTGTATGAACAACAAAATAGCATAATGACCTATTTGTAAAAAGTAAATGTCCATGTACTTGGTAAAAATAATCATGTCTTGATACAGATACAGATACCGAAGACTTTTATTCGGACAGAAATACAGTACAGTATGAATTATACAAAAAATACATTATGAGAGCCCATGGAGACCCACATTAACGCACACTTTCACAATTAACAATCCTGACAGGATTTTCACTGCCACAGACTATTTCCACCCATGCAGGATCAAAGCAGTGTTGAAGGGGTTGTTAGTGGTCAGATCCTACGCCACTGATGTGGAACTGTCTCAATTCTTGGCAAGTCTTGTCCCTGCTTGACCACACATAGATGCTTTCAGCATAATGATGTCATCATCCATTACACAGTGTTCATCTGGCAGTTGACAAAATACCAATAGTTATAAAATATTTCAAATGGACAATGTAAGTACAGTCAATTCGCATTAATCAGATCTTTGCCTTACTTGCACAGGCTTTAATTAAACATTTGGTTCATATTTTACATACAAAATTCAGAATGTGTCAGATTTAAATAACTGGCATTTTTGTACTGTCTGATATCCAAATAATTCGAACTTAGAGCAAATATGCACACAATAGTAGGTATAATGATGCAGTCACTTATTTATTTAGATACCTATGTCTTTGATCAACACAGAAATGAATTAATTACAAAAAGTGTAATTTAACCTACCATATTATCCTTTAGATACTGGTCCTCTAGGGTGAGCTGAAGATAATCATGGTCATTGGTCAAGTGTGAGAGAAAATGTGTTTGCTGGTGGAAACTGCTGTAGAAAAGCCATGGGTCTTATTTCCTACAAAATTAAATAATCACAAATTAATATTGTTAAGACCATTTTTCAGTACAAGAGAAGACTATGTTCGTCTTGGATAATTTTCTGCCATTTTTGGACAGTTTCTGACACACTTTGACTCATACTTGATGGCGTCGGTCTTATCCTGTAGTAGAGAAGTGTTACTAGTATCTGTAAGAAGTGTGAACACTGACTATATTCCAAAGATTATTAATGTTCAAAATTCAAGAAGTACAGCTGTAACACTATTTGAAAAACAGTTCTCATTGTACACTATGCAATACTTGAGTCTATTGTACAATAGACCTGTAGCGCAAAGTTGAGGCATGGTTTTCTAAACCTTTGAATGTCTGGATGCCTCCTGTTCATTTGTTGGGGGTAAAATATTCACCCATCCTGTTTTTCCTGCAAGTTATGAAAATCTTTGCTTTTCATGTGACTCCCCTTAAGTACTTCAGCTTTGTGGAATGTTTGGAGCACCTGACAAAGAAATCATCATTTGAAGAAGAATTTTATTTGATAATGGATTCATCACATGTCAGCAGTGTTCAAAATAAGGGCCGGTCCGTCGGTCCTGACCGGCAGCCTCAAGGCAGGACCAACAGGTTTGATGACTTCCCGGTCCTGGGGACCAGCAGGTCTGAATGAAAGGTTAATGTTATGGCCTGGTAGGGCCGGCAGGTTTACTCAAGGACCGGCAGCTTTCCCACACAGCTGGTCCTTGGGACCGGCAGCTATTTTGTGCGTGAACACTGCATGTCAGACTAACAAATTTTACAAAAAAATGAGACTTTCAGAGCAATTTTTATAATCTAGCACCATATGAACAAAGTATTACCTGAATGCATGAGGATAGTTCATTCCTGGCAGAAGGTAGTGAAGCAGTACAGCACAGCAGCATGTGTTTGCAGAAGTTCCACACCACACTTGCACTAGGTCTCCTGGATCACAGCATCCAGGTCCATATTGATGTACACCCTGTCTTTTTAATCTCAACTCAAAAGTTCTAATGTGATGACTGTGTGACCATTTGCATCAGGACTGGTCCCTCCATAGCCCTCACACATCTGAGGTACCTGTAGATGATCACATGCAAATGTTATCACTCATCAGTTACCCACTTTAACAAAAAAAAATTGTATATCACTTTGAAGCTTATTTGACAGCATAATAAATTATTAATAGCAAACACTTCCTCTGGTTTATAAATATTTTCTGCAATAAAATAATAATGTAAATTTATATCTAATTAGATTTTTCTTGTCAATCAGCCAAATTTTCAAAAATTATATGGTCACTAAAGTAAAAAAAAAAAAGGCATGATCCAAACAATGTTATGTTATTATTTAATTACAATGTTACTTTCAACTGATTCAATAGACCTTTGCAACACTATGATTTAGGGGGGGGGGGAGGGGTGTTTAATGGTTTAACCCCCCCCCCCCCCCCTGGCCGAATACATTTTAATAATTTAGTGGTCCCTGCGCAGTATATTTTAATTTGGCAACCCCCTTGCCAAATTTTCAGGATCCGCCCCTGCACAATTAAATTGTATTATGTTATTATATTTAAAATTGTATTATGTTATTATTTTTTTTAGGATGACACTCTTGTCAACAAGTTTTCATAGATATGTGATGCTGTTTGGAGAGAACGTTGACTGCAATGACAAAAATACTTGGTGGCAATGTTAAGCTCTCAATTATCACTACCCGGCTATTTTCTCTGAAATCTTCAAATTTTGGCGTTTCAGGTCCTACCATCTAAGTTCCTACAGTTACTTTCTCATACATAACTGATTTATAACTCTAAAAGCAGAGCTGTATAGTTGTTGTAATCAAGAGACTAAAAAAATGATGTAAACAGGCCTCTGCCATAGCAGAAGACCCGAGTTGTGTCACACACCAAATTAGGGCCAACATTTGGGTCCGCTATACCCAATGCCCCTGTCTATCTTATTTCTGTCTGGTTTCTGTCTATCTGGGTGACTTTCTATCAATCTATTCTCATCATAAATAAGCTGAATGTGTAAGTCTGGGAAATGCTGACCTTCCAGCGATTCAAGATCGACATTTCCATGGTCTTTGCAGCTGACTCTGCATTAATCCTCTTTTGAGGGAAGTCCTACAAAGTCTGTTGCTCCTTCTGGAAACTAAAGTAATCAAATGAAGGGGTCAAAAGAGTGCTAGATTCCATGTACAGTTCCCAAATAGAGTCTTTTCACTGAGCAGCCCTGAATTCAGAAGGACATAAATTTTCATATCTTCTTATTACTCGTTTTGTTATTAGACATAGTAGATCATAATTAACTGATTCCATAAATATAATTTTCTCAGAGAAAAATCGGAAATCAATTGAATGATAAGATGTCAAATATAACATTAAAATGCACTAAAAATACTGCTGCTAGGATGCACTTTGCTTCAGCCAATCACAATCAAGGGCGGGATCTTTTTCAGCCAATTGAATTGCAGTATTCTGTTGTAGCCACCTGGTGGAAATATATCTAACTTTCCGTGAAACTCCAATTTTTCCACTTGTGACATCATTATGCTCTTGTGACGTCATTATGCTCAAATATGTTATAATGATGACAAATACAGCAGTGTAATACAGTTTTGGCATACACCTGAACAGAAAACAGATATCTATTATTAAATTGCACATAATCTGTCACTACACAGATAGTGTTTGTCAGACATATTACTATAGACCTAGTTCATTGAAAACATATAATTGAGTCAGATTAATTGAATGCTTTTGATAAAATGCAGGATCTTGTTTCAAATATAAAAAAAAATGATGGGTCCAAATGTGCATACCTACATTTCAATTGAAGACCCTGAAATTTATATTCAATGAATCTGATTCAAACTAACAAATTCTCGATTTATAGGTGACACCACAAACAGTCTATTTTACAATGCCTTTGCAAGTTGACATGTCATGCCTACATGGCCAATTGTGCTACGTGCGTTTTCCATGCGTTTGGATAAACGCATGGAAAACGCATTGTTTTTTACTTATTATAATTAGCTAAAAACCATTGCGTTTTCCATGCGTTTATCCTTCTCATGGAAAACGCACGTGGCACATTTGGCCTTGTAGTGTTTTTACCAGACTTGATTCCACTCATACAAAGCATTTACAAGCTGGCGTGTCATGCCTATAGTGTATTACCAGACTTGATTTTGCTCGCTGGTGATTGGATTTAAATTTGTTGTCCATAGCAATTTCTTAAAGCCATTGTTGGTGGAGATTTGATTGATATCTTCTGGTACAGTTTCTTCCACAGGCAAAGTGCAATGACTGTGAAGACACAAGCACCAAATTTGTTCGTAGATTTCTTCTGAGGTTTCTGGTTTGTTGAGTACTTAATTTCCAAGTCATATTTCGAGAAGTTGTCAGCCCTATCTGGTACACAAATATGGGAGTAAAGCCTGTCTCACCCAACCACTCACGTCAAGATGAAATCTTATTTCCATGTTCTGACTTCAGACTACCTTCCTTTTTGTTTGCTGTCAACTTATACATCCAATATATCCGTCCGTCTATGAATTTTTTCTTTGCAAGTTTGTTTATTTGAACTATTTAAACATTTAGCCACTTTATTTCTTATCACAATGTGGAGGCTTTGTCTGAGGAAGAAATTATCTGCAAAATTTTTTTTTAGGAATGGTTGAATATTTTTGGATCCCACTGTATATAAAATTTATTGCAAAAACATTTTTGAAACAGTTGAGCTTATTTACAATTTCTTGGATGGTTTTTGATTTTGTTGCTGAGGTGATAACACTTTCCTCTCAAAATGGCTGCTCGAACTTACAAGTACATAGTTTACAGGTGAATGCCACAGCCATTAAACTATAGCAGCAAGGAAATAGAAACATGGTGATAATTTCATAACCTTCGAGTTCCCAAATGTCAGACCCGACAAGCAAGTGATAAACGAGTGCCATATCAGGGCAATTTTTCATTGCCCAAACAAAAATCAATACTACCAATGGGTCTCAATTACACGTCCATTGAACAGTAGGTCCAGATATTTATTTGTATCTGATAAATCACCCTACGTGAATAAGGCAATTGTACAGAAAGTAAAAATGTAACAAATAAATAAATACAAAACATGGAGGAGACAAGTGAATATACCCTATTATCAATCAATAATCAATCAATCAATCAACTTTGACAACTTTAAAAAGCCAAAAAATATACAATAGCTGGCGCTTCTGATTGATATAAGTAATTTTGTCATGCAGCGACACCTGTCGGCATTTTCTTGATCATACCTTAATGTCATCAGTATCTTATGAAACTTCTTATTTTACGATTTATATTAATAATTACATGATGATTGATTTTTTTAATTATTTATCTGGTCTTTTAATTTACTTATATTATCATGATTATACTATACTATCTCTCCTATTTTGAGACCTAATAAAGAGCTATTATTTCAAGTCATAATTATAAAGGCTAATCAGTACTTCATTCTGCAATGTTTTAATAGCAAACCAATTTAAGTCCTTATTTACAAGCAATAATGACTTAATGACTTAATTAAATAGCGGGACTGTTGGGCCGTGACGAGCTTGATTGCTATTCAGCTTGTATAATTTCTGTAGTTAAATATTTGAAGGTTATTGTGCGCATTGATTTTATTTTAATGCCGCTTTTTGCTATATACTAATATAGTTTCAGTCTTTTCCTTATATTGATTTATATCATTTTTAATTGTGATAGCTTGTAATTGTCATGCATTATTTTTGAAATTGCAGAAAAATGCCCACTGGTATTAATGGAAACACTGCTATAGACCGGTGAGTGTTTTGCTATTTTCTTCAAAATATTTGTTATTTATTCACGAAGAGGTGGCTTATTAGAATAAACTTTGACGTGATGTATGGCTAATAAAAAACAGTTTTATACAAGAAACTTAACAGACAAGTGCACAGTTACCTATTCAAATAGCCTGTGATATGACAAAACAGTAGTTATACACTATTTCCAGGTTACAGATATAAAAAAATCAGCTGGGTGGTTCAGTGGCTAAGCCAACAGCTAGCTCTTCGGAAGGTCCTGGGTTTGAACATTTGCTGGAGACACTGGTTGTGAGTGATTCTGTTTAACTAAAGCAAAGGAGCTGAGTAATTTTTGGTCTAGTGCTGTATTCGAATCCTGGTTTGGCTATCCTTTTTAACCTGGGTGTCAGCTGCGAGTCTATTTTGTTTACATCACCTCTGCTTCTGGAAGCTGGTCATAAAAACCTAAGTGAACATCTAACCAGCAGAAGTTTTCATTAATACAGCAGTAGCAACACAAGGTGTCGCCCAAGTGCTGTTACTGAAGGCTCCATCTGGTGTTATCTTTCAACGTTCTTAGCAACCAAATGGAAGCTATGTAAATTACATTTACTCCTTTTCTCTACCTTTACACGACACAATTTTGGTTACTATTTTCACATGTGTAACAATTGGAATTCAGTTAAATGAACCATAATTACTCAGCGCAATTACATGTAGTGAATGCCTCTTCAGGGGCTTTCTAGTTTTCTTGAGATTGTCTTGTAACACTGTTTGACTTTTGTCCTAGTCTCTATGATATTGATCTGAAAGATAATTAAGAGTCTAAAGGTCTTTTATGGGCTCGGCCATTGATTAATCGAATTTAGGGCAGTATGTGTCAAGTTGTCAACATGAGTGAATCTATTTGAAGGATATGAATTATGCGAAGTTAGCACTTCCATCAATGTTGCATTTCTAGCTGTGGACACATAAAAAAAAGAAAAGAAGTATGGTGAAGGGCCCTCAACTTGACCAGACATAAGAAGACAACGTTGTAAGATTGCAACCGAGACTGATGGACCCACACATGTACACGTAGAACACTGGCAATGATATGAACAATTAGTTTTGTAACATTGTCGTGGCGAATGTCACAGTCGCCGTGTGTAATTAAGTTTGAGACCCTGACATTTTCTAATTGCTGACACGTTTGACGTCAACAAGCAGCTGCAGTACTCTATTTAAAGCAAAGTATCCTGTGACATAATCTTTCTTTCGCTTCAACTTTTGTGGTATTTCTATTTTTGTCATCTGGAAAAGTCTCATGATCTTGCTGCAAATGTTTTGTGGATGGGGCCAGACCATCCTTTCTTGTGTTATCTTGACACTCGAATTTAGAATTTAATTGCCTTTCGAAGCCTCTATTTCGCCCTGCCATGGTTGCCTCATAAACAAATGTCTCATGGGCTGTTGTACAAGATCCAGTTGGGACATAGAATTCATTTGTTAATATCTCAGTAGCTTGCTGTGAGTATTGAATGATTATTTTTGCCGGTTAACTGTTTGATCGATACAGCAATTCATGTCCGGAAAGGGAATAACAATCATTGGAAATTTGGAATACATGAAATTTGTTTTAAAATAAGTAATAGTTATATCCTGAATAGCAGGGAGGTAACTAACATTTTTGTTGGTTATATCCCGACGCTGAAGGTTGAGGGATATAACCAACAAAAATGGTAGTTAACTCCCGACTATGAGGGATATAACTAACTTATACTCCATTAGGTTTATTTCCTACTAACTGCCTTTATTACGCAAGACAAGTTCAGTTTGCACTCAGGAGGGAGTTAACTAACATTTTCATTGGTTTTATCCAGCTCAGAACAATAGGAAAACAGTCTAAGTGGAGTATAACTTCAGTTATTGACTAAATTCTTGGTTGTCAGCTTGAAACGATAAGACTGGCTTTTCAGGAAAGTTGGTATAACCTTGATTTTGTACAAATGCATTCTGAATATACATTGCGATTACAACTGGTGCTAATGAAAAAATGTATTTGGGGGCAGTGACTGATATAATGCATCTAGATAACATGTTGATTAATGTGCCTATTGTGGTGCAAATCAAATTATTGTGACATGATGACTTTGTTTCTTGTATTGCTGATTTATGAGATCCTGGCCCATGTCACCTGGTACAAACTTTCATGTATTTTTGGCTGGTTTCTCAGTTCAGTACCCGAATGACTGACATAGAATCAAGTTTTGAGATACTGTAATTCATGTTCAACGACAAGACAACAGCTGGTGGTTTGTATGGCATATATTTGTAAATGTGACAGTAAAAAAACAAGTAATATTTTGCTGAAATGACAGTTGCACAATTGCACTGAAAGACACAGTAATGTGTCACATCCAGTCCATATACAACATCTAAAATCAATGCTGGGATAAAATGAATAAATATATATGAAAGGTTCATGTACTATGACATGTGCAAGAGTCAGTAATGAGATTGCTACATATAAATGCATTTCTTTGTTGCAATTGTTCATGGAATTGAAGTTTTCCAAAAGATCCATGTGTAGTCATTTGTCGTTCTGTCCATTCTCTCTCTTCTCATTTTCGTCATTTTCCGTTGTTTCTCGTCCTTTTTTTGGTGACTTAGGAGGCATTTTGGCAAAGAGGCAGAGAGTGGGATGATCTCTCATGTCGCTGTCATCAGTTGGATGTGTCAGGGTGGCTGTCAGAAACGCCATGACTGGGAAGGCCACCACCCACATTGTTCCGCAAAGTGCTGCAAGTTATAAGAATTAGATAGCATTAATTAACTGCTACAAAATTTATTAATTGTATTTATGAGCTTTTCGCAAACAAAACTACTCACAACATATATTACATAGTTATGTGTGTTGACATCCTTTACAGTATAAACCATTTACACGGTTACTCTACATTTTGAATGTTGTTATCTACTAATAGCTTCCTATTCAATCATGGTCCCTCTTTTGTGAGATAATTAATTGCCAGAACCTAGGACTCATTTAATCTGATAATCATACATTTTATAATTGGCCTCATTCCTTTTTAGATGAAGTGATAATTACCTTTCTTTAGCTTCAAATTTTTGCGAAGTTTCTTTTTCTTTTCCTTATCGGAACATGTCCAAAATTCATCTGGCAAACTCTCCGTTGACGACTCCGATATTCCCCTCGTCCTTTTTGCTGAAACTTGATCGTTCGTGAGGTTTAACGCATCTGTCAGGAAACCCCACTGCTTCTCGGCCATGATTGCCTCGGCAAGAAATGCCTCCCGGGTTGTTGCATGTGGTCCATCCGGGAATATGAATTCATTCGTTTCTGTCCCTGTCTGATTTTCATGATCATTTGGGGGATAATCTTGTTGCATAAATGCTTGCCAGATGCTGTCAATTTCGGAGTCTGAAAAGTAAGGAGAAAAGTTTATAATGCAGGACTTTAGTGGTCATATTATGACGACAGCGTGGCTTTTGGGTATGTAATTCATCTGTTGAATTTATTGTTAGCTCGATAAGCTTTTCAGGAAAGTTGGGAGTAATTATTTTGTACTGATCTGCCACTGGTATACAATGCATGCACAATGGCGAAAGTTGTTCTCTGTTTTTCTGCTAGAATTAACCGGTTTGATGTCTTTATTCATTTATAAATTTATTGTTCGCCTATTTGTAGCGAGTTTGAACAAAAGTAACAATTGATTTACTTCTGAGTGTGCCATTGTATGTGATTACTATGAACACAGTATGCAGCGAAAGTGAGAGGAAACACAATTAAATAAAAAAGTGCTTTGCACACTTTCCTTTCATTAGTCACTTTCATTTAATGGCATTAATTAGATTTTAATAGTTAGCCTTTGGTGTAGACAATGCACTTAATAAAAATAAAGGGCCACTTATATTAAACTGAAAGCAGTTGTTAATGAGCCTATAAGTTTTATTTTTAGTATTCTCACTTTGGTTGTTGACTGTATATAAGCTGACTCAAGTCATTTCTGCTGAGTGACTTTCGTTTTTCCCTCGTTAATTAACTGACTTACGAAGTCAATAAGGCGGCTGTAATTTCCCAGCACATGCTTAATTTTTTAATGGCTATTTATCTATTGGGACTTAATGGACGAAGTCAACACTTGTTCTTCTTGAAAGTCTTGGATTCGATTCCCAGTCTAGACACCCTTATAGGGAGTAGAACTGCCAGTCCTATGTCATGTCGACACAGTTGTTTGATTAATGTGACAAAAATAATGCAGTCTTACGCTACACTGTTTTGTGTTTACATTGTCCCACCAATCATGTGTATGCAAATTTCATGTAAGCTCTGCAATAAATTTAAGCGATAACACAACGACAATTAAATCTCTAAAGCATTGCAGACTGTTGACAGTTATGACCACATAAACGTGCTTCATTGAAGACTTATTTGGCATAAAATAAGATTTTTAGTCCTAATGCTATTCTAATGGATTTCTCGTGAAATTCGAAAACTTAATTAGAAACAGCAAATTGATGGGATATTTTTTGTCTGTTCCCATCCGGCTGCTGAGAATTTGACCAAACATACACAGCGATAGATAGATATGGAAAGTGCAGCCCTCTAAGGCAAGTTCTTGCCGCTATCGTGGGTTGATTGATGAGGTGAGAGCGAGAGAGGAGGAGTCCACCCATGTTACACATTTACCCCATGGATGGGATCTGTTAATTGCCTCAGCATAGACACCGAGTACAAGGGACCGCTAATTTAACGTCTCATCTGAAGGTCATCCGTCAAATTAATGCAAAATTAAAATAAAATATACATACCAGATAGCTGCTGTGTCATGGCTTCAGGAAGCATGCTGTCAGGTACTAATTAGTTGTGAAGTGTGTTGTGTTAGTGTATCTTATCGAGTGAGTGATGTTGATATGAATGGATGCTGGATTTATATCAGTTTATATACTGTCTCACATGGGCTGGGCCAAATTTTGAGTGGATAGTCCCCAGGTGATAACACTTGAAATATTTTTGAGAGTAATTTATGGTGATATTAGGCGTAGCTGCAATGGAAAAAAGGGGTGAGTTGTTGATGGTACAGATTTGAAATGACTGCAATATACAAACTTTTGAATTTTCTATGGCTTTTTACTATTTAAACAATCTCCTGGGGTGCTTTAAATATCTTTGTAAATACAGAGACTGGTAAGTGAATATTCGTCAAAAGATGATAAATACTATATAGTTTAATCTAAAGCACTTACATGAACAGTAGTTCAAATTTATGACTAGGTACAGCACACTGGCTAGATGGTAAGCCTTTTTTGTTTTTTTATGGCATAATTCTAGAACTCTTCATTACTTCTGCCTCTGCCATTGTTTTTGAGGTATTTTAGTGAGAGGGAGTCTGTATAATGGACATGTTTTCAAAACAAAAAACAGCACTATATTATAACCCCCTTCACCTTAGACATTATACGCCTCTGGGCATTATTATCGTATGGTTTTGGCGCGAAAGATAATGACATGATATTTTTCTTTTAACTGAACATCTTCTTTGGGCGCCAATTGGAACTGGTTGCACCTAGAGGCTCGTCACTCCGCAGCCAATGAGAGACTGGGCGTGGGTGAACGAGCTGGTATCTCCGAAGGACGTTACGTGATTAGCATAAATAGCCAAAGACATCACTTAGAATTACCCATGTAATCTATGTGTAGATAATTGATGAGCGAGATAAGAAAAACCTTGAATGAAACTGGTAGATGACACTGCGAATATCAATTGCATTTTATAGTGGAAAATTACTGATGCAGTACATATGAGATGAATGTACTTTACCTTAATGTTATGATGAACTGTGGGAAATTTAATTGATAAGGATTTCAGGAAAGAGAATACTTTTACTTTGCATTCTGTTACATAGTGTGATGCCACTTTGGAAATTTTAATTCGTAATAGGGAGCTATCAATGCCCCTCCCTTAAGACAAATGGAAGTTATTATTAATTCACTGGTGCACCACCAAAAATACTATCAATCTTCAGAGGTGCCAGAATGTTGATCCTGTTTATTCTCAATGCGAAGGGTTATTTGTTTGCACAGATTAAAATGGGTGCTTTCACCTCGAAATTGCTTTAAGCCAATTATTAAGAAAAGAAAAAATATCAAAGACTAAGATGAGCCACTATTTTATATAACATGATGATTATGTGAAATGAATCATGGATTTGTTGCTAATTTGCATTTATCTGGTTAAAAGACCTAAAGGCCCCTTCACACTTAGCCGGATCAGAGGCCGGAGTGTCCGGGAGTATAGCTCTGGCAAACTCCGGTAATAGCGTGTAGACCTCGTGTTTATTTCCGGCATTGTCCTTCATTGTCCGTCATTGTCCGGGGCGATCCGGGACCTCCTTTGGACTCCGGGGAAAAAAATTAAACATGTTCAATTTTTCATGCTGGAGGTCCCAGAGTATTTAATCCGTGTTGATCCATGTAGACTCCCAGTAGACTCCGCCGATCTCCGGGAATCTCCGTATTGACTCGGGCATACTTCGTGGTATCTCCGGCTACGTCCGGCGTCAACCGGGCATGAATAATTCGCCGCCATTAACGCCGGAGAGTACAAGGACCAACACGGTTCCAAACAAATGAACACGGTGTAAAGACCGGTTATATCCTTGAAGGCACCGTGTAAAATCCGGTTCACTCCGCACTCTTCTGGGACAGTCGTGTAAGCTCCTTGTTGAGACCGTATTGACATCGTGTACACATCGCCAAACATTTCTTTTTTGTTGACATTTAACAGCTCTTTGATCCCGGAACCCCCCGTAGTGAATAATATTTTACTCCGGGACACTCCGGCGTCTGATCCGGCTAAGTGGTAAGGGGCCTTAACAGTTGATATAATAGAGAAAGACTATGGATATGCATTTTGGATCACCAAAAACCTTGTACATTGATTCTTTCTTTTAAGGTTAGCTTGAGGATGTACACCTGAGCAAGGTCAATAGTTTTACATTCAGGGCCGGATTGCAATGAATGAATAAAGGAATGATAGAAAATACATAACTAATAATAAATAATGATAATGATAAAAAAATAAATTAATTTACTTGTAAATAAATGACTGTTGTGTGTCGCAATTAACGACTTGCGACTGCAATTAGGAAAATAAAATTTTTTGTTACACGAACCTTTCAGAAGGCCACTTTCAAGAATAGAAATGTATGCAACTGTAGTTTATTTACAATTTGATTGCATGGTTTTTGTTGGTTGTTAGGTGGGGTGGGGGCCTAGCTCAGTGGTAGTGCACTGGGCTTCCAACCACTGGGTCCCGGGTTCAATTCCCGGTCGAGCCTATGTTGGATGGCTGTTTCATCCTTCGTCTCATTGCCATGGTCCCTACCTGTCCTAAGTAGCCCATCAGGTGCAGAAATGCCGGACGTAAAGCCCTAATCCACCACAACCTTGGTTGTTAGGTTGTATGAGTGTATGTAGTGTTCAAGTTCAAGTATTTTATTGTATCCAATAAAAAGTTATACAATATTAGCCAGATACCATCTTGGCATGTAAGGCCACATAAATACAAATGACAATAACAAGCATTAGTTACAAAGAATAGCAGGAGGTAGATAGTACGTATCTCTTCCTTGTTTTATTTTTTCATTTTATGTATTTTCTCTCCATTATTGCAATAATGTTGCGCAATGCTACTGGTCTGATGCTTAGTCATCTTAAATAACCAGCTACCATAGACAAACATAATGACGAGATGATAAGGCTTGGAGTCTACACCACGACCATATTACATATTTACCCCTTGGGTGGGTCTTTTACTTGACTCAGCATAGACACCGAGTATACAGCACATCCAAATTCTAGTTGGGAAGAAGCTTAGACCGAAACATTGCTGTCATTTGTAAGCACGCCGATAGTGAGGCAGTTTGTCGGACTAGAAGAAGCTTATAAAGAGTGCTCAGGCCAGGATTCAAACCTGGGACCTTCAGAGGAGCTGGCTACTAAGTTGACAGATAGATGACTTAACCACTAGGCTACCCAGCTGCTAATAACAGATCTTTTCATTCCATAACATGAGTTGCAGATAGAAGTAAGTGTAGGTTACAAGTCGTTGCCAAATATGAACAATTAAATTGATTCAAGTTCTAACTAATTTTTGCAAAATTCACATTATAACAAATCTTTATTGTAGCTGAAACCTAGTTTTATTTGCTACTTTTTTCTTATGCTTTCATTGTTACTGTCAGTTACTTTGATTTTCTGTTTACATTGTGACAGATATGTCATGAATGACACGAAGCTGTCAATATAAGTATATATATAATAAAAAGGCTTCAATTTTCAACAAGCATAAAGACAAAGTGTTTAAGTGCTATTTCTTTATTCGTCTCTGATATTCATTCCCCTTTCCCATTTTTCTGAAACTTGATTCTTCAATGTTGTCAACAAATATGTAATTTTTCATATTGTGTTTTTGTTCGGGTGCCCTGTATAATGATTGCCTTTCTGATTGTCTGAATGCATTGCACTGTCCTTTTCTTAGCCTTAGAACTAAAATAAACCCAGTAAACATGAAGGTTCAATGACACTATGGTGGCATATTACTGGGCTGTAGGTGAAATGTTATTGTTTTGGTTTGAACTGATAAGGTTTTCAGGAAACTTTTTTATATCTTGATCATGTCAAGCAAACGAGATCAAGCGGGTATGCTGCTGTTAATATTAACGTCATAGATAACAGAAGCTAACAGTGTTGTACTTAATGATAATTATGCAAATGAGAGAGCTTTGAGGTACATTTAAGGTAATGTTTTGTGGTGAGTCACCATTTTCTAGTATGTTGCGAGTTTGGGAATTTGCATCTGATAACCAGGTGATGAAGTTGATGATGAAGTTGAATAAACAATTTCTGAGTTTAAACAAGTTTAAACATCTTATGATTTAAAAGATTTTTCCCAAGGAAAAAAAAAAATCACAATTTGGACATAAAGTGATCATTAGATGTAACATTGTGATATTGGGATTTTCCCTGGAATTTCAGACAATCAGTCTTTTCATTTTCTGAAATGTTATTTTCAATCGTATGTCATGATAAGGATGCTTGTTTCTGGGCTACAAAGTACGCATGGTTTATTTTGTGCTTTTGTGGTGTAAACGATGACAAGTGTTCCACATAACCTAGAAGATTTGGGTTCTCGACATAATTTGAAATTCTTATAGATTTAGGTTCCTTGTCTGCATGTGATATGTAGAATTTTAATGACATCAGAATATCACATTGATACCTGTGTCATTATATATACACTTTACTGGTAGATTTAGGTCCTGGTCTGCAGATTCGAGTAGATTTGGGTTCCTGGTCTGTAAATATACTACCTTTGGTCAAACAAGTATTCAAAAAGTCTCCTGTAATTGTATGGGGTTAGTGTTTGCTTAGGTGGTTGCCTCAATACACAAGAAATACGTATTAGGAAGATATCAGAGTTCTTTGATTTGAGTGCATCCACTCTCCTGGATAGTGTAAAGTGCACAGTTAAGAGAGCCTGCAACCAGACAGGCAGAATTGGAGTGTCCACTTATACAGAGTTCTGTGTCTTCGCATACAGTGGTACCACCATTGTCATTATAGATAAATAAATAGATTCATAGATAGATATGGATAGTGTAGCCTTCTAAGGCAAGTTCTTCCGCTATCGAGGGGTGATTGATGAGGTGAGAGCGAGAGAGGAGGAGTCCACCCATGTTACGCATTTACCCCCTGGGTGGGATCTTTTACTTGCCTCACCAGGAGGCCAAGGACTTCTAAGGTCAGCTGGTATGTACAGTATGTTGCCAAGAAGTAGAATCTGCAATCCTTCTTTGTGCCTAGTTTAAATGCAGTTTTTTTTTTTTTATTATTAATGTATGCCTTTGTTTATACCCGAGGTTGGTCAAATGATGTGGCAACTCCAGTCAATATCTTCATATGAAACAAATGCGATGGTTTTGTCCAGCTAAGGCCCATTTACCTTATGATTAAATCAGGCACATATTTGTTGCTGTGTCATATTAGTTCGAGAAAGTCTGTGTAGGATCTTGAAGATCGAAATGGCATTTTCAATAATCGCAGATTTTAATCCCGAACAGAGAGCATTTTGCAACATGTATGGCTCTGAACATCGAAGTGTGGTTTTATGGCAGGAAAATTGCAGATGATAGGCCTAATTGCTCTGTGCTGCCTTATACAAGTATTTTGATGTGAATTGACTACACCCAGCCAATAATACAACAAATGTAGTTTGACAGGCTGACTGTAATTACCTGTCAATAGATTGACGTCATGGCATTAAAATAACTTCACCTGTCAACTATAATGTTTAAGATATGACAAGAGGATATCCTGGGATGGAACATGATTTCCTATGATGGCAGTACTTTCCCTATTCTCCTGTCTTTGAAACAAGACTGATAACAAGACAACAGATAGTTTGTTTGAGATTTCTGTCAAAAGTAAATATCAGTAAAACAAGCAATTTGTCCAAAACATTGCAGAAGTACATTTGAAAGCTTTTTATATAATGCTTCCGGTTTAGTTCATTTTTAAGTGGCAGAAACATTGCATTAGAATAAAGTAAAAAAGAAAAAAGTGTAAAAGTGACATGTTCTTTTACATGTGCTAGAGTCCATAATGAGATTACTAAATACATTTGTTCGTTGCAATTGTTCGTATGAATAAAGTTTGTTGCGAGATCTACTTCTAGTCATTCTTCGTTCTGTCCATTCTCTCTCTTCTCATTTTCGTCATTTTCCGTCGCTTCTCGTCCTTTTTTCGGTGACTTAGGAGGCATTTTGGCAAAGACGCAGAGAGTGGGATGATCTCTCATGTCGCTGTCATCACTTGGATGTGTCAGGGTGGCTGTCAGAAATACCATGACTGGGAAGGCCACCACCCACATTGTTCCGCAAAGTGCTGCAAATTATAAGAAAACAGAATTTATTAAGTGATGGCTAAATTTTCGATATAAATTCTGAAGCTTTATCCAAGAAAAGTGAATAAAGCCATAATCAGCTTCATCACATTTATGTGGGGTACTTTGACAATTCTTTAATGTTGCATTTTGTGTTATTTTTTTAACTCTAAACTCTTTCAGCCACAATATCCCAATGTTATAAATTCGCATTCAGAACCATGCCAATCATGCTATGATCTATGCAGGAATCTTTCACATTTCAGATCTCATGAAAAATCTCTACTGTTACAAGTTTTGAATGACATCAGCGAAAATAAACATTAGATAATAACCTTTCTTTAATTTCAACTTTTTGCGAAGTTTCTTCTTCTCATAATCAGAGCATGTCAAAAATTCATCTGGCAAACTCTCCGTTGATGACTCCGATATTCCCCTCTTCCTTTTCGTTGAAACTTGATCATTAGGGCACAGCACTGCAGCTGTCTCTGATCTCTTCTGTTTTCCCACGGTGATTGTTGCATCAGCAACTTTATCTTTCACCGTTGTCTCTGTTGGGTAGTTCACATGATTTGGATGATTGTTCATTTGGTTGTCCGTTTGTGCAGCACTGTCAATTTCTGTGTCTGAAAATAAAAATAATACATGAGAAATAATGCATTTCAGTGCCTAAATTCATAACGTCTTATGAAGATCAGGTGAAACTGTATTTTGTATTAAATTTTTTTTAATGTTTTTTATAACAATTTTTTTAAATGTATTATTATATTTTTTTTGAAATAAGATTTCCAGAAAACCTGTTTAACGCTGAGTTTCTGGCAGATAACTTATCAGGTGCAATAAACAAATAGAAACTGTTATTGTTAAAATCAGAACTGTAGCCATCATTATGCAGGGTTGTCTTAGTAACTAACGAGCTTTAAGAGGCTGGTGTGAGAGTTGTACATGCAGTCTTGAGGCATTGTTTAGTCAATGTTTGTCAGCCTGAGTATATTAGTATTGTCATGAGTTGGAGATTTGGTGATATATAAACAAACGATCAACTTAACAATGTCTTATTCAATCAGAGTGTTACTTTGCGGAGATATACTGTGGGGGCGTTTTGGTGAAAAGAGATGTTGGGATGATACTACAGATGCACTCAAATTATCCAACAAAGAAAAAAACACATCAGATAACACAATCATGTAGGTATTGATTAACATATATGTTATGATGCAAAATACTGCGATATGGGAAATTTCTGACAATCAAAGATATGTCCTTTCGTTTACTCAAATTTAGTTTCCAAAAATTGCCATGGTTCATGGCCAAATGTGCCACGTGCGTTTTCCATGAGAAGGATAAATGCATGGAAAACGCGTGGTTTTTAGCTTATTATAATGAGGCAAAAACCATGCATTTTCCATGCGTTTATCCAAACGTATGGAAAATGCATGTGGCACATTTGGCCATGTAATAGCTGCCCTACAGCACACTTTATGGCAGATGTCACTCAGTGCATTCTGCTTGATAAAAGCTGCACCAGCTAATTTGGAAGTTATGGGTTCAGCAGATTTCATAGAATTGGAAACTAAACTCCAGATGAAGTCATGTGAATTCAGGACTCTGGTTTCACCTTACGTCCACTGGAGTGCGATTTCCAAGTCTAAGAAATCAGCTGTACTTGATACATTTCGAATACATGTAAATACATTTATTTGTAGAAAACCACACTGGTGGGTGGGTGATTTGGGCTTTACGTCCTGTATTTCTGCACCAGTTGGGCTAATTAGGACAGGCAGAGACCATGGCAATGAGACGAAGGATGAAACAGCCATCCAACTTAGGCTCGACCGGGCATCGAACCCGGGACCCAGCGGTTGGAAGCCCAGAGCACTACCTCTGAGCTAGGCCCCCGCCCTAGAAAACCACACTCCCCGCATACACATGCATAATTTGTTTGTAAACAAAGTATACATACCAGGTATCGCCATGGCTGCGAGGTAGTATGAAGTCATGTAGTAAAAGTAGCTATGTTGTGTTAGTGTATCTTATCTTGCAAATGATGTAGATTATTAATGGACTCTTTTTGTTTTATACCATCAAAAGGGCGGGACCAATCTCTGATTAGAGTAGTCACGTGATTAAAAAAGCTCTTCAAAATTCCGTACAGCTAAATTTATGACACTTTATGACTTTGAAATTTTAACTCATCTCCACCCAGCACTTTTTAGGAATACGCAGATAATAAGAAGCTATGTTTTGGTCACCAAGGGGCTTGGTCCTTAACACCCAATCACATTTAAAGGAGCGTGGGAAAGTCATTTCGCACTATTCAGTACATGATTATACAATATTTGTGGATAGTTGAGATAAGGGAATGGGATGATCCAAAATGAAAATGTTTTTCCCAAACTGATAAATTTAAGGCAGGAAAGTTTTCGCAGGGAAGATCAGATTCTCAGGAAATGCTCATTTTACAATATTTCGCGAAAAAGTGCGATTAGATTGATAATAAGAGCTGATTTTATTTTGACATTAAGTTATTTTTTAACCGAATTTACTTCTCAACCGGTTTTACAATATTTTACAGTATGTAAAATTAGAATTAGGCCTATAAGAAATTTGAATGGCAGACCTACTGAAGACATTATTTTTCTTGTTAATTAATTTCTATTTTTGAAAAATGACAATGTAACATGTGGGATGAATAGGCAAGTGTAGGCATATAAATAACAGGTCTGTTTTAGGCCTACTACTGACGTCGGTAGTGTCAGTAGCTCCCTGTGCCTGACCTGCTGACTGTCGGTTTTCGCTGTATTTGTGCAACCTAGTGACAGCTAAATTTCTATCAAGAAGGTTTTTAATGATAGGGGTTATCAGCCAAATTCAGTACAGTGCTATGGAACTCCCGACCATCTCTACATAGTCTTCAGGGGATATTGCTTATTCAATTGACACCAGTAAATTAATTTGTAAGCAAAACAGAGCTACCACTTACTGACTTCAGGATAAGACATTAATTGGCCAACATGTCGGCAAGATGTAGGAGAAGGTCAGGCCCACAACAGCTGTCAGCAGTGGGTTAAAATGTTGCCTACTACTGACATTGATAACATGCCAGTATTAAAGATCAGTAAATGCTAGACTTTTGAAAGTTGCAGATGTCAGAAGTGGGAAGGTATATGAATCTCTACTGACACTCTCGTAGTCTTTGACGTCAGTAGCAAGCCAATCTTTTAAAGCATGCAGACGGTCGGCAAATGCTCCATTTTTGGAAGCTGCTTACGTCTGTAGTAACAGTTTCCTGTTCACTTCTGACGCTCAAGACGTCGGTAGGACACCTGTTTTGTGCTCGTTCCTTGGTGTAGGCCTATACTTTCATAAATTATGATATAGCACCAAAAAAAGACAATGCTATTTGTCAAGCTGTGAAGCTGTGTGTCAGATATAGTGCGTCAAACTCCTTATTTTAAAATTCACTTCATCATAGTCCGGGGGGCCCACGGAACCTACCGTGAACACCCTCGGACTCTATGTATAGAACTACCTCATTTGCATAAACAAAATGGACGCCAGTATGCGCCAAAAAACAAAAATATCATATCTCATCTCCTAATTGACATTGAGTGCTTGAAAAGGCTAAATAATGGTTTTTCAGACATGAGGAATTCAATGCCCTCTTTGACATCATAGCTGGGGATGCTTTGATTTTTTTAAAGTTGCAGAAAGTACAACTAACATATCAACCTATTTCATGTATTTAACAAAGGGATTTGCTAATGATCAAATTATGGACAGCTTTATTGTTGCTTTTTTTGCTGCTGATACCTGCTAGGTTCTTTTAAGCAGGTACATTGTTTTGTACCTGTGTACTCACTGTATATAGGTATATATTTATAATGAAACCATGAGCCTAAGCAACAAGTTTGTTGATAGCTGGTTGTAAATATATATATTATTTGCTTTTATCAAAATCAATTCCATTACATTTATTATCAAAATGTACTGCGTTGCATTTACAAACATATATTTTGACTTAGATTTATATCTACTACTGCTATTTTACTGATAAGACTGGTTCTGCAAGTTTGGCATGTTGCTCTCTATGCATCGTCAAAGTTTAGTGTTCTAAAAAAAATAACCCGGACTGTTACAGTCAAATAGATTAAAGGCTGCATCCGTATTCATGTCAGCTTGTAGTGAATGAAACTGTGAATTATCACTCCATGATTTCAAACAAAAGAACACATTTTGACGAGGGAATCTGGATGAGACTCACAGAGAATTTCTCCAACCCTGTGGAGCATGTGATTGGACAGAATTTGCTGCCACTATGGTCCGAAGAAAATGTGAAATGATAATGACAGTGATAACGAAGATAAAATTATATATGCATCAATATGGACATGAATGAAGTTTCAGACCCTTGAGTGAATAGACATTTGATTCCAGATGTTTTATTTAAATTGCTATCCATTGTCCATTTAACAGAATAAAACCAAGGGTACCCTACATTAATTAGTATTTTTGGAACACAGCATTATTTGCTGAACACTTAACCCTTGTAAAATATATTCCTAAATAAATAAATAAAACAAAATAGAAATTTCATTAAAGAAAAGATTATCTGTGAAGTTTTCATATTCTATAAGAATCCATTCGTAAGCAATTATGAGTCACTCTTATGGCAAAAACAAAACATATTCCTTGCATTATTGCTTGGCTAAATAAGCTCTGATCTCATCTAACAAACTATATTTTTGAATTCCTCAATCCATCCCAATTTTTTCGTGGGAACATTTTTTTTCTGAAAGAAGACATTCTTGGCAGGTTTTTTTTATGACATCCAGCCCAATGAATAACTCATGAGTACATAGGAGCTGCAACTTGGGAATGGTTAGTACCTGCTTTATAGAGGCTGTGTGAGACCTACAGCTATATAGCAGCAACAAAGCAACATTGAAGTTGTCCACAAGGGTCCTTGAGACTTATATATGCAACAGCAACAAATCCCATTGGTCAAATGCATCAAATACATACAATGATATAATATGGCAAAGTAAAAACCAGTTTGATGATGTTTGGAACCGGTCGATGTCATATTTGTGCTTCGGCAATTTTACAAAAATCACAGCATCCGCACCTATGATGTCAAAGAGTGCACTGAGGGATAAATGTAGTCTATTTTTAATTCATCATGTCTAAAAACCATTATTTAGCCTTTTCAATCACTCAAATATGTCAACGAGATCAGATATGAAATTTTGGAACTTTTTTCCTTGTAACATGTTAATTTTTCTGAAAAAGGATATCCTAAGGAAAATGTTGGTACCATACACATGTATAGAGTCCGGGGGGGGGGGGGGGGGGGGGTTGGTTCACGGTAGGTCCTGCTGGCCCTCGGAACTGCCATGTTGGTGAGACATCAATTCTTGGTCAGTCATTTCTAAATATGGTGAACTGCATGTAATTGGCTTATAAATCAGTTCACCATATTTAGAAATGACGACCAAGAATTAATGTCTCACCAAAATGGCAGTCCCGAGGGCCAGCAGGACCTAGATAGAAATACAGATAGAAATATAGATAGAAATATAAATAGATAGATAGATAGTTAGTTATATAGAAATATAGACAGCCACCTTCAAAATGTTGCACCGTATAGATAGATAGATATATAGATAGATAGATAATTGGAAGAATTTCAATGGGGCAATATATATATATATATGTGTAATAAAACGGGAGATCTTCGTTGTCAAGTAAGTAAAAAAGTAAACGAGTAATTTCACAATTAAACCTAATAACTCATACAAGCTAGTCAATGCATATATACCTACCAGATAAAAATGGTATTGCCATGGTAAGTAGTGCAAATATGTCGATTGCTATATTCCTTTGAATGATATTTATTCTTCAATCGTTGATTCTTCGATTTGATTCCTGGAATGATGCCTGTGGTTCATGACTGACCATTTATACCTCTATTTCTAGGATGGGCACTGTATGAGTGAACAAACTTTATTGATTCAATTGCAGGATTGCTGAATGGTTTAATTTACCTATAGTGATGTGTGTACATGTATTTTTTTATTTTTCTGTATTTGCTTGCATTATGAATTTTACAAATTTCATATGCATAAAGATTATGCTTAAAATGCATAAAATGAAGGTTTATTAAGGAAAAAAGTGAAGAATAAACCTTTATTTCATTGCTTTTTGGCATTGCGTATGAGCTATAAGCTAAAAATAACATTGACATAATGTATATATATACCCCATATTATGCGCCGTAGTTCCGAACCACAGGCTTGGCTATGAGCTAAAAATAGCATTGACATATATTAGTCAATAATAGATATGCCGTGTTTGCATTTACAGCAATCAGCTGATATATATTTTTGTATTCTTTTTCTTTATTGCACGTTAAAATAATTAAGCAGTTGTTCTGTGAAAAATGAAAAACTAGATCATTACATTTAAATATTCTCACTTAACTAATATGTGCAGATGACATGTTGATAAATTTGTCACATGATATGATTGAGTGCATTTTTGTCCCGGTGAACATGTTTTGCCTTTTCTGAAATTTGTTTACAATATGTGAACAAGTTGATAAGATAGATACAATCTGACAATTTAATAACAAGTAAAATTTAATGATAAGTAATTACTATGAGGGGGGGGGGGGGGTCACTCCCCATTGTGTGTACATGTCACTGTATTTCGCAATTTGATATTTTTAGACATATTTATAGATCATTCTGTTATCGCTAGGGTTATATATAATGCACAATCCTTGCAGAAGCAGTGTGTATTTTAACCACAATGAATTTCGCAATGCCAATGGGTTTGGCATTGCTAGATAATTGAATTGCTACACAGCCGTATTACATACAATGTAGGGGACAGTAAGGAAAAATGGACATGGTTTTATGATTATTTCAAGCGAGCAATACTAATTTCCTAGTGTTGCAGTGTTTGAAAAAGTTACATTGGTAATTTTCCCTCATCCCACAAAACTATATGTTAGACCCCTCTCCAGCCACTTTTGTTGAAGTGCTTCATTGACAAATATTTTTGGTAAAAAAAAAGTATGCAGTAATCTAATACTAAGAATTTCTTGAACATTTTGAAAACCATCTTAAATATCAATTCTGTTGAGGAAACCGCCTCAGCAAATAATAAATATTACAAGCAATGACATTAACTTGGTCCCCAAACCTCAGTCTAATAACAAATTTGGGGCTCGTGCCTTCTCAGTTATTGCTCCTCACTTCTGGAATAGATCACCTGAAGGTATAAAATGATTCTCCACCAATGATGGCCTCAAGAGGAAATAAAAAAAACTCATCCATTCAAAACTGCCTATGAACAATAGGCTTCTTTAATGCAAGCGCCGGTAAGCAGCCATCTTTTCTGAAACAGGTGCTATACAAATTTATTTATTTATTATTATTATAATATATTATTAGACTTCTTTTTACTTCAAATATATTTCATAGTGATGTGGACCGGACCGCTTAGCCCGGGATGGTCCGGTATTTTCAAAAGTGGTCCGGTCCAGGGGTCCGGTACTAGAGATCGGACCTGTCTGGTGGTGGTCCATCGACATAACAGTTGTTTCACCAAAAAAAAAAAAGAAAATTGGGTTCTTGTTTAACATAATTTGATGTATGATATTATTTACTACTGACAGGCAGGACAGACTAATAATTTCATTACTACAATATTTATTTAAGTAAAACAAAGAAACCGTCAATCAATCAGGCATGATTAATAATTGAAACATACCAAGATGAAGAAGATCTGGTGTATAATAAATTCAGCATGCAATATTGGACCGCTGATCCGGGGTCATCGGACTGGTCTGGTTCCGGTATTTTTGTAGTGGTCCGGTTTTGTAGCGGTCTGGGTCGGACCGCGGACCGGACCAGTCTGAGGTGTTCCGGTCCACATCACTAATATTTCAATGACAAGCCGGTGAGCAGACATCTTTTCTGAAACAGGTACAATACAAATTAATTAATTTATTATTCATTATTATAATGGAATTCTTTTTACTTTAAATATATTTCATTGACAAAGACAGACTATGATTATATTGTTCATTTGTGAAAAATGAATCCCCACAAAAAAAAAGAGATACAAAACAACACTAAATTTGATGAGTTGCTTGCAGTTTACATGATGTCTAATTTTCCCCACTGTCCCCATGACATCAAATATTATGTGATTATCAAGATAAGGATGTTGAATGTTTATACAATAATTAGCGCTCTTGGCTACCTGCCATTAAGTTGCAAGATAAACCTAATTGGATAGTCACTATAACACACTGAACAAACCTCTTCAGTGCTAATCAGTTTCTTTCTAGAAAGGCAATTAGATTAGAATCCACATTGTATTATGAGTTTAAGGTTCCCTTCACATGTGATGAGAAGGTGCAGATATGTCACTTTACTCTTCTTTGTAATAAAGAGGAACCGCATAAAACCACAAAAGTATTTGAGTTTCATCAAATTGTATATTACAAAATGAAACAATAAGGCATGTGATTTTCATCGAATAACAAGAATAGTGAATATGAATGCCCTTATATATGAACTTTTATAAGGCATGTGATTTTCATCGAATAACAAGAATAGTGAATATGAATGCCCTCACATATGAACTTTTATTATCTACCCAGATATCATTCCAGCATCGTTTCCATAAAGGCCACAGTCGTTACAACATCGTATTAACGTCACCAACATCGCGCCGACGTTGAAACAATTTAGAATACTATCTGGGTAATCATTAATTATTTGTTAATTTTTTTTAAATAACTACAGGTACTCATCATCATGACACAAATTGTCAAATTTAATATTAAATACCTCTGGATTGTTATATTTGCTTCATCTTTCGTTATTGATTGTGAAGCGTGTTGGTTCCATGTCATCCTGGGGTGGCTCCCTGATAATGACAAACATTTGTCTGAAGGCAGTCTTCCTCTTTACATTAAATTTTTCAATTGTAGAAATTAATGTAAATCATATTGCTATAATGTACTTGTAAAGCCCAGTTGTTAAGTTATGAGAGGATAGAAAGACTCTGTTTAACCACGAGGTAAGTATACAACTGTAACAGAGGGTATTATCGACAGGGCGGGTATTTGGACACTCACATTAAAATGTTAACAATTTTTATTTTTATTTTTTAACAAACTAATTTAGGTGTCGAAGTTACCCGCCCTGTCGATAATACCCTCCGTTACGGTATTAGTTAAATTTCACTGTGTAGTCAGGAGGTCAGCCCTCAAAATTGGGATTTCTGGTTGCACCGATCCACACCTCCTCAAATTTGGTATCATCGATTTGGAAATTTTCTGTATTTTTTTTAAATCGGTACTCAGTTAGTCAGTTTCTTGGACCAGAGATGTTTTTTTCTGGTATCCATGGCAACAAGTACGTTTTTGTAATGAATAAATTAACAGAAATAATTTTGGTGGTATTCTGTTTATTATAATACTTGACGCTTGGTGGTACCATGACTAACCTGCATGGCTGAACTCATCATAGTTTTGCAGTAAACCCCTGTTTTTCTCAATTCGCTGTTGCTAAGGAAACAGTTTTACAAATATTTTCATAAATTTTACTGTCTTAGTTGGCAGGTCCGTTAAAAAAAGAAAAAAGTTGCATGGATTCTTCTGACAAATGTTTTCAGTATTAATTTATTCGGAGACTAGTATAAGAATATATTTTTTATGCTTGTAATTTCGTGATTTACATGAACATAATTATTAACTTGGAAGTGGGTTTCGTTACTTGAAAATTGACTTCATGAAGTATGTAATGAAATAACCAATTACTAAATTACCTGGTGCATGCGAATAATCCAATTTTGGCTATAATTTCTTAATTGGCAGGCACTTATACAAATATTTTACCTGCTTAAATTGGTTGTTAATAGGATTGTTTTGAAATATGTCATGACTAATTATAATTATAATTGAATTTAATCAGCTAAAAATCCATCTCAAGTAACGGCCAAAATTGCCAAATCATGGGGGTGCAATTAAACTGGCAATACAGATATTATTTACGTAGTAGAAATTAATTTCTCTTTGAATTTCAATTTAGCAAATAATTTATAACCTATTTATGTATATTACAAATATAAGTGATTGTATGCCTGTAAAGTATTACTAAAATGTTCAGTGATGCCAAAATCTCGGTTTATTGGCAGATGCACTAAATATAATTTGAAAATGTTCACATAAAAATGTCTTTAGTTTCTTAAAAAACATCAAAGGTATGGCACTGCTTGAGCAATATCAACTTATTCACGAGTTTAAATTTTGGCACTATAATTCATATCTTAATAAATTTGATTTTTGATGGTACATGTTGAGGTCTGTGATGGTTCAAGAAATAAAAAAACTTCATTTGTGGGATGAATCTATCGGTGTAAACAGTTGTTAGAATTACACTTTATGTCTTAATGCTACTGGAATTTAGTCAGCTTATATGACCTGTCAGAAGCAGATGTAATAATGAGGATATTAGGCTTCAAGTCCACACTGTTGTTACACATTTACCCCATGTGGTCTTTTACCTGCCTGAGCATAGAAACTAAGTACAAGGCACCTCAAATTTTACATCTCATTCAATTGAAATCCAACTGGGATGTAGCTCATGAATAGTGCCTGTGCTGAGAATCGAGCCCAGGAAGTTAACCAGAGGTAACTGACTTTATGAGGTTAATTTTTCTCACTCATCATTTACATCTGCCTCCTGCTGTCTGTCATATAAGCAGAGGTAATTGCTAAGATGCTGCACGACTTATGGGATTGGGTTTAAGATAATTACAAATCTTAGATAATTAAGTGGAATGAAATTCTGCTAGGTGATTCTTGGTCTAATCAACAGTTAATCTGTTTATGAAATTTTCAACCCAACATGTTTGGAATAAATTTGTGTGGCAAGCAGATGAAGCTCTTAAATTTAGTTTGTACAATTTAATTAACTTTAATGAAGAACCATGATTGGCCATTCACCAATGTAGATATAATCTTGATCCAATGATCTTTCTGTGGCTAGCACGATTTGGCAGTTTCTCTACTTTCGTGATGTCACGCTTGTTGTTTCATGTTGTCACCCCTTGTAATGTCAGATCTGTTTGACTGTTGTATTGCATAATAAGATGCTGGGTGGTCCAGTGGTAAGACAGTCACCTGCTTCTCTGAAGGTCCCGGGTTCAATCCTAGGCCCGGGCACCCTTCATGAGCAACATCCCAGCTGCACGTCGTTCAGATGAGATGTTGAATTGGTGGTCCCTTGTACTCAGTGTCTATGCTGAGGCAAGTAAAAGATCCCATCCATGGGGTAAATGTGTAACAAGGGTGGACTCTTCTCGCTCTCACCTTATCAATCAACCCTTGATTGCGGCAAGTAATGCCTTAGAGGGCTGCATTTCCCATATCTATCTATCTATCTATCTATCTATCTATCTATCTATCTATCTATCTATCTATCTATCTATCTATCTATCCATCTATCTGAAGCTTGCTGATTTACCCCACAGGAACCACTGATAAAAAGTGCACTGGCCAATATTTGAACTTTGTAGGTACTCATGTGCGTTGAATTTGGTATGCTCAGATATTGTCAGTACAAGTACTAAGTTCAAAATGACCATTTGGCGCCAGGCCTGACAGTATCACCCATGAGAGACTACATTTCGTCACGTGCACCATGATGACCTCTCCGAAAAAACGAAAGTCTTTATCGATACAAGGTGAAGATAAAGATAAACTTTGTTAGGAAATAGCTTGGTGTGCGTAATTTTTGTCATTTGTTATTACTGAAAAATAACATGCGAATTGGAACTTGCCATTAAGACTGGTATATTTAATAATGAGGTAATCTCATTTGGGAAGTTAAATGCAACACAGATAGGCCTACAAATTGGTCGAAGATTTAGGGTTTTGATGGAGAGGTTATCTTGCCGTGATCTTATAAGATTTAAAGTAGCTCAAATGGCAAACTGTCACAAAGAATTGTTTATTATTTAACAACTTTAATGTATAATAGTATTCGTGGAAATGCAACAGATCACCTATGTAACTAAATCACCATGGCCTGTGAATGTTATGACATTAATACACGAGCAAGTAATACTCTTAAAGTTCAAATGCCTGAATGTAGAACAAATGTATGAAGAAGTCATTTATATATAGGGGCTCTGTTGTGTGGAATGACTGATTACCAGCCAAAATTCATGAGAGTGCTTCATGTGATGTTTTTAAAACTCGTGTCAAAAATGTTTTCTGTTAATATTTTTTTAAACAATTTTTTTTATTGTAAATGTTACCTTAAGTGGATCACATGAAAAACTGTTCTACAGATTGTGTATCCAGAATATGTTTTTAAATAAATAAATAAGATGGGTTAACTGTTTATTTTATTTTTTATGTGTTGGTCATATTCATCAATATTATCTTCCTCTGTTTTCTGCTTGACTGACGACAATGTGGGCGGAGATTTGGGCGTAAACTTGGCTACATTGATGATGATTATCATTCTTTGATTGTCAGATCTACAACTATAAGATAATTGGGGGCAACTGATAAAAGACGTACCACACCAAAAGAGAACTTTACAAACACGAAATGCCATATCAGATAAGATGCACCATTTGCCAAATTTGTGCTTTGTTGTTTATCAGCTTTCATTGTCATTTTTTCGGAAATGTCTGAAGATATCAATTGACCTTGGAGCAATTTACTCGCCCTTATCTTTAATAACTTCCCAGAAAAAATGTTGTCCAGTCTTTTCTTTTTCCGATATCTTGAAGATGAGCAAGGGATAGGTCCAACAGGTGGAAATTTCCATCTAACCTTCCAATATCTTTATGAATGACCTTTTAGTTTGCCACTTGAAATTATTGAATTTCCTTAATAATCATGATGATGAGATGCAAGTGATCACTAGTGGTGTTGGTCCTAGTATCACCAAAGCTTGATAAGAAACCTGGGTGGGGGAGGGGGCCTAGCTCAGTGGTAGCGCACTGGGTTTCCAACCACTGGGTCCCCTGTTCAATTCCCAGTCAAACCTAAGTTGGATGGCTGTTTCATCCTTCATCTTATTGCCATGGTCCCTGCCTGTCCTAATTAGCCCGTCAGGTGCGGAAATACAGGACGTAAAGCCCTAATCTACCCACCAGCCATGGTCAGAAACTAACTTCGTGCTAGTGCACCCTTCATAAGCCACATCCCAGCTAGACGTTAATTCACACCAAAATTGCCCCATTTTCCAAAATATTTATTACAATTAATGAATATCACTAGACATCATACATTTTTTTAAATACATAGTTGAAGACAAGAAAATAAAATATTCATTATTCAAATTTACCATATGATGAAATCTGTCCATAAATTACAGTTAATTACATGGTTTCATAAAACTACAATCACTCTATATACAATTGTACACTTTATTTTTCACTATTATGACATATGTTATAATACCAGTAATTTTCAATGTTTGACTCAAGGCTCCTAATGCAGCATTATTCGTCACTGTTCAACACAAAAGACAGAAAATCAACAATTGTGACATAAATTGACAGATGTTACAAGCTTGGACAAGATACTTTTGCATAGCATATGTGATGGGCACTCGTTTGGAGATAAAAAGATAATTATACAGATTTATGTACATACACAGTAGAGATCAATGCAGTGCAAATTGAACTACAGAACAGTAAATATAAGGCCTACTTCATTAACAGATTCAAACAAAGTAGCACACAAATTAGCATCAGTAAATGCTCAGTTCGATTGCTAATGAACATCATAATTTTATTGAACTAAAATTATTTTTTTTAAGAAAATACGTTGCACGTCAAAATAAAATTAAGTGAGAAGGGAGTATTCACTGTATTTATTCAAAATCATGTGACTAAAAAATAAATTAAAATAGTGTTCATGAATCAGTTAAGTTTTGTTTGTTTGCAAAATCTGTACATTTAACAAGTTGTTTTGAAGTTTACAAATTAGTCGTATCATTTTGTTATCCAGCCAAGGCGTTTAACTTGGGATCACCCAATGTTGTTGCAAAATAGACTGGACTTGATATAAACTCACAGAAGGACCATAATTTAGTCATTGTAACTTCATGATACCGAGCTACCACAGTTGATTAAATTAGGCACGTTAGACTGTCCACTTTCCGGAGTGCTGAGAAATTTTTCTCCCACTATATGGTATGCAAATCCACATAAACTTGTAAAGCAGTATCAAAAAATGTTTGACAATTTTACAATTATATAATCTTTGGTAATTTTTTAATATTTTGTACATGGCCAAATGTGCTAAGTGCATTTTCCATGAGAAGGATAAACGCATGGAAAATGCATGGTTTTTAGCTAATTGTATGAGGCAAAACCATGCTTTTTCCATGCGTTTATCTAAACGTATGGAAAACGCACGTGGCACAATTGACCATATAGTCATAGTTAGCCTTAGTTTATTCCAGTCATTAATAAATATATTATTGTAAGCTAATATATGTCAGTCTGTAGTAGGCTAGCTTCTTTCGCAAGGGTACTTCAGCTGAGAGCAATTGGGAAGATACGAATGTTCTCATACAGCACTTGTGCAAACATTATTCTGTACTTTGGAAAAATACAAGTCATTCCTATAACTTTAGGTTTATATACAATATACCTATAAAAATGAACCTTTGAAATTTGAACTAATATCTGTAGTTTCAATGTAGCAACTTTACCTGTGTACACTTTGTTGTACCATAGAAAGTATGTCTAAATGGCAAAAGACCAAAACAATGAGATGATAGGTAAAAGTTGATAATAAATAAGTCAATACTCAGGACGCGGAAATAGCAAGGCAATTGATAAGATGATAAGAATGACATACACGACGAAAAAAAGTCTGTCCATGATGATAGCGACACCTTTCCAGTCTCTCCGCCGCTTGGTGTTTTCAAACTTATCATACAGACGGCGGTGTAAAGATAGCTCCATCTTGCGTAAAATGCTGTATACTGAAGCCAGGTTGCGCATGACATTTTCTATTGAACAGTCGGTGTCCCTTGTTGGGTCATCGGAGGTCACGGAAGTGTTTAAGGACCCTGGCTGCTTTTGGCGATTGTCCCCTGGAGCCCCGGTGCCATTCATAAGCAAAGGCCTGCACTGATCAAAAGACAGATTTTGGTCATACTTCACCTTGTCACCGGGTAGTCCTTCAGCCTCGTAAGGGTCATTGTAATGAGGGGAAACGCAGACGCACAAGTGACGTAAAGGTCCTTCGATCGTTACCTGAAAAATAAATTACATGACTGGTGTTACAACCAATAGCACTTATTTCCAAATTCCTAGCTGACCTGGCAGGTTATATTAGTTTACTTGTCAAAAACTATTCATGCTAACCATACCCAAAACACTTACTGGTATTGTCCAACAAACCATACGTGATATTGTTGCATGGTAGGCAAATTTGTCTGCATGGCAAATAACATTACTGACATTATAACGTTATGATCAGCATCGCTGATTCGCAATTTCAGAGTCGTTTTATGAAAAATTGAGGTCAGAAAGATTTCAATTCATGCTAAATGCGAAACACCTACACCTTTTTGTACATAATTTTGAAAATCAGAAAGAAATTGAAGGAGCTGTGTAATAAAATGTATACAAAGCGACGACGCCAATGATGTTTATGACGTTTGCCTGTGCCTCGTTTTCGTATTCTGTAGTATTTGCCAGGCAATATAACTGACCATGATATTTTTCAGTTACATTTGATATTCTAAAATAAAATGGTGATATTAGTTTATTTGCCGTAAGCCCATTGGATGAAGCACAGGTACAGAAACAGTTATCATGAAGCAAGCACAATGTCCAACATTTTGTGAATACAGCCTGCCAGCACACAACCCTATTTTCTGTTCGCTCAGAGAAAACCATGCAATTTTGGAAAATTTCTTCCATTTGACCATCTCCAATTCATTTAATAAAATGGGCAAAATATTCAAATTATTAAAATAGTCTTGGAGCAAGTACAATCCTGAGAGACTTCAGTGATGAAATTATAAGCTATATTCCATATTTCACCCTTATATTATAGGGATTCTTTTAAAACATGTTGGCAATCTGGGAAATGTGTGTGACCAGAGTTACAGGCGTTTGAAAGTAGGTCTAAAAATAAGACAAAACATTTGCACAAACTGGCCTTAAGAATTAAATGACTGCTCGTTATGGTCATATTGCTAGTTGGACATCACTTAGCTACATATGATTTTGTTTCTCAGATTGATAGGGATTCTTTTAAGCTATGTTGGCAATCTGGTAAATGAGTGGTACTGGAGTTATAGATATTTGAAAATAGGCCTAAAAATAAAATGGAAAAATGGCACAAACTGGCCTCAGTAATTAGATGACCACTTCCAATGGTGATGTTGCTGGTTGGGCATCTGTCATGTTTCTCACATTTCAGGGATTCTTTTAAGCTATGTTGGCAATCTGGGAAATAGGTGGGACTGAAGTTATGATTGTTTGAATTTGGGCATTAAAATAAGACGAAATTGGCAGTAACTTGCCCAAATAGTTAGGTGACTGGTGATAATGTTCATATTATTTGTTTAAAATCAATCAGCTATATACCATTTTGTTCCTATCATTTTAGGGATTCTTTCAAGCCATCGTGGCTATCTGGAAAATATGGATGGTTAAAGCTTAATATTCTAGTGATTGAATAAGGTCAGAAAAAATATGGAATTAAGGCAATGGTGCCAACTGTATTTGAGAAAGTGCTGGTCTCAAATAGGAGCAATCATGTTTGGTGAAGTGGATGAAAAACATCATAGGGATCTTTTTGTGTGAAAGTGTCAATAAATAAATGTCAGTCAAGTCAGATGCTGTTAATTTTACTCAGGTTAGTAGTTCTTAGGCTAACACATCTGTACACTGGTACTAGAAACTTTAGAAAGTACTTGTACTGAAACCCTCTAGGACATCAGCATGTTTCTGCATGATTCATATTGAACAATGCAGGGCAGTATGAAATTGGATGAGCAAACTCCAGCCATATGATGAAATTGGACGAGCAAACCCCAGCCATATCAGATCAATCACTACTTGGGTTGTTTCCATCTAGGGCAGACCATACCGAGGTTGAAAATTAAACATAGGCTGCACTGCAGCAAAACCCTCAGCGAAACCACCCGCCCGTCGGACGGACATGTATTTTTCCCCGTGATTACAATAACCCTCTTCGAACTTTGTTCGCTGAGGGCTGAAAAAGGTGAAGACCTGAGATAATATAATTTCTCATATTGAACAATGCAGGGCAGTATGCAGTTGCATGAGCTAACCCAACTGTATCAGAACAACCCATGCTTGCTAATTAGCTTGGAGTATTTTCCATCTTGGACTGAGTAGAAGATGAAAACTGAAATGTCACAACATTGAAAAGGATTCATGCTTGATCCAATGAATCTCATGACCTGGCATGACTAGGTTAACCATGCTAAGGTCTAAAATTTGCTGGCCCAAATGACAGACTGAACTACTCATCCTTATCACCATCAGCTGGACTTCATGGACTTCAGGGCTAAGGGGACCAAGCATTTATATTCAGGGTACATTCAGGATCCCTACTGCTCCATCCTTCAAATCTTTCATACTGGCCGAACAAGGTAATTTCAGCACCTTACCATTGTTACAGGAAACATGGATTTTTTTCATAAGTCTGTTTGTTTCAATAGTTCTTTATGTATATTTTCATATTTTTACTCATTTACAGAAAGATAAAAAATTCATATATATATGTATATTCACTCTGCCCAACCCAGATGAGGTGGTCATCCGGAATGTCATGTATGATTTTCTCTGAGACAGACAGTAAAAGCTATATAAGTAGGAGCTGCATGCTCCATAATGAAAAAGAAGTTACTAGTGAGATGAAACAATATTTTAATGAAACTCATAAGTGGTGGATTATTTGTCACTCTTCGGATTTTAGTAACATATATGATTAATCTCACAAATCTGATAATTGGAATACAAAGCCAATTATTGTTGGGTCAAACTGGAGCGTAGGTCCATTAAAGTTTTTCAGAGTTAACCTGTTTGTTTAATTTTTTAACTATACAAGCAAAGCTATCTCATGCACAAACAATAGGAAAGACCACGTGGTGGAGTTAATTGTCATTATCAACTGGAAAATCAGGGTGTCATGACATGATCACCTTCATCAAGCATGGCACACTGGTAGTATAAATACCACCTTTCATGCTAAATCCCACCATTCATGGTCAGCCACACCTATACGATGGGCTGCCTTTTAAAGGGTGGTACCCAGATAGCATTCCAAATGGTATCGACGTCAGTGCGATGTTGGCGCCGTCAAAACGATGTAGAAACCAAGCTGGCCCGATTTGAAATGCTATCTGAGTAATGCTATTATGTGGGTCTCAACCAAGACAGTGCTCTATGCAATATACACTTTAGTTATGCCTGTTTAGCTATCCCATACAGTTACTGCTCTTTCAATCAAACTGACTACACTGAGTCCAAGCAAATTACCACAACTGACCATGTGACATATGCAAATTTTGGCTCAAAGCAGCCAGTGAACTTGCCGGTGGGAAGGGGACCACTTATAAATTAAAATATTCAGACTTGCTGCAATACTTTTCGCTCCACATATAATTTGTAAGACCCTCCCTGGAATCCACAAATATTTGGGCAATCAACAAACTTAGGGATTGGCCAGAGTGCCTTTTTACAGCATGACATCACATCAACACTTCCATAAATCTTATGTGTGAAATGTAGTCAGTTTGATTGAATGCTCTATAACATGTTGAGCATAACATAACTGAAACGATCACTCACTCTATGATTCACATGCTCACTTGGTATTGACACATTTCATCATATAAAAAACAGGGCTGTTTTAGGCCTACTACTGATGTCGGTGGTGTCCGCAGCTTTCTTAAAACCTCAGGTACCAGACGTTGGGAAAACGTCTGCTCTGCCTGAACTGCTGACTGTCGACAGTTGCTGAATTTGTGCTAATTAATGACAGCTACATTTCCAGCAATGAGGGTGTTTCATAGACCTGCTGACATCAGTATTTACACACTACTGTACCACCGACCGTCTGTAGTCTGTATAATAACTGTGGAACTTCCGACCAATGCAACCATCTCTTGTCTTTGTATCTCTTTAGCTTAAAGAACCAATAATTTTGTGAGCAACACTAAGCTATCACATACTGATGTCGGGATAAAAAACAAATTTTGCCCGCAACTGATGTCGCATACATGTCAGCATTTAAGTAAATGCTACACTTTTGAAAGTTGCAGACGTTAGTAGTGGGAAATATATCAACCACTACTGACACCTTAGCAATCTACCGACATCGGTATCAAGCCCATATGCAAAGCCTGAAAATGGGCAGCAAATGCTTTTGGATGCTGCGGACGTCTGTAGTAACAGTTTCCAGTTCACTTCTGACGCTCCAGACGTTGGTAGGACACCTGTTTTCTGCTCATTTCTTAGCTCCATTTCAGGTTGGGGCCTAGCTCAGTGGTAGCGTGCTGGGCTTCCAACCACTGGGTCCTGGGTTCAATTCCCAGTCGAGCTAAGTTGGATGGCTGTTTCATCCTTTGTCTCATTGTCATGGTCCCTACCTGTCCTAATTAGCCCATCCGGTGCAGAAATACAGGATGTAAAGCCCTAATCCTCTCCCACAATTAGCTCCATTGCATGGTCTTTTGATATCATTGTATGTTTACATTATTTGTTCATGTTGGACACATATATAGAACTTAAAAATGTAAGCAGTGTTGATGAATTGTTTCTTAAACAGATAAGTCCTGTGCTAATGGAAAAATTGACTATTGCAGTCTTTGTAAATCACATCATTGAATGATTGAATATCTTTATTTTAGTCACACATTATTATAGGTGGAAGCAATGGAGATTTACCTTTGGGATTATTATCTTGTTAAACAGTGGGTGCGTTTGTCACAGGTCTGGGTTGTTTTGTTATAAAAGAGCCTGGTGTCTTTTCTGAGGGGCTGTGACTGAGGAATGTTTATCACCCCAAAGATAAATAAGAAATAGTGAGAAATGTGGTTGGATCGTGGTGAGTATGGAACATTGCAGCGCTGTTCCCATGTGATTTAAGTAGTCGTTGAGGACAAAGCTGCTGAAGAAATATCGTTAGAGTCCTGAGAGAGGACTGTCTCAAGACATCTCAGCTTGTGTAAATCTCACAAAAGCAGCTGCTGTCTCCTAAAAAAAGGTATAAGAGCTCCTCAGTGAAAGCTGCCTCTCAGCCATCTGCATGGAGATCGCTGAGATGTCACATAGGTGACTCAGGGCTATTGTTGTGGCCAAGAATTACACCCCCTCTGGTACAGATCGTGTGCTTATGAACCTCAGCTAATGTTACTGATTGCAATAGGGAATAAAACAGTTTGACCGTGGGTCAACACCTTTAGAAAAAAGTGACACTGATCCTGTATTGGGTTGTATGTTTCGCCATGTGACAATGGTGCTCATTTTGCCTTTAGGGTAGGGTTCAAAATACAACGTAGGACTTGTGGGCAATGCCATTATCTATTTTTTTTCATCGTCTCTAAAATTCTAGTATGATAATAAGGACTGGGATGAGGTGCTGGTTGTGGATGATTGGTAAATAATTAGAAAGTTTTGCCATTACTTTTTGTTTTTAACCGAGTACTTTGGGAAGATCACATTGTATATGCCACTGTACAAGGCCTAAAGGTCTATGCATTGTCTGTACATTGTCTATACATTGTCTATGCGTTGGCTATGCATTGTCTATACGTTGTCTATGCATTGTCTATACATTATCTTTACATTGTCTATACATTGTCTATACGTTTTCTCTACATTGTCTATATGTTGAGTATACGTTGTCTGTTTATTGTCTATACATTGTTTATATGTTGTCTTCAGGTTGTCTTTAGGTTGTCTTTACGTTGTCTATACATTGTCTTTACATTGTCTATACATTATCTTTACATTGTCTGTACGTTGTCTATACGGCTTTATGTTGTCTTTACTTTGTCTATACGTTGTCTATACGTTGTCTATACATTGTCTATACATTGTCCATACATTGTCTATACATTGTCTATATATTGTCTGTATATTGTCTATACATTGTCTATACATTGTCTATACATTGTCTATACATTGTCTATTACTGAGTATACATTGTCTGTATATTGTCTATACATTGTCTATAGCTGTACAAGGCCTCAAGGTCCTGGCATCACATCCCAAAATTTCATATGAAATGAAACCTTTTTACCACCAATCCAATTTAGATCAAGCAAATGCGGAAATTGTATTCACAAAATCAATTTTTTATGTATGTTCACTGCCACAGGACCACCGGGAGAGCTGCAAATGTATCATATGACTGTCCAAGCATGCTTTTACATCAAACTTGATGAACATTTGAGCAGTAAATGGTATAAATGCAAAAGTATTTTTGTCCTACTTGATTGGCAGAAGTTAATTGTATGCAAGTAAAGGCATTTTCATTCTTGACTGGCAGTAGTTAATTACATATTCTCATTTGACTGGACTAACAATAATTAATAAATTATCAACAAGCTTTTTTGCATCTTGATTACATAAGTTAATTGCTGATTTCCGTATGTACTGGACATGATTGACCGTCGTCAATGGCGAAGATCCACTTGGAATTAATAAGTTGTAACTGGCAGTAATTAATTGAATAAGGATGTAAATGCATGCAGTAACATTTTCTTCAATGGTTTACAATATTTATTTGGATATATGGACCTATATTTTCATCATATTAGGCTTGACTGGAAGTTTTTAATTGCATGTGTATGTACATGTGGTATCATCAAGCTTGGTAGGTAGTAGTTCATATGCAATTTTAACATGCTTGTTGATCTCCATGCTGTCATGTGTTTTCATGAGTGGTGATTGGAAAAATTTTATTACATGCATCTTGTTATTTTAGAGACAGGATACTTTCCCTGAAGCATAAAAGCAAAGGAAAAGGGCAAAAGGTTGTTTTTTCCCACACGGTTTGCTCTGCATAAACAGCCTTTAGCCATATTAATTATAAACTGGGTGCACAATGGTCAGCGTTCTTTGATACAGGAATGCAAACATGAATATTGTTGCTTGTGCAATGGGATGCTACTGCAAGAGGTCTGCCTGAAGCATGCTTCAGACGCAACATCATGTAATATGCCAGTTCACCTGTTGGAATTGTAATAACAGAGATTTTCCAGTTTAACTGAGGTCCAAAGTTGTCAGTACTTAGGAATAACAGGCTCATTTGAGATTTCCCAAAATAGTTTTGATAATGAGAAAATTAAATACTGAAAGTTAAATTTTGAATAAAAGTAAAAATTAGATTAAATTCTAAGTAAAAAAAAAAGTTACAGATTCAGATTCGCCACAAAACATAACTTGCTTAATCCACCAATAATTAAGACAAAAATGTGACATGTTGCAAGCGTAAAATGGGTTAAGCACTATAGTTTGTCCTAGTTCCTACAAAGGACAACTATAACATTATATGTATGTTAAGTCCATAATTCAAAATCAGTATTCAATATAATTGACGTAAAAATCAGGTTATGAGTCCTGTTGGTCAATAAATTATTATTTTTTTTAAAATAATACTAAGAGTTTGGTGAGAAGTTGATACTAATGCAGATGATCATACCAAAATTGTAACAAAATATAACTACATAAATTTGGCTGTGCTACGCTTGTGTCAGCGACTTTGACATCAAATGCTCCCACTTGGTCCCGGGTTCAATTCCCGGTCGAGCCTATGTTAGATGGCTGTTTCATCCTTCGTCTTATTGCCATGGTTCCTACCTGTCCTAATTAGCCCATCAGGTGCAGAAATACAGGATGTAAAGCCCTAATCCACAACCACCATCACATCAACTGCTCCAACACAAACCATAAAACTAAAGAAACATTCACACCATGTTTACTATATCACTTACTAATAATGTTAGTTGCATGATATTCATAAATATGGACATAAATTTACAAGATATTGTTTTGCGAAGTTCATGAATTATCTTGCAAAGTTTGTCATCACACCAAAATTAAAAAAAATGCCTGTTTTGACAGACGTTTCATGCTATTACTTTGCAACCGATTATCATAATATCACCTAATTCTCTGCCGATCTTCCTTACTGTATGCTTAGATTGGCTTAGATTGGCGCAAAAGATGCCCAAATGTATTCATTATTGGTGGATTAGGCCTACTGCAATTTCACTAACCACGTGCACAGAGCCTTCCTCACTCACACTCAGATTTTTACGTAATAAAAACAGCCTGTTGTGATTGGTTGAAAGCAACCATCACAGTTCATATCCAACACTTGGATGGAGTGAAGCAAGGAGTTGCAGTGGATCTCCACAGCTTCTCCATACCATGGCTCAAACCCTTAACCTGTTTGCTTCTGTTATTTGTTGGCTTGGTCTATCAAACTTTTATGGTGGAAAAAAAGAAGGAATTAAGGTAAAAACGATCGCCTAAATGACTATTAAACCATTGCCAGAAACGAGCAAGTGGACCCTCCAAGCAAAGCAATATACTCCAGTAGATGTTTACAAGAAACTTTAGCCTTAAGCAATTGCAGATAACATGTTGATCTGCTCTCTTATCCGCCCAAGAGATGTGTAATGGATGGTTTTTGGAGACACTCTCATCAGAGCCTTTTGTCCTGGATGCACGATTCAGTAGGCCTCGGGCTCACTCAATTGTAATGAGTAAGAAAAGGGTATTATGCACCAACACTAATTGCTGCATCTGGTTGGTGGAAATTACAAACCCCTTAGTGCACATTGGCCTAACAATTTTGTCTGATTGAGATAAAGTCAACTTAATTTTGGTGTAGAACCCTATTTTCAAGTACATATTTGAAACAAATGAATGTGTGCAATTACCAGATTTTTGGATTGGGCTTAAATTACTAGATTTCTAGATTGAGCCCCTGTCAATTTGAAATGTGCGTTGGTCCTTCAAAGATGCATACCAGATTGCACTTACCTGTTAATACAATCTGCATGCTGCAATTAAGGATCCCAGGTATCCATTTAATTGGAAGTAATTTTCTTACAATGTTTAATTTGGTGACAAGGGGCATAATGAATATTCCCAGTGGAATGCATTTCCCCAGAAGGTTAATTCCCAATGAATAGAAGCCGAAGACCATGCACTGAAACCCTTCAATTCAGACCATCCTTTGGGAAATCACTGAAGAGAACTTCTTCAGAAGGCCTTATGCGATGCAGATCCTTGCTTAGTTTTGTTTTACAGTGAAAACAACTTTCCAAAGAGATTTGCCCAATAGAGGAATAGATAATTACTGGGTTTTACAAACAATCAGGGTTGGTTGGAGGTATTCAATGGCCTTTCACAACTTAAATCTACAAAAAAATAACAGCCAATATGACGTGTCAAAGTCAATTTGAAAGACTCAAAAACCAATTTTCTGCTAGGCACTGTTATGGTAGTGGTAGTACAGATTTTAAACAGTTAGTGGATGGCGACTAGAAAAGCCGAGGTTTATTATATGATCGTTATCATTATTATAATTTTTTTTCTCCCGATAATTGCACTTTTGGGATTTTTCAAGGTAGTTGTAGCAAACTTAAAGCCTAGGTGGTATTACAATCAAGTCATTGTAACTGCGGTTTTAGTGTACATGGCCAAATGTACCACGTGCCTTTTCCATGAGAAGGATAAACACACGGAAAACGCATGGTTTTTAGCTTATTATAATGAGGCAAAAACCATGCGTTTTCCGTGCGTTTATCCAAACGCATGGAAAATGCATGTGGCACAATTGGCCATGTAGTTTCGGTGGGTGACAAAAGATTGTCGAGTTTCCAAATGGTCACACATTCACTGCATTGGAAATAGGTATTAGTCAACTCCCAACTTTGAGGGATATACTCCATTAGGCATATTTACTAATTTGATTGTTTGTTTGATTTTACTGCAGACAAGTTCAGTTTGCACTCAGGAGGGAGTAAACTAACATTTTCGTTGGTTATATCCCGCAATAGAAAAGGTCACGTGGTGGAGTATAAAATAATGACAATGCTACAGTTAATTTTGTTAGTGTTTCACCCAATGTTTTACTCACCACTCTAATCCATTTAGGCACATTTGTTCTGCTCTCTCCCATTTGGCAAATGTTGACCACCAGTGAAGAAAGGAAAACGGCCAACATAATGATGACCATGTTGAAGCAATAATAAATACCTGCAATAGAAAAGGGAATGGTGTGTTGTTATTGACTTAAACGTTTCAGGGCAATGATGTTTAGCAAAAGAAGAAGCAACGATCGTTTTTTAATTGAAGGTCACTGCAGTTCTCGGTTTAACCTTGGAATTGTTGTACACTGGCATTAAGGCATGGTCATCAATAAGCACACATGCTATATTGGCTCAAAGTTAGCTTAGAATGCCTTGCGTATGTATTAGTTATATCACGGAAGGCGGAGGGATATAAGCAACAAAAATGTTAGTTAACTCCCTCCTATTCAGGATATAATTAACTTATACTCCATTAGGCATATTTACTAATTTGTTTGATTGTTGGTTTTTAATGCCTTTATTACGCATAACAGTTCAGTTTGCAACTAACTCAGGAGGGAGTTAACTAACAGTTTCTTTGGTTATATCCTGCAAAAGAACAATAGAAAAGGTGACGTGGTGGAGTATTATAGTTGTTAAATGGCAAGTAAAATTACTTTTGGCATGCACTGAAAATAACTCCTGCCAAAGTCCTCATGTTATGTCATTGCTTTGTTCATGACGTGGCATATATGCTAAGAACTATAATGTTGGCACTGCCAGAGAAACACTGGCTCAACGTTGGCCCATAATTTACCTTCTTTGACCTAAAAGCATTAGTTCATATGGTTTAGAAAACAGTCAATTTTCGATGACACATATTTGATTATGATTAGAGGCTCTTGAAGTGCCCTCTTCAGGAATTTCAACTCACCAAGTGAAGGTACAGATGAGGCGGTAGGTGGCGCTGTCTCCACCAAAATGAGCAGCAGAAGTAGAAAACTCGAAAATACACTCATGGCTGAAAAGTATATCAGCAGTTAATGTAAGACATGACTGAGACAGGTAAATGAAAATGATCTATTTTTTAAATTTCTGCTGGTATTCATTGCTTAGTTTGTCACATTCACTGCTTTAGTTTGTCACATACTGAAATAATGTCATGCGAATCAATCATAATTATGTGAATTTTTCATGTTCGATCATCTTTGGCAAAATTATTAAGTTCTGATATTGGAGAAGTTCTCTTTGTTTTGAGTATTTTGATTAACAATTTGTTTATTAAACATGGAGAGGACACAAAAAAGAATTTGCAATTAGGCAGAGCCACAATCTTCCAGCAAAACATTCCCATGTACACACATGTTGTCAAACGTTAAAGACTCACAGGAAATCAAATTCAAAAGAAAGCTATTAACTTAAAGTTAATAATTAAGATTCATTTTGATTGGCAGCACACCGGTGGGATGGGAAATCCTCGATTTTGTTAACTACTTCCGGTACCAATTGGTCAAGTGCTGAATTAAGACTCAGCAGGAATTTCATATATTCATGTCATGTTAACATTTTGTTCTACTTAAGATGAAATTTGTTACCAAATTAAAGGAGCAATATATTGCCAAATGGAACCATTATTTCCTTCCTCAGCCTTTCATATAACAGTTTGCTTTTTTTCCAATAGCTGATTTGAAAACTAACAACCTACAATTTATCTGCATTGAGGGGTATCAATCATGTCATAATCTATTGGAATTAAATTCTTGGCAAAATTTCTATGGATTATAGCTAGCTATTCCAAGGTTAGCCTCCTTGTGGCTAGGGTGGTAACACTGTCAGTGTAGACCTCTCACCCCAGCAGCCAACATCTGGCTCTTTGCAATACATAGGATTTGCATACTCCAGTTATGCCTGACCAGCTATCCCATTCCTAGCACAGACAATGAATGATTTAGTTCACACATCTTCAAAAATAACCAACTAACGGCTTTGTATGACAAAAATACCAAAGCTGTTCTACACCTCCTTTAATGAAATGCTTAAGCTAGGCAGCAGTCCTGTCATTTTTCGTGGTATTTTGCAACAGGTTGAATAAATATTGTCTGGACAGTATACACGGATCAGTGCCAACTATCATCAGTTCATATCAGTGAAAATGAGTAATTAGGTTTTTATCAGCGATGACTAATTCATTCAGCGATAACATTAACAATTTTTAAGAAGCAGAAGTTGAAATTGCTGATTCACTGCATGAAAATGATTACAAATAACAGCATTTCAAGGCGTGTGTACACATGATTTGTCAGTATAGAATAGATTCAAATAGGTAGGAAGGCTCTAAAACTGGGTGCGCATGGAATCCCACGAAAAAATACAAAGACTGCTGCACGGCATTCTGCAAACTCAGACGCCAATGAGGGCAATGCTTCCTTGGCTACATATATAGAGTGTAGATTATACCAATCTCTGGATTCATGATGATCAATAAATTTACCTTCAGGAGCTTTCTTATAATTTTTAACTCTTAACTCTGGGCGACTACAAAACCACCGTGAAAGCCAAAGAGACACCACCAAAAATTATAGTCAAGAATTGCGTGAAATCTCCCGAAAGTAAATTTATTAAAAAAATGATTATTCTCTTTGACTTACCTAATGCTGTTCTGTCTGGTCTGTCTGGGGGTAACCAAAAGACAACTAAAGTCAAACAAGCCAGAAACACACAGGGTAGGGTTAAGATGTAACTGGCAAACACCAGGTTGCGCTTCAAGTCCAATGTAAAAGTCAACACAGCATAGTTTGGGCTTTCGTCCGGAGAGGGCAGCACTTGTCTCTGTGCATAAGTCCTGGTGGGAAATTAAAAAAAACAGAGCTTGATGTTAATCTCTTGATGCAACATATCTGCTATTAACAATTCGGGTTTATCAAGCAAAAGTTAGTAAAATACTCAAACTAATAAAACATAAAAGACAGCAGAGCCAGAGATGATTATTATGGCTGACATACACTTATCAATTGTAGAAAGCCATCTATTATTCTGTCATGCTGATTAAGCCAGTGTTAAGTGGTTGCATCACAAAAGCTTTTATCTTATTCTAAAAGTAAAACTGAGTTACTTTTGTAAAATGGTATCTGCTTTTATTACTAAAAATCGAATTATAACTTGGAAGTTGTGTAAAGTGGGAGTCGCCTAGCTCATGAACACTATTCATCATCATGCATGATGCTTCATAGGTTATTAATGGATTATTCGAAAATTTCTGAATATTTGCCGATATTTCTGCCAAATTCCGTTTCATACGCAGATACTGCTAAATTTACAGAACTTTTCGTGCATCACTTTCCTCCTGTTTAACAAATCAATAGTTTGGTGTTTGTCCTCTCCCACCTGTTACACGTTATCATTATTTGGCTGTCTCTGTACTTTTTCTCACTGACAGGAATATTTGCTCAATATGACAGTATGCATGTTGTAGTTGAATTGTATGGTCACAGATTAATATAAACTTAATTTTGAATACAAAATTCAAACTAACTTAGAACAGAAGAACATTCTTTTATGACCTGTTAAGAACATCTGGCTCAATTTGTTATGATCCTATATAATTTTTCATATATATATTCCAAATTCTGCTTTTTTCAACATAAGATATAAGATATATTATTTCAAGATATATTAATACTCTGAATACTTACTTCGAAATGGCCCATTGGCTTGTGTCCTTGAAATCCGCATGAAATGTTTCAAGGTCGATTCCCTCATCGAATGCCATTGTGAGGTTGATTTCGTTTGTAGTGTAAGTCCAAGAACCGAACCACATGTGGCATTGCTGGGTATCGAAAGGAAAGTTTGTCACATTGATGGAACATGATGATTTTATTCGCTGATGCGGAATCCAAAGTATAGATCCATTATTAAACACCGTGACCAGGGTGTCCCGGTATTTCATCTCAGTCTCGGCTCTGGAATAAAGAAAAAGAGAATATCTCACAGGAAGATTTGAAGAATGGATGGGTTTTAACATACAGAAGTGCATTGAAATCTCCGAGGTTGAAATAAGCTATATGTGAGCTAACTTTAACATACAGAAATGCATTTAAATCTCTGAGGTTTAAGTAAGCTATGTGTGAGCTAACTTTAACATACAGAAATGCACTGAAATCTCTGAGGTTTAAATAAGCTATGTGTGAGCTAACTTTAACATACAGAAATGCATTGAAATCTCCGAGGTTGAAATTAGCCATATGTGAGCTAACTTCTCATAGACAATTGTCATATCCAAATTAGCAAATACGACTGAGGACTTAAGCCCAGTTCACACCTTCACGATTTTTACGACAATCTATCATGACTAGCAAAGTCGTCAGGCATCGTCAGAGATCAGCCGTATGATCGGGGACAATCTTATTATGTCGTAGCCCATCTGTGGGCGTCATTTGAGGTCGTGGAGTGCAAAAATTGAGTCGCCTCAACTTTTTTTCCAGACCTACAACTTTATTTTTATAGTTACAAATTCGTAGGTGCATTCCTAGGTCATCGTAGATCGTCGTAGGATAATGTAGGAAGTCGTAGGTTGTCGTAGATAGCATCATAATCAATCGCCGTGCCAAGTAGCCTAGCTTGACCTGACGAGGTACAACGACCAGCTACGATTTTGCTATGACAAACTACGTTAAGTGTTTCATAGTGTGGTCTTTGCTCTCCTTGGCAGGTCGTAGGTAATTAACATTAATTAGGGTCCAATCATTAATTTAGGCCAAGAATGATGACACTGATATCGTCATCTATCGTAGCCAAAATCGTGAAGGTGTTAACTTGGCTATAGAGGTCATTCATTTTAAAAGAGATTAGATCTACCACGGCATCCAATGAGCTACGATGGACCTACAAATCCGTAACTATAAACAAAACGAACATTGTTTTTATGTTTTTTTAGTAGACTTACAGATTGGCTACGACATATTAGGATTGTTCCTGATCATTAGGACGATCTTTGATTATGCCTCACGAATTTGCAAGTCATGATAGATTGTCGTCAAAATCGTGAAGGTGTGAACAGGGCTTAAGTTATAATTATATTCGCTGATTAATTTGCATAATATTACTTAATTGGTATAAGAAGGACCATACTTCAATACACACTCACGTATTGTAGAGCATAATGTCAGGAATCCATATGAGTTCTGATGGTAATCTGACGTAAGAGACGTTGCTGAATTCTTCAGGCTTCCAAGTCAGATACTCATCAACCCAGCTCTGAAACAGGTATAATTCAAGCTTATTATTCTATGTAATTGGTCCCTAAGAGACTGTAGAGTAGATATGGACTCAGTAATGATATGATTCTGTATGGACAATGGCAAAAATGCACTGGTAATATTTTTTACCACAAAGTATGTAAACTTGCTAACTTTGTATGAAAATTGAACATAGCATGAAGAAATTAGTCAGCCTTTGCCAATATCGTGTATTAGTTATGATAACAGACTTCCTAGCAAAAATATCAAAATAGTTATTCCAGATGACGTAAGATAACATGACTGATTTGTTAGATGAGAATCGCTTTGGTAAGGGGGAAGGGAAGCAGTTCATCGAATTGATTGTCTTGTAACTTTTGCTAATTGACAGCTTTAAGAGAGCAGCACTGCATAGACCAAATAGATTTGCCAGCCCAGTGTCCAACACCTCCATGCATGTTTTCAACCTGTTAGACAACCAATGTTGGTCAGTCTCTAAAGATGCAGCTGGATGGCCTAATGGATAAGGTAGCTGCCAATTCCTGGCCAGCTCTGCTGAAGGTCCCGGGTTCAATCCCTGGCTTGGGCAGTCTTCATCAGCTACATCCCAGATGGAAGTCGATCGCATTTAAATTGGAGGTGCTGTGTACTCGGTGTCTATGCTGAGGCAAGTAAAAGACCCGACCCATGTGGTAAATGTGTAACATTGTGTGGACTCCAAGCCTTCTTATCTCATCATTACGTCTGCCTCTGACAGCTGGTCGCGACTAAACTTCAAACCCAGTAGCACTGAGACATGAAAACATTGAAGCATAAAGGGAGTTATTGGTGTCACTAGAACTGAAAATACAATCAATTTGGGACCCTGTCATCTGATTAGTCTCCTTCAGTAGATGTAGAGTCACAGAAGTCTGTGATATTGCATGTCAGAATGTTTTGCACAAGGAGGTGTCGTTTGTAACAGAGTTAAGACCACTGCAGACGAAGTCTTGTGAATATTAATATTTTTCGTGAGAATATTAATATTTTTCTTCCTTTTGAAATATCATAACTAATGGGTCACAGTGATAAAGCAGACTCCCAGACAGCATTCCAAATCGGACCAGCGTTGTTTCTGTATCGGCCTGCCTGTCGGTACACCATCGCTTTGACATCGATTTGGAATGCTATCTGGGCTGTTTTCTGTCTTACTGATTCATTAGAATATAAATGACAAATGTTTATTTCAGCAATTAAGATTTTTATTTCAGGCAAATGATGCTAGAAAGTAGAATACAGTTGTGTGTAGTGATAACAAAGTGATGTCCTTCCTTGTGGCAAGGGTGCCACACTTGGGGAGCAGACTTCGAAAACCACTTGCCAACTGATGCCTGCATAGCTCTCCCTTACCACACAATGTAGTGCAGACATTTAGTGACCTCGTCTGGAATGACGTTGCTACACACACAAAATACCCGCTACCCTAAATTGCAACCGTTGAACTGTTTGTAGCCAAACGACCACTGGGATCTGCTCATATCATATATTCCATTGTATGTCCACATCCATAAATTGTGTCTATTTTGGTTCTATGTCCAGTGTTGCCCTCATACCATCCATTACTTCCTTCAGATATTTCTTCAGCCCTATAGATAGCTGTTTGGCTGCGGCCACTACTACAATACAAAAGGGGCTCTGTACTACTTTAGCATTAGGACCACCCTAACTTTAACTGTTCTTCATTGTGACGTTATCTAAATAGCAAAGAAAAATACAATACCATTGGTTAAAAAAAGAAGGTGGTCTAATTACCAAGCGTTTTTAATAAGTTATTACTAAAGGTGGTCTTCGGAAGAGGTAACCCTGCACATAGGAGCTACAGCAACTGGCATTTATGAGGCAACAGCAAGTCGCATCTTTTCAAATAAAAATGTATCAATAACCATGAATGAACTGTAGCAGCGTCAACAGTATCAAGATCTGTTTGACGGGTTTTTTTTGTTTTTTCGCGACTAAATTGGGTTTTCTACTAGGATTTTTGACCTATGTTCAGTTTGGTGGCCCAGTGCCCCTGAGTGTCGTTCACTTCAATAATTCAAAGTCCTTGTTAACCTTGTCAGGGCAGCCATAGAAAAATATTGCAACCCCGGGAATGGGTAAATGCAAAGCCTACCTTAGGTATTAGCATCGGAAGTGACACTACTTCCGAACCTATGCAGCTTATGAGTGCTAAGCTTGGAATATTTGAAGAGATTCACATCATGAGAAGTGATATTTGTCGCAATATTTATTTAATTTGTCTGGCTGGTCTCTCGAGTACTGAAGTAGGATACAACTTATCAGAGACACCTATCCATAGAAATTTGTTTGTTAGATTTTTTTGAATGCGGTGGACGTTTAAAAGAAGAAGAAGAAAAAATTAAACTGTGTAGACGATAGGCTGAGTATAGACTTAAGAAATCTTCTTTTATAAATACAAGAGAAATGGATTCATATTTCATTAATTTTGGCAATTTTTCTGAATTGCCTGCTTGTCAGAACAAGAATTGCATAAACTCAGCACATAAACACCTACTTATTCTGTAATTTCATTGTTAGACCTTTAATACCATAAGCCAGCCTATAGACTATATAAGAGAAATTGATTAATTTACTTTAGATGAGTAAACTAGCAAAATATGTACATATAATTAGGTCACTCGGCTGTGAGGTGACGACACACAGTGTGATAGGTTTAAATAGTGCACTGTGTTATAGAATGGCCAGGTCATCATCAATCATTGCAAGTCTTTGAATTACAACTACAAATGTAATACAATTCCTAAGAATATCTTGCTCATTTTAAGCTATCCAAAATAGATCAATTCCATTATATTATTTTTCGTGACAGCCCAAATTGCTCATTTCGAATTGGTGGCAAATCAAAATTCACATTTGTTAAATGAATCAGGTGAATTAGGTGTTTCAGAAATTAGGTTTGCATGAAATGCAATTGATGGGGCTTCAGAGGATACTAGGATACTTTAACAGAAATTAGGGGCGAATTTGCTTTTATATGAGAGGTTTGAAATTGGTTGTACTGTGGATGAATAAAATTGAGCCTAAGACTATTTAACGAGTATAATTTTTCCAATTAAATTTATTCCAGGATGTCAATCCTCCTCCTTTGTTTAGTTTTTTCCTTTAAAGACCAAATTGCTATTTCTGTGACAACAATAAACTGCAGGTTTCTTTTAGAGCTACTTGGTTTCAGTCAGTGTCACAAGTTGCCTTCATAAGATTGTATTTTTCAAAACTTTGTACAGTTTAGTTGGTGCATTACAATTCATTGATTGTATAACATTCCTACTACTCTTTATGAACTGACTTAACTAAACGCTGGCTATATATGAGGACATTTCATTGTCAATGATTGCATGAAATGAAGCTTGTAAATACATTTTGTCAGTTCAAGGTGGTTATTTTGGAATCCATTATTTTTAATTATGGTACTGTACTTTTTCATTACATATTAGAAACAAAGACATTTTCGTCATTGACATTGTCATCCGTTTCCCAATACATGGCCAATTGTGCCACATGAATTTTCCACACATTTGGATAAACGCATGGAAAACGCATGGTTTTTGCCTCATTATAATAAGCTTAAAACCATGCATTTTCCATGCGTTTATCCTTCTCATGGAAAACCGCACGTGGCACTTTTGGCCATGTATACATGTACATATTTAATGTAAAATCTAATAATCATTTATAACAATTTTATTAGTTCTACCAATATTCTCAGAATTATTGCAAATTTACTCAAAAGTGTTTATTGGTTTATTTTAGTCTAAATCTTTTTTTTTTTTTAAATTTCTGATATATATTTTCAGAGATGCTCTCCAGCACAACCAATGACCTGCAACTACAAAATGTAATGATCATCTTTCTCCAAATGTTAATTGCTCCAGGTAGGTAAACACTTCTTATTTGAGAAAGTGTTTTAAATTCAGTGGGCTGCATCATTTCCGCAATACAGAGACCATATTTGCTTATGGATAATACATCAGAGGAAAACTCTGTTACTGAAACGAAGCAGTGCATACTGATGACCAAATGAATGCATTTGTCTTTGCCAGAGAGATGCATTACTAGGCATGTTGGGCATGTACAATGGCATAAGGGGGAAATAAGACCTGTTATTTATTCAATTTAGTGTGTCCTTGTGTTGTAAATAGATGTGGATTAATGTGGAGAAATGGAAATAATCGGGAATTTTAGAGGGTTTTGGTCCACAAAGCATGAAGAAGTCAGTGCTTGAATTGCTTCTTGGTGGCATCCCAGCAATTCTAGGAACTTTGAAAAAGTTCAAAGGCAAACATCTGATGTTGTTTTGTAAGTTTTCAAGTGGCTTTAATGTAAGGCTTTAATGTACGGTTCTTGACGAAGCGGATAATATAGCAAAACTAGAAAGAGGCACGATAAAAACAGGCTATACCCTAATGGAATAGCATTAAAAGCTTCAGAGACAGAATGGAAACACCCGCCAGGCAGTGGTGTCAGACTACAATTTTAGATTGTAAGAACGTTGTCGTTAGTGAAATTGCAGTTATCATGCATATGTACGGTGGCTGGGAGGGGACATGGACACCTTTTTTATATCTCGTTCCAACGAGATAATATCTCGTTCAAATGAGAAAGTAAATTGTTCTAACGAGAAAGTAAATCGTTCTAACGAGATACTATCTCATTCTAATGAGATATTATCTCGTTCTAACGAGAAACTATCTAGTTAAAACGAGATACTAGTATATCGTTTGAACGAAATAATATCTCGTTCTAACGAAATAACATCTCGTTCTAACGAAATAATATCTTGTTCCAACGATAAAGTATCTTGTCCTAAGTTGTTCTCGTTTGGACAAGATAGTTTTTCGTTAGAACGAGAATTATCTCGTTGGAATGAGATATAAAAAAAAAAGTCCTTGTCCCCTCCCAGCCACAGTACATATGAACAATCACAATACACCTCTTTTGGGAAATACAATTTGGAAGGGCAAAGAAATTGCTTTTACAACATTACTGTTTCTTTTGGAACTACATTTATTCATTATGATAACTTTTATCATTACAAACGCATACATAAATATAACACTAATGTAGTTACCATGTAAAGATACGTTTTACACTGTCCTTTCATCTATATCTTTGTTATTAAATTTTAGTTCAGCAACAATTGTGTCAAGCAATTACTGCAATATTGCAATACTGATTCGCTTCACACAAATGGATGTCTTTGATCTTCAGATGTGACAATATTTGTCAAGATAAGACTTTGAACTTGGATAAGATGCAGCCATGTTACAACGTAAACAAAGATAGACAGAGGTGGGTGGGTGGGTGATTAGGGCTTTACGTCCTGTATTTCTGCACCTGATGGGCTAATTAGGACCATGGCAATGAGACGAAGGATGAAACAGCCATCCAACTGAGGCTCGACCGGGAATCGAACCCGGGACCCAGCGGTTGGAAGCCCAGAGCGCTACCTCTGAGCTAGGCCCCCACCAAAGATAGACAGAGAGACAAACAAACTCAATTTACTCTGCTTCAAGGCTGTATAGACCAATTGAGCTAAGTTATTTCCACATGGAATCGTATAAACCTCACAGTCTCTCAAAAACCCTCCACTGTATACTTATATAACTAAAATGATATTTTTCATTAATTATGAAATTTCCCTCTAACCACTTTTTATGTTAATTCAATTTTATTTTATCTTTTATCTAATCCCTTCATTGCGATGTATTTACTGAATCAGATGTTAAAATGTACTTTCAAATGAAATCCCCTGGTGGCAGACATGCTAGCGGCTGTATGCCAAAATGTCTGTCTCCAACACCATATTTTAACTTATTGTATAAAAATTCTCTTATTGTAAAAATGATTATGATTAATTGAATATGGTTGGAATAAATGCATCTCTCTCTCTCTCTAGACAAATTAAAGAACAAATGTGAACTCCCAGAAAAATTCCATTGTAATAATGTGTTTTTCTCTAGTCCCCAAGATATCTGAAATGTATTGGTTTAATAGTTTCTATATAAACATTGGGCCAAATCTCGCTGCAAATCTACTTTTTCATAATTCAGATTTCAGGTCTTGATGACTCTAACCATGTTGGTAGCTTCTTTATGCATCCCACTACTGAAGATGAAGTAAAGTCAATAGTAAAGTCTTTGAAACCTACCACTAGCTCAGGATTTGATTCTATCAGTCCAAAACTTTCACAGGGTAAAATTCAAGGCATAAAAACAACCCTTTGTCACATTATTAATTTATCTCTGAAAGTTTCGAAAGTCATACCTATCTATTAAGAAGGAGATGTATCATTGTTGCCAACTTTTTCCAAGGTATTAGAACGAATTATTTACAAAAGACTTTACACCTACTTTAGTTGTAACCAAATCCTTTCCACTTCCCAGTATGGATTTCAGGCATCATAGTCTACTGAGTTATCAATCCTAGAATTACAAGACCATATAGCTTTAGCGTCCGGCAACTGGTGTTTGGGTGTATTCCTGGACTTATCCAAAGCCTTTGATACCATAAATCACAACATTCTTTCAGACAAACTTGATTCATATGGGGTAAGGATGTCTTGGTTTAAAGTAATTTAACAAATCACCGCCAGTTCACCCTTGTAAAAAATTTAAAATCGGATATGATGACTATTTTATATGGTGTACCTCAGGGATCAATACTAGGCCCGCTCTTATTTCTGATATATATAAACGATGTCCAAAATATCATTAAAGTTGGCCACCAAATCTTATTTGCTGATGACACCAATGTTCTTTATACTCACAGCAATCTACCCATGTTAAACCTTATTACTAATTCTGAATTAGAAAAGATAAGCCAGTGGTTTACCTCTAATAAACTATCAGTTAATACGCCCAAAACAAAAATCATAGTATTCCATCGTCCACAATTGCCCGATAATCCTGCTAATGTCCATGTAATTCTCAGTGGAATCTTGTTAGAAAATTTAAAATCTCTCAGATTTCTTGGTGTCATCATACAGGAAAATTGGTCTTGGAAGAACCATGTTGATTCTATTTGTAATGAAATTGCAAAAAGTCTAGGAATAATACTTTAACGCCTCAAACACCAGCTGCCGGATTACATTCTTCTTCAGCTATATAATACCCTAATTCTATCTCACATTACTTATTCCATATCAGTGTGGGGTAGTGTGGACCAATGTAATAAGAATAGAGTTCTTGCCTTGCAAAAAAAAGTCTCTTTGCTATATGTCTAACTATCTGATCAAAATGGAAGATATTTATTAGTTAAGTTGCTCAAAACAATCCTCTCAATATAAAAAAGATCAAGTGCAATTACCATGCTGGCCGATTCTCACTAAGTAATCATCATTCCAATATGAACACAAAACAAAGCCACGATATTCCTGTCCCTAAAACTTAAAGTAGGGAAACAATATCTAATTTACAAAGTAGGTGAAATATGGAACTATTTGCCTTTTGCGTTCAAGACATATGACAAAACTCTCTTCCCCTTTAGTAGGAAATTAAAATTCTACCTGATATCTTTATATTAAGCACCATGCAGTCCAACTAAGTGTTTTATGCATAAATGCATAGGATGAAATGATTTTCTCTTTAGTGATTACACACCTTGATCTTAGCGTGAGCTCCAGTTGGATGGTCGATCTACCCATCCGCCCCATGGGGTGAAAAATTTGGTTTGCCAATCCATCCCGGAGCTCAATGGTATCTTATAAGTTATATGTACAATATTAAACATCTATATCATGTCACTCTCTCATTATCATCTCAGCATTATTATCAGGGGTGGTCCCAACTTTAGCACCTCTGCTACTGGGATCTCCCCCACAATGGCACATCATAACTAACATTAATTCTCAAATTTTTACTTGAATGTGACTGTCCCCAAAAAATCTAATTAAATGATCATGTTTCTTGTAAATATCCAGTCATTTGGAATTATTATGCGTTTGTGTAAATGTTTTGGAAATATAATTGTGTTGTCAATGTGAAATGAAATCAGTTCAGTTCAGTTCCTATGATCACCACATGAAACTAAATTGACTTTTTATTTGGCAAAATACAAGAACATTAAGGAAATTTAGACAGCAGCAGCAACAACAGCAAGAACAACAATAAACAAACAACCAACAACAACAAAAAAAAGATCATTGTAGACAGTCTGAATTAAGAAAAATAATAAAGAAGGATTTCATAATAGGCAATTACTTCTATGATTATAAAAAGCCAACATTTTTATTCCATGATTAAATTCATTCTACTAAATATAGCCATACAAACTGGTTTATAGTGATGCTGTTCAGAAGGCAAGAAAGGTTTATTTCATTCCAGATTAAATTTCCAACCCTTTGAAGTCTGCTAGTGCAAAGAGGTCCTCAAGGTATCTGTGTCTTGCTTTGCTTGGCAATGCCATAAAGCAGAATTAGCTTTCATTAAATGCTCTATAAATACATATTCACAGAACAAACATTTGCCTTTATGTATGGTGATTGAGGGGTGGGAAGACAAACAACACGACAGCTAGACATAACGATGGACAGTCTAGTGGCTCATAGATAGATAGATAGATAGATACATAGATAGATTGATTGATTGATATATAGATAGATACATAGATACATAGATACATAGATAGATAGCCAGATAGCCAGATAGATAGCCAGATTGATAGATAGATACATACATAGATAGAAAGATACATACATAGATAGATACATAGATAGGTACATAGATACACAGATACATACATAGATACACAGATACATACATAGATAGAAAGATACATACATAGATAGATACATAGATACATAGATAGATACATAGATAGATACATAGGTAGTGACAGAATTCTCATGCTGTGGAAGCTATTTTCCAACAATTTGTTACACTGTGTTTTGACCGCACCATAAAGGGATTCATTCTTTGGTGTAATGGATAACCATGGAGACAAGAGTAGATAACATTCTCTGTTTTTTACTTCCCATGCGAGAGCTAAACCTTTGTGTGAAATTCATTATATAACGGGTAGTTTCAACAGGCATAAGAATGAAAGATGGCAGGAGGTAATAAGGGAGACAACGAATAACACAAGGGGATGTCATCATGGAGTGCATGAACATAAGCATGATATATCTAGCAAGGCACATGTAGGGTAGGAAGATTGGCGAGCCATGATCATCCACACTACAGGCCCTATAGGACAACCTCATATTTCGAGTTAAGACAAAACGTTTGGAAATAGTTTCATTTAAATAGGAATAGGAATAAGCAAAATTACCTAATTCCTATTCCTATTGTGTTTTTGAAAGATATGTTTTTTTAGGTATTGAAGTCCAAACAAAAAGTACATCTTCTTATGAAAGGAAAACAGGTTCATCTAGATTAGCTAATGTAAAATAAGTGTTTTTGTTATATTACTGTGTGCCTAACTCTAAATGGATAACAGGGTAATGTGGTGGGTGGATTAGGGCTTTATGTCCTGTATTTCTGCACATGATGGGCTAATTAGGACAGGCAGGGACCATGGCAATGAGATGATGGATGAAACAGCCATCCAACTTAGGCTTGACTGGGAATTGAACCCAGGACCCAGCGGTTGGAAGCAGTGTGCTAGCACTGAGCTAGGCCCCCCCACCTCCGGATGACAGGGTGACAATGTGGACAATGTGTGCTAGTGGTCTATTTATTAAGGCCCTGGCCAGCTCTGATGGAGGTTCCGGTTTAAATTCCAAGTCTGGGAAGTCATTCAAACGAGTCATCAAATCGGCATGATCTGGACAGTGGACACTGAATACATCCCTAACTTGTCTGTTCCTGGACAGTATGTGCAAATTAATGGCCTCACTGCCCACTATGTGAGTTAAATGAAACATGTGTACACGTGACCTTCAAGGTTATTAAATCCTCATTACGTCTGCCCCTGACAGCTGGCTTCACTGGCTTCAGACTAGTAGTACTGAATGATTACAAAAGACCATTAATGCTACAAAAATGAAAAAAAAGTTACTGAAATGATTCTAGAATGGCTTCTTAACATTATATATTGTGCTTTTAAGATATCATATCCATTCAATGTACAAAATATTTTTTTGCATTGAAGAGAATTGCATGGATCCTTGAAGAGATGTTGAAGGCACCATATGAAGGCTGCCTTGTCATTCATATATGATTCTGCAGCAACTGATGTAAAATATTGCAGAAAGCCAGCAGTTTCTGAAGGTTTGCTACACAATCCGTGTTTCCTTTGTATTGATTTCTTTGAGCTCTGGGGAGTTATCCATGTGTCACCCAGGCTGTAGGAAGTTAGCAGGAGTCATGAATTTGAAGGGAATTTCCAGCATAGCAATGCAGTTGTCATGGTTTTGGATTGTTGTTTTGATGATTTCTAGTCTTTGCTAAATAGACAATTGTTTAATCATTAGAGTGCCCACCAGAAAAGTGGTTACATTAACGAGCGCTTGAATTTATTTGTCAAGACAGCTCGGCTCATCTGTATAATAAAAATTTCTTTTTTTGTTGCTGTAACTAATATCCCTTTTCAGATTCTAATATTTTAACATGCCTAATATAGATAGCTAAGCTATTCGAAAGCATTTACTGTCAGTGATTAATTTTGTTATGGAGCAGTCAATCAAACTGACTACATTTCACACCTGAGATTTATGGAAGTGGTGATGTCTTGTCACGCTGTTATAAGAAGCTCTGACCAATCCCTGAGTTTGTTGTTTGCACAAAAAATTGTTGTTTCGGATTGTTGTTTTGATGATTTCTAGTATCAGCATAGTAGTTAACAATTATATGTCTTTGCTAAAATAGACAATTGTTTAACATTTCAACTCTGCTGGAACTTCCTTACGCTCAAACCTTTTTCAGTTTTCTTCGACTCAATTCTGAATGGACTCTATCAGCCATTTAGTTGGATTGCTTTAAGTTACAGTTGTATAGGAGCTGCGGGGGCACAGTCTTGAACTTCTGGTAATAACCTGAGTGCCTAGGAGTCAACTGTAATAGCCTTAATTTGATTTCGGCAACAAAAGTACTCTATATTTGGAAGGGTCAAGAGTCAGAGAGCTTGCAAAATACGCCCAACTAACCTTTGAAAATTGTCTTACATGTGTACTTGGTGAAATGCAGAGAGAAAATTCTAGAAGTGAGGACATGAAATATCTGACATGGTGTAATGTATCTTTTTATAAACTGTAGTCTTTTGGTATGATTTTTCGTATAGTATGGACGTTTGTATATCTGACTTTGATGGGCAATTCTTAGTTAGGATGGTATGTCAAGGTAATGATTGATCCTAAGAGCGATCTAAGAGTGAGGTCCACTTCATAGTAATTAGTAATGCAATATAATTGTACATGTATTTAAAATCCGTCTACTTCGTTAAATCCTAATTATAACTGGTTTATAGTCACACAAACCTTTCCCCGAAAATGACCGCTTGTCATCCAGACTTTGGTTAGGCCTATAAACTGTTCCATCGTTTTAGATGGGAATCGGTCATTGAATTTTGGATAAGCCAGTTTGGAAACCACTGGGCATTCCAGAGTAAACTTACAACATATAAACTGAACTCCAGAGGACGTCGTGTAAGTGCAGGACTCCCACTGGCTGACCAACTGCCCAGTGGGAGTCCTGGGTTCACATGACGTGATCTGCTGTAAAAAACTGGACATGCACAGGCCTATTCAGGTGTGCATATTCCTAGGTTTATTAGCTTATTGCAGGGTGGTACATGTGTTGCATATGTTGATTCGTGTTGTACCTGGTCTTGCATTGCATGCGCAGACCTGTGAACAACATGGATATCCATAAAACCCTGTTTGTTGTCATATACATTGCACATTTTCCTTCATATTTGCTGGTTTCATATTGTGTAAATGCAGCTTAGAGCATACCTCATATTTCCGTGATTTATTTCATCTTCTTTTGTCGCATGAACACTTATTGAGCAGACATGTTGGAATTCATATGAAGCAATAACGGTTCTGCTGTCGTGAAGCGTAGTTTCTTAGCAATAAAAACGCTTTTTTCCCCTCTGATATATTGCTATGAAACAACCCATGAACGACCCAAAACGAAATATGGCTGTTGGGGTTTTTTAGTGTTGGCTGAGAATTACTGATTAGAATTTCATATTTACCATATCAAGGCTTTGTTGACATGTCGTTGATATTGATGTTTGTTTTTAGCAATTCTTCGTATTTTTTTTATTGCTATGTTGAAATAAGTGTGATTCTGATTCTGCATCTGATTCTTAGATTCCAGATGAGCAAGTTTGGAAACTTATAATTCAGCATTACTGAGACAACTCCAGACGCTAATCATGCGCAAACAACTCCAAATATAAACTTCATTTACACGTGTCAAATCATAAACTAATTTGTACTGTTCTGCAATAGTATTCACCCACTTGAAGCAGACGTAATGATTCCATGGTCAGTTTGATGGTTTTCCACGATTTGGCAGGGCTGTTTGCCTATTTCAGGGTTTCCTGAATGTTGTTGGCAGGGAGTGACAGGTGTTTTGCGGGACAATAACTCTGGTGTGCATTACGTTATATCCTGGGAGAATTTTGGGGAGAATGGTTCAAATTTTGGGAGAATGGTTCAAATTTTGGGGAAGACGAATGTTCATCCAGTACAGGGCGAGATGGTCTTAGTAGACTGTAGATTAAATATATCATTATAGCCAATTTTTTTACCATTGTAAGGTAATTATTATATATATAATCATCTTATTTATTCTTTATCTTTTTTTATGCATGAAATTGTAAAAGCTGGACTTAAATAATAAGGTCAATAAACACTACTACTGCTAGAGAATCGACTGGAGATAATAGAGAGGAACTTCACAATGGTAAGAATACACTTTTTTCATCAGGCTGTGCAAGTTCTTTGTCCTGACCCTAAAAATTTCTAGGATTAACCCTGTAATTCATCTAACCTCTATTCAAAATGAATTGGAACTGTAAATCAAACCCATAGTGCACCAGGTGAAGGACATCCAGAAGAGAGACACACAAAGAATAATGAGTATACATAGTCTGTAATATGGTGTCCCCTAAATCATGCTTCATTTCTCGAGAATCTATCACCACAATAAGGCCTTATGCTTCTAAACAGGACCAAGATACTGGGCAATGAATGTCATCACTGCTGCTTTATAGCTTTGTCTGGCAAGAATGCCTTGAGAACCTCTTTATATGAAAATAGCCACCATATTAAATCAGTTCTATCCTAGGACCAAAAATAGCTGAACAGATTATGCAAGCTATTCATAACAATATATCTTTGTAAGTTAATAAAATGCCGTTCTTCATTTCCAGACAGAGACATAGTTGAATGGAATGCATAATGAATAAATGAGATCAAAGACCACCTCACTGTAAAGACCACCTTACCCCAATGAGTCATTGGCACAAAGAGCAGGTGCCATTCTGGACTTTATGGACAGTAAAACTGATTCAATTTCCTCCATAATTTGCATTTATCTTTGTAAATATTAACTTAAATACTGTATTATTCAAACATTGCATGTAAACTATGCGAATAAATACTATATATATATTAAGGAATATCACTTGGAATATGTTTAATCGTAAGGTTTGGTCACATCAGATGCCTCACCAGGACTTCCTTTGATATTTTACCGATGAGGTGGTGGTGGATTAGGGCTTTACGTCCTGTATTTCTGCACCTGATGGGCTAATTAGGACAGGTAGGGACCATGGCAATGAGACGAAGGATGAAACAGACATCCAACATAGGCTCGACCGGGAATTGAACCCAGGACCCAGTGGTTGGAAGCCCAGTGTGCAACCATTGAGCTAGGCCCCCCACCCGCCCACCCCCTATTTTACTGATGAAGAAAAATTCCTACTAATTAACAGATTAACAATGTCAATCCCATGTGATTCACCTGCTAGCCTTTGGTCAAAATTTAATGGGTGTTCCTGTTCATCTATTTTTTTTTTCAGTGAAGTATGTTATGTCTGTGTTGGAAGTGCTGTTTAACTGTCGTAGGACTTAATGACGAGAGTCACACTCACACATTTATCCATTGGCTGGATTCTTTTGCTTGTCCTAATGCAGGCGGAGTGCATGCACACGTGACATCCAGCTGATTTTAAGAAAAAAAACTACCCAGGCCAGGATTAGAACTTAAGCAATCATGGGAGAAACCTTGCTTGCCACACAGAGAAATTCAATTGCATTCTGGTTGGAGAGAGTAATACCCCACTGTTGTGTTATTTGATCCTTGTCTCAACAATCTGGCCTATTATTTGACAGGGAAACATTTCATTAGCCTCTGGGATATAATTTAAAGTTTATACTCTTGGAAAGCTCGATTTGTCTAAAAAAATTAAAACAATTCACAGAAGTAGACATTTGTAAACCATCGTGTACAATTTAGCCTTCCCTTATTAAGATCACCTCACCATTAGGTTTTCATTATTCAGACCAATAAATTTAGACCCAGCTCTATTCTTATAATTTATTTTACCTGACTATTAAGACCACTGACCATGAAGACAAGTACATTACGGATAAAGGGTGGTCTTAATGGTGAGACTGGAATGTACTATATATTTTGAGCTAAAAGATGTACATAAAGCCAATACATTTGTGGAGATGTTGCCTCAGAGAGTGCCTCCAGCCAAATGAGCTCCCTGCCACCAGGGGCAGCACCTGCTGGGCTTCTCATTGGTCAGCCTGGTCAGATGACCAGTGGTCATGTGGCCAGGGGGGCATAAATACCCCAGCCCACTGGGGTTCTGGGCCAGACCTGTCTAGAGTGACACAGCAACCTGTGTAAGATCCTCTGTTTGGCCCCAGACTTACTAGAGTCATACAGCTTCCTGTATAATACTCTGTCTGAGCAGATCCATCTAGTATTCACTAGAACTTATAGTCAGCCACCTGACTGCCCAGCATATGACATGCTGTAGTAGAACTAAGCACTGTTGAAGTCAGACACCTGACTGCCCAAGCATAGGTCATGCTGTAGTGGGCACCAATGTACTGTTATATTTGATGTATGTTAATAAATGTATAAACTCAATGACTGAGTTGCTTCTCTATCATATCAGAGCTAGAGTCTAAGAACTACTTACTGTGGTCACCAGGCCTATAGCAGAGCCAGAACCACTACACATTCATCATTACAATTTCAGTCTGTCAGTCATCAGAACTGTATCCTAGTAACCATGTAATTGCAACAGGTTACTTGTCAATTACCTGGCAATTCAAGAGAATGAAAAAAAACATCAACTTGGGCCCACGCTGTTTTATATCTTGCGTCTCTGTAATCCATTTCCATCAACCTGCTTTGCTTGTCCAATTAAGCAGACTTGTTTCACGTTTCCTGAGAGGCCATTATGCTGCATTATCCCATCTTGTTCACAAAGGCACCAGTTGTGGGCGGTACATTTGATTGAATGCTTAATTTGGAATGCTTTTTGATCACATGTGGCAGTTGCCTTTCAAAGCTTCTGCCAATAATGGCCCTAAATTGTGATATATATATATATATATGTGTGTGTGCCATTAAGATCACCCGTGGTGTGATTGTAATAGAGGAGCAAAACAAATGAATATATAAAATATTTCTGTCTCAGATAGCATAGCAAATCGGGTTTACATCGTTCCAACGTTGACTGTCGTTAGCCGAAGACACGCGGATGTGGGTGCCGTGTCCTATTGGATAGAGCACAGGACTCGTACGCCTGGTCGTGGGTTCAAACCCAGGCACGGCATGGAGGAACCGGGCTGATCCTCCTTCAACCACTGCTTCACTCCACCCAGGTGTAAATCGGGGGTTGGCTGTAGGTGGAGATGGCTTTGAATTACCTTGTGTGGCGCCGTGTGAGGCGACAGGAAGTTGAGAGTATTATTAAATTCAGTTCTGACTTTTCATTCCTATAGGGTAAAATCACTTGTAAATATAAAACCATTTGCCAGATCTTTTTATATGATTCATTTTTCGCCTGAATAAAAAAAATCAGATATGTTTAATTTTTAAAAAGATATATTGATTATATTGATAATTGATGTAAAATATATTAATAATATCACAGTCAACAACTGATGGCTATACAAATGTACAAAGTCTATACTTTATTATAAGGCCAGAAAGGATAAAAGCACAAATAATAAATAAGCACATATATGATAATTATATAACCATCTAAGTTAATTTCTACAAATACATAAAATATAATGTATAGATATGTACATTTGAGGAAATACACTCCACCTTTACCTTTACGGATATCTAACCGATTTAGCCTGTTATCCAGGGTAAGTAGTTGTGAGTCCTGTCTGGGAACCTAGTTGAGGTCTTTCATTGCCTATGGTGAAATTAAATGGTCTGTCAGCATCACAAAGCCCCTGGAACTGACGCCTTTATCTGGGACTGTTTTATATGTCTGAAGTACCAAGGTTCTCTTGAATTTAGCATAAAGCCACAGGCAAAAGTAGCCTACATGTAGAAGAAACAGGTCTGGGCACACCAATTTCATTACAGTTAGTTTCATAAAATACAGTCGACTCTAGCTGTCTGTAGCGACCTGTACCTGGCTGTGGTCTAAACATGCTAAAGCCAGCTGGTTCTGTCCCCTTCTATAGCTAATAATCGGCTTACATCTATCACCAGATAAATATAAACATTGGTAAATGTAAGAAATTAATGTAATATATCATAAATATGTACTTTTAGATCCGGTTTTGAGAAGCCAGCTGTGACAACTTTGACTCGTTTCAATTTGACAGGCCGTTTTCAATTAAACTAACTTTATGTCATCAGTCTTGGTCACTGTGATACTGGTTGAACTTGACAAGATCTTTGAGGTAGATTGGTGACTGTCCAGATAGAGTTTTGTATAGTATGGTGAGAACTTTATGTTGGACTCTTAAGTGAATTGGAAGCCAATGAAGCTTTTTAAGGCATTCATGTGAACTGAACTTGTGCCAGTGTTAAGCACCAGGCCTGCTGTGACATTCTGCACACGTTGGAGAAACTTTAGATCGCATTGTGGGATGTCAATGTACAGAGACTTAAGCCCCCTTCACACATAGCCGGATCACACGCCGGAGTGTCCCGGAGTAAAATTTCTTTCACTCCGGGGTGGTCCGGGAACAAGAGCTGAAAATGTCAACAAAAAAAGAAATGTTTGGCGGTGTGTAGACGATGGCAATACGGTGTCAATAAGGAGCAACATGGTCCTTACACAGATGAAAACGATCGCTACACGGATATGTCAGTTGAAACACGGCGGTGCCCGGTGCCACACGGAGAGGTCCCCGGTTGGTCCTTGTACTTTCCGGCGTACATGGCGGTGACATTTTCATGCCCGGTTGATGCCGGACTAAGCCAGACTTAGCCGGACTTAGCTGGAGATAAAACGAAGTATGCCGGAGTCAAGACGGAGATTCCCCGAGATTGGCGGAGTCTACTTTGAAGTCTACATGGATCAACATAAATTAAATTACTCCGGGACCTCCGGCATGAAATATTTAACATGTTTAACAATGTCAGAAATAAACATGAGGTCTACATGGTATTAACCGGAGTATGCCGTAGTGATACTCCGGTGTCTGATCTGGCTATGTGTAAAGGGGGCTTTAGCATAGTCCCTTTCATCAGACCTCAATGATTTTGATGAATTGGTTGTTTGTTTTGTACTTGAGTGGGAGGTTCTCTATGATTTATGGCCAGTCTGTCGTAGAATGTCTATCCACACGTATGTTCTTTACCAAGAAAATATGGACCAGAATATAAGCAATGGTGGATAGCTTGTCGTCCAACATATTGTGGGATTCAGAAAAATTATATTTGCTCATCCCACAAACCTCCACTTAAATTACAATTTCCAAAGACAGCTATACCTTTGCATTATAAGGGCTACTGGATGGAGAGGGGGTCACAGACAATTAACCAGCCACGTGACCTAGACCTTGGTGAAATTAGAACTATCACCAAAGTCGGATAAACCTGGCTAAAGCCTTATGGCCCAACTTGAATTTGTCTAGACCCTCCAGCAAAACAACAATTATTTGAGCAAACACATATATGTACTTAGGGATTGGCCTGAGCTTCTTATAACAACACGACATCAGGTTGATATTTCCACAAAAGGATTACCAAAAACGATTCAAAATTTTTTTGAATAAATGAATATGCATTGAAACAAACTGAGTTATGACTTACATATCATACCTGACAGGATGAATAATATAGATTGTAGAAGATGATGACATTTATGGAAATTCAATTTACATTCACAAATGAATGATAGACTTCCCATTAATTTGATATATAAGCCTTGTCTAAGCCATGACTATCAGTATTGTATTGACACTAAACATAGGAGTAGATGATAGAAAAGTAATGTCAGGATGTCATTGTACTAATTGATAATCACATTGAAAGAATACATCCATCGTATATGAAGTTTTCATGGCTTGCTTGATTGGTTAGTAGTTTCTTCTGTAAAAATGCTCCCACCAACTAGGACTGGTCAGGATACTCGTTTGAACATTTCCACATCATAAAGACCATCCCAAAGTGGCTATATTGAGAACCACAGTGAAATTTTAGTACCAACTGGTAGTCCTTGGAAGATGAGCTGATCTGTGGCACACACTCTAAGTACGGCTCATATTTCATGTTCTTTTACAGCTCATATTTCATGCTCTTTTACAGCTCATATTTTTTATGTTCTTTACAGCGCATATTTCATGTTCTTTTACAGCGCATATTTCATGTTCTTTTACAGCTCATATTTCATGTTCTTTTACAGCTTATATTTCATGTTCTTTTACAGCTTATATTTCATGTTCTTTTACAGCTTATATTTCATGTTCTTTTACAGCTTATATTTCATGTTCTTTTACAGCTTATATTTCATGTTCTTTTACAGCTCATATTTCATGTTCTTTTACAGCTCTTATTTCATGCTCTTTTACAGCTCATATTTCAAGTTCTTCTACAGCTCTTACTTCATGTTCTTTTACAGCTTATATTTCATGTTCTTTTACAGCTTATATTTCATGTTCTTTTACAGCTTATATTTCATGTTCTTTTACAGCTTATATTTCATGTTCTTTTACAGCTTATATTTCATGTTCTTTTACAGCTCATATTTCATGTTCTTTTACAGCTCATATTTCATGTTCTTTTACAGCTTATATTTCATGTTCTTTTACAGCTTATATTTCATGTTCTTTTACAGCTTATATTTCATGTTCTTTTACAGCTCATATTTCATGTTCTTTTACAGCTCTTATTTCATGCTCTTTTACAGCTCATATTTCAAGTTCTTCTACAGCTCTTATTTCATGTTCTTTTACAGCTTATATTTCATGTTCTTTTACAGCTTATATTTCATGTTCTTTTACAGCTTATATTTCATGTTCTTTTACAGCTTATATTTCATGTTCTTTTACAGCTTATATTTCATGTTCTTTTACAGCTCATATTTCATGTTCTTTTACAGCTCTTATTTCATGCTCTTTTACAGCTCATATTTCAAGTTCTTCTACAGCTCTTATTTCATGTTCTTTTACAGCTTATATTTCATGTTCTTTTACAGCTTATATTTCATGTTCTTTTACAGCTTATATTTCATGTTCTTTTACAGCTCATATTTCATGTTCTTTTACAGCTTATATTTCATGTTCTTTTACAGCTTATATTTCATGTTCTTTTACAGCTCTTATTTCATGCTCTTTTACAGCTCATATTTCAAGTTCTTCTACAGCTCTTATTTCATGTTCTTTTACAGCTTATATTTCATGTTCTTTTACAGCTTATATTTCATGTTCTTTTACAGCTTATATTTCATGTTCTTTTACAGCTTATATTTCATGTTCTTTTACAGCTTATATTTCATGTTCTTTTACAGCTCTTATTTCATGCTCTTTTACAGCTCATATTTCAAGTTCTTCTACAGCTCTTATTTCATGTTCTTTTACAGCTTATATTTCATGTTCTTTTACAGCTTATATTTCATGTTCTTTTACAGCTTATATTTCATGTTCTTTTACAGCTCATATTTCATGTTCTTTTACAGCTTATATTTCATGTTCTTTTACAGCTTATATTTCATGTTCTTTTACAGCTCATATTTCATGTTCTTTTACAGCTCATATTTCATGTTCTTTTACAGCTTATATTTCATGTTCTTTTACAGCTCATATTTCATGTTCTTTTACAGCTCATATTTCATGTTCTTTTACAGCTCATATTTTTTATGTTCTTTTACAGCTCATATTTCATGTTCTTTTACAGCTCATATTTCATGTTCTTTTACAGCTCATATTTCATGTTCTTATAAAGCTCATATTTCATGTTCTTTTACACTAGCTAAACTGATCTGGACCAATTCTTAAAAAACAAACATATATTCTATGTATAAACTATAAAGTAATTTAGTTTATACTTAGAATATATCAAAATATGCTATTAGAATAATGTTTTATCAGTATTATCAAATTTGTTCAGATTAATTGCCGAGCCCAAGCTGTGTGCACTATTAATTGCTTCAGCTCAATTGGGTGCAATCTGGAGATCTTCAAATCTATAATTGGCCAATTTAATGTCTGAAATAAAAATGGTGGGGTCCTAGTGGTTTAATTAATAAATCATTTTTGCTTTATAAATATTCTCTGATCAACTCGTGTGGGCCAATTAAAGTGCTTTATTTTCATCAAGCATGGGTGTATATTGGACGTTGCTAAGTATATTTGACGTTGCTAAGTATATTGGAATCGAGGATGTTCATGACGTTGTTCATGTAAAAAAAAGGACGAATTTAGTACCTTCGAAAATGACTTTAACTATGTAATAAAGTTTAAATTGTGTTCGCCTCGGCCAATATAATTTTTCCTCATGCCAGCAAACTCAATGTTGGACTCCTAACCACCCACATTTGTTATGATATTATTATTATTGTTAAGAAAGGGAGTTTGTTGAATTCAAAAACAAATTTTGAAGATTGCGTATGAGATTCTCGGAGACCCTACCCTACAGTAATAAAATGCATATAGGTGCTCCTGAATAAGACAAACATAAATCTCACTATTCAGTGAATTATTATTAGCCATAGGAATTCAGACACTTCTAGACCTTCTAGGGGGCATTTTCAAGGTCGCCAAGGTTAATTGATGGAGCTGCTGTTTTTGACTGATGCATGCAAACTCATTTGGTAGCAGACATCACCAATTTTAGATCTTACGTGGTGTTGCTCCTAATCTTAATTTCAAAACGTATTTCGTAGCTAATTAGCAAGCCTGTCACATCACGACAGGAAGAAAAGCAATTAAAATTATGCAACAGAGAAAAAGTCATCTTGAGATGCACGACATTGCACGTGTAAGGTCAATAAGGCCAGTTACCATGGTGACCATAGTAACCTTGGTAACCACCTGCCAACCACGTTAATGACAAAAGGACACAAGATGTAATGAAATTACTACTCATGTTCTGTCATTGTTTACAAAGTAGTCTGATGTGATAAACAATTTAAGAGAGTCAAGAGTGTTTACAAGCATTGATACTACTAATACTATATATCTATACACCAGTATGTTTTATAGTATCGAATCACTAGATGGAATATGGAATTTCCATTGTTTTCCTGATATGATTTATTCAGTTATTATACCGAAAGACTTTCATTAAACCTTGTCCTTATTGCTTATATTATCAATCAATTAAACTACACTGAGCACAATGTAGCTCCGCCTAGTCTCTTTTCTCTTTATTTCAATCTTTCTTCAGGGTCATCTTTCTTTGAGGTCATCTTTTAATAGGAGACTGAATTGCAATATAGGTTCACCACTGAGATAAACAACCACTGTACTAGAGAGACAATTGGCCTTGGTACAGTTTCAAGGTCAACCAGGTTAATTACCTCTTGTCCTAGTTTTGTCTGATGCATGCAGACTAAGTTACCACAAATGCAGCATGTACGACTACTTAATGGTAGCACTGATTGACCTTGCTGGTCGCCTGCAATGTACATGTACCACTTGTACCACTGTTAAGTGTCCAAAAAAAAGAAGAAGAAGAAGATAGAAACCACTTAAGAGTGCCTGGCATATTAGTGGTTACAAAGTGAGTTGGGAAAGCACTGAAAATAACTAAATGAAGTGCTCATGTGATGTTGATCATTGTTTTGTGAAACAAGCTATTCAATAGAGTCTTTTCCCTGAGCAGCCCTGAGTTCAGCAAGCCATAATTCTTTCTTCCGCTCTTATTACTCATATTGCTTTTCAGACATAGCAGGTCATAACTAACTGATTCCATTAATATAATTTTCTTTGGGAAATAACAGAAATCAACTGAACGATAAGGTGTCAAATATACATTAAAATGCACTAAAAATACTGCTGCTAGGATGCACTTTGCTTCAGTCAATCACAGCCAAGGCGGGAACATTTTCAGCCAATAGAATTGCAGTATTCTGTCATAGCCACCTGGTGGAAATATACAGAACCTTCCATGAAAATCCACTATTTGCTCAATCGGCCAAGAGTTTTGACCAACAAAGGGATTATCCTAAAATGTTAATTACTATGTTTTATAAACAGTCAAGGTTGGCGGGAGATATTCAATGGTCTTTCACAGCTGAAACCTACTAACAATAACAACCAATATGACACGGCAGAAGCACTTTAAAAGACTGAAAAATTTGCATTGCTTGTTAGTGTAACCACTTTTCTGCTAGGCACTATAATTGTTGGGATTGTTTAAAGACACTCGGAAAACACTCACTTTCCTTAATGCTGAAATAACAATTGCCAGGTTTGTGTTACTCTATTGTAATAATGGCTCTTTCAATAGCTATTTGCAATTGTTCAGAGCTGATTGGATTGATTCAGAAAACTTAGTGATTCCTATGTGGTGAGGGTAAGCAACTGCAACGTGCATAATTGATATAAAAAGAATAATGTAGCTGTCAAGACAATTAAAAGCAACATATAATACAGTATCTGACATTCTGTGTTTATCTAATCAACCCACCCATAGAAACTTCAGAGAATCCATGAAAATAAGTTATTATCGTACACTATTATATATACTTCTCAATTGGGAACTGATTGTGAAATATTACTGAACTGAATACAATTGCAAGAAAGATGATTCATTCTTGAGTGTGGGAACAAACTATACAGAGAACAATGATTTTAACCCTCAGCAAACAAAGTTCGGATAGGGTTTTTGTTGTCATCAATGTCAGTCTGACGGGCGGACAGTTGGGCGGGCGGACGGGCGTAACACTTTCATTTCTGGAGCAGAACTTCAACACTAATGCACCCACCCTAACCAAATATTGTACAGTAATACTCTATGTGGTCTGGTGGTGCATTTTGATAGTCACATTGACATATGCTGGCTATGTTTTACCAAATTTTGAAATAATAGAAAAACATTTCTTTTTTAGTTTACGGAGCAGAACTGTGTCAGTACTGCACCTACATCCTTAAAACTTTGTCATAATATGTATAAAATAGTGCAGTGGTGCCTTTTTGGGGTCTCATGGCCGTAAATACTATAGAATTTTCAAAATTAGGGCAAAATGGGGAAAATTCCTACTTTTCAAACCTCCATATAAAAGACACTATTTACCTTGCATGAATGAAATTGTATCAATAACATAGCTTAATTGTTATTTTCACTTTTTAAACTCCATTTTGATATTCATTTCATGCCATTACAAAATAATAGAAAATCAGAAAAAATGTTAAAAATTGTATTAAATTGTATTTTTGGAGCAGAACTCTACCATTGATGCACTTACCCTAACAACAATTTACCATTTTATTACTCTTTATAGGTTAGCTGTCCATTTTGATAGTCATATTGACATATCTGAGCTGTGTTTTCAAATATTTAGAGAAAAATGAAAAAAAGTAAAATCTTCTGTTTCCAGAGCGGGACTCACACACTACTACTGCACATACATGCGTACAAACACTTAGTACAAATATGTCTAAAATAGTATAGCGATACCTTTTTGGGGTTTCAGGACCATTTATGACAGATAATTTTATTTAATAAGGAAAATATGAAAATTTGGTCAGGTACTCTTTCAAACCCTTATATCAATGACTCTGATCCTTACATCAATAACATTTTGCCAATGATATATCTAGATTATAGTACTTTCACTTTTAACCTTCTTTTTGACATTTGTTTCATCATTCTTTTTTTTGTTCATGATATTGGAAAATCTGGAAAAAATGCTAAAAATTGTGTTGCTTCCTTCATATTCCTTAGCATCCCATAATTAGCAATGACAGCTGTAAATGTTGTACAATTCATGTGCAATTATTAAATATTTGATCATAGTGTTGCCATGCTCAATCCATTCATTAGTTTTTCTATAATTAGCATTTTTATAATAATTAGTTGCATGATGATCTATATTACTTTCACTTGACTCCAATACTTATTATTTTTTTCTTCATATACACCTGTAAAGTGTTCGGTTATAAATACTAATTTAAATGCCATAGATTTAATGCAAATCCGTAACCCAACAATTCAGTAACTGAACGGAATATGGCAATTGATAATATATAGTTCCTTCAGTTGCCAGCTAAATTTAAACGGCGAGCAAAAAATATTTTGACTTATAAAGGCATTAAAATGGATGTGTTGAGTATCATTCCATACGAAATAAACTTTTGAGATTTGTATTTATTTGTATTTAGACTTTATTTATTTAAATACAAGTAAATACAAATTTTGTATGAAATTATACCCAACCTCTTCATAACAATATTGCTGAATTTCATATATTCAGTGTATTCCTTAGGATCACTATTTTAGTCATATAAATGATAATCTTAGTTGTAGATTAGTTAAGGGGACATGCTCTTGTGTTGATATTTCTAGTGAACTGAATACTCCTTATTGTGCATACAATCTTTAAAACAGAACAATTAAATGGCAAGAAAAGAATAGAGAATACTTTTTATGCTCACTTGGCCTTACTCTGAACATAATGGATTGCTGTTAATACAGGGTTCATGCAGGTTTATCTTCATAAGAGGTAAGATATTTGTAAGACATTATAATATTATGCGCACATGAAAAATAAGACCACTAATGTAGTAATATACACCAATATATTTAATTTCATTGTCAAAAAAACAATCAGGGTATTGGTTATTAGGCAATAAAGTAAAAGCAGTTCTTGTGTATTTAAAGAAAGTTCAAAATTTCTATTCATTTATATTTACCAAATCTTCTGAATATTACAATGTAGATGCTAATTTCCAAGTATATTTGCATCAAAATAGGACTTAGTGGACAAAAGTAAGACTTAATATTGGCCTTAATTTTTACAAAAATAAAGTAAGACTTTTTCAGACTTTTTTTTATAACAGTTCACACAAATGCGTATGCCTTGATGTCGGACAGTGATTGTGAAATATTTTACAATTGTGATGATGGATTCCAACGTAATTCGCCGTGTTCCCTAGAGACCATCTGTCATGTTGAGAATGCTAATCATATTCTTCGAACAGAAAACACAATGGGCAGATGTTGTTGCAAAATACTCACAAAGGACCCCTTACATCCATTATTGTAGATTAATTGTTGACAATGAAACTGACCAGGGGCGTAGGTACGAGGGAAGATTCAGGGGTCACCCCATTGGTCCCTGGTTTTAATACAAGTAATAATTATATCCCGAGCAGGAGGGAGGAGTTCACTGATATATTTGTGTTGGTTAAATTCTGACTATGAGGGATAATGGATCATATTAACTGATCATATATGAAGGCATATTTACTGATTTGTTGGATATTTCTCTTGATACGCAAGAAAATACAGTTCGCACTTATATTAGGGAGTTAGGAGGGAGATGTCTAGCCGATGTCTAGCCGATGTGTTGTGTCATTTTGGTATCGGTCAGAACTACCCCACCCCTGTCCTTGGACCTTGTATCCCAGCTGTAGCCTAACAGCTAACACATATATTGCTTATAATACTTTTTTTTTGCTTTGAATGAGAATATTTAAACATACCAGGTATATGGAAAGCTTTCTTTTTTGTTCTTCAAAATTTTCAAGTCAGCCACCCATTTCTGGCTATGCCCCTGCAACTGACAATTAGGCTAAAAGACAGCTGTGTTTAGGGTTGTTGATGGTTCCCAGGGCATTTGGATGATATATAGCTTCCTTTGTTTTGGCAATGTCAATGAACTGCTTTATATGAAATGAGTGGGTTCAGATGTGTGCTTTACAGTGTCCTGCAAAAGTGCGTTCCAAACTGCCATTATTGTGCTGTGATAATGTAATAATTTTAACATTTTAATGTCAAGCGGAAATGGATATTGCTTAACTAATTTGACAGGAGATACCAAATAAGGAAACTGCGCCTAAGTGTGGAATAAACTAGCCTGAGCCGGCGTTGGTATTAGGGGAAAGTAAGGAGCACTAGGTCGTTTATCACTATGCTGATTCAAGTAATAAAGCAAAGTCACTTTTTTACTTTCTAAATTATACTATAAATATTCCTCTAATAATGTCAGGTGCCTTTTTGAAACAATTCTCAACCATTTCTGGTATAAAGAGAAAATTATATTTCAGAAAAAGTGGTCCAGTTCTCCCTCCGGTAAGGAGAACTGGGCCATGGGGGTAGGAGAACTGGGCACCTCCTGTCAGTTATTAACAAACTGAAAAACTGGAACAATGATTAATGATTTCATAAAGAATTTTCAACAAACACGATTGCCTTGAAAGAACAAAGCTTCACTGGAAAAACATGGCTTACTTAAATTTTTTTATTTTAAATTACATTAATTTCAGCCTAATGCAGTATGAATGCAGTTTTTTATTGTTAAATTTATTAATATCTGAACTTCATCTTGGCTTAATTCTGTAAAGTCTAATGAAAGCTCCTTTGGAAAGTTTACAGGATTTAAAGGTTTTTATGTAATCACAAAAAATGTAGCATTTAATATATCTTGACTTTAGCTGTAGTTTAACGGTAAGTCACTGTCATACAAAAATTTGACTAATGATTTAATGTAGTGGAAATAAGCCTGCTAAATTTATGTTTGAATAATTTAAAATCTGAAAGTGTAACCAACTTGTATTGTAAGCCAATACTATGATGTGACATAGCTAAGATTATAGTTTTCTTTTTCATTTTCTATATGTAAGCTAGGTGGTTTATGATTTCCTTGTCAAAAGTTTTGACAGTATTTTCTAACAGAGGGAGACCTAAGACAGGGGCCCAGTTCTCCCCACCTGAGGTGGCCCAGTTCTCCCCAAAGCTGTTGCTTAGAAGAAAGGACTACCATATTTTTCCACATGGCGACGAGAACAACTTGTCAGTTACATGATTGTACTGTAATTATATGTTAATTATAACAATATGTTTATTTCTAACCTATCCTCTATTGGTTTTTGTCAATGAACCATTGTGCATTGTGGATATTTTACTTACTGACGCCTAAAACGAAATTTCACTTTATCAGAGAAAGATATATCTAAAATGGTTTCTTGCTTTCTGAGATGCACTTATGATCACTTGGGAGTCATGTGACCCAATTTCAGGGTATAACCAACAATACTTTTAGCAGGAGGGAGGGTGGCCAAGTTCTCCCGCCGGCCAAGTTCTCCTTACTTTCCTCTACTGCACTGTTCAACATTTGCTTTCCTTGTGAAACAATATGAATGATTTCACAATTTTAAAAGATTTCTCTTTGAAAACTGTTTATTCAAGAGCAACAGGCTGGTATACTACATATCCTCTTGTTTTCTTGGCAGCTGTAGTTGCCCATTGGTAGCAACTCCTCAAAACTGCTGTATCGTGTATCTGGTCATTTGGAGCAAGGAACAATTGACTGCTTTATGTCAATCAAAGTTCTAACGGACAATCCAGTTAATCTTTGGTGAAGAAAAACGCTATGCATTCTTTTTGGCAATTTTGTTGAATTAGAGTGGGTTTTTTTATGACAGCATGTCCATGCAGGGAAGCATACTATACACTATATACTATACCTCGAAGTACAGCTGTACAAACCAGGTATATTTGCTTTATTGGATGATAGAAACACGATGTGGCCATGATCCTGTTGTTTAGGAAATTCAGATAACCTGTTCCCACCCAATGGTAATGTGTAGCATAGGGTGAACTTCATTAGATTTGGAAGGTGACTGGATTTGAAGCCTTAGCATCTCATCATTACTTCTACCTTGGGAGCTAATTATAAATGTCATCCACTGAATTTTTATTTTATACATGATATTTCATATCTATACCTGGTACATGTTCATATTTTATTTCTGAGTAACATAACACATACTATTTGATTGGCCATAGCATATACACGTGCTATGCATACTGAATATTTTTTTTCACTCTATTTCACATTATCTCAATAAAATGTAGTACACTAAATCATAACTAACATCCTCAGTTAAAATAAACTAATGCAACAAACATTTTGATTGTGAAATTAGTAATTTCGACTGACTGTCATGTCTGAAGGCCATAATACATGAAATTCACTGCTGGCTAACTTTAGACACCGACGTCCAAGAAGTTGATTACTTTTACAGACTTTTTGGTCAAGAAGATTTTCAGGGGGTGAGAGTCTTATTGATAATCTGTCAGTGTCTTCAGAATAAGTCACAGTGTTTCAATAAAAGTAATTGACCTCTGGCCTGACTTTGACAAGCAAAGAAAATACTCCCTCATTGATTTTAAAAGTCTGCATATCTTCTCAGCTTCACACCTCAGGACTTGCGTGTGGAAAAACACATCAAGGAAACTCTAGACAGGATATCCTATGTTGCCTGCATTCAGCAATTGTCTTTGTTATATATGTACATTTGGAGGAGAGAAAAAAAGTATGTTGCTACAGTGTAGCTGAGGTGTTGCAATGTTGTATCTGTATACTTGAAAGAAAGTTTTCAAGCACCGACTAGTCTCACATTTGTGCAATACATGCACAGACTTAATAAAAGGCTCCAAACAATTTGCCATAAACATCTAAGATCTATGACAATTTGACTGTATTTCGAAAGACTCTCCTCCATTGACTTCACTGGTGGATTAGGTATCTTTAGCAGCTGGGTGATCTAGTGGTAAGACGCCTGTCGCTTTTCTGAAATACCCAGGTTTAATTCCTGGCCCAGCTGGGCATCCTTCATGAGCAACGTCCCAGCAGGGTATAATTTGAATGTGACATGAAATTGGCGGGTCCCTTTTACTCGGTGTCTATGCTAACATGGGTGGACTCCTCTCTCTAACCTCATCTATCTATCTATCTATCTATCTATCTATCTATCTATCTATCTATCTATCTATCTCACTGTCTGTCTGTCTGTCTGTCTGTTTGTCTAGCTGTTTATCTATCTGTCTATACATCTATCTGTCTATCTGTCTATCTGTCCATCTATCTGTCTATCTATCTATCTATTTCTAACATGTTCGTCACCTAGTCAAACTGTTTATCAAGAATATCCTCTTAAAAAAATGATTTATTGCGGTGTTTTGTAGATATTCTTACTAGTATGTCCATACCTTGGCCAGATATTCTGTGTCACAGTGCTGTCAGAGAATGTTTTGTCACTTTCTCAATTCACATAAAATGAGAATGTCTGTTTCAAAACACAGTTCATCTATTTTTTTGTATTATGCTTATGCGTTAAAAATAGTGTCGACGGAAATCTTGATCTGCCCATTATAGGTTTAAGACCGTTTAATACAAGTGTTTCTGACTGACAAATGGATGCCTCTTACTGGCATCAGGCATCTGCAGGAGAATATCTAGTATGTAATCCAAGTTATTTCTGCATCAGTACCTTTGTAAATGTTACACCAAGCCATTACGTTTTTTGTGTAATATAAGGACACTATTGATACAGTATGAAGGTCCTCACTGGTAATCGAAACCCTCCATCTCTGTGTGATACTGTATATACACTTTTATTTGACAGCTTCATGTTATTCATGACATATGTGTCACAATGTAAACAGAAAATACAGAGTTACTGTACTGACATACAGTAACAATAAAAGCATAAGAAAAAAGTAGCAAATAAAACTAGGTTTCAGCAACAATAAAGATTTGTTATAATGTCAATTTGCAAAAATTAGTTAGAAATGGAGTCAATTTAATTGTCCATATTTGGCAACGACTTGCAACAGACACCTGCAGCATTTTGTTGACTTTTTTAAGTTGTCTGGTTTCTTAGTGTACAGTACTGGAGACTTGTCTGTCAACTAGCAGCATTGCGCTCAGCCTGACTGAGTCATTGTCCAAAGAGTTCCAGCATAGCATGTATCAAAGACAGTTACAGTACAATACCAACATAAAAATGTACAGTTTTCATTGTACAGTTCAATTTTGTTATATCTATATATACATCTATCAGCATTATCCAAATGATCTAACATAACGCTGTATCTGTCTTCAGTACATAGAACATTGTATTTTTGTTAGTTTGAACATTTGAGAAATGTGCTGAAAGTTGCACATTTACTACTGCTACGACTTCACAATCTAATAAAAACTAATATTTATTCAGAGGAGCATAGCTGCATGTTTCTTGCAGCTTTGAGGATGCGTGTATTACCACGAAATGCCCTTGAATGAGAATTTAATGTCCTTAAAATTCAACTTCCTGAATGATTATTTTTGCCATAAGTTAAAGCAATACAATGGCCTTGCTTAATAAACTTTCCAAAATGTGCCACAAATATGCTTATTGCAAAGAGCTACTGGGATCATTCACATGCAAGGAGTGGCGTTTTAATTTGCTAAATTCAAAATACCTGCTTTGGAAACCATGTACAGCTGTAATTTGAAGCAAGATTCTGTCCAACACGAATTTAGTTGATGCAAACTTGATTATTTTGTCATACCATTCATAGCCAGCTTTGAGGCAGACAATCTCTGATATATATGTGCGTCATATCACACATCTTTTATGTATTAGATTGGAAACCGTTTTCTACAAAATCAGAGATACAAACTGCTTGTAACGTAGACTGCTTCTATCTTAAACAATATTTTTTTCTGATAAGGAATCAAATTTCTTCTTGATAACAAAGAAAAAACAAAAGCAAATGTTCAGTATCATTTGAAGAGCTCTTATATGACATAAAAACAGACCAATAATTGACATGGTTTGGCAGGAAGGCCACTTGTCAAAAGTGACATTGGTAGACAGGTATTGCTTTGACAATTAAAAAAAATAAATTCTGATTTAATTTAATTTCCATATACCAGATAGACTCAGCCTCAGGTTCTTTGTTTTCTTTGCTCAAAATAAAAATAAAATAATCAAAAAAAGGAAATAATTACAATACCATTAGAAAAGAAAAAAACAATCATTACAAATTAGTATAAAGAGCAAAGGTGACTCCTCAAAGGCAAAGGGGACTCCTCAAAGGTAAAGGGGACTCCTCAAAGGTAAAGGGGACTCCTCAAAGGTAAAGGGGACTCCTCAAAGGCAATGGAGGTCGCTGAAGAGGAGTCCACATAAACATTTGATATAGTGAGAAATCATATACATGTATCTTGTACAGTGGCTGGCATTGATCATTCTATAGATATTAAATAGATAGGAAGCCAGAGTGGGTCAAAATCAGATCAATGTTGGCCAATGTTGGCCGATGTTGGCTGATGACTGACCGAAATCGAACGTGTGTGGTAAGTTCTCTGGGTACCTACTTTGCAGTACATGACCTGAACAATAACCAGCTCATTCGTAGTACTAAAGGCCTCCAGAACGTGCTTAAAGAAAACTCGGTCGTGTTTAAAAGAAAGGCACAAAAAAATAAGGTGTTCTCTCTCAATTATACGTGGACCGTGGTCGCTATTGACCATCCAGTGTCACATATTTTTACAGAAGCGTTTTCTATTAAGGAAGGTGTGACTTGACCATTAAGGACACCTTTTACTACTTCCGGCCAATGGGCAAGGCGCTTGAAGGGATTTATTTCGACAGCACAGCTTAGCACATACCCCAGCTGTAATGGTACTTTGCAGCGACTTGAGGTTCTATGTGGTGTTATGCAGGATATTGTTATCAGTGGTTTCCACACATTGTTCCCACATATTAAATGACAGCGGTGTATGGTCAGTCCCAAGAATAAGTATCAAGAAGCGCCACTCGCTATACTTTACATTGTAAACGCTGCCTCCTTTTCCCAGCATGCATAGCGCAACGGAATTCTTTAACACCCCTAGTGGATAATAAAATTCATTCAGAAATTTCCAGTCAAGTGCGTACACTTGCTAATTGCACGTGAACAACACATTAAAATGTCATTTCCACATTATTTCATTGTCATAGTGGGCGAATGGAGGTAAATATTACCACGATTGACACAATGTTACAAGCATTAGATCTGAACGCTACGTAGGCTTATCGTGTCAAATGACGTCATAATTGGTCAGTATGATGTCACTCAATAGTCGCCGATTGTTCTCCGTTTATGACGTAATCAGCTCGGTTAACAATGCACCTCCTTTTCCCTGTAGGCACAGCGCGTCCTATTTACAAGAGTGCGGGTTCTTGATACTTATTATTCTTTGGTCAGTCTATGTGTGACGTAATGAGGACTAAAAGCTTTGCATTGTTAATTTCATCATTCTGTCCCTGATAATTGGTAATATAAAATTGACAAAGATTAATTTCAGTCGTGCTGAGGCAGCCTTTAATATCTGCAGTCATTTAGGAGTCAATGAAGATACACTTTTCCTGGGCAATTCTCATTTTATGAAAAGCCGAATAAGTCATTGAGCATTAGTACGGAACACACCAGAAAAATATCAGGCCTAAGTTGCGAATCGCTACTGAATTAATGTGAAATTAGTAGTAAGATTTAATATTTTGAGCTAAGAATATATATTTTTTGGTTTGTTATGCATTTTGCGATTTTTGGCTTTTTAAATACTTTCAGATTGTCATGATACATGCTTAAAGGCTCTTCATATCTGTCTTGGCAAGTTTTTTTATGATTCTCATGTGTCACCTTACCAACTAAAGTGGCTAAGTCTGACCGGAGCACATATATATGAAGATCCGCATATAGGGGAACTACAAGTCCTGCGTCCAGTACTGAACCTAACTGTATCATAACTGGGAATTTTTTTTTTTAATGTAAGGTGTTCGTGATGTAAACAGCTGATTGTGCATATAATCAGCATATTATCAGTTGGACGGGATCAACTACTAGGGCGTGAGTACGTGTTTAGGGCACAAAGGCCTTTTTTTTAGGGGGGCATCAAATCTGGTGGGGAAAATATTGGAAAATTTGGGGGGGAAAAAGCCAGGCTTTTATGGCAACCAAATTTTTTGGAGAAAGGAATATGATGGAAGATATGAAAACAAGAAGAAGCTAGTCCTGGGTAGGGTTGCTAAGATTCAGGGACACCAATTCAGGTTTCTCTGTCTATACAGGCACTTGACTGTCACAGGTTCAGTTCAGCGGAACGTTTCTTGTGGTTGTTGTTTAGCGGCTGTTCCGGGAGTGAGTGAGGGAAATCCAGAATGACAGAGACATGTGCTGACATGTTTTGAGTTTTGACAAATAATGGCTGGATATTATAACAACCTTTCTGAATGAAATATGCAAATATTTGTTGGTATGATTATGCCTGTAAGGCTCAACTACAACACGAGCTGAAATGGCAATTTGAAATCGGGGAACATGCGGACAGGCGCAACACAATTTTACAATGTGCAGACTGGATAACCCATTTTTTAACAATAAGCTACTCTGTGTTGAGGCCTCAGTTTTGAATGGTCTGTATCTCTGTCATTATTAGAGCCATCAGTTGGACCCAATTAAAATTACCAAGTTGTTAACGAAAGTCATTGTTTTGCCTATCTTTACACCTCAACCGCATAAAAAGACATTTTCTCCCATTTAGTTATATATGATAATTCTGATGATTTTCTATTAAGACAAATAATTTTATATTTAAAACAAAAACAACAACAATAGATCCCACCCTGATGAGTGGCTTTTTGTAGTTTTCCTTATTTTTCTACCAGATTGGTGTCCCTCGAGCTTTGGTGGTCTGCTTGTTAATCCTGGCCCTGTGAACAAAATACTTTTCGAGTCCAAAATACAGTTAATTTTAAGCTGGTTTGCCTGTACAACATCCATGACTCATACATATAGAGTAATGCAAAAACTTAATTCTGGTCTATGCAATGCTAACAACATGCTGCATATAGTTTCATGTACTTTACAGAAGTATTTACATTCACAAAGCATTCAGCTCACGAAGTTCATTTATCTCTTGTTTAAAAAATGAAAGGGAAATCTGCTGACGGGAGACAGTAAAGGATAGCCAAGGATTGCATATCTCCTGTTCCAGACTGTTGTGTGTGTGGTATCACACAAATCATACTCTGTCTGGTGACTAGACTTAAATCAATCGGTAGACAATAGCTAAGTCTACATCTCCGTTTGCAGAGATGCTGTATTGCTATGTGTGAATACATATTTGCTGTATCCTATTAAAGACAGCCAATGTATTGAATGATCAATCATCATAGTGATACCAACTTGAATTGGGTTAATATACAGTTACTCTCGAAAATAAGTATACCATCCACAAGATCTGAAGCTTGCAATATTGTTGTAATTAGCATGTTACACAATACTGCAGATGGGTGGTCTAGGATATTGGCGGTCCCTGATACTCGTGGTCTATGCTGAGGCAAGATAAAGTTCCAACCCATGGGGTAAATGTGTAACATGTGTGGACTCCCCCCCCCTCCTTTCACCTCATCAATCAACCCTTGTGAGCGGCAAGAACTTGCCTAAGAGAGCTGCACGTTTCCATATCCATCCATCCATGTAATCATCAAAGTCAGAGATTATAAGAAAATCAACCAGAACAGGAACATACCCTCTTTTGAGAATAAGTGGAACTGTGTGGCTAACTAACCTATACATGGCCAAATGTGCCGCATGCGTTTTCCATGAGAAGGATAAACGCATGGAAAACGCATGGTTTTTGCCAAATAAAAATGAAATGAAAACCATGCGTTTATTCAAACGCATGGAAAACGCACGTAGCACATTTGGCCCTGTATTCATGCTACAAACACAGTAATTGACTATTAAAAAGAGTCTCCTTTACATGTAACTCGTTGAGGAGTATTAACCCTTAAGAGCTCACTTCAGTACTACCACTATGGTAGAATGGGAAACTCTATGACCTGCTTGAAGCAACCTAATTTCTGAGGAATGCTTTTCAAATACACTCGGAATGCAGTCTTGGAGCAAAGGTGTTGTGTTTTGTAATCAAAAATTTACTGGTTACTTATTTCAATTTGAAGCAAAGATTTAATATACAAAGATTTCACACTTCTTCCTTTGCATAAGCCATCTGCAAAGGATTGTGGGATTGCCAGGGTTAGTCAATGGCGGTCATAATCACTAAAAGCACGGCATGCATGCCAGTCACGATAGAGATATTTAATTAATCATTATATAAATTAAAAGATATTTGATATTAAATAGATTTGCAGTGTTGCACAAAGGGTCAAGAAATCTTTTTAAAATAACACGTTGAAATATAGTTGTTATTACGTTTCCAAGTTTCCACATTCTGATGTAAAATGTTTATAATAATTTACATATTAAGCAAATTTGAATGGCAAGGACTTCTTTCATAGCTCATTTATGACACCACCCCTCCTGTGACCTTGGCCATGAAGATATGCAAATAAATATAAAGACTGAAAAATGTACTTATTCCAACGCACCAAGAAACACATGCTTATCTTATTCCTTGAGGAACTAAAAAAAACGACCATTCCCGTAGCGTCTCATTGTACAACAGAATTAGTTCTGTAATGGGGAAATATCAGCATATGATAGACCAGTTGCTCTCTTTTATACCTTGTGTTGAGAAGATTTTTGTTTACTGCTATTCGATACAAACGTGTGTTTATATAACTCCAGTTACATTGACTATATCAAGTGCACTGGCAAAATAGTCTATACTAAGGTACTGTAGACTAAAACTTAAATATCTTACTAATTTGATGGGTGTGCAGAAAACTTTTCCCCCCAATGTATGTTAACTACTATATATATATATTAACATCTCATATTGTGTTATGCTGAATCTCAGGTCACACATTATCAGATGAAACTATTCCTTTTTTTATGTCTGTATACTAGAGTATTCTAGTGAAAGTGGACGCCGTCTATACTTTATACAGTATTATCAAGTATATTTGCCTAAGAATGTCCTGGGCCTACTCATGGCAAGGGCGGTAACACTGTAGGTGAAGACCTCTAACCCCAGTGGCCAACACAGGGCTCCGCACATAGTTATGCCTGTCTTTCTCATACCTAGCACTGACATTAATGACTTTACAGACCATCATTAAATATAATCTACCAACCTAGCTATCTACCTACTTCAATTTCCAGATGCAATTGTGTGGGCGGACTTTCCTCATTAGCCTACTTGTAGCTACTCTGTAAACATCTTATGATGGAACAATTACTATTTTAGTCCCTTCGTGTCTTGTTCAGGAAGCTGGCTGTTGCTGAGGCCATCCCGTTTACCATGGTAACAACCCTGCGTGACCTTCGAGACATCTGTGTCAATTGGGGGTATTTGGGCATATGGTTTCAAGACTGCTTTACACTGGCATAATTCATTAACATTAAGTCACAAGTTAGGTATTTTGCCTCCAGCGTAATCATGTATTTGCCAGTTGCGGGTTCCCAGATTTCAGTTTTAGTTCTGAAAGTAGCTTGGAAACACTGCTGAAATGCTTGCTGATGAACCATAAAGAAACTCTTGGTGTAAGCATTATCTAACTACTGTAAGTGCTGAGGTGCTTTAGCTTCTCTTTGATCCTAGGTGCATTTTGTGGTCTGTGCATTCTTCTAATTGGTTGCTTTCTTGAGTGGAGTTAGCCACAAGTTCCCCATCAGCGGATTAGGTCATCAAGGGCTAGAGTGGAGTGAGTGTGTGATGTTATGTTTAAGAACATGGTAATCAGTAATGTCTCTAATGACAGGCTTAACTAGAATGTGCATTGCACTGAGCCCTGTGTTGACCACTAGGGGTTGAGGACTTTACCCACAGCTAGTGTTACCACCCTTGTCATGAGGAGGCCCAGGACTTTCAAAAGTTTGTTTCAATTGGATGTAAAATCGGTGGTTCTTACCTTGCAGTGTTTACTCAGCAAGTGTTAGACTCAACACATTATATGTTCAGTGCCCAAAAAAAGTTTAGCTGCTCTACCTCCTGTCACTATCAGTATGATTATTTTAGAATTGAAAGGTTCCATGCCTAGCTTGCTCTGACAGGAAAACCTGACAGTCCAAACTGTTATGTCCCAACACGTTTTTGGCACTGTACTCCCCATCCTTTCCCGTTAATCACTCAACTCATGGCAAGAGCCTACAAAATTCTGATGATTTCCTCCTTGAAGGTTTAAGCTTATAATTTCTTCCCCTGGGCACTCATGAGAGGCTACTTATATAATTACAGCAAACGGAGGCCTGTCAGTCCTTCTCAGAATGTTTCAAGCCAAGCATTCTTGCTGTCATGAATTAATACCTTGTGAAACTTTATAATATTCGTTTCACAATCCACATAAAGGAAATGCAGTTGAATTCAATCCATCATGAACTGATGCAATCTCAAATTGCAGTTGATTGATTGTCCATGTTTATTTCAGTAGCTGTCTGCGAGACTAAAATTTAGAAGTTTGATTCTAGCAGCTGCCTAATTGGGTGGTTCTATAAAGCCATAAAATTACCTACGAGTCATTCAGGCTTGTTGATTAAGTTTGCTCAGCAAGTTATGTCCTTGAAGCTTAAAAGGATGGTCACTGAATTTCCAGACTCCTGAAAATTTATGGAATTCGTCTCAGACAACTCCAGGCCACGTAGGAGAGGATGGTATTGCCACAAAATTGCTTTCGACAATAGTGACGTTAATGTCACTGTCTCTCACAGCCATGCTTCTTTCTTGTCCAAGGCCAAGTTTATATTTGCAAAATAATTGTGACTGGAATATGGTAGAAGTATATTACAGGCAACAGAATTCTAATGAAGATCAGGATTATGAAAGTGCAACCAACAGAAGCAAGAGGCAACTTCTTGCTGCTCATAGGGTTGATAAATGAAATGAAAATGATGTAAATAATTTTTCCATACATGTGCGAGATCTTCTCACTTACTAGCATGGACACAACATAGAAAGCACCTCCATCTGAGATTCAGCTTCTGAATATTGCTAATGCTAGGATCCAGACTTACTAGTATCAGAAGAGTTGCCTTGGCTACTGGATCTTTGTATTTGATATTCTGTCCGAACTCTTTTTTAGTTGCTCAACCAAACTTGGTCAAATTGTACAATGTGGTGACACAAACACTTTGACCCAAAAATGGGTGACCTTGACCCATTTCTCAAAGTTACATTTAACTAATCACCTCTGGAATATTTCAAATTTCAGTAACTCGATAAAAAAAAAGAGCTACTGACTTGTGCTTCACATATGTTTGTAGGTACTGAAGGGTCTTCATTCCCACCCATCAAATTGACACCCCAAAGGGGGTAAATGGGTGAACTATGTCAGGGTAAAAGATCTATTACTTCTCTAAATGTGAAGAACTTAGTTAAGCATAAATTTAGATCGTGTTATGACCAATCTAGTGTAGCCGAACTTTTGGTGGCAATTAGACGAAGGGTTCCTGATAAATGGGGCGTAAAAATTGATTATTTACCCTTGAAAAAATATCTCTTTATAACTTTGGATTAGTTCATTGGAATAGTACCCTATTTGAGTCACGTATGGTCTTTGAGCATATAAACAAAGTATGAGTGAATGACCTTGGGTCAAAGGGCAAGCGCATTATGGAGTATTCACAGGCGTTTTAAGATATTGTATAGCATTTGACCTTGGGGTAGCGTTAGGTCAAAGTTCAAGGTCAAATGTTAAACGTGTTACTATCGATAGGTTTTTGGGCTGATTTTACTCAAAACATGATGCTGAGTGATGTTGAGTGATTTTGACTGATGTTGTGGCATCCACAGTCTCCCAGACTTAGTAAAAAACGTTGGATGACCTTGGGTCAAAGTTCAAGGTCACAGAATGACCTAGGCTGTTACATCAAGGGCACATAAACTAGATTATATCATGAAGATATTCGTGTAACAGCAGAAGAGTAACATGACAGAATAACTCAATGCAATAACACCTTACATAACAAAGTACCAGAAGACCCATAACTGTTTCAGTAACAGTTACAGTTGACTCGTTTCTGTTGTTTCTCTGTAACCATGACAAATGGTCATAATGATGACAAGGGCAACAATTCATAATTATTATTGCTGAGATGAGTTATACTACTGAAGTTAGCATTTGATTGATTACGAGTTTTTTCTCTCCATTTTGTGCTGCTTCATTCTTGGTATTACTCTTGTGGACTGGGTGTGCCATGATGTTTTAACAAAGTCAAGCTCTCACTTAACTGGACACAATTGTATCAGATTAGCTTATCAATCTTGATTAGCCAATCAAACATACCAATACAAATATGCAAATATACCTGCTTGATGTACTAAAGGGTTCTCCACTAATTACATCAGGTTGTTTTTCTTACGTATAACCTGAATATGATTGAAGAAAGCTCTGTGTAAATATGATTATGGTTTGTGATGTATGCATCCTATGATGATATATAATGTAATAATAGACAGTAATTCACATGAGGTAAGCTAGTTGCATGAGGTTTTCTGCTTAAAGATGCAAACTAGCCTTAATGTGCGTATATTTTCTGGGGCACATTATTATGAGCAGCTTTACCTAGGCAATGGTAAAACTCGTACATTGTGGTATGAATACTCAATAACTGCTTAATATCATGTTAGCTATATCCTTTTTAGAGGAAAGCTTCCATAAAATCTGGATGTTTAAGATAAGATAAGATAAGATAAAACTTTATATGCAGTCGGTGGTGACAATAAAACAGAGAACATAAGCTATGTACCGTAGCTTTTAACCGACAAATAAAATAACAAAAACAACAAGATGACACATTTTTACAAATTATATGAGAAATGACATGTAATGTTCTTAGTAAAGTTATACCGTAAAGGAGGGTATTATCGACAGGGCATGTATTATCGACACTCACATTATAATGTTAACAATAATTGTTAACAAACTGAGGGTTTAGTGCAGTATAGCGGACCCAAATCTATGCCCATATTTGGCGTCCATTAAAAATTCAATTTTTATAAAATATTTTACAAGTTTGAAGTTCTAGCACAATTAAAATAACATTTGGTGTAGAATAGCGGGGGATTGGGAGCGGTATCCCCCTAGAAAAGCAAAAATAAACTCTATCTTTGCCGTGAATATGAAAACCGCCGTCATAACTACATTAGTTTGTGACGTCATAAATTGATTTCAAGCACTTTTACGTCATAGGTCTGGCAAAGAGGCTCGTTAAATATAGTCATAAATCTGGGTCCGTTATACTGCACTTTTTCCCAAACTAATTTAAATGTCGATAATACCCGCCCTGTCGATAGTACCATCCTTTACTGTAGGTTATTTCGTATACAAAAAATACAAGATCCACATTGACAGTTATTCTCCACGATACGGTATGCAGTAAAACCAAGGTCATGATGTTCTATCTAAATGTAGTCGAGTGTAGCTGTCTTGCGGAAGCTACACTTGTAGTACAAGGCCAGATTAAGCTTAACCAAACATTGGATCTCGCACTAAATCTGGGACCTAAGGTTGGTACTTCAAATCAATAGCCTACTTGGAATTGAAAAACAAAAAAACAAAAAAAAAAAAACTTTAAATCCAAGTTTCTCGATAGCCATTAAACCAAACTGCATTTTAATTTGCTTCAAAGACTTGCAATTTAACACTCAGCATTTAATTGAATGTATCTCCCATACGGTGTGCCATTGTGAAGCTAATGAGATATTGCCATTTTCATGAAACGACGAAATCTGCTTTAATTAGCATTATTAGGCATGTATCACAAATTGATGGCTTTGGGATCTCTGGGAAAAACCAAACACAAACTTTAAATCCAAGTTTCTCGATAGCCATTAAACCAAACTGCATTTTAATTTGCTTCAATTTAACACTCAGCATTTAATTGAATGTATCTCCCATACGGTGTGCCATTGTGAAGCTAATGAGATATTGCCATTTTCATGAAACGACGAAATCTGCTTTAATTAGCATTATTAGGCATGTATCACAAATTGATGGCTTTGGGATCTCTGGGATCCTAGGGATTAAGGACACCAAGGCAATTAGGAAAACGCATCATTGATCAGTGTTGATCTGACTGGTATTGTTATGCAACACACTTCAGTGCTAACAATTAATAATTTCCTTCTTCTCTTTAAGTGGAAACCAAACACTGAAATAGTAAGACAGCCATGCACAATAATTAATAAGGAGTGCAACATGTATCTTCTATATTAATTAGATATCATGGACTAGTTGTTAAGATACATGTATGCTTCCCAGCTGACCAGATGGTTGTGGGTTTGAATCTTTAATGGCTTGGGATATTGAACAGAGACAAGAAGACGAGAGGGTCCACACTTTGTTCAATATCAACCCATATATGTATGGGATATTTTATTTGCCGAAGTACTAAGTAATATTTAATATTACAACCTGTCAGACCCAGATAACAAGATCCGATTGATGTTTTTCTGACGGCAGACAAAATTGAAATGACGTCCCAATTTGGAATGCTATCTATATGTATACCTCCGTCATAATCAAACACTTCAACCACTAGCCATTAGTTCGATGATGCCCGGTGTCGGTATTTCACATCAATATTGATTCAGCATCAGAACTATCGCCATGACCATATGCTTTCGAACATTTGCCATATAGCTGGTGCTTATGGTGTTTTATATTTTCACATTTCATTGGTTTTATTACACTTGGCCATGTATCAGCTAATGTATATGACCAAAGGGAATTGCTATGGCCTGCGTGTCTATCTGCAAGTTAAATTGGCGGTCTTTGCACTCAGTCTCTATGCTAAGGCAAGTAAACGATCCCACCCATGGGGTAAATGTGTAACATGAGTGGACTCCTCCTCTCTTTCACATCATCAATCAACCCTCGATAGTGGCAAAAATTTGCCTAAGAGGGCTGCAGTTTTCATATCTATCTATCTATCTATCTATCTATCTCATTCCTTTCTGTCCATATGTCTGTCAACCATCCTTTATGATACATTAATTCCAGATCTATTGATGCCTGGCTCATGAAACCATAGGGAATATGCCTTAGGGGAAGTCCTTGGATGAATTCCGAGGTCGGTCACCTTGACCTCTTTTTGAGATCACAGGGGTCAAACTTGTGGCTTTCCTCCCACTGGCCTATCATGCTTCCCTCCAAACAACCACCCTTACCTTTACAAGTTTGTTCAAATTTGACTATTTTTGCAAATTTATTTACAGGACAGTTAATATGGTCCCTACGGAAAACAAAAAGTGTGACGAAGTCTAAAATCAGACCTCAGTCAAAATGTCCAAAAACTTTTGACCATGGTTGTTTGTGTATACGCCTGTTGGCCTGATTTTAATGCTGTTGGGTAAGGACTTTTTTTCACATTATTCTACAAGACTTTGTACTGAACTGCGCTGAACTGTTTCGTATATCATTATCCCAGCGACAGCTGTTGGTTGATTTCACGAGTGCACAGCATGCGTTAGACCTTTTTGCAAGGATCCTGACATTTTATTCATGTTTTTTATTGAATAAGCTACACCATGTGGCCAAGGATATTCTGACATCATATCATCCATAATGCCAAAATGTTGCCTTGTATTTGCTTTGCATTAGCTTTGCTCAGAGTGTCACTTAGTTCCGGGGACCACCGCACAGTGTCACTTCCTTGCAGGTTTTTTACATAATGTCCTTCGCTCCATGTCATGCACAAAATGGAATTATAATGGGAAAGGTGGTAGCACTCTTGTTAATCAGTCCAGATTTGACTATAGTCAACTCTCTAAGTCCGTAAAACATGTTTAATTTTACAGGAATGTACTTTAAATCAATTGCAATCATCCTGTGAGGAGCATTGAGTTGATAACATCAGTAGAACTTATGTATTATGTATGTTGGACCGATACCCACATGGCAGACCACATCAGGTTGACGTTGGTCAATGTTGGCTTTACGTTGACCTTACAATGACATTGACCCATTCTGACATTCTATCTGGGTGGTGTTGATGCGACCAATATTGAACCAAACTGAGATGATGTTACATGTTATCCCAGCAGCTGGGTGGCCCTAATGGTTCAGGCTTCCGCCAATTCCATATTCATGATATTGGTCAACTCTGCTGAAGGTCCCAGATTCGGTCCCTAGTCCAGGCACTCTTCATGAGCTTCATCCCAGCTGGATGTCGATCACATGAGTTGTTAAATTGGAGGTGTCTTGTATTCGGTGTCTATGACGCTGAGGCAAGTAAATGACCACACCCATGGGGTAAATGTGTAACATGGAGTGGACATGGAGTGGACATGGAGTGGACTCCCATGCCTTATCAGCTCATCATTATGCCTGCCACTGGTAGCTGGTCATATAAGCTGACTAAGCTTCAGACCCAGTAGCATTAAGACATAGAGATTGAGACACAGAAAATATGCCACTTCGGCCTGACATCAGCAAGTGATAGTAGACCATGCCAGATACGGACTCCAACCTGGTTTTTAGCTGCACACTACACATTATTAACTGTCAGATTTTAAACTACATGGCCAAATGTTCCACGTGCATTTTCCATGAGAAGGATAAACGCATGGAAAACGCATGGTTTTTAGCTAATTATAATGAGGCAAAGACCATGCGTTTTCAATGCGTTTATCCAAATGGAAAAAGCACGTGGCACAATTGGCCATGTACAATGGGACTTTTAACCACGCATGCACACACTTGTGATGCCCGGGCCTACCGAGGGCTAACCTCACCAGAAGAAGATGAAGAGAATGTTGGAACAATGTTGACCCGAGCGCGCATGCTATCTGTGATATGGGGTGCACTTATCCAAAATTGAGTGGCCATAATGGAGAAGTGGCCTTAATAGTGAGATTGGATGGGTTTCATTGTGAAGTGAACCCACCACTTGGCTTAAAAGTGAAGGTATGAACGTTGATCCTGAAATGAACACTATTTCACTAATTACAGCTAATATTATGTGGTTGGTAGCTCTGAAAATTGCAGCTGATGGATAGCTTCCTTGTTTAATTAATGGAACATTGGTTTTTGCAATATTAATAAGGTTTTACTCTTACTTATTTGGGTTTGCATGTACATGATAGATGACACGAAATTCCCAACAGTATGGGCAACCTCCTTCATCATGAATGTTCTTTCCATTAAAGACTGCCTGCATGTATATATTCAGAGATGGTGGTAGCAACTTTAAGTAGATGTCTGCTTATTTGGGCAGCTGTGAGAAAATTGCCTGATGCTAATTAATGCCAGATTATTTGAAGAAAAAAAAACAAGGTGATTAATGAAAGGAGAGTGTGACATAGCATAACATGAGTTGCATAAATCTACATCGGCACTGTTTTTCTATATAAAAAAACTTCAAGTTGCACTTTACGTCATGTGGTTATGGATTCTTGTACATCACAAGCATGTGGAATGTTGAAGAAAGCAGCTTCATGGTTTTTACGTACTAGGGGTTTTTTTATTCGGCAATACCATTCTATTCATATTCTAAGCCGAATGTCATCAGGTTGTGTTTCAATATGTTGCTTAGCTTCCGAAAATCCTCTAAATGAATGAAACCATGTGCTGTCCATTGCTGTTATACACAAGATTGAAAACATTTTTTTTTATTATAATCTTACACTTATCTATTTCATTTTATTGTTATCATCAGGGCTAACTGTAAAATAGTATTTATCTGAATTATTACCCTGAATGAGTATATTTTATCTATCAATCAGTCAGCCAGTCTGTTAAGCGACAACACCATCTCTCGTCTTGAACTTTCGCATGTCTGCCAAAATGGTTATCGTTTAAAGGTACAAGGCCAATTGTGCCATGTGCGTTTTCCATGTGTTTGGATAAACGCATGGAAAATGCATAGTTTTTGTCTCATTATAATTAGGTAAAAACCATGCGTTTTCCATGCGTTTATCCTTCTCATGGAAAACGCACATGGCACATTTGGCCATGTAGTTTATATCATCAACGGAAAAATTTTGTTACTTATGAAAAGAAAAGAAATCGTTAAACTGTGATATTACGTTTGGCGATAGCGATTCTGGTGTGATCATTTTTTGAAGATGTAGTGCATTAGCTAGTTGAATTTTTAAAGGCACCCTGATCTGGCAGAATTTGTGTCACTTGGGGTTAACTCTGTTTGAGAATAATTTGACAGTTCTAATTCTTCGTACAAGTGAATGTATTTCCTGGCAAAATACAAATAAATCCAGCTGGGGTTGATGTCCTCTCTCTTGGTGTCCATAAATGCAATCAACCCAAAAGGCTTTTATGAGAATGGACGTTCCTGCACATGGATAATGCTAAAATTTATTCAGGGTTTGTCTTCTTCACCTTCTGTCTTTCTTGATGGCTACTGCACACTGCATTTGTATTTTCCTAACCAATAACGTTAAGTAGCTAACCGGACATTTTGCCATTAATTGCGTTATCGGTTTCCATGATAACTGACTTGGTGGACTCGCATATCTTGCAAGACTTCAAGAAATCGCTCACAAGTATAACCAGGCATGGACACCATCATTAATGACAGAAGTTTAAATGAAGCACTTCAAAGAGGACCATGCAGTAAGTCGTCTACTAAACCCCCCCCCCCAAAAAAAAAACCAGTAATCTGTTTGATGAAGCTTCTGTAACGACATTTTAGGGAGGAGCACACGTATGATTAGGTAAATATGCAAGTTCAAAGCAGTGCAATCACTGTTGGATGAAGCACCACACACTGCCTCCAATGAATACACCGTACAGTGGTGCAAAAGAACAACAACAACAAAAACACTCATTGCAGCAGCACGATTGTGGTGTGTGTGTGTGTGTGTGTATTTCTTTACCAGTTGGGCAATTAGGACAGGCACAGACCATGGCAAGGAGACGAAGGAGGAAACAGCCATCCAACTTAGGCTCGAACGGGAATCGAACCCGGGACCTAGTGGTTGGAAGCCCAGAGCGCTACCTCTGAGCTAGGCCCCCACCCTTGCATGATTGTGGTGTAAAAATAATTTGGGGGGATTTAAGTTCTTGTCTATGTATGGGCTATTTTGCCAATGCACTTGATAAGGCCAAATGGAAACTTTGCCAATTAGACCGCTATTGGTTGTCTCGGGATAATATGATGCTGGTGGTTCAGCATTTCCCACCACTACACTTTTTTTTCTTTTTTTGTTCTGGTAGCCGACAGTCTGGTAAGGTGATTCTGATAATGGTGTGCTAGGGGAAAGTATCCTGCTGGGCTATTGTTAGAGTCCTACAATTGTGACAACCAAATACACCAAGGGCATAAACAAAGGCGGTGTTATGGGTCCTATGTATAGACAAGGGCACATGCAAAAGAAAGCCAGTTGGTCTGGCTCACCTGTTCGTTCCTTTGCACTGTTAGTGCGCATTCTCAAAAAATCTTACATCATTGTATATTGTTACAGTCTTTTAAAGTCTTCAATTCAGTAAGAATAAGGAGAAAAAATATAAGCAATAAAAAGATAAAGTTTAGACATTTAAAGTCTTTTAAGGAAAGTAAAATTCTGTGAAGGAGAACCATGTCAAATAATAGAAAGTCTAGACATTGAGAAGAATTGGTTTCTTGTTATATAATAAAAACATTTTAACGATCATTCAAAGCTCTTATTGTATTATATGTACACTTAAGTAAAGTATTTCTATTTATATTCTTGAAACATCTCAAATCTGATTTCGACAATCTGATTTCAACTGCAGCCACCTGTTTTTCCACTGGAGATACCTGCTTTAAACAGTTTTAACATCTCCTTGCTTGCCTAGGTTACCGTTGTGTAGCCATTTTCCACTATTTCACCTGAGGCAGAAAACGATGCCAAATGCAGTGAGCAAAAGGTCACCCTCGTTTTAACGGAAAAGTTGATATTTTTATTTCTTGCAATATTTATTGGAAGCAAGACCTTCTTAGATTAGCAAGAAGCTGATGAAACATCTTTTTTGCGATGCAAAAATTTGTTTTGGTGAATTTATGTGGAAAATTACTTTAGAATATTTGTTTTTTGTTTCCTTATCTGTAAGGGGGCCTTGATAACTGATAGGTGAAACTGTAGGATTTCGCGCTTTTGCTAATATTCTTCTTGTGACAATTGTTTCTGATAGCACATACAAAATGTTAAGATCTACATGGCTAAATGTGCCACATGCATTTTCCATGAGAAGGATAAATGCATGGAAAACGCCTGGTTTTTAGCTAATTATAATGAGACAAAAACCATGCGTTTTCCATGCATTTATCGGAACGCATGGAAATGCATGTGGCACAATAGGCCATTTATAACTGCACAACCTAACCTTTGGTCATTACACCTTTCGTAGGAAGGTCTCCTTGTGTCATGCCTTGTAAATAACGGTATGTGCTGGTATAAAATGAATTTATGCCTAGATAAACTAATATGAATCTTATAACCTGAATCAGATTTGTATCATTTCAATCAAGAGTTTAGCTCAACGAATGTTGAACTGTTGGTCCATAACAAGCAACAAACCATTCCCGTATATATATAAGTACATTATTAAACACACGAAAGGAGTAGGGCTCAAACTGCCGCTGGCCACCAGGGGAAAAGGTGGAGCGTCTGCACACATGAGATATCATTCCAGTATCAATTAAAGTTGTTTTTATGTCAGAAGGACGAAACATTTTTTTTTTAAAGAAGACCAAATATGGAAACCTGGCATTCATGTTCATAAAATTGACCTGTGTAGGATTGGTACTACAATTAGAACCTTTGGATAGAAATATTTCGTGTAAGGGAATAATTATCATACTCCTGTCGAAATATGACAAACATATAATGCAACATTTGACTTCTTGCTGCCAACAATATTCAATGTATATTGGGATATCATTGATATTATTGGCAGTAGCAGTAATCCTATTAAAAGCCCTCTACTCACATATCTGGCCCAGATGCTCATGGAAAGGGCCTTTTCCTTTTCGTCTAGTTCCATCTGTATAAGACCTAAGCCCAACTTGACTGGCACTGCTGTTTCCACGGCAACCACAGGTCGGCCATGTTGAGTCACGTGACTGTACTTTACCAGTAGGTGGCGTATTAAGTACTTCTCGGGGGAAGCGTCAACATAGTCACTGCAAAGACAAAAAGAAAAAGAAAGCAAATATGAAAAAATAAATCAAGGAAAAGTTGGAAAGAATGAGTAAAAAGAAAGAATTAAGACAAGATAACAGTTGCTGTAGCTCTGTTATTTCAGCCTGCGATGCAGCAAGTGGATCTACTATGGCTTAGACATTGGGCTTCACTTGAGGCTAAGCAAAGAAATCTCTTCCTTTCTGTTTGTCTGGGCTGGTACCTAGGGAGAAAAAAAGGACCTGGAGGGGCGACTCTTAGAATTTAAGCTGAATAGGGCCAAGGAGTGAAAATTGACAAAGGCAGACACCACTGGCGAGTATACATACTGTATACCAGCAACTATTCCCTCTTGGATAATCAGGATGAGACATACCTTTATTTCCATTGCACAGTTACAAGAATGAATGTCAAAATATATGGAGAAGATCCCCTAAAGGCACTAACTGCTGGTGGCAACGAGGCCACAAGGGGAAAATATGAAGCACCTAAAGGCATGAGTTATATTCTAAAAATCAGCACTGAGACAGCTCTTTTGAAGGCATCTTAAGCAACTGACCCTCGTAGTGGTTTGGATCACATACGATGTCATTAATTTGAATATTTGCCAAAAAATGGTTTTATTCACCAAGGACTGGTTTTCTTGAACAGCCTTCCTGGAGCTATAAAAGATTCCACTAATATTGATGATTTTAAGTCCAAATGTAAAGCATATTTATTGATGCTTTTACCTGCATGACTTTTGTTATTTAATTGTAATTTTACTATTTATTTATCTTGTTATATCAATATTTTGTATGTTGATTAATAGCAGGGCCACATATGTTTACTGTTTTCAGATATATTTTATAAATAAATAAATGTCAGTAAACTTGTGCTTGTGCCTGAGAAGTAAGTAATGTCTAACCAAATGCATTATACTCAACTGTGATACCTTTTCCATTGTCCTGAGAGGGATATAACCATACTTGCTTAATAACAACAATAAAGCAAATCCCTCATAGCCATAAATGACATTTGTGTTGCTTTAACCAACGAAGATGTAACATCTTAGATGTTACTCCCCCCTACTTGGGATATTACTGTTATGCATAAAATGTGAGTTTTGTAATTTCATTTTTATAATTTATGTATGAATGTAAAATAAAATGAATGTATCTGTATCTGAATCTATTACGCAGAACGAATTGTCTAGACTATGACCAAACAAGTGGCAGGAGACACCAAGCATTTCTTGATATATTATGTATAGAGATACTGAGGGTCAAAAGTTATAGGTATGACTATTTATGAAATATTGCTGTTTATCCATGTTGTGTTAATAGGCTAAATTCTGACCATTCCTGTCTGACTGGGTGGCCTCTCGATAGCGGTCTTAAGACCTTAGAGAGGCCTCCCACACATAGAGAAAAATACATTTTAAATATTTCTTTACTTGTTTATTTGTCTATTTGTCTATGTATGTTTCAAACAATGTCTGTATATGAAATGTGTGTCTCTTTGTGTAAATAAATGTCTTTGTCTGTCTGTCTGTCTGTCTGTCTGACATTTCTCAGTGATCGAGGATCGAACGGTGTCCCTAGGGACGACAGAATACATGGTGTGGCCAGCACCTTTCAGTCTTTATTTGTCAAGATATTTTCCTCAAGCTTCAGGTCACATTCTCTATGAAAAGTGTCCTATCCTAGGTCCTACTTGAGATTTCCGTGTCTAGGTGTCTAGGTGTCCATGCCTAGGTGTCTATTATTAGGTGTTCTTGTCTGGGTGTCCTGCACCATGCCTGCAATGCATCTGGTATCAGTGACTTGCTCATTTCCTCACATTTAGGCTTTTACTACCAAATAGCAGTAAAGCACTTTCTCCTCGTATATAATTCTTTCTTTTTATGCTTGGATGTTTGGCAGAATTTAAGCTTTTCATCAATGATTCTCAAATATTAACTTGTAAATAGTAATCAACATTATGCCACCACTTTCAGAAAGAGTAAGGTTGTCAAACTGACTCCACTAGTTTTCACAAAGGAGCAAACTTACCCTAAACTTACCCCTATTGGAAGTATAATATTCCCTCTGTGGGGGTTAAAGTTACTGTCCAGTAGAGACAGGGCCGGATTTACATCATCTTCAGGCCCCTTTCCCCCCACCGACGCCAATGTCCCAGCTAGAACATTTTGTCTTTTGATGAGCCATGTAATTTTTAACTCTAAAAAATTACCCATACAATGTGGTAATTTTTTTTATGAACATACACTATGGATTACAGTCAGGTTACTTATTTTAAACAAGTGATATTTTTGTTTATGTCGTTTCTTTTTTTACAGCAGAATTGTTCAATGGTGTTATCAAAATCCAGCTAGGCATTCAGAATCTCATGTTCAGTTGATATCAGTGTCAGGTTTTCTTAGGACATCTTTGATTCTTGTCAATTTAAAAGAAAATCAATCTCCGGAACATTGGTGCACTACTGACAACCAAAGGAAGCTCTTTGAAGATGCCAATCTCCCATCCATCTCCTCTTTAAGTCATAGCATGGAGTCAAAAGTATATGCTTATGACTCCATGGTCATAGACACACTTGGGTCTTACAGTTTCTCAAATGGCCAGAAACCTGAACAAGCTCCTCCTAGCTCAAGCTGTAACTAGCTCAAAGGCCTCTGGATATGCAGATTCCACCTTCTTTGCAGTGAAACTAATTCACTGGAACCCATGCTACTTATCTCTGGTAGAAAGCCAAAAATTGCGCTTAACTCTCGAATTAGTAGTTTTTGGTATTCAATTTGGCTGTTGCAGTTACACATGTTTTTAAACCCTAAGACTTGGTTAGGGCCACATGACTAGATCCTGTATACTGCTCAGCAGCTTGTGCAAGAGATTAAGCTGATGACGAGGTCACTGAGGGCAGACTCTTACCCAAGATGCTATTCTTTCTTAACTCCTTATTCTGACTAAAAAATCTTAAAACAAAGACATTCTTAAGCTCGTCTTTCTCTATCTCCAACTTTAGTTTAGCCTCTCCTTCCCATTATAAAATTGACATTAAAATTGTATCTATTTCCAAATTTCAGAATTTAGTTAAAAAATAAAAAAAATATCAGACAAACATTTTGTTGAATATTAGAGCACAGAGACATACATACTTACAAGAGAACTTAAGACATGCTTTACACAAGATCATGTTGGATGAGAAGAGAAGACTAGAATTCCAGCTTTCAAGGCAAGCTCACTTTTAAAAGAAAGCGCTGCACAGAAAAGGGGGCTAATCATCTATGGAAGCTCCTTTTTCTTGTAAGCCTTACCCAAGGAAAAAAAAAGTCTACTGAGCAAGGACAATTTGTCTTCAGTGGTTCATTACAATATACTTAAGTTTACATTGGGGAAGATAAGTTTTCGTAAACCATATGTTATGTATATATTGTATTAAATTTTTATATAATAACTATGCTGAGACAATCAGGAACAGTCTGTCAAAGTTTGCATTGACTTTATCAAGTGTACTGGAAAAACTGTTTATACTTAGGTAGACAAAAACTGCAATTACACCAAAATCTTGCTCATTTAAATTAATTTTTGATGGGTGTACACTGTCCAGAAACTTTTTGTTTGCAACTCTGTATGTGTAAAATTTCTGAGAGGAGAGTGCCTGACCCGGGAATCGAACCTGGGACAAAGGTGGTCTAGTGGTTAGGATTCGGCACTGTTACCACCATGGCCGGGGTTCAATTCCCAGTCTAGGAACCACTGCAGTGCCCGACCCAGGAATCGCACCTAGGACCTCATGCACGGGGAGCGAGAGGGATGACCATTACACCAAAGAGTCACTCTAGGTGTGAGGGTAACACCCTGCTAACACCGTTACATAAGTATCTGTATAATAGAGGCACTGCCAGTAAAAACTTTCCAATGTTAAATTCAAATCCGTGCATCAATTTGGCTTACTCTGTGTGCCCTGAGGTCCTGGGTTTGATTTCTGGCAAACAGCCTTAAAGAAGGAAAGATACTGCTGAGCACCTAAAGAAGTTCTTCAAAATAGTCACTACTACAGTGATATACAATTTCAATATTGGAAGTTATTAACGTAGGGTGTAAGCTGACTACTAGCATCTACCTGTGCACATTGACATATTTCTAGCTGTGTAGCACCCTACCAACAATTGTTTCAGATCAAGTGCTCATCTTATGTCATTGAATATTCAGTTGGTCCAGCTTGTGAGTGAGCCTTTAGCGCCAAAAGGACAGGAAGCGTCATTGTAGCTGGCACACTGTGATCATGACTTATCAAAGACCACTACAGATTCTGTCTGATTTATGATGAGCCATAACCACCTTTGAGTTTCACAAGTAGGACACTGTGTCACAGGGAAAGACTTTGTGATGGGGCAGACAGGAACAAGAGTTATCATAGTCACTTAACCAGCAAAAGTGGTGGTGGTGGATTAGGTTTTTATGTCCTGTATTTTTGCACCTGATGGGCTAGTAAGGTCAGGTAGGGACCATGGCAATGAGACGAAGGATGAAATGGCCATCCAACATAGGCTCGACTGGGAATTTAACCCGGGACCCAGTGGTTAGAAGCCCAGCGTGCTACCACTGAGCTAGGCCCCCACCCCACAACCAGAAAAAGTAAGCACTTCACTTGAAGAATCCATTTCCAACATATCTGGATAGAGTTTTCAACCGCTGACCATTGGATTTTGAATTTGAATCCTCGTATTATCATCATCTGTTGGATGCACAAAACCTACTGCAACTTCTGTACAATTTAGTACACAGGGTGACTTTAGCTGAATTTCTTGAATGAGTTTCTTTATTATTTTTAAGCATAAGGCATGGATATAAAATTCTAAAAAGCTTATCTGGCAATGCCCACAAATGTGTTCTCCCAAAACATTGCTTTTATTCTCTTATATGAGAGCAATTAGCACTAGTGATTATGCTTTTGTTAAGCAACAAATGATCAAACCAGCACTCCAAAGCATACAATTCTTTCACACACAAAAAAGAGCTATTATTATGGTTAAATTGTTTAATAAAATATTGTTATAATGTTATTAAAACTGGCAACTTTTTTACTTGACTTTTATTACTTTATGTAGTGTGTTTCAAAGCTTATAAAATAACGAGAAGCTTAAAAATGGCTGAAGTCACCCACCCATATAAAAACAGGGACATTTTGTGGGTCCTTCCTGACACTGCTGACGTCAGAATGCTTTACTTTTTGTCACTTACCTGATGTCATTATGCTTATAAATATCACCCATACTGACAGTCAGGGGGGCACCATTACTGAGCAACCATTTCAGAAATGTCAGTAGGGTCCAATATAGGCTTGACTGCTGATGTCAGGATACCGATGAAATCTCATCTGTACTGACAGTCAGGAGAAACTATTTTAGTATTTACTAACAAGCCATGGATATATTAATTTACAATGTCAGTATTGTGTAATTTAGCCATCTTACTGATGTCTGGATGCACTTTAATTGGCATCCAAACTGACAGGAGATATTTGACAAATGTTAGTGGTGGGCAATTTAAGCCTTATTCATGACGTCAGGATGCCCATAAAAGTCATCAATACTATCATCAGACACCTTGATATATTGAGTCACCAACAGATGACAACAAGGAAAAGTGTGAATATATTTATTAATCAGTTTTCCCAGTTTTCTGACATGCAATAGAATAAATGTAAAGATAGGGGAGACCGGGGTTAGTTGATCCCCAGGGTTAGTTGATCCCTGGGCAATATCCCCCACTTGGCTGTGTTCCTCTTAGAAAAACAACCCATGTGGTATTTATTGTGCTCCACCATCCCTGATTATAATAAACTGTGATCCACTATCCTTAATTTACATATTGAACGGACTACTTCAGGATGATCAGTTTCACTTTCATTTCAACTCTGGGATCAGCTTCGCCACTCGTGAGTTCCTCCGCCAGACATCTCACTCATGGGTTTCATTGAGCTGTTCCACCACTGTGGTTGGGTTTTATTATATTATTAACCAAAAGTGAGAATATCAGTACTCCAGCATCCTGTTGCCTGAAATAGTCCCCCAATATTGACATAATAAGTTCCCAAAAAATAGCTATTTTTTCTGTTATCATGAATAGCATCTCAAAAATGGCAAAAGTAACCCCACTTTGCTAATCAAGATTATGATTCCAACATGCCAATAGAACTTAGTAAACCCACCTACACGATGGAATGCAATATTCCAAAACCACAGTTTTGACCCATGGGATGCCTTGCATATGGCTCCCTTCCATAGATGAGGGTTCGGGCGTTGCTTATGAAAGGATTCTCTCCATTAACTACATGGTTCCTGTCATGTTTAAGCATCCCTAAAATATCCAATGATTTTACGTTCTCCTATTTATGATCCATTTACTTTCTTTATGGCAATTAATTTAAAATCTGCTTCTTATAACACTGTTTAGCTGGCCATAAAAGGCAATTATTCACTGCTCGTTTTTGGACAGGAAAGACAATTTATGAAATGCTATTGCCTATAAACCTGTTAAAATCCATATTATTGTCTCTAAAACAGTTTAAAGCGACCAAGCAGAAGATTGGTTTGATTAAAATATCTCAACTATCGAGAGAGTCCTATCCTGTAGAGTGTGTTATGTAGACCAACACATGTGGCAAATTCGGCAATTCAACCTACATCATTTAATTTAATATTTTCATAAATATACAAAATAATTATCATGATGTAAATGTAGTTTATAGTCCATGTTATCACTGTCCAGGCAGTCTCAACAAACTATACAATTGCACTCTTGGCAAGCCTGTTCAAGTTTGAGCCTTTCTCAACTCCTTGGGGAGTATACAGCCTGTTACACAGAATAACCTGCAGGCGCTAAGCACTAACAATAGCCATTACTGTCTGTAGCCAAGTACCCATTTACACCTGGGTGGAATGAAGCAAAGAGTTATAGAGGACCTGCTCATTTCCTCCATGCCATGGCAGGAACTTGAACCTACAACCTTTCGGTTTGAAGACCAGCACCTTAACCACTAGGCCATGGCACCTCTGATGAATGTAAACTACATAATAAGTCATTAGAACCATATGATTCAAAGATGGCTCTATCACATAAACAAAACCTAATGACCCTTTATTTTTATTGTTGATTTAGTCAGATCAAAGTCCTTTATTTGGTGACATTTCACCTTAAGAGTGCATTCGTTGGATAAAGGTTTATTATATTACCCCAATACATTAAACTGCAAGCCAAGAGACCGAATAATGGACATTCTTTGCAAGTTTACCTAGTTAAACAAAATGATTGGTTAAACTAGATAGTACAGACTTAAGAAATCTTCTCCTAAAAATACAAGAGAAATGAATTTTTTAGCTTAGGCAATTTTTCTGAATTGCCTGCTTGTCAGAACAAGAATGGTGTACTCAGCACATGAACATCTAATTATTTTGTAATTTCATTGTTAGATCTTTAATACCATAAACAAGCCTATAGACTATAAGATAGATTGATAAATTAACTGTAGATGAGTAAATGAGCAAAACTTGCACATAATTAGGTTGCTGGGTTATGAGGTGACAACGCACAGTGATTATAACAAAGGAAGCTGAATAGCATTTTAAAGTTCTCAGGAACCTTTAAGTATTTAAAGTATACATTACAATGCTAGGCTGTATCCCATGTAAAAACGATGCTAATTATGGCAAATGAATTTCATTAACAACTTGATCTGTGTTTCAGCCAAGAAAAACTTCTTGAGAGTATTTTTGTCTTGAGAGTATTTTTTATCTTGAGAGTACTTTGCTGTTGAATTACCAATTACCATTGATTCATTCACAAAACGTGCAGTAAAATGACACATTGAAGTCAATTACTGATTAAATTCTTATAATTAATTTCTGAAGCGTTTCAAATTACACAATTACTAAATGTAACTCCAAGGATACTGAGCATTTGAAGGATGAAGTTAAGTCGTGCTTTTATAATCTTCTCGTCATGGTTTTACTTCTGATTCACAATTACTTGAACATGATAAAAGTTGCTTTTATGGGAAAATTCTCTTCTGCCTAAAGGAAAGTATCTTTGTAATTCCAGTAATTGTTGGGACTGAAAACACACAGACAATCAATGATGGTTTATTGCATAAAGGTGGAAACATGGAAATTTTTATATTCAGTGACATGTACCAAGCATATTAGTTAATTTGTAGAAGCACATACATTTTCACCCAGTCCTCTAGTAGGCTTTTGTGGCATTACTCTAACTTGAGCAAATTTGAGTACCTAGCTTATTAGTGGTCACAGAGTGAGTTGGGAAAGCACTAAATAAAGTGCTCATGTGAAGTATATCATTGCTTAGTTTAAAACTTGGTTTTGTGAAACAACTGTCTAAAAGCTATTCAATTTGCTAAACCAGGCGAGAGTTTTGACCAACACAGGGATTACTGTGTTTCATAAACAGTCAAGGTTGGCTAGTGGTATTCAATTGTCTTTCACTGCTTGAACCTACTAACAATAACAATCAATGTGACGTGACCGAAGCACTTTGAAAGACTGAAATTTTTGTATTGTTTGCCAGTGTAACCACTTTCTTCTAGGCCCTACAATGCACTCTCAGAAAAGAAAATGAGTACAGTTAAACGGGAAGTTATCTCTCTACTGGACCGTAACTTTACCCCCCCCCCCCTCTCTAATTTATTCGGTCAGCAACATGTTGCACGTGCGTAGTGATACCGTAAATGTAGGACCCCTGAGTTTCCAGGGACCCTGAAGATTCAAGAGTCCCGGACAGAGACAGACGTCTATGCTAATGCAAGTGAGCATGACACCCCTGCTACCAAACTAAGCCCTGTGTGGAAAGAAGACAATCAGAGCTGTTAAGATATACTTTCCGTATATTCTTATTAAATTTCATGTGAACTATGTATATCATTTAAGCCAATAAATGAACTCGAAATCAGTAACTGTTCCATTTATCAATAAATGTTCCATTTGAGTTACTACTGGAAGACACTTACAAAGATGGTATTTTGCGAATTGCTGGAGTAGCAACACTCGATCTTGGAGGTTGATCTTTTGTTTAAAACATTAAGCATAAAATGGGCTCAGGCTAGAGCTGGGGTTTGGAAATTTCTACCATTACCTTATCATATTTCCTCAAAGCAGACGTTCTCTTTTGTGGAAAGAGAAATTTCTTGTTAAAACTTCGTTACATTTTTTGCACAAAGACTGTCAGTTAAGAACAAACTGCAAACTATTCTTGAGATTCAGTTTAAACACCAAATTCAAGCCTTGTATTTGGACTAAATCCTTCAACAGCACATACTGGTGATGACAATCTTTATTGTAGATTGTTGTCAAGTCCCCAGCATTCTTCAAAGAATGTGGGTACATAATCAATATTTGTGTAGGAGACATCACACATGTCCCACCCTCCCCCAGGGGGAAAGCACCAGCACTTAATCAACATGGCTGGTCAACAAGTGATTAATTTGACAAACATTAACCAGATTTTTCCTCATGCAGAACCAATTGTTGCGCCTGAATGTCCACCAATGATAAAAGATTGATTGTATCACGATATGACCATTAGGTTTACATTCGATTTTGATTGTGACGTCATGGTTATTTGTACCCCGCAACCGCTAGGTGGGCAAAAAGCTTAAGTGCTGGCTCTCCCTAAACGTCTCTAGTTATATCACCCCATTGTTGGCCCACTGCAAGCATTAATTGCTTAATGGCGTTTTTTTAAATAAGAATTTAGTGGATGTCTACTGACCAAAGGTAATGTATTTTGACTTTCTTATTCTATTTTATTTATTTACTGCTTATTGTTGTTCCTTGTAATCTGCTGCTTTTGTTTGTTTTATTTTATTTGGTCAAATATATTCTCTCTCGCTCTCTGTCTCTTCTCTCTCTCTCTCTCAATGTTGGCATGAATTGGCATGAATTGGCATGCTGAGAATGTTAATCATAACCATTGGTCTTGTCACCAACAGTTCCTAGATCTTGTTAACCAATACTAATGGAATCGACTCAACGGCGCCAAGTCTAATTACTGGACAACAGCTACTGAGTACGTATTGATCACTTTTCACAATGCAGTGTCCCTTTGGAAGGATGGTCATCGACCAGTTGGGCTCAAGAGAAGCTAATTCTGTCCAAGCCTCTGCCATTATACAGTACTCAACAAGAGAGAGCACATCCTTATTAGTATAACCATAAAGTTAGGTAATTTAATTTACATTCTCCTTTCATTAGGCTTTGTTTTTCATTATGCAGCCTTCATTAATTTTGTACCCATGGCACTTCAGCTAAACACAATTCTGTCAGACTAAAAAAAAGTTTCATTATTATTATTATTATAGTATTTAACCCTTGATATACACGGGTATTTAACCCTTGATATACACGGGTATTTAACCCTTGATATACACAGTATTTAACCCTTGATATACACAGTATTTAACCCTTGATACACGGGTATTTAATATTTTATATGACATCATAGTGGGCTATTATGAATACCATAGCTGGCAAGCTTGTACCCATAATTCCCAGCGATTACAATTGATATATTCAAGTGACATTATCTGGCAAGGTACTCTGTGCCATGATCAAATCAAGTGTTTGAGCAAACATTTTCCAAGGAAACCACTATTTGTCACAAATTGTGGAGGCAATTCGTGAAATGTTAAGTTAGGAAGTTTGAGCAGACTTAGGTTAACTTCTAGGCAAATGGAAAATGGGATACAGATTTCAAGAAACATTTTGCTCCTTGCTTTATCATCGTAAACAACAGCTTGTATACATTCATAATGTACAGTAATTCCCCCAAAAAGACCCACACATAAAAGCTAAACATACCTGGCAAATGATTTCGTGCAAATTTAATGAGAAGGTGTGAAAATTGGAATAAATCAAGACACTTGAATAAGAGATGTTGGAAAAATGAGTAAAACAACACAGATCAGAGATTAAAAGCCCAGATGTGAAACACATGTTGCATTATGTATGCACGACATTGCATGGTTATGACAAGGTATGGCATTATGTGTGCATGTGTATAGCAAGCATGGATAAACTATGAGTTCATTTTCCATGGACAGAATCTATGTGTTGATTCTAGCACTTTGACAATTAGCAATATACATACACTGCCAGTATTATGTATATACAGTTATGCAAATGTCCTACCCTAGAGCATAACTTGTCACTTGGTAAAGCTAAAGATTGATTATTTGTTGCAAGACCCCACCCCTTTTTCCACTGGCTTCAATCCATTAAGAGTCCTTGAGGATAGCTAACCAGCAACACGGTTTTGTGGCCTTCAATGTTTAATTCTATTCAAAAGTGCATTGACCATCAATTTGCAATTTTCTTGTAAAACAGACCTATCCATCATTCGGTTTGTCTGTGTATTCCATTGAAAACACAACCCATGTAAAAATAACATGTTACTTTGTATAAGAAAGAACACTTACATTTATGCTGAAAATACTTCATTTTGAGATCACACAAGACTTGATAAAAAAAAAACACCCCCCATTGGACATTGGGCATCCCATTCACACATTATTTTCAACTTTCCATTGTTGTAAAAAGAGGATAAGCATTATTAATAACGATGGCAAAAAAAACTATTTTCCATTACTTGCAATTTGCAAAATGTATATACACTAATCACACAGGTGTCAATACCCTGAATAATCAATTTTGCATCGGCAAAATCAATTATTATTCACCATATTTAGCATATAAATTATGCCCCCTAAATGGTGCAATGTCTCATGTAGTCCCTGGGCTATCAACAAATCCAGGTTTTCTGGTATCATTGCTCCCACTTCATCCTTGCAGAGATTATGCTTGACAGGTTTCGCCATCTTCTCCTATCAGTTTCCCCTTGAGGGGATATCGTATTGTTTTGTGTCTGTAAATATTTATTGCTGTGGATGAGGTTTTCTGCTGGCTGTGCACACAATGAATTTAATTGCACTTCAGCTGATCTCAATGCCATAAAATGCCTAGAATCTGTGGGTTATTCAGGTTTCTTGACTGCACAGTGTATTTAGCTCACCATGAATCAAAGCTAGTCCGAATGCAGGATTGTATTAATACCGATTTTGGCCATTATTAAAGACACTTTGGTGACGGTTTCTGAGGGTGTAGTTGAGTGATATCAATGACAATGGGACTTTTAAAGGTGAGGTCTGATTAAGCCAGGGTTCTATTGTACATGGATGTCCCAATGCAAACAAGTGTCAAGGATTTTATCTAACCATTGGAACTTATTGAGGTCCAATTCCTGGGCTGAGGATGTGTACCGCTTAAAAAAAATTATACAGTTACATTCAGGAAATTTTACAAGCAATGTCGACATTTATGAGGCTTAGAATGCATATTGTGTACATGAAATTTTGTCACTGTTGTTTCAATGCTACTGGGTCGAAAGCTTAGTCAGCCAGGAGGAAGTCAGCTTATATGACCCACTGCCAAAGACAGATTTAATGATGAGATGATAAGTCTTGGAGTCCACACCATGTTACACATATACCCCACGAGTGGGATATTTTAGTTGCCTCAGCATAGACACTGAGTACAAGGCACCTCCAATATAACATCTCACGTGATCGTCTTTCAGCTGGGATATTGCTCATGAAGAGTGCCACACCTTGGATCGAGTCCGGGACCTTCAGCAGAGTGGGCCAATAGTGCATTCGTGGATGCCTTAAACATTAGGCCACCCAGCTGCTGTGTTGACAGTGACTTGTATCAGGTAACTATCCAGGGGCATGTAAAAAAATCCACATCTTGGCGTGCAGACTCATCATTTTACCTCTTCTCATCAATCAACAAGTGCTAGTTCAGCATAAAACCTCAACACAATTTTTCTAGGCTTCACCACAATCTTTCTAGGATTTGCTGTTATTTATCAAGATTCTTATACCTAGTATTCTGTTGTACACTAGCCAACCATATTTACATGTCCATACTATGGTCTGGCTTTAATGACCTAATCGGTTAAATTATCATGAACTACCTATACCCTATGCCCTATCAAATGAAGTTTGTTTACCAATAACAAAATGATATTGGACATACAGTTAGTTTCATAAAATATGGTCAACTCTAGTCACCTGTAGCAACCTATTCCTGGCTGTAACTGGCTAAAGCCAGCTGCTTCTGTCTACCTTCTAGTCAGCTTAAACTGTTACCACTGAAAAATATAAACCTTGGTAAATGTAAGAAATTTATTTATCTTATATATGTCATAGATATGTATGTGTAATCGACATGCATCTTTTCAACAAAACAAAGATTACAAATATGCATACCTCTCAACTTATGCACCAAATGATGCTGCATGTAATTTTAGATCCGGCTTTGAGTAGCCAGCGAAAGTCAGACAGTTCCGTTTAGTGGCAGGTAGCATCGTATAGCAAAAGTTGTCTAGGTTCAATTTGACAGGCCATTTTGAATGAAACGAACTATATACCAAGAGATACTACAAATCCACGAGAAAATCATAGAATGCTCCCTGACAATAGTAAATCCCAGTCGTATATTTCATATGGTGATAAATTTAGGATAAAACTTAATGGTCCATGAACAACATGAGATTTCCATACAAGGCATCAGAAATGCAAAGCTCTGGTTCTAGAAATAGTAAGAATATTGACTGTTAAATCAAGCATCACACTCTAGAAGCTTTGGTCGATGTCCATATGGCTGATCATATGCTGATACTCGAAGTTGAAAAGTTGTAACATCTTGTAGGCAAAGCTGTTGTTAGTACCATGTAAATTTTGAACTTGATTTTGACATCATCAGTTGATGAATGTTAGTGATATCATGGAATCAGTCATTAAATATAGTGATGTTATAAGACAATATTAAATATTATATAGAAGCAGTTCTTGCCACACAAAGCTCAATTGTTAGTCATAAACAACTTCCAACCATGATTAACTTATTTGTTAATTTCCTTAATTGCTTAAGATTGTTTGCTGATATCATTGATCATTATCATCATTGAGTCAGGCTGCTTGAGAAAGTGCAAAAGAAAAATAGCAGACGAGGTAGTTGCTAAAGTCTTAGTATAGAGAGGTATTATTATCAGACAGAATTTTGAGGAAAAATTTGTTTTTGTCCATTTTTGCTTTGTTTCATGCTTATTTGACCAAAAGCCTAAATACCACCATTTACACATTCTTTATAGTGTTAAAAGAGATTGGTCACAACAGTTAGTTGGTTATTGTATGTTTTATGATATGTTAATTGGGGAGACCTAGACATAACTGGAGTTTGATTGCCCAGAGCCCTCTGTTGGCCACTGGGGTTAGAGGTATTCACCCACAGTGTTACCACTCTATCAACAAAGAGGCCCAGGACTTTCATGAAGCTCTGTGATTTACACACTTGGTTTTCTGAACAGCAATACAAATTCTATGCTGATTGCTGAATAATGTCTGTGTTGCAAAGTCTGTACTGGCTTAGGTTTTGGAAATCCACTTAACTCATTGGCACTTTGTTCAGCCTTTGTGTCATAAAAATATTAAAACTTACTAAAATACAGCAAACGGATATTTAAATTTATTACATTATCATTGAAAAAGTTTGGGTTTGACTTTTTGCCAATCTCTGCTTAATTGGTATGAAAAATATATGCATAAAACATGTGGACATACTGGGACATTTTAATACCTACTGTATAAAGCTAACAGATGCTACGAATGAAAAATGTTGTTACTATAGAAAAGAGGTTTGTAAATTATGCCACATTTAATTATACTGTTCCTCTAAATGCTTAAGCAGTACAGTTTGTTTCATAAGATATGGTCGACTTCAAACCACTGTAGCTAACTATTTCTTGCTGTAACTATATCTGACTTAAGCCAGCTGCTTCTGTCTACTCCTAGTCGGCTTACACAAAAAAAATATAAACCTTGGTAAATGTATGAAATATATCAGATATGGTGCTGTATGTACTTTTAGATTCGGCTTTGAGTTGGCATCTATAGCCAGACAGTTAGGTTTAGTGGCAAGTAGCATCATATGGCAGAAATTCTCTAGCTTTGTCTAGGTTTAATTTGACGGGCCTTTTTTTTTTTAATGAAACCTTAAGAGTCATTTGTTTATCAAATTATCATCAGTACAGAGACACACAAAATGTGATGTCCATGTGATCTACATCAACATTTCATTAATGAACATTCCCTCTGCTCTTCATAGCACTGAATTTGGTATTCTTTTTCAGGACTGTCGTAGAAGACAATAACTGTTACTCAGTATGGGCGCCTTTGATTTAAGATGTTTTAATCTTTGCTTTCCTTAACTTAGTATAAACTAGGTGGTTCTGTGAATTGGTGTCAATGGTGTGAGGCCCTTGACTAACTGTAAAAAAGAAATAATTTTGGTTTCTATTACAGGATTAGTGAGGGCCCTGACCCAATGGGTCCCTTTCAAACAATATGTTCAAATATTAAAATGCGAGGCCCCTAGACCTGATCATACTGATGGGCCCCTTACTTTTCGTTAAAATATTTTTCATACAGGCATTGGCAAGAAAGCTTTACTCGAACTTTATCTTTGTGGCCCGGGCTCCCTGAACCTCCAGGCCCCGGGCAATTGCCCCAACTGCCCAAATGTAAATCCGGCACTGATACTGTAGAGATAAATTTCTGTTTAACTGTACTCATTTTTACTGAGAGTGCATTATAGGGCCTAGAAGAAAAGTGGTTACACTGGCAAAAAATACAAAATTTTCTGTTTATGAAACACAGTAATAAATGTTTATGGATAATCCCTGAGTTGGTCAAAACTCTCGCTTGGTTGAGCAAATTAAATAGCTTTTGCACAGTTGTTTCACAAAACCAAGTTTTAAACTAAGCAATGATATACAGATGATATACAAATGAGCAGTTTATCTAGTGCTTTCCCAACTCTGTGACCACTAATATGCTAGGCACTCAAATTTGCTCAAGTTGCTCAATGCAATGAACCATTATTGATTGTCTGTGTGTTTTCAGTCCCAACAAGTACTGGAATTACAAAGATACTTTCCTACAGGCAGAAAAGTCAGAATTTTGCCATAAAAGCAACTTTTATCATGTTCAAGTAATTGTGTAATTCGAAACGCTTACAAGAATTTAATCAGTAGTCGACTTCAATGTGTCGTTTTACTGCAAGTTTTGTGAATGAATCAATGGTAATTGGTAATTCAACACCAAAGTACCCTCAAGATAAAAAATACTCTCAAGAAGTTTTTCTTGGCTGAAACACAGATCAAGTTGTTAATGAAATTCATTTGCCTGAATTAGCATCATTTTATTGCAACATGGGATACAGCCTAGCATTGTAATGTAGACTTTAAATTCTTAAAGGTTCCTGAGAACTTTAAAATGCTATTCAGCTTCCTTGTTATAATCACTGTGCGTTGTCACCTCATAACCCAGCAACCTAATTATGTACAAGTTTTGGTAATTTACTCATCTAAAGTTAATTTATCAATTTCTCTTATAGTCTATAGGCTTGTTCATGGTATTAAAGATCTAACAATGAAATTACAAAATAATTAGATGTTCATGTGCTGGGTACACAATTCTTGTTCTGACAAGCAGGCAATTCAGAAAAATTGCCTAAGCTAAAAATTTTTAAATTCATTTCTCTTGCATTTTTAGGAGAAGATTTCTTAAGTCTATAGTATCTAGTTTAACCAATCATTTTGTTTAACTTGGTAAATGTCCATTATTTGGTCCCTGGGCTTGCAGTTTAATGTATTGGGGTAATATAATAAACCTTTATCCAACGAATGCACTCTTAAGGTGAAATGTCACCAAATAAAGGACTTTGATCTGACTAAATCAACAATAAAAATAAAGGGTCATTAGGTTTTGTTTATGTGATAGAGCCATCTTTGAATCATATGGTTCTAATGACTTATTATGTAGTTTACATTCATCAGAGGTGCCATGGCCTAGTGGTTAAAGTGCTGGTCTTCAAACCGAAAGGTTGTAGGTTCAAGTTCCTGCCATGGCATGGAGGAATGAACAGGTCCTCTATAACTCTTTGCTCCACTCCACCCAGGTGTAAATGGGTACTTGGCTACAGACAGTAATGGCTATTGTTAGTGCTTAGCCCCTGCAGGTTATTCTGTGTAACAGGCTGTATACTCCCCAAGGAGCTGAGAAAGGCTCAAACTTGAACAGGCTTGCCAAGAGTGCAATTGTATAGTTTGTTGAGACTGCTTGGACAGTGATAACATGGACTATAAACTACATTTACATCATGATAATTATTTTGTATATTTATGAAAATATTAAATTAAATGTTGTGGGTTGAGTTGCCAAATTTTCCACATGTGTTGGTCTACATAACACACTCTACAGGATAGGACCCTCTCAGTAGTTGAGATATTTTAATCAAACCAATCTTCTGCTTGGTCGCTTTAAACTGTTTTAAAGACAATAATATGGATTTTAACAGGTTTATAGGCAATAGCATTTCATAAATTGTCTTTCCTGTCCAAAAACGAGCGTTTCTTTTGTTGGTTCAGCGAATAACTGCCTTTTATGGCCAACTAAACAGTGTTATAAAAAGCAGATTTTAAATTAATTGCCATAAAGAAAATAAATGGATCATAAATAGGAGAACGTAAAATCATTGGATATTTTAGGGATGCTTCAACATGACAGGAACCATGTAGTTAATGGAGAGAATCCTTTCATAAGCAACGCCCGAACCCTCATCTATGGAAGGGAGCCATATGCAAGGTATCCCATGGGTCAAAACTGCGGTTTTGGAATATTGCATTCCATCGTGTGGGTGGGTTTACTAAGTTCTTTTGGCATGTTGGAATCATAATCATAAATATGATTAATTGATTATCTAATGTCCATCCCTTTCTCGATTAGTACCGTAAAGCGAGGTCACTTTAGTCAGTTTTGAGAAGCTATTCATGATAACAGATAAATAAATATACATTTCTGGAACTTATTATGTCAATATTGGGGGACCAGTCCAGGCAACAAGTACTGACATTCTCACTTTTGGTTATTAATATAATAAAACCCAATCACAGTGGTGGATCAGCTCAATGAAACCCATGAGTGAGATGTCTGGCGAAGGAACTCACGAGTGGCAAAGCTGATCCCAGAGTTGAAATGAAAGTGAAACTGATCATCCTGAAGTAGTCAATATGTAAATTAAGGATAGTGGATCACAGTTTATTATAATCAGGGATGGTGGAGCACAATAAATACCACATGGGTTGTTTTTCTAAGAGGAACACAGCCAAGTGGGGGATATTGCCCAGGGATCAACTAACCCCGGGGGATCAATCAACTTTAAATTGAAAATTGTTTTATTTCATATAGCACTGTCTAGAATTAAGCGCTGTACAATATGAGATCAAAATAAAATTAAAATTGAGAAAAGAAATTTAAAATATGTAAATCGTTAAAATCACTTGATGTTATTTTAAAATTGAGAGTATAAAAATGACTTTAGTCTTTTTTTTAATAAGTCTAGAGTTTCTGCTGCCTTTAAATCTGTTGGTAAATTATTCCACCAATGGGGGGCCATAGCACTAAATGAGCGAGCTGCAAAAGTCTGTCTTTTAGTTCTTGGGATTTTCAGGTTGTTTGCTCTATGTGATCGAAGGCCATGTCGTCTTGCTTCATCAACCTGAATTAGTTCCTTCATGTAAGATGGTGCTTGATCATGAAGAGTCTTGTAGAGTAGAGTCAAGACCTTATGCTGCACTCTAAGATGTACAGGAAGCCAGTGAAGTTGTTTCAACTATCATGAGAGTTTGTGTCTTTATTTAGGACCCTACGTGCTGCGATGTTCTGCACACGTTGCATTAGCTTCAGGTGACATTTAGGGATTCCAATGAGCACAGCATTACAATAGTCCAAATGAGACATTACAAGCCCCAGGACAAGGGTCGCACAAGCTTCTTGGGCTAGAACGTTACGTATACGTTTAATACGGTTGAGCTGCCACATTGCGACCTTACACTTGGCAGTAATGTGCTGTTGGAGAGACAGAGTTTGATCGATGTACATTCCCAAGTACTTGATAACAGTGGATTGTTGGACCATATCACCATTGACGTTTAACTCAGTGGTGACACATTTTTTGAGTTGTTGTCTGGAGCCAACTTACCCCGGTCACCCCTATCTTTACATTTTTATTAAATGCATCAACTTCCCAAGTACTACCTATTCACAGCTATGCTCCAGAAATTTGAAATTGTTTTCAGTTTAATCATGTGGGCAAAGAATCTTATAATCTGTAAAGAAACTGTCATTGTGACAAAAATGTAAGCTTTAGAAATACTCGTCTGCATGAGTGAAACTCGGAAAAAAGTTATCACCTAGAAAGTGAAAGTTTATTGCACTCCACAGCTTTTAACAATGTGGGATTTAAGGACACCAGATTAGTGTGTCACTAGGCAACAGAAATGTGTGTGTATAGATCTATTGCATGTCAGAAAACTGATTAATAAATATATTCACACTTTTCCTTGTTGTCATCTGTTGGTGACTCAATATATCAAGGTGTCTGATGATAGTATTGATGACTTTTATGGGCATCCTGACGTCATGAATAAGGTTTAAATTGCCCACCACTAACATTTGTCAAATATCTCCTGTCAGTTTGGATGCCAATTAAAGTGCATCCAGTCATCAGTAAGATGGCTAAATTACACAATACTGACATTGTAAATTAATATATCCATGGCTTGTTAGTAAATACTAAAATAGTTTCTCCTGACTGTCAGTACAGATGAGATTTCATTGGTATCCTGACATCAGCAGTCAAGCCTATATTGGACCCTACTGACATTTCTGAAATTGCTGCTCAGTAATGGTGCCCCCCTGACTGTCAGTATGGGAGATATTTATAAGCATAATGACATCAGGTAAGTGACAAAAAGTAAAGCATTCTGACGTCAGCAGTGTCAGGAAGGACCCACAAAATGTCCCTGTTTTTATATGGGCCATTTTTAAGCTTTTCGTTATTTTATAAGCTTTGAAACACACTACAGCGAATTAAAAACCACCAACATTAAGTAATAAAAGTCAAATAATAAAGTTGCCAGTTTTAATAACATTATAACAATATTTCATAAAACAATTTAACCATAATAATAGCTCATTTTTGTGTGTGAAAGAATTGTATGCTTTGGAGTGCTGGTTTGATCATGCCAGATTAGCCTTTTAGAATTTAATATCCATGCCTTATGCTTAAAAATAATAAAGAAACTCATTCAAGAAATTCAGCTAAAGTCACCCTGTGTACTAAATTGTACAGTAGTTGCAGTAGGTTTTGTGCATCCAACAGATGATGATAATATGAGGATTCAAATTCAAAATCCAATGGTCAGCGGTTGAAAACTCTATCCAGATATGTTGGAAATGGATTCTTCAAGTGAAGTGCTTAATTTTTCTGGATGTGGGGTGGGGGCCTAGCTCAGTGGTAGCATGCTGGGCTTCCAACCACTGGGTCCCGGGTTAAATTCCCAGTCGAGCCTATGTTTGATGACCGTTTCATCCTTCGTCTCATTGCCATGGTCCCTACCTGTCCTAATTAGCCCATCAGGTGCAGAAATACAGGACGTAAAACCCTAATCCACCACCACCACTTTTGCTGGTTGTTAAGTGACTATGATAACTCTTGTTCCTGTCTGCCCCATCACAAAGTCTTTCTCTGTGACACCTCTATTATACAGATACATATGTAATGGTGTTATCAGGGTGTTACCCTTGCACCAACGAGTGACTCTTTGGTGTAATGGTCATTGGTCAACCCTCTCGCTTCCCATGCGTGAGGTCCCAGGTGCGATTTCTGGGTGAGCACTCTACTCTCAGAAATATTACAGTGGTTCCCAGACAGGGAATTGAACCCCGCCGCTGCGGTAATAGCACCAAAACCTAACCCCTAGACCACCTGGGTCCCAGGGTCGATTCCCGGGTCGGGCACTCTCCTTTCAGAAGCATTACACATACAGCAGTGCAAACAAAAAGTTTCTGTACAGTGTAAACCCATTAAAATGAATTTAAATGAGCAATATTTTAGAGTAATTGCAGTTCTTGTCTACCTTAGTATGGCCTGTTTTTCCAGTACACTTGATAAGGTCAATGCAAGCTTTGACAGACTGTATCTCAGCATAGTTATTATAAAAAAATTTAATACAAAATGTACATAACATATGGTTCACGAAAACTTATTTTCCCCAATTTAAACGTAAGTATATTGTAATGAACTACTGTAGACAAATTGCGAGCTACCATAGATGATTAGCTTTCTTTTCTGTGCATCGCTTTCCTTTAAAACAAAAATTGCCTCGAAAGCCGGAATTATAGTCTTCTCTTCTCATCCAACATGATTTTGTGTAAAGCTATTGATGGAGCAACCGGTGAGGGATATGTCTTAAGTTCTCTTGTAAGTCCCAAGGAGAATGTGAAGTAACTTTTCTTGTCAGTATCAAGTACTCTTCAACATCAAAAGCAATACTCAGTGCCACTGTATGCTGTCAAATTAAACCTAGACGAAGCTAGACAACTTCTGCTATATGATGCTACCTGCCACTAAACGGAACTGTCTGGCTATAGCTGGCTACTCAAAGCCGAGTCTAAAAGTACATACAGCACCATATCTGATATATTTCACATTTACCAAGGTTTATATTTTTTGGTGTGAGCCGACTAGGAGTAGACAGAAGCAGCTGGCTTTAGTCAGTTATAGTTACAGCAAGGAATAGTTAGCTTCAGCAGTATGAAGTCGACCATATCTTATGAAACTAACTTAACTGGTTAAGCATTTAGAGGAACAGTATAATTAAATGTGCAGTAATTTACAAACCTCTTTTCTATAGTAACATTTTCATTCGTAGCGTCTGTTAGCTTTATACAGTAGGTATTAAAATGTCCCAGTATGTCCACATGTTTTAGGCATATATTTTTCATACCAATTAAGCATAGATCAGAACAGAGATTGGCAAAAAGTCAAACCCAAACTTTTTCACTTATGATGTAATAAATTGAATATTTGCTGTATATTAGAAATTTCTAATATTTTATGACACAAAGGCAAAAAAAAAATAAAATAGAAAAACATCATTGGAAAGACAGGAAACTAACTATCTGTAATTATTAGAGAGCTGGGGGTGTTTGACTTATTGCTGACATTTCTGTCCATTGTATGCTGCATACCTTGTATTACAACAAAAAGACTGAAAACCATAGTGAACATACTGGCTGTTTTAAAAGGGATGTACTGAATTTACTGTGTGCAACAGCAGGGCACAGAACAGATGAGTTAAGTGGATTTTCAAACCTAAGCCAGTACAGACTTTGCAACACAGACATTATTCAGCGATCAGCATAGAATTTGTATTGCTGTTCAGAAAACCTAGTGTGTAAATCACTGAGCTTCATGCTGTAACATGCATCTATGCACTGTTGACGCAGATCTGATCCCACGTGTGTTTCTGATGTTGTGAGCCCTTGAAAGTCCTGGGCCTCCTTGTGGATAGGGTGGTAACACTTTGGGTGAATACGATGGGGGCCTAGCTCAGTGGTAGCGGGCTTCCAACCACTGGGTCCCAGGTTCATTTCCCAGTTGAGCTTATGTTGGATGGCTGTTTCATCTTTTATCTCATTGCCGTGGACTCTACCTGTCCTAATTAGCCCATCAGGTGCAGAAATACAGGACGTAAAGCCCTAATCCACCCACCACACCACTGTGGGTGAATACCTGTAACCCCAATGGCCAACCGAGGGCTCTGGGCAATCAAACTCAAGTTATGTCTAGCTCTCCCCAATTAACATATCATAAAACATAAATAACCTATTTATTCTAAGACTCCAGCAATTACCTTGTCTGCTATTTTTCTTTTGCAATTTCTCAAGCTACCTGACTCCATGATGATCAATTATATCAGCAAACAATTTTAAGCAATTAAGGAAAGTAACAAACAAGTTGATCATGGTTGGAAGTTGTTTATGACTAACAATTGAGCTTTGTGTGGCAAGAACTGCTTCTATATAATATTTAATATTGTTTTATAACATCACTATATTTAATGACTGATTCTGTGATATCACTAACATTCATCAGCTGATGATGTCCAAAATCAAGTTCAAAATTCATATGGTACTAACAACAGCTCTGCCTACAAGACATATTTACCCTATAAACAGAGTCTAAGAAAGAAATAGACAAAAATATAGATAGAAAGACCTACAGATAATCTGTGGTATGTTACAGCTTTTCAACTTCTAGAATCAACAATATGGACATCAACCTAAGCTTCTAGAGTGTGATGATCAATATTCTCACTATTTGTACAACCTTTGTTTTGCATTTGTGATGCCTTGTATGGAAATCTAATGTGGTTCATGGGACCATTAAGTTTTATCCTACATTTATCACCATATGAAATATGCGACTGAGATTTACTATTGTCAGGGAGCATTCTATGATTTTCTTGTGGATTTGTAGTATCTCTTGGTATATAGTTGGTTTCATTCAAAACGGCCTGTCAAATTGAACCTAGACAAAGCTAGACAACTTTTGCTATACGATGCTACCTGCCACTAGACGGAACTGTCTGGCTATAGCTGGCTACTCAAAGCCAGATCTAAAAGTACATACAGCACCATTTGGTGCATAAGCTGAGAAGTATGCATATTTGTAATATTTGTTTTGTTGAAAAGATGACATATTAGATAAATTTCTTAAATTTACCAGGGTTTATATTTTTCAGTTGTGGCAGTTTAAGCCGACTATAAGGTAGAAGTAGACAGAAGCGGCTTGCTTCAGCCAGTTACAGTTACAGCCAGGAATATGTTGCTACAGCTGACTAGAGTCTACCATATTTTATTATGAAACATGTACACAGTTAGCATAGAATGGGTATGTGACTGAATTCTATACTAAGTCTCGTAAATGTCAACATTGGTTGTAAAATTTCCTGAATGTAACTGAATAATTTTCAGATAAAATCCTTGACACCTGTTTGCATTGGGACATCCATGTACAATAGAACCCCGGCTTAATCTTACCTCACTTTTACAGTCCCATTGCCATTGATATCACTCAACTACACCCTCAGAAACCGTCACCAAAGTGTCTTTAATCATGGCCAAAATTGGTATTAATACAATCCTGCATTCGGACTAGCTTTGATTCATGGTGAGCTAAATACACTGTGCAGTCAAGAAACCTGAATAACCCACAGAGGAGTTAGCAGCCTTCTCATACTGCAGATTCTAGGCGTCACTTATGGCATTGAGATCAGCTGAAGTGCAATTAAATTCATTGTGTGCACAGCCAGCAGAAAATCTCATCCACAGCAATAAATATTTACAGACACAAAACAATACGATATCCCCTCAAGGGGAAACTGATAGGAGAAGATGGGGAAATCTGTCAACCATAATCTCTGCAAGGATGAAGTGTGAGCAATGATACCAGAAAACCTGGATTTGTTAATAGCCCAGGGACTACATGAGACATTGCACCATTTAGGGGGCATAATTTATATGCTAAATATGGTGAATTCATAATCATTGTTTTTGCGGATGCAAAATTCATTATTCTGGGCATGGACACCTGGGTAATTAGGGGATATACATTTTGCAAATTGCAAGTAATGGAATATAGTTTTTCTTTGCAATCATTATTAATAATGCTTATCCTCTTTTTACAACAATGGAAAGTTGAAAACAATATGTGTGAATTGGATGCTTAATGTCAAATGGGGTTTTTTAATTTTTTTTTTATCAAGTCTTGTGTGATCTTAAAATGAAGTGTTTTCAGCATAAATGTAAGAGTTCTTTCTTATACAAAGTAACATGTAATTTTTACATTGGTTGTGTTTTCAATGGAATACACAGACCAACCGAATGATGGATAGGTATGTTTTACAAGAAAATTGCAAATAGATGGTCAATGCACTTTTTGAATAGAATTAAACATTGAAGGCCACAAAACCGTGTTGCTGGTTAGCTATCCTCAAGGACTCTTAATGGATTGAAGCAGTGGAAAAAGGGGGTGGGGTCGTACAACAAATAATCAATCTTTAGCTTTACCAAGTGACAAGTTATGCTCTAGGGTAGGACATTTGCACATAATACTGGCAGTGTATGTATATTGCTAATTGTCAAAGTGCTAAAATGAACCCATATTTCTGTCCATGGAAAATGAACTCATTGTCATGGTGATATAGTTTATCCATGCTTGCTATACACATGCACACATACTGCCATACCTTGTCATAACAATGCAATGTCATGCATACATAATGCAACATTTGTTTCACATCTGGGCTTTTAATCTCTGATCTGTGTTGTTTAACTCATTTTTCCAACATCACTTATTCAAGAGTGTTTTGATTTATTCCAATTTTCACATCTTCTTATTAAATTTGAACGAAATCATTTGCCAGGTATGTTTGGCTTTTATGTGTGGGTCTTTTGAGGGGAATTACTGTACATTCTTAATGTATACAATCTGTTGTTTACGATGATAAAGCAAGGAGCAAAATGTTTCTTGAAATCCATATCCCATTTTCCATTCGCTTTTGCATATAGTTGATCATGGCACAGAGTACCTCACCGGAAAGTGTCACTTGAATATTTTAATTGTAATCGCTGGGAATTATGGGTAAAAGTAGGTACAAGCTTTTTAGCTATGGTATTCATAATAGCCCACTATGTCATTTAAATATTGGCAATTATTCTCTGTTCATGACATCATTGACTAAGTTAATGTTGTGCCTTAAATTCATTCCCAGCATCCATAACATGTTTTCCATTCATGAGTGACATGAAGCTGGGTGGCCTAATGTTTATGGCATCCACCAATTCCACATTGGCCAGCTCTGCTGAAGGTCCCGGGTTTCATCTCTGGTCCGGGCACTCTTCATGAGACCCAGCTGGATGTCCTTCGCATGAAATGTTAACTTGGCAGTTCCTTCTATCTTTCTATCTCTGATCAGTTGCTCAGTTATAGTTCTAGGCCTATCCCAAGTAGGAGGGAGATGACATTTTAAGCTTGTCTTCTGTTTGTGTAACAGGCAAGTTATTGTTTTCACTTCGTCGGTATTGTCGTTGTTGTTGTCGTTGGCAGTGTTAGCATCTTCTGGTTAAGGTCTTTCATTGAGCTCTTCATTGAACTGAGAGAAATATCTGGGGGTATGATATTTTGATGGAAGCATGGTTACTTCTATGATTGAAGAACACAGTGCATGGGGTTTATTAAGGGTTGGGGTTCTGAGACTTATATGGTTGTCTTGGGGTAGTAACCCTGTGATGGTAAAATGCTATAACTTCTGTATGGGTGGTCGCATTTGCTTAAATTTTGGTTTGTATACCCTACAGGGTGTTAGCATGTTTCAACTCTTAGAGGGTTGCCTTGGGGTGATTACCCCATGATGGGGGCGAAGTGCTTTAACTTCTTTTCGGGTAATTGGATATGCTTTGAATTTGGTGTTAGCATCATGGGGTGTTAGCATCATGTTCTCACACTTTTAGGATTGCCAAAGGGTAATTACCCTATGATAGGGTAAAATGCTATAACTTCTGTTTGGGTGATCAGATTTGTTCTAATTTGGTCTGTATACTCTGTAGGGTGTAAAGATTTTGTTGTAGCTCTATTATGGTTAAGTAGGGGTAATGACCCCATGATGGGTAATATGCCATACTTTCCATTTGTTTTGAATTAGGGTTTTATACTGTGCAGGGTGGCAGCATTATGTTGTGTCATGTGTGTTTTAACCATGGAATAATTACTTCATGAAAAATTAATTGTGATAGTTGTATTTGGGTGATAAGATATTGATCATATTTGGTTTATACACAAGAGTGGGCTACCTTCATATTGTAACACTTTTATTTTTGCCATTGGGTAATGAGCCCTTTATGGGGTAAAAAGATATCTTGCGTTTGGAAGATTGGATCCTATTTGGTTTATATACACTCTACAGTATGGTTGTCTTTGGATACCCATGAAGGGGTTGAATGTAGTAAATTTACTTTGTATGTTTAATTGGAGGTAATAAAACCAGAGACCCTGAAAGAGCAACGACCCTGGACGATGTAAAGCAAATAACTTGCATACAACAGACAAGCTATTTTTATTGGTTAAATCCCGACACTGAAGATTGACAATATACTGTATAGTCCATAAGGAATAGAACTAAGTTATTCTCCATTAGTTTGAAGAAAGGCCCTGTTTGTGCTGAAAAGACAAATAACTATCATTTAACAGAACATTAGGAGAGGTGTAATGTCTCTGGGAAGGTCTCATGTTGGAGTATAACCAACGTTATCTATCATCATGCCATCACGCCATTTGCTTTCTATCTAATCAGAACACACAAAATCAGAAAAATACCATGACACTCATTTACCCCACACCACATAGCCTGCATCAAATAAGATGTTGCTCATAAACTTGACCATTACCTCCCTGTAGGGCAACCATGTTTGCACATATGCTATTTTCCCAGCACATTATGTGTTTTAGTGTGCTGTGTAGGCACTCAAGTTTGGGTTGATAACATTAGATTTACTTACAACATTTAGCTGACTCTCATGAGGGTGCAAAACTATTGGTTCTTTCCATAAGGAATGAGCAAAAATGTCAAATGTCAATGCAAACAGTGGTGGAATAGGTCAATCTCTGGGTTTAGTTAATCATTCTTGTTTTACTATTTAGTGTTTTAATGGGGCTTAAACTTCTATTACCTATGGACAGGCAAATCCAGATTCAAGAAAACCAACAATTACAGGGTTACATACCCGTGTATATCAAGGGTTAAATACCCGTGCGTGTATATCAAGGGTTAAATACCCATATATATCAAAAGTTTGAATGTATAGTTGGTATGACGGGGTGAATATGTTGTATACATAATTTACACATGTACCATAATAAATTGAGTTTTACATTAAATTGGATTAAGTTTAATAATTATGTCTAGTCATAACCACCTTTTTCTTTAGCTTGACAGAATGTTAATAGCCAGCTGAAGTGTCATGGGCACAAAATTAATGAAGGCTGCAAGATGAAAACAAAGCCTAATGAAAGAAGAATGTTAATTAAATTACCGAACTTTATGGTAATACTAATCAGAATGTGCTCTCTCTTACTGAGTACTGTATAAATGGCAGCAGAGGCTTAGACAGAATTAGCTTCTCTTGAGCCAAGCTGGTTGATGACCATCCTGCCAAAAGAACACTACATCGTGAAAAGTGGTCAATACTTGCTTAGTAGCTGTCATCCAGTAATTAACTTGGCGTCGTTGAGTCAATTTCATTAGTATTGGTTTACCAGATCTTGGAACTGTTGGTGACAAGGCCAATGGCTATGATTGACATTCTTAGCATGCCAATTCATGCCAATATATAGCAATTAATGCTTGCAATGGGCCAACAATGAGGTGATGTAACTAGAGACGTTTAGGGAGAGCCAGCACTTAAGCTTTTTGCCCACCTAGCGGTTGCGGGGTACAAATAACCATGACGTCACAATCAAAATTGAATGTAAACCTAATGGTCAACCTTGTTACCTTTGAATCAGGTTAGTGCAGCAAAGGTCCTGATGATAAATTGATATTGTGATACAATCTTTTATCATTAGTGGACATTCAGGCACAACAATTGGTTCTGCATGAGGACAAACTGGTTAATGCTTGTCAAATTAATCACTTGTTGACCAGCCATGATGATTAAGTGCTGGTGCAGCCCCTCTGGGGGAGGGTGGAACATGTGTGATGTGTCCTACACGAATAAAACGCTGGGGACTTGACAATAATCTACAATAAATATTGCCATCACCAGTATATGCTGTTAAAGGAATAGTCCAAATACAGGGCTTGAATTTGGTGTTTAAACTGAGGTAAAAAGTAGTTTGCAGTCTGTTCTTACCTGACAGTCTTTATGCAAGAAATGAAACGAAGTTTTAACAAGAAATTTCTCTTTCCACAAAAGAGAATGTCTGCTTTGAGGAAATATGATAAGGTAATATGGTATAAATTTCCAAACCCCAGCTCTAGCCTGAACCCATTTTATGCTTTAGAGAAAAGGTCACCTTGGGCCCTCCAAGATCGAGTGTTGCTACTGAACGATACCACCTTTGTATGTGCCTTCCAGTAGTGACTCAGACGGAAAAGTTCTTCATGAATGGAACAGTTACTGATTTCATTTATTGGATTAAATGATATACATAGTTCACATGAAATTAATTTATGGACAGTATATCTCAACAGCTCTGATTGTCTTCTTTCCACACAGGGCTAAAATTAGTTTGGTAGCAGGGGTGTCATATACACTTGCATTAGCATAGACACCTGTATCTGGCCGGGGCAGTTAAATCCTACATTTAAGATATCGCTACGCACGTGCAACATATTGCTGACCAAACAAATTAGTTCAAACAGCATATGGTTAGTTGCGCAAACATTTTGGTGAAAATCTGTTGACGCTCGCGCTGCTTGCCCACTAATTAAAGTCCATATAGATGGCGCGGACAGTCAACTTGTAGACAGCATAGACACTGAGTACATGGCACCACCAATTTAACGTCCCATGCAAGGACAAATATCTTAGATGTAGCTTTGGAAGAGTGACCTATGCTTTAAAAAGTACACCATCCACCTAGTAGATGGCTAACCTTGGACAGAAAGACCTTTTGTCTGCCACTCACATCGTAATATTTTCAAGGACATTTATCATTGTCAAAAGCTTTCGAACTAGCAACTTCTAGTAATGCAATCAATAATTAATGTTTGTGAAATATAAATCATGACATAAAATACCGGCTAAATGTTGCTCTGAGAACCTTTAGGAAAATGGTAACTGTGTATAACTGTTGATGATGCAATACTGGTCTGAAGCACCCATAGTCCCACAAGCTATATCAATGGTCTTTATTTTCTGCACTATGTTACTTTTAAGACCTCACTGTTGCTTCCTCGTGAAATTCTGCATTGGCATCTAAAGATGAACTCAGCTCATTAATTGCCCTTTCTATTTCCATGTACATGGGGTAGGCACTCTAAAGTACAGCAAAGTTTCTATTATCAGTTGGAAAGTCATTATTTGAGTATTGTGCAAAATTAAAGGTCTGCTTAATTGGATATTGAGAATGCATACAAAGGAATTTTAAGTTTTGTAAAGAGCATTAGATTCTTTCAGAAGATATGTTCTATTATATACAGGGTGCGGCCTAAAAACTTGCACTAGGCTTCTCTTTCGGGATAGCTCTAGGTTACTCAAATGCTTATGAGATATTTTAAAGTTTTGCCACATTTAGTAAGGGGTATAAGCAATTGGTCAATGTGATATTTTTGATCTTTTAATGTCAGACAATATCAGTGTCTGAATTTTTGAGAGGGTGCATGCTGCAAGGCTTGTTCTGAGAGACACATGTCACAGAAGTCAGACTTCTGTCTGCTTGCATGGTGTCTCTATTTGCAGAAAAGTTTACAAATTAGAGATTTCCTAGTTAATACACCTCTGAAGCTATCGAAAATATAATATTTGCAGAGAATCCTCATTCAGTGTTTTCTATACATGCATATGTATACTATGGTATTAGATGATTAGAAGGTTGGTTTCAGTTTTGATCCAGGAAGGTCATAAAATTTAAACAGAGATATATAATGGTATTCCAGAGGGACATTCTGAATCTACAACTAATCTGGAAAAAATAACATGATTTTCAGGAAGATGGGCCAGTTAATATGACAGAAAAGACAGAAAATTTATCAGAATCCAAAATGGCACTTTCCACCTCAGAGGTGTCAATGGTCTACCTTCTTATTAAAAATTAATCTATTTGTCCTATTTTTGGTGGCAAAGGTCAACAAAGGTGTCTGTAACACATCTGTATGATCAGTGACATAATCTAGTGCTTGTATAGCAAAGGCCCAGGTGAAAATGACCCGAGGGTGTGATAAGTGTGCATGTGCTATATTTAGATCCATATTATCAATAATTCGTGAGGTAGCAAGAAAATATATTAAAAAAGATAATTTAGGATATAATTACTTTCGTGTATGACTGCAGCTGCATGTGATGATTATCAATTGAGATAATAACAGAAGAGGTAGCAGTAGCTGCTGGTGCAAGTTTTTATGCCGCACCCTGTAGTGTATCCTATTACCTAATTACGATAAGTTCTTAGATGAATACACAAGACTGGTGGCGCCCCTACATTACCTATCCCAAAGGGCGCCTTGATATTTGCGTTGCACAAAAGAGCGCAATCTATGGTGATGTAAATCTGGTAATTGTTTACTTTTGTAGCATTTTTAAATGGCAGAACAATAGATTTCAGTCCCTATGTTAGGGGATTATTACCATATTAGGCCTGGGAGATTTTATGATTGACGTGATAGCTACAGCTTTGAAGTTCGTAGGCATTATTGTTTAGATCACCTTAAAATTTCATCTTTAACATTCTTAGGAAATAAATGTTAAGCATTCAATTTAGGGAAACAGAATAATGGGTCATTCTTGGTGAATCATGCGAAAAAGAAGTGCATTGTTGAAGTTTGTATGAAATAAGTCATTCAGTTTCAGAGTGCAGCAGAATGATATTGGTTATATAAGATAAATATATATAATTTATTGACATGATATTATCATAATTGATACATTTGTCAAAAATACAAATAACATACAATAATAACATACAATAATACAGTACTTTTACAGTAATAAGAAAATAATACTAAAAGTATTAAGCTGACAGTCTATATTAAATAAATGTTGTAACTATGTATTTTACAGCAAGTTGGTCCCGGTTGTGACTAGTAAAAATACTAATAATACAAATAAAAAAAACAGACAAATATATACTGCTTATCCCAGTGGTTTAACCAATCTGGCTATCCATGTATGGTTTTTAAATAATAGTATGCGGAGCCCAAGGGAAGAAAAAACTAACATAAATAAATTTAGAGGACATGGTTTAGAAATATAAACTGTTCAATTCAGCAGAGCAATTAAGGGATGGTTTATTCATTTCTATATATTCTAGTTGCTGAAAAATATAAGCCAAAAATCCCTGCATGTGTACATGTATCTAAAATATTTATGGATGTTGGTCGCATTGGGATGTTAAATCCATGTGATATATGGGGTAAATGTTTAACATGGTGTGGACTCCCAAGCCTTATCATCTCATCATTGTATCACCAGGGCCCGTGCTGAGAAAGTTGTTGCATTTACCTATACTAAGAGAACATACTTCTTTGCAGAAAACTTCGTCCTCCTTGATTCTCCTTTTTAAATTAAAATTTTTTGTTTGTTGAACATCTTAGCATTAATCTTAGCTAGAGATTATTGCAATACAACTTAAATGGCATATATCATATTTTGATTCATCACAAACCATATATGTTTCTGTTTCACATTAGTTTTTTCTCTTCCGATTTCTGTGCATCAGGCGATATGGCCTTTTTCAATATTAGACAAAAATAACAACGCACATATATATTTTTTGTTAACTGCATCATTTGTCTTATTGATTGCCACTTTTTCATTAGTCACAGAAAATAATTCTGTCCACATGTTTTAGGAATTTCGTTATAGTTATATCCCTCATAGCAGGGAGTTACCTAACTTTTTTTTTGGTTATATCCAAATGCCGAAGGGAGAGGGATATAACCAACAAAAATGTTAGCTAACTCCCGACTATGAGAGATATAACTAACTTATACTCTACTAGACATATTTACTAGTTTGATTATTATTAAGCCATTAAAGTACAGCTTGCACTCAGGAGGGAGTTAATTTCTTTGGTTATATCCCGCTCAGAACAATAGGAAGAATACATCTATCATTACTGGCAGCTTGTTGAATGCTTTCATTATGCTTATTTAACTCAGTCATCCATTATAGGTATACAATAAGCGTAACTGCTTGCTTTTATCATGACATTGATTATGAATTAATGGTTTTCAGAATCACATGTATCATATGTTGCTATTTACCACATTACCGGGCTAGCATATTTTAAAGATATGTGTGTGGTTTGTTATTTTTATAATTACAATAGGCTTATCATTGTAGTTTATAAGCCATGAAATGTTGAGCCTTAAGTTTGGCAAAACACATGTAGTTAATATGTAATTGTAAAAAATCAGCAAAGGTGCCCAAATAACTTTTGATGAGGCTGTATCTAAAACCTTTTTACCACATTAATCTATATATTGTTTGGAAGTTTTAATTTAAAGCACTACTACAGAATATAGTACAATTAATATTTTTTTCAATTATTTCAAATGCAAGTGAAAGTAACACAAACCTGCCGTTTGTCCCGAACTTCTACACTAAATTAAGTGATGCTAATGGTATTAAGTCTCACCACTGGCAGTTTTTGAATGGCGCGGGAATTTAGATTGCTTTCCAAAGGTTCAATTGTAGTCTATGTATGCAGTCTCCGCTGGTTGATAAGAGTCCATTATCTCGATTAATACGGCACTTCGCATCCTTTTGTAATCGGAGAAGTTTTTTTCATAGATATAATATACATTAGTTAGAAACCAACGGAATATATATCTAACACTAAATCAGTATCACCAAAGTGTTGAGTAATGTCACAATTTCTTTTAATTTCACTATATCTGAAGCTTATTTTATGAAGATATATTATATATATTAGCACCTTTTATCTGTAGTACAAGTGTGTCACAGAGATCACCAAGATGTTGAGTCAGGTCAAAAACACCAGGTTGGAGAAAATTCCCTTGTGCATCCATGAGATCTATTGCAATTAGACATGACATCTAGTACATTGATATACTGGGGGTTTTGTTTTCCCTCTTTTTCTCCACAAGTGTATGTTTGTCAATACAAGGACTTTCCACTTGCAAGATCAACTTGACTGTCAGAACATTTCCAAGAGTACCCAACAATTGATGAAAAGTTTCTGTTTCAATACGATTTACCTAATCGTGCAAAGAACGCTTGTCAATATGAGTGGCTCTTCTGTGTGATAAATACGTGTATTCTATTGTTCTTGTGCACATGTTTTATTCAGCAGTGCAATGACAGGTGAATTACATGTCATCAGAGCCATTGAGTTCAAGTGACGAGCCATAATGATGCCATAATGATGCTGTGGTGACAGTCATTTACTGACAGCTGTCGAATGAAAATATTCACAGCCATGATCTTGTGGCTGGCTCCTGTCACACTGAGATGTCAACATTTGAGTAGTGACAACATCACTGAAGATTTATTGAAGATATTAGGACAGAAACTAGATTGTTGTATAAGTGATTGTCATCTGGTGCTTAAAATGCATGTAAGCAATGTACACCACCCTCCAAAAATATACGACCACTTTGACTTGACCACTGTAGGTCAATATCCACTCAAGTGGTCTGATATTTTTGGAGGACGGTGTACATGGTTGTGGTTATTTTTCAAGTAACATTCGTAATTAAATTGGCATACAGTGGTGCTGGAAACGTTGTATCCTTTCATGTGTAAATATTACAATGAGATGACGAGAAGCAACAGAAAACGTATGTTGGAAAGATGTATGTTTGATTTGTGTTTTTTTCATTGTAGATGCACAATAGTGGATTTTCACAGAAGGTTATCTGTAATTCCACCAGGTGGCTAAAAAGAATACTGCAATTCTATTGGCTGAAAAAGTTCCCGCCCTTGACTGTGATTGGCTAAAGCAAAGTGCATCCTAGCAGCAGTATTTTTTAGTGCATTTCAATGTATATTTGACACTTTATTATTTAGTTGATGTTTGTTATTTTTCTGAGAAAGTTATATTTATGGAATCAGTTAGTTATTACCTACTGTGTCTGAAAAGCAAAATGAGTAAGTAGTGGAGAGGAAAGACTTATGTCCTGCTGAATTCAGGGCAGTTCAGGAAAAGACTATTATTTAGTTCTCTTTATTTTTTTTAAATTAATATAGAAGTATCTGTCTCTATTTGAGTTATATGTTTTTCCAGGTTTATTTGCTAATACATGTCATGATCTGGCCTCTGAATTTTACAATGATAAATAATTAGAGAGTGTACTTTATCTAAAGCTATCTTGTGTAAGACTTGTGTAAGACTGAACATAGCCATTCTCTTTACCACACGACCACCCAGAAAATGATTACATTACATTAATTAATTTTTTCACAATTATTTACAACTTAATATAAAGTAATAGAAACGGTGTTGAGATGTGATAAACTAAAAGGTCCATATCCAAGATGGCGGGCAATTAGCAGATGATAAGAACTGCACTGACACTGTCCATTAAGACAAATGCACACTAAGTGAATTGCTTGCCTTTTTGTGTTCTTTCTGTTTCTTTTTCTCTTGTCTAGTGTTTTTGTCACTGTATTCTTATTAGATTGCTAAATAAGGTTCCTTGTGTAACGGACAGTTCATTCTGATATGTCTGTCACGTAATTGTGTCTTTGGTGGTCATTTGTTCAAAGCTCCCACAGAGTAAGTAATTGTGTCTTTTTTTCAAAGATCCCACAGAGTAACCACAGTTGTCTCTTGGCTAACTATTCGAAGAAACAGGTATCTTTTCCATTTGCATTAATTGATAGATTGCTCAAATGTGTTGCGCAAATAGGCTCTTTGCAAAGATCAATTTTATGAGCAAATGGAAGTTTGTGATCTTTGATTATAGGACAATGAAAAGGAATACAAATGGAATTGCTATACTGCCTAAAACAGTCAGCTAATGGTAATTTTTGCAGCATATTTGACTTGGAAACTAAACTCCAGAGGATGTCTCGCGGCCATTATAAGTCTTCGATTCACATTACGTCTGCTGGAGATTAGTTTCCAAGTCTATGAAATTTGTCCTTTGTGGTCAGTACACCGCACTTCTGTTGCGGGTTGCCAGAACTATAAACAGCTACAATTAGTTTCATAAAATATGGTCGACTCTAAACAGCTGTAGCAACCTATTCCTGGCTGTAGCGGCTTACCACCACGGAAAAGAATATAAACCTTGGTGAGTGAATGTAAGGAGTTTATCTAAGAATTCATAATATGTATGTGCATTAGACATGCATCTTTTCAACAAAACTAACTGTACATAAAGCTTCAACAAGCCAAGCTACAATATAAGCCACACCTATCCAGAAACACCACATTGTACTATCTGAAAAATATTTTCAAGAATACAATGACAACTTGTCAGTGTGTTATAACTGTGTTTTTAAACAGCCCAAGTGGACATTGCATATGTACAAAAAGTAATTAAAAAAAAAAAGTGTTATGATATACAATGTTTATTCCGATGTGCAAAGTGAGATAATAAGATGCACCTTTATAATCACCTCCTAAAACAGGAAAAAAAGGAGAGAGAACTCCATGGGTGCTCTCCTCTCTCTCACCTCGTCAACCATCGTAAAATACTACCCTAGCTGTCTGTGGCGACCTGTACCTGGCTGTGGTCTAAACACGCTGAAGCCAGCTGCTTCTGTCCACTTCTACAGCTAATGATCGGCTTACATCTATCACCAGATAAATATAAACCTTGGTAAATGTAAGAAATGTATCTAATATATCATAAATATGTAGTTTTAGATGCGGTTTTGAGTAGCCAGCTATGACAGCTTTGTCTAGCTTCAATTTGACAGGCCGTTTTTAATGAAACTAACTGTAGAGCTATCACGCAACTGTGAGGGGTCCATGATTTGACACATACCTTTAGATGTGGTTTGTAATATGTCTGAGCCTGGAGTCTGCTAATTGTCAATTAATTTGTATTGTTTGGTGCCATGCACACACAAAAGTGATTAGTGAATGTGACGTAAGTGATTCTCAAAGTTATTTCTATTCTCCCCATAGCCTCTTAAATGGCAGATTGGGAGTAAGCTGAACTCTTACTCATTGTACATCACTTTCTTCTATTTCCACAACATGTAATGTAGATTAATTTAGACCCGCACTAATTGATTTTCAGAAGAGAATTTTGAGTCAACAAAAGAGGGTTTTCTGCAGCTGACAGAGATGTTTTGAAGTCTCTCCAAAAATATTCACACACTTGTGACTTTTAAACAATATAAACTTTCCATAGCTTGAAACTACCATAAAGAATGTATTGAAATAATAGCCATTGACAGCCACTGGCATAAATCATTTCCGTCCCTTTAAAAATTTGCATCCAATTCTAAAAGTACCTGAATAATTCTTTGTAACTGTATTAGAAGTATTGATAAAATTATGAACATTCACTGCATTCAATGTGTCTTACTTGAATCAAGTCGATTAAAGGGTAAATGAAAATAACCCAAGAATTACACTATTATATCGTCAACTTGAAGACTGATTCAATAGTAGCAGTGATGCTAGTATCATATATAATTTATGCATGTATTACAGCAGAACTCATTGACCTGGGAAATAGGACCCTCATTGCAGAGTCATTGATTCACGTGACGACCTCAAGAACTTAGTTTCCATGTCTAGAGTCTAATTCAATCATAAAAATGTAAGAAAAGTCTACCTGACCTCAAATATAGGGTAATGGTGGAAAACAGCAAATTCTTGAGGCAATCAACGTCATACAGTGTGTAAAAAAGGGTTAAACAGGTAACCAAACATTAACTGCAATAGTAATGGGTCATCAGAGGTCATGACGTGCATTTAAATGCAATTATTACCTCAGTATACCTCCAAACCGCGCAATACATGTAAGGCCAAGGTAGCAAGAATGAATGTTAAGTGGCAATTCCCTGTGGCTTCGTGTGTGGGGAAGTTTTATGAGTATTGCTTCTTGGGTTGATGTAACCCTCAGAAAGTCATATACTGGCAATATATGGTATCTCTGTGAGAGCGTGAAGAAATTGTATTATGACCTTGTCTACTACGCCTCTGTTCTCCTAGGGGGATCTAACAGCGATTTTTGTGGTAACTTTGACTCCCGTGTGAGCTGTTTGAGGTTGTCCAGACCCTTCTTCCTAATGTTTTCAATCCACTGGAAAATTTACCGAAGCAGATGGATCGACACTTAGGTGATGCCACTTACAGTATATCCAACAATGTGATATGCAATGTAATTTTTTCCTAATTTCTTTTCCGAACGACATCCAGCTGAGATGTTGCTTATGAAGGGTGCCCGGGCCTGGGATTAAACCTTCAGAGGAGCAGGCAAGCATCTTACCACTAGATTTTGTCTCAACTTGATGATACCAGGCAACTGATGTTGAAGTTTTAACGGATGTTGCAAACTGAAATTGGCAGTTTTGAAAACTGTTTTTTACAATTTCTTCCATTATCTCAGCCAAATTCTCAGGTAATTAACGACATCCCGGATGAACAAAACAATTAGCTATCTGTCATGCTAGTGCCAATATAACCTAATGGTTTGCAATTTCTCTGCTAATTTGCTGCGAGTCTTAAATGGATTCTATTCTGTTACTACTGCTTCGACATTTTTTGTTTCAAAATAAACCAAAGAAGCAATTAATGAGTTTGAAAGGCATCATGGCATTTTATTGCTGAGAAACGTGTAGTTGGTAAATCTCACCATGGTGATTTGATTCAGGACTGTCAATGTTTTACCAATATACCAAGGTAAGTTTAGCAGTAATATAAATGGCACACACAGCAAAATCAGTAGCAATTGTGATATATCTATATATGCATTATAGGAGCAAATGCTTCTTTATATGGCCCACCATACAACATTATGACATACTCTATCAAGAAATTTGCTTCTGTTATCAACGTTTCAATTTTTTGTGTGATAATGAACTTCATTTGCACCGAATCAAATTGTAAAAGACAGAAACAAGTACAACAAAAATTCACTTTTTAGACCGATGAGACTAATGACTAGAAATGAAAAAAGACTTTCCATGTGTTTGGATAAAAGCATGGAAAACACATGGTTTTTGCTTCATTATAATTAGCTAAAAAACATGCGTTTTCCATGCGTTTATCCTTCTCATGGAAAATGCACATGGCACATTTGGCCATGTACATATATCCATTGATATCCATTGTATTTATGAATTATTTAAGAATACCGTGATGGTATATCAAGTAATTGACTGTTACTGCGATTTTGCTAATTGCTTGTAACCCTTTGTTATATGCTAAGTATGACATGTAAATTTTACCTTTCGTTTGTGTAATGTAACTTTTTCCTTATTTATTTTCCCAACTTTAACTGTTATTTAATATAGAATTTTTTCTTACTAGGGTAATTAATTGCAAAACAGACATCAAGTCTCTGCAATTTTCCTCAAGCAATTATAGCAATCCAAGCTTCATCTGCAAAATTTACTGACAATCTCTCTGTGGTTCCACATTTTCTGTTACCACTGTCTGTCCAGTGAATGTCTAGCAGATGTCCAGTTACTGGACCTAACTCCTTGAAGGGCCAGACGTAGCATTAGAGAAGCAATGACCTGTGATTAATGAAAATTGATTTGACCTTAAGTCCTGTACCCAGAATATTTTATTTTCAAGCCCTGGCCAAATTAGGGAGTTCTCATGCATTGCAAAACAAGGTCAATGTTCGGTGAGAAACTTCTGAAGACAGCAAACATATGACTGGCCGATTGACGGAACAACTGTCTGACCAACCAATTGACTAACTGACTGACTAATTGTCTAATTGACTATCAGATTATAATTAGAACCATACAATGTTCAATTGCAATGGCCATACAAAATGTATTTATCCTTAATTGCCCACACCTCATGTCATACATAAACCCTGGAGTGGTGTTGGCAAATATAAGTGATCATAACAGGCTTTTCTCAACTAATTGACTAACTGACTTACTGACTAACTAACTGACCAACCAATTGACTGACTAACTGACTTACTGACTAACTGACTGACTGACTAACTGACTAACTGACGTACTGACTATTAGATTATAATGAGAACCATATAATGTTCAACTGAATACTATACCTAGAATGACTCCCTCTCCTTAGCCATTTTTGAGTAGCATGTTAGTCCATTTTCTCTAATAATTTAACCAGCTTTATTCAATATCGTGTCAACTGCTTACAGCCATAAAATATTACGCTTGAAGCTAAGCTACATTCAAGGGCCCTAGAGCACAGGCTCTTCACAGATGACTGTTGACCACCACTTGACCAGTAGTCATCTTATGACAGTCATTTGTTATCTACCTGATTGCTGTGACCAGGGACATTGACCATTGACTTCAATGTCTTGCCGAAGTGGAGTATGTCTGTGTGTAATACATCAGGAAATTTTACCGATCTGTAGCTTTTCAACTTACTGCAATATTGAGAAACACAATGAAGATATTATAAAGCTGGGAGTCCACACATGTTTGCATATTATTTCATGTACAATGTAGCTTGTACCCTTTAATATATCATACAGTACACATTGCAATAAACTTATTTCATGATTTTATTTTTAATAACACCCAGCAAATATTCAACAGCTACATTTTTAGGCATTTTGAATAATTTTGCAGACATTACGGCTTTGTCTAAAATTGCTGACTCCCTAGCCATTTTTTACTAATAAGGTGGTCAGCTTTACCTTACAAAACAAGTTAGCCTTGGCCAATGTCACGATGATGCATTATATGTTTTTTGTTAGATTTTATTTTTTTACCAAAAGCAGGGTTCTAAAAGTATAGGAACAATATTTACTTGCTCCAGCATGGTGTTTTGGATTGACTCAGGTTGATTGACTCGTAAAATATGCTTATATTGGTTTCAGTCATTCCAGACATGGCCATTAATATCTTAGTGCAACAAAGTTTTTCATCATCATAGGAGCAGGCTAGTAGTTTAGCCAAAAGCCAACAAATTGCATTCGTAGTTGCGTGTCAGTTTTAGAGTGATCAAAGCAGGGAAGTAAAGCACTTTCAGATGCAAATGCCATTAGTCCTAGATGCCAAGCACTGTAATTAGAAGCTGAACACAGATTTCCACTGAACCCTATATCCACCAGTTGAATCCATAAGATCTCGATTGAACCCATTAGATGTGAGTTGAACCCATAATGTGTTGCACCCATAACATATTTATGTTGCTCTCCAAAGCAAAAAGCAGCATTCGGTTTATATTGAATGTACCATCTGCTTTCTGCTTAAATACTGGATAAAGCTCAATGTCCTTATTCTATATCAGGGAATTTTACTGAAATTACATTGATCAAATAAAACATTGGCATTTTTTGGTTAGACCAAAGTCTTAATAGAGCCCTGTTTTAGCCCATGCCACTTTGTTCCAAAAGACTGTCTGTAGCATTCGTAAGAATGACAGTTGTAGACGTCTGTTAACCTCAGCCGAGTAGCAGTCCCAGATGTCTGTCACACCCAAATTACATAAAATGTGTGTATTCTTATTTTACAGAAATACCTTCTGGTGAGTGGAACATTTTAACTAGGCCCTATCTAAAAAAATGATTGCAGACCGTCTGTCTCCAGCTACCATATTAATGTCAGTAAGTATATTTTAGCAAAAACTGTACTGACACCTCTATTCTTCAGTTAGTGATGTAATTGTGTTAGCGTTAGCTGCAGACTGTCTGTAATGCTCTTATTATTTAGTGCACCATATGTCTGTAACATTGAATTACAAGCAATGAGCTGACATTAAATGAGTCTGTAAGAGACTAGATTATGAAGCTACCCGACCATCTAAGGGCCAAGTTGGTAGGTCTACTAGATGTCTGGAAGGATACAAATAGCTCACTAATGAAACTAAACAGTACAGACGTCTGCAAAGACCCTGTTATGATCAGTGTTTTAGCTTAAATTGATGGTACAAATATGGTACAAAACAATGAGCCATTGACTTGAAAGAGCCAGTTTTGAACTGATGTAGCATGTTGTCTGGGCCAGCATTGGAATTACAATGAGCCACTGAAATGAGCCAATTTTGAGTTGTGTGTAGCATGTTATCTTGGCTGTTTGGACAACAATGAGCAATCCGGGTAAATAATGAGCCAACATTGAAGTGTAGCATGTTATTGGGCCAACACTGGGATAAAAATGAGTCATTGACATGCACAATGAGCCAATTTCGACTGTGGCAGCATGTTATATGGGCCAACATTGAAACATCAATGAGCCATTGCCATAAATGAGCCAATTTTGAGACTTAGTAGCATGTCTTCTGGATTGGACTGACCTGCTCTATCATTAGACAATCCTCATTATTGCTTTCAGATATTAGAAACTTTCAAAACAATCATTTTATTTTCATGAGGTTAGGTCTTACAATAACGGCTGAAATCAGGCAGATCTCAGCTTTAATCTAGACTTTAGTCAAGGCAGTTTTTTGGTGATTGTTACAAGTAGAAATCCATTACACAACCATGTAATATGAGACTGTGATATGCTTGCTGCCCACCTTGTGAAGTAATATAGCAACTGCTAAACATAGAGCACTGCGTGAAGTATCTTTTGTTCAATGCTTCAGCTTCTTTCAACCAATCTCTTGTGTGGGAGTGAAGCATGATTTTTCAACCATCGGAACTGCTTATATGCAGTGTCTGATGAGTGTGATGACCTTCAAAAGTGTCCAAACGTTACATTTTAAAGACAAATTGGTTGACACTGAGGTCTTTGGAAGTTGTGGTGACTGCAGTTTTTGGAAGTTGTGGTGACTGAAGTTTTCGGAAGTTGTGGTGACTGAAGTGCTCAGCTTCTGAAGAAGTTTGTGGAAATCCGTATTGGATTGCTGTCACACGAGCCTAGGTGAGAGGCATTAGCAGTCACCTGGCCACTTGTTTATCACTACAGTGTGTCCATTAACTTAAGAGATGTCCCCTAGAGACTTTATATTACACGCTGTGTCAACTTTATAGAATATGTTTACGTAGGTATTTCTGTTGTTTTTTGTTTTGTTCTTATTTTGGAATTTTTTAATCCTAGTTACCAGAACAAAAATGACGTTGTTGGAAAAATAATATGCTTATATGCTTAATAAAGAGTTAATATTGCTAACATCAGTATATGAATCACATCAGAAATGATTAGTAAGTTGATCATCTTGTGTACAATGGAAACCTACTTCACAGTTAAAGCAGCCTCACCATTAAGACCAGAAATACTTCAATTTACCTCACAGCTAAGACCACTTCACCATTACGACCAATAAACGTTATATGTCCCAGAAGGTGGCCTTAATGATCAGGTGTTCCTGTACATTTTTTCCTAAAATAAAATAAAATTGCCAGAACTTAGTCTTTACAAGTTAGACTGACCTTAACCACTGTAACCCTGTGGTACCAGATATTTCACGTAATGGTTTGGTTTACACATATTTATGGAATTTTGCCAACAAGCCAAAGGCTCAATCACAGGTTCAATCTAGGTTAGTATAATGTGCAAACTGCACAACTGTGGCAGGAGGTTTACAAGTCAAGTAAAAACTGGATGAATAATTGATCTGTTGATGAACTATTACAAATAGGCTAGGATTGAACTAAAATCAATTTGTTGATGAAATAAATGTTTGGATGATTATATCAAAATTGACATCTATGGGCAGAGATTTGTCTCCAAAAGTAAATTAGAAGTTATTGGGACTGGTGTTTTATAACTAACATTTTAACTGTAATTTAGTATATAATTTTTTCTTACTAGGGTAATTAATTGCAAAACAGACATCAAGTCTCTGTAATTTTCCTCAAGCAATTATAGCAATCCAAGCTTCATCTACAAAATTTACTGACAATCTCTCTGTGGTTCCACATTTTTTGTTACCACTGTATGTCCAGTGAATGTCTAGCAGATGTCCAGTTACTGGACCTAACTCCTTGAAGGGCCAGACGTAGCATTAGAGAAGCAATGACCTGGGATTAATGAAAATTGATTTGACCCCAAGTCCTGTACCCAGAATATTTTATTTTCAAGTCCTGGTCAAATTAGGGATTTCTCATGCATTGCAAAACAAGGTCAATGTTCGGTGAGAAACTTCTGAAGACAACAAACATATGACTCACCGATTGACGGAACAACTGTCTGACCAACCAATTGACTAACTGACTGACTAATTGTCTAATTGACTATCAGATTATAATTAGAACCATACAATGTTCAATTGCAATGGCCATACAAAATGTATTTATCCTTAATTGCCCACACCTCATGTCATACATAAACCCTGGAGTGGTGTTGGCAAATATAAGTGATCATAACAGGCTTTTCTCAACTAATTGACTAACTGACTTACTGACTAACTAACTGACCAACCAATTGACTGACTAACTGACTTACTGACTAACTGACTGACTGACTAACTAACTAACTGACTTACTGACTATCAGATTATAATGAGAACCATATAATGTTCAATTGAATACTATACCTAGAATGACTCCCTCTCCTTAGCTTTTTTGGGTAGCATGTTAGTCCACTTTCTCTAATAATTTAACCAGCTTTATTCAATATCGTGTCAACTGCTTACAGCCATAAAATATTATGCTTGAAGCTAAGCTACATTCAAGGGCCCTAGAGCACAGGCTCTTCACAGATGACTGTTGACCACCACTTGACCAGTGGTCATCTTATGACAGTCATTTGTCATCTACCTGATTGCTATGACCAGGGACATTGACCATTGACTTCAATGTCTTGCCAAAGTGGAGTATGTCTGTGTGTAATACATCAGGAAATTTTACCGATCTGTAGCTTTTCAACTTGCTTCAATATTGAGAAACACAACGAAGATATTATAAAGCTGGGAGTCCACACATGTTTGCATATTATTTCATGTACAATGTAGCTTGTACCCTTTAATATATCATACAGTACACATTGCAATAAACTTATTTCATGATTTTTTTTTTAATAACACCCAGCAAATATTCAACAGCTACATTTTTAGGCATTTTGAATAATTTTGCAGACATTACGGCTTTGTCTAAAATTGCTGACTCCCTAGCCATTTTTTACTAATAAGGTGGTCAGCTTTACCTGATAAAACAAGTTAGCCTTGGCCAATGTCACGATGATGCATTATATGTTTTTTGTTAGATTTTATTTTTTTACCAAAAGCAGGGTTCTAAAAGTATAGGAACAATATTTACTTGCTCCAGCATGGTGTTTTGGATTGACTCAGGTAGATTGACTCGTAAAATATGCTTATATTGGTTTCAGTCATTCCAGACATGGCCATTAATATCTTAGTGCAACAAAGTTTTTCATCATCATAGGAGCAGGCTAGTAGTTTAGCCAAAAGCCAACAAATTGCATTCGTAGTTGCGTGTCAGTTTTAGAGTGATCAAAGTAGGGAAGTAAATCACTTTCAGATGCAAATGCCATTAGTCCTAGATGCCAAGCACTGTAATTAGAAGCTGAACACAGATTTCCACTGAACCCTATATCCACCAGTTGAATCCATAAGATCTCGATTGAACCCATTAGATGTGAGTTGAACCCATAATGTGTTGCACCCATAACATATTTATGTTGCTCTCCAAAGCAAAAAGCAGCATTCGGTTTATATTGAATGTACCATCTGCTTCCTGCTTAAATACTGGATAAAGCTCAATGTCCTTATTCTATATCAGGGAATTTTACTGAAATTACATTGATCAAATAAAACATTGGCATTTTTTGGTTAGACCAAAGTCTTAATAGAGCCCTGTTTTAGCCCATGCCACTTTGTTCCAAAAGACTGTCTGTAGCATTCGTAAGAATGACAGTTGTAGACGTCTGTTAACCTCAGCCGAGTAGCAGTCCCAGATGTCTGTCAGACCCAAATTACATAAAATGTGTGTATTCTTATTTTACAGAAATACCTTCTGGTGAGTGGAACATTTTAACTAGGCCCTATCTAAAAAAATGATTGCAGACCGTCTGTCTCCAGCTACCATATTAATGTCAGTAAGTATATTTTAGCAAAAACTGTACTGACACCTCTATTCTTCAGTTAGTGATGTAATTGTGTTAGCGTTAGCTGCAGACTGTCTGTAATGCTCTTATTAATTAGTGCACCATATGTCTGTAACATTGAATTACAAGCAATGAGCTGACATTAAATGAGTCTGTAAGAGACTAGATTATGAAGCTACCCGACCATCTAAGGGCCAAGTTGGTAGGTCTACTAGATGTCTGGAAGGATACAAATAGCTCACTAATGAAACTAAACAGTACAGACGTCTGCAAAGACCCTGTTATGAACAGTGTTTTAGCTTAAATTGATGGTACAAATATGGTACAAAACAATGAGCCATTGACTTGAAAGAGCCAGTTTTGAACTGATGTAGCATGTTGTCTGGGCCAGCATTGGAATTACAATGAGCCACTGAAATGAGCCAATTTTGAGTTGTGTGTAGCATGTTATCTTGGCTGTTTGGACAACAATGAGCAATCCGGGTAAATAATGAGCCAACATTGAAGTGTAGCATGTTATTGGGCCAACACTGGGATAAAAATGAGTCATTGACATGCACAATGAGCCAATTTCGACTGTGGCAGCATGTTATATGGGCCAACATTGAAACATCAATGAGCCATTGCCATAAATGAGCCAATTTTGAGACTTAGTAGCATGTCTTCTGGATTGGACTGACCTGCTCTATCATTAGACAATCCTCATTATTGCTTTCAGATATTAGAAACTTTCAAAACAATCATTTTATTTTCATGAGGTTAGGTCTTACAATAACGGCTGAAATCAGGCAGATCTCAGCTTTAATCTAGACTTTAGTCAAGGCAGTTTTTTGGTGATTGTTACAAGTAGAAATCCATTACACAACCATGTCATATGAGACTGTGATATGCTTGCTGCCCACCTTGTGAAGTAATATAGCAACTGCTAAACATAGAGCACTGCGTGAAGTATCTTTGTAAAGAGTGAACTACATATATGTATTTTTCTTTCCATTAATCACGAATCTCCATTGTTCAATGCTTCAGCTTCTTTCAACCAATCTCTTGTGTGGGAGTGAAGCATGATTTTTCAACCATCGGAACTGCTTATATGCAGTGTCTGATGAGTGTGATGACCTTCAAAAGTGTCCAAACGTTACATTTTAAAGACAAATTGGTTGACACTGAGGTCTTTGGAAGTTGTGGTGACTGCAGTTTTTGGAAGTTGTGGTGACTGAAGTTTTCGGAAGTTGTGGTGACTGAAGTGCTCAGCTTCTGAAGAAGTTTGTGGAAATCCGTATTGGATCGTTGTCACACGAGCGGCATTAGCAGTCACCGGGCCACTACAGTGTGTCCATTAACTTAAGAGATGTCCCCTAGAGACTTTATATTACACGCTGTGTCAACTTTATAGAATATGTTTATGTAGGTATTTCTGTTGTTTTTTGTTTTGTTTTTATTTTGGAATTTTTTAATCCTAGTTACCAGAACAAAAATGACGTTGTTGGAAAAATAATATGCTTACATGCTTAATAAAGAGTTAATATTGCTAACGTCAGTATAGGAATCACATCAGAAATGATTAGTAAGTTGATCATCTTGTGTACAATGGAAACCTACTTCACAGTTAAGCAGCCTCACCTTTAAGACCAGAAATTGTCTTTACAAGTTAGACTGACCTTAACCACTGTAACCTTGTGGTACCAGATGTTTTACGCAATGGTTTAGTTTACACATATTTATGGAATTTTGCAAACGAGCCAAAGGCTCAATCACAGCTTCAATCAAGGTTAGTATAATGTGCAAACTGTACAACTGTGGCAGGAGGTTTACAAGTCAAGTAAAAACTGGATGAATAATTGATCTGTTGATGAACTATTACAAATAGGCTAGGATTGAACTAAAATCGATTTGTTGATGAAATAAATGTTTGGAAGATTATATCAAAATTGACATCTGTGGGCAGAGATTTGTCTCCAAAAGTAAATTAGAAGTTATTGGGACTGGTGTTTTATTACTAACACTTTACCTGTTATTTAATATAGTATTTTTGTTTTTACTAGGGTTATTAATTGCAAAACAGACATCAAGTCTCTGCAATTTTCCTCAAGCAATTATAGCAATCCAAGCCTCATCTTGAAAATTTACTGACAATCTCTCTCTGGTTCTACGTTTTCTGTTACCACTGTCTGTCCAGTGAATGTCTAGCAGATATCCAGTTACTGGACCTAACTCCTTGAAGGGCCAGACGTAGCATTAGAGAAGCGATGACCTGTGATTAATGAAAGTGGATTTGACCCCAAGTCCTGTACCCAGAATATTTTTTTTTGAAGCCCTGGCCAAATTAGGGATTTCTCATGCGTTGCAAAACAAGGTCAGTGTTCTGTGAGAAATTTCTGAAGACAACAAACATATGACTGACCGATTGATGGAACAACTGTCTGACCAACCAATTGACTAACTGACTGACTGATATAATATATGACTATCAGATTATAATTAGGACCATACAATGTTCAATTGCAATGGCCATACAAAATGTATTTATCATTAATTGCCCACACCTCATGTCATACATAAACCCTGGAGTGGTGTTGGCAAATATAAGTGATCATATCACCACAGATTAATACATTGTAAAAGTAGACATAGATGACAACTAACAGGCTTTACTCAAATAGCATGCCAGGTCCATCCAACATTGGCTCAATTTTGATCCAATGTTGATCCAAAATGGACGGAACAACTGACAGACCAACCAATTGACTAACTGACTTACTGACTAACTAACTGACTAACTGACTGACTGACTGACTATCATATTATAATGAGAACCGTATAATGTTAAATTGCATACTATACCTAGAATGACTCCCTCTCCTTAGCCATTTTTGGGTAGCATGTTAGTCCACTTTTTCTTATAATTTAACCAGCTTTATTTAATATCTTGTCAACTGCTTACAGCCATAAAATATTTCGCTTGAAGCTAAGCCACATTCAAGGGCTCTAGAGTACAGGCTCTTCACAGATGACTGTTGACCACCACTTGACCAGTGGTCATCTTATGACAGTCATTTGTCATCTACCTGATTGCTGTGACCAGGGACATTGACCATTGACTTCAAGGTCTTGCCGAAGTGGATTATGTCTGTGTGTAATACATCAGCAAATTTTACCGATTTATAGCTGTTCAACTTGCTTCAATACTGAGAAACACAATGAAGAGTATATAAAGCTGGGAGTCTACACACGTTTGCATATTATTTCATGTACAATACAGGTTGTACCCTACAATATATCATAGAGTACACATTGCAATAAACTAATTTTATGATGTTTTTTTGTGATAACACCCAACAAATATCTGACTCATGTACACTGCCTGCAATAAAAATTTCACTGAGTAGCATGTTCACAACAGTGCTACATTTTTTGGAATTTTGACTAACTTTGCAGACATTACGGCTTTGTCTAAAATTGCTGACTCCCTAGCCATTTTTTACTAATAAGTTGGTCCGCTTTACCTTACAAAACAAGTTAGCCTTGGCCAATGTCACGATGATGCATTATATGTTTTTTGTTAGATTTTTTTTTTACCAAAGCAGGGTTCTAAAAGTATTGGAACAATATTTACTTGCTCCAGCATGGTGTTTTGGATTGACTCAGGTAGATTGATTCGTAAAATATGCTTATATTGGTTTCAGTCATCCCAGACACCTTTACATGGCTATTAATATCTTAGTGCAACAAAGTTTTTCATCATCATAGGAGCAGGCTAGTAGTTTAGCCAAAAGCCAACAAACTGCACTCGTAGTTGCGTGTCAGTTTTAGAGTAATCAAAGCAGGGAAGTAAATCACTTTCAGATGCAAATGCCATTAGTCCTAGATGCCAAGCACTGTAATTAGAAGCTGAACACAGATTTCCACTGAACCCTATATCCACCAGTTGAATCTATAAGATCTCAATTGAACCCATTAGATGTGAGTTGAACCCATAATGTGTTGCACCCATAACATATATATGTTGCTCTCCCAAGCAAAAAGCAGCATTTTATTTAATTGAATGTACCATCTGCTTTCTGCTCAATACTAGATAAAGCTCAATGTCCTTATTATTTTATATTAAGGAATTTTACTGAAATTACATTGATCATATAAAACATTGGCATATTTTGGTTACAGACCCAAGTCTTAGAGCCCTGTTTTAGCCCATGCCACTTTGTTCCAGAAGACTGTCTGTAGCATTCGTAAGAATGACAGTTGTAGACGTCTGTTAACCTCAGCCTAGTAGCAGTCCCAGACGTGTGTAAGGCCCACATTACATAAAATTTGTGTATTCCTTTTTTTACAGAAATACCTTCCAGTGAGTGGAACATTTTAACTAGGCCCTATCTATACAAATGATTGCAGACCGTCTGTCTCCAGCTACCATATTAATGTCAGTAAGTATATTTTAGCAAAAACTGTACTGACACCTCTGTTCTTCAGTTAGTGATGTAATTGTGTTAGCTGCAGAGTGTCTGTAATGCTCTTATTAATTAGTGCACCATATGTCTGTAACATTGAATTACAAGCAATGAGCTGACATTAAATGAGTCCGTAAGAGGCTAGATTATGAAGCTACCCGACCATCTAAGGGCCAAGTTGGTAGGTCTACTAGATGTCTGGAAGGATACAAATAGCTCATTAATGATACTCAACAGTACAGACGTCTGCAAAGACCTTGATTTTGAATAGTGTTTTAGCTTACATTGACGGTACAAATATTTGGGTGAAGAGTAACAGTAAAATTATTTTCACCAAACACTTGGAATCACAATTCAAACTGAAGTGTCGCTTAATGCTTGTTTAAATTGCACTTGGGACTGCTTGATACTGCTGTACAGTGTCATTATATCCTCATTGGCCACACTGATTACATTTCAGCTGGATGCCACGCAAAGATACATTAAATTGGTTGTGCCTTGTACTGTTTATGCAGAGGCATGCAAAGATCGTGCTTAGCATGAAGTGTCGATTGCCCTGATACACCCAAGATATAGCTTGCCAAATCAAGCCAACATTTTATTGCTTTGTGCCAACACTGAGCCAACATTGGGAAAACAATGAGCCATTGACATGAAAGAGCCAGTTTTGAACTGATGTAGCATTTTGTCTGGGCCAGCATTGGAATTACAATGAGCCACTAATATGAGCCAATTTTGAGTTGTGTGTAGCATGTTATCTTGGCTGTTTAGACAACAATGAGCAATCCGGTTAAATAATGAGCCAATATTGAAGTGTAGCATATTATTGGGCCAACACTGGGATAAAAATTAGCCATTGAAATGCACAATGAGCCAATTTCGACTGTGGCAGCATGTTATATGAGCCAACAGTGAAACATCAATGAGCCATTGCCATGAATGAGCCAATTTTGAGACTTAGTAGCATGTCTTCTGGATTGGACTGACCTGCTCTATCATTAGACAATCCTCACTATTACTAACAGATATTAGAAACTTTCAAAACAATCATTTTATTTTCATGAGGTCAGGTCTTACAATAACGGCTGAAATCAGGCAGATCTCAGCTTTAATCTAGACTTTAGTCAAGGCAGTTTTTTGGTGATTGTTACAAGTAGAAATCCATTACACAACCATGTCATATGAGACTGTGATATGCTTGCTGCCCACCTTGTGAAGTAATATAGCAACTGCTAAACATGTAGCGCTGCAGAGGCGTGAAGTATCTTTGTAAAGAGTGAACTACATATATGTATTTTTCTTCCCATTAATCACGAATCCCCATTGTTCAATGCTTCAGCTTCTTTCAACCAATCTCTTTTGTGGGAGTGATGCATGATTTTTCAACCATCGGAACTGCTTATGTGCAGTGTCTGATGAGTGTGATGACCTTCAAAAGTGTCCAAACATTACATTTTAAAGACAAATTGGTTGACACTGAGGTCTTTGGAAGTTGTGGTGACTGCAGTTTTTGGAAGTTGTGGTGACTGAAGTTTTCGGAACTTGTGGTGACTGAAGTGCCCAGCTTCTGAAGAAGTTTGTGGAAATCCGTATTGGATTGCTGTCACACGAGCCTACGTGAGAGGCATTAGCAGTCACCTGGCCACTTGTTTATCACTACAGTGTGTCCATTAACTTAAGAGATGTCCCCTAGAGACTTTATATTACACGCTGTGTCAACTTTATAGAATATGTTTACGTAGGTATTTCTGTTGTTTTTTGTTTTTGTTTTTATTTTGGAATTTTTTAATCCTAGTTACCAGAACAAAAATGATGTTGTTGGAAAAATAATATGCTTACATGCTTAATAAAGAGTTAATATTGCTAACATCAGTATAGGAATCACATCAGAAATGATTAGTAAGTTGATCATCTTGTGTACAATGGAAACCTACTTCACAGTTAAGCAGCCTCACCTTTAAGACCAGAAATACTTCAATTTACCTCACAGCTAAACTGAACTGTTCACCATTACGACCAATAAACGTTATATGTCCCAAAAGGTGGCCTTAATGATCAAGTTTTCCTGTACATTTTTTCCTAAAATAAAATAAAATTGCCAGAACTTAGTCTTTACAAGTTAGACTGACCTTAACCACTGTAACCCTGTGGTACCAGATGTTTTACGCAATGGTTTAGTTTACACATATTTATGGAATTTTGCGAACGAGCCAAAGGCTCAATCACAGCTTCAATCTAGGTTAGTATAATGTGCAAACTGTACAACTGTGGCAGGAGGTTTACAAGTCAAGTAAAGACTGGATGAATAATTGATCTGTTGATGAACTATTACAAATAGGCTAGGATTGAACTAAAATCGATTTGTTGATGAAATAAATGTTTGGATGATTATATCAAAATTGACATCTGTGGGTAGAGATTTGTCTCCAAAAGTAAATTAGAAGTTATTGGGACTGGTGTTTTATTACTAACACTATTTAACAAGATTTTTCTATTGTTGAAATAGTTTGTACATTCGAGGAAAAAGTGGTTAACAAAATGGGGAATTAATACAGCCTTTCACATATAAGTGAGTACTAAGATCTGAGAAACCAAGCCGGAACTGTGCCAACATAACTTCTGCCTTTTGTGGTAATCCCAAAGGCAGAAGTAAAGGTCCTGTGTAATAGTTTAGTCCCGAATAGGTTGGAGTCAACTAACATTTTGTTGGTTATATCCTGACGTTGAAGACCGAGGGATATAACGGACTAAGTCGTAAGACATGGAGACATTGAATTCCTTTGTGACATGGAATTGTTTCAATTCAAAAGACTGATCTTGAAACGTTGTATCAGTCAAGGTCTAGATATATCTCCGTACTTAAAGAAAGGCTGAAGAAGGCTTAGGGATGGACTTTATTTTCTGTAGATCTTATAGATTACACTATACAACTATACGTTCAGCACGTTTGCTACCTGCAGCTAACAGAATCTACCTGCATTTACAATTAAATGCAGGTAAATTGCAACCAAAGTGGCACAAATGTATATATAATAAACCTTTTTGAATATGAAAAAGCTTGCTGTTTCCATTAAAATAGTACAGTCAGATCCACACTCAGTCTGTAGCATGAAGTTCAGCCATAAGAAAGTCCCGATTTTTTTAAAAGTTGAATTCTAGAATTCTAGATTAACTCCAAGCTCCTTATTGATAATTCAGTGCTTGTCTTATCAATGAACTTAAACAGGCAGACATGTATTTAACAAAGCTTTACTGATTTACTTACTAACTTCTTTGTTTACTTCCTTCTTAGTAGGGTTTGTGGCCTAGTGTATAGAACATGGGACTTATTTATGCATGGTCGTGAGTTCAAGCCCAGGCACGGCATGGATGAACTAAGCAGATCCTGCTTCAACCACTGCTTCACTCCATCCAGCTGTGGGAGTTTGGCTATAGGCTAAGATGGCTTGGATTGCAAAGTGAAGGCGCAGCATGATGCGACAGCTGCATGCTCCCCAGGGAGTTGAGAAAGTTTCACAGAGAACAAAGCCTGCCAACCGAAGGTATTGTGTGAAGTCGGCTGAGGGGTTTATGCACTTAACAGGCTGATAGCAGACTATAAAGCCCCACCTTTTCACCTTTTCTACCTCACTTTCTTACTTCTATACACACTTACTTGTGAAATTCTTAGTCAGAGTGCAGTTGAACCTATCCATTAAGGACACCCTTGGACCAAATTTCACTGGTATTTATGGTTTGGTGGTCCTAATACAGAGGTACAATGTAAATTGGGCAAAATAATTGGCAGTCTTAATTGTGAAGTGGTATTCATAAATGGTGGTCTTAAAATGGGATCCAATGTATAGACTGTGGCATGATTTCAGGAATTATAATGACTACAGAAAGCAACTTTAATTGCAAAATAATCTCATTAAAATGTATTTCATTAGCATGATTCCATTTGCATGTAAATTTATATGTGTATCAAATATCATACGTGGTGATTATCTGGTGTCAAGAAGTGAGATAAAAGATTAATTTTCAAAGAAAATTATGCAGGAAGGAGCTAAGAATACTAAGATCTTAGCCATCTTGACAGTGTCTTAAATGACACTGTAGAAATGTGTCTTAAATAACACTGTAGAAATATTGCCAGGGCGTTGACGCACGTAGATTATAAAGCCATAAAGTAATGATTATATGAAGAGCAGCCTGCTAAAATGTCCAGTTAAACTAATTTAAATGGTAAATTGAATCAAAAACACCAAGGGTAGGCAAGAACTTTAACCATTGCGCCATTTAAGGTAGCTTTATCTCAGTGATCAATGCTCCAACCAAATTTTCCCTACTTAAATAAAACAACCAAGACTCCCAAATTTAGTCAACCTGATCAAAGAAAATACAACCCAGCCCAGTTTCAATTGCATCTCGGTAACAAACTCACTTAGCCACCGGTCAGTGCTACCAAATTGCACAAGCATAAATCTCACCCAGTATAGGACCTAGGCCTTATATTTGGTGAGACGGCCAATTCATTGAGTTGAACAAAATCAGTGCAGGGTCCATAATTGAGCAAGTAAAAGAAACCAACCAGGATATCAATGTGTAACAAAGCGTGAACTTCAAGCCACACCTCTCTGGTTCCCTGAGTGAAGAAGCACTCAGGTTCGGTCTGGGGAATTATATGATCTGATTGGTTGATATGTAGCATGCACACATTGTGACGTCACCTTACGATTGACAGACCCGACCTGTCTCCTTACTTGAGACGGGAACGAGTCAGAGCCCCACCTCTATGTAATGGAGAGAACAAGTACCACAAGAGGTCACTGAGACCATAGCAAATAAGCATTGTTTGATGACATCATCTTTTCTGTGACGTCATCCAGGTAACAATTACTAGTGACGTCATCTTTTTGTCTTTTCATAAATGTGCCTCCAAATAATAGCAGTACAACTTAATTATCATCCCACAATACTTACTGGCAACTTACTGCCAAATTTAGCAGCTGAATGGGCTTGTATGTTCTGGGTTCGAATACGGCCTGGGCACTATTCATGAGCGATATCTCAGGAAGGTGTCGGTCCCATGAGATGTAAAATTGGTGGTGTTGTGTGTCTATGCTGGGGCAAGTAAAGGACTCCACCCATGGAGTAAATGTGTAACATGGTGTTGACAGCCAAGCCTTCCCTGTCAAGAATTTGACCTCAGAACCTTCAAGGAGAGCTCACCTGGTGAGGTCGCTGTGAGCTAAAAGTGCTTCCTCACAATTTACTCACAGTGAACTTACTCTGTGAGGTCACAGTATGACCTAACTGTGAGCTAACTGTGAGCTGATCATGTGTGCTCCTATGTTTTTTTAACAATCCCATCCCATGGAATCTCTGGGAAATTAAGTTGCGTAACTTTGTCAAACTCCAAGAACACCCTTCATTCATGATTGCCCAAAGATGGGTTTGAACTTACAACCTACCTACCAGTCCTACCTAGCTAACCTAAAGGGGCGTTTACACTGTCAAGGATAAGACCTACGTATGACCAAGGACGTGAAAAATCGGCTATACATGCTCACTAGTAGCTCAAAAGCTCTCCAAACGTCCATCGCCAAGCATCTGTCAGGCACTCATAGGCACTCATAGGCACTCGTAGGCACCTGTAGATTGCTCGTAGATTGCTTTTAGATCACTCGTAGATCGCCTGTGTGAGTGGATCAAGAATGGGCAAGTATGGACAAGGAAGATGACGGGCGGGTGACAGATGTCCGCCGAGCATTTTACGAGCGAATAGAACGTACACAGAACGTATGTAGAATATTCGTCGACTAACTCCCGAGCAAGTTACGTAACTAATATAAAAAATTCACTTGGAGAACGTCAGCCAAAGTTTAAAACCTGTTTAAATATTTTTTCTCTCTCCACGTACGGTCAGGGATGATTTAGCGCAACCAAGAGATTAGCAAGAGTATCTTTGAAATGCTCGGCAAGTGAATCATGTATGGACAAGGATGAGTATGAGTAAAAATATTTTTTCATCCGTGGTCATATGTAGGTCTTATACGTGACAGTGTGAACGCCCCGTAAGCCTAACTGTCCTACATCCTAACAACTACACCAGCCAGTCACATCGAAGCTAGGTAGCCTAGCTTTGGCATAAAGAATATAATTAATAAGTTAGAATAGTATAGCCACTTTTATCACTCTGGATGCCTTGCTGGGTGCTGCATCAATCATTAAGGGATGTCAGTTTCTTATAGAAGTGGTATAAAATATCAACCTATTTTTGGCATTTTATTTGTTATCAGATATTCTAAAAAGTTCTAAAAGTAAAAGAAGTGATGTGTAAACTCTGGTTGCCCACACATAAAGCAGGCATACTAACCATTACACCACGGATGCCACTGATCCTGGTGTTGATTGGAAAGGATCGCAATAAAGCAGCAGTTCTATTTGTAGTTTGTTATTAGCTGGTCTGTAATTAATAGGCTTGCAATGCCATCTATGGTGGATCATATAGCTGACCTCACAGTTAGCTCACACTGAACTCACATGACCTCATCATGATTTCAGTGGGATGTTGTCATGTGTGACATCACACGATGAGTGTCTGGTGAGGTCACAGTGACCATGACATGAGCTCACTTCTTGACTGGGTTATCTCATCATTATGTCTGCCTCTAGCAGCTGGTCATATAAGCTGACTAAACTTCAGACCAGTAGCATTCAAACAATATAGGCCTTAGATCTACATGACAATATTATGCAATACATAGGTGAAATGTCTTAAAGAACACTATGTTGTCTGCCAATGTTTCATATTAGTATGGTTTCATGAAGGTAAACCCCAAGAGAAAGACCTCTGCCCTGATTATCTTCTTAGAGAAGATTCAATTATCTGACCAGCATCCTCTGTGGTACTTCTTTACAAGGTTTGGGTCAATCTGTTACCTCTAATGAGATGGCGTTTGTGACCTCTGGGGGATGGTCTGCCAATTACCACAGGACAAAGTAAACTGTTGGGGCCATTTGAAGAAATATTCATTTCCAACAAAAATTAGTACAATCAGACTAAAGACTGGGTAACATGTTTACCCAAATTTTGTCTCATCCTTTTGTCTGCCTCTAACAGCTGTTCATTTTGAGTGGGAACCTGATAAGGTGGTCTTAATATTGAGGTGGTCTTAAGTCGGAGGTTCTACTCTCACTTAGATTCTTACCACCAGGTTACACTGCTACCTCCCTGGTGAATTCCTTGCAGCGACCATCTGGTCTTCAATGAGTCGCTACACTATTTTTGTTATTTCTTGTTTAAAAATGTTGTTAATAATTTTTTTTTATGTCTTTGGTCTATATATTAACATGCTAAAATAGAATTAGTGTCTTCTGTAATAAGTCCTATATTGAATTTCAGGAATAAATTACACTAAAAACTAAAAACAATTTTTTTTAAATATTTTCCCTGTGATCACGATTGCCTTTTATTTCTTGCGGAAAGCAGTGCGTCAAGCTCTTTGTGAATGTCATGGTCACCTACAAATGTAGCAAATCAAATGCTTAGCATGTAATAATTGATAATTCTCTCTGCCGCAACCACGGTATGCTTTGTCTGTCACAACTGTTTGTCACAATTAGAAAATGTGACCGATTTATGATAAATGCTGATTGTCAACAGTGATTTTATGTGGAGATAGTAATATAACTATAGCATTATATGGCATGGTCACTGTTGCAGTCACAGAAATAAATGTGATAATGTAATTCTGTTACGCAGGCTTGCGATTTCCCCATGCAAATTTTTATTTACTCACAAAGCGCTAGGCATAATTCCGGTAAATTTTATTCTCTACAAATAAAGTTATATAAAACAAGATTGTAAAACAATAAACAAAGCAGTTATAAAAATGATACATTGACATAATATATCAAATAATGACTACTATTCATAATGAACATGCCACAAATCATAATATAACAGATTCAAATGCATTTTGTACAAGAATTAAAAGCATCAAATAATTACTAAAGCGCATAAGATAAATACATTTACCACCTTAGATTGCAAGGACATTCATAATGCACCAAAATAAATATTTTGTATCAAATAATATGACAACTATAATGATATATCAAATTAATTATTAACATCAAATAATTATGACAAATAATTACATATAAATAAATGGCAACATTATAATGTGGTAGAAGATTCCTGTCATAAAATTTAGCAGAAAGTATTTACTGGTAATATTACTCAAATTACAAACATGCTTTTAGGGGGAAAAAACTGCCATATTGCTCTCTCGCATACCCGCCCGAAAGAAACTGCAACTTAAAGAAAACGTGGGCTTTCTAGCCCTGTAGCTGAGGTTTCGCGAGTAATTTGAGTAAATGGTTGCCACGCTGCCCTGAGGTTGGCTTAGCATTAGATATATGGTTTCTTGCAACTTAGGGTGACATTGCCACAGGAAATGGTGCCCGCCTGGTAAACATATAACATTCCACGCCTCCGGTTGCAGCGAGAAGTGGAGCAATTTCCAGCAGACCACCAAATGTTCTTAGATTATAAAAGCACTTTATGCCAACCCATAACAAAGATCTGTGAGACTTTTCATGAACATGTTGTAGCAATTTGATACATTCACATTAAAAATAGATGTGTGTAAATTCTTATTGTCCTTCTGGTATTTCATAGTATGACATTTCTGCATTGCACAAAGAGAGATCCCAAAGGCTAAACAACAAATGTATCATATTGCTGGTATCGTTTGAGAGCTCCCGTACACACTCAAATCTATCTACTTACTTCAAATCTTAAGGGATTAAGCTTGCGAAGACAATGAGTGATGCGTTTACTGGGAATACTTTAATGTCCAAAATATGAATGATAATATTTTACTACGAATACCAAGTGTGCATAGATTAAGACTCTAGCAGCAATAAAGCACGAACCCAGCCTAAAACTCTACATGCTGTCTTTTCCCTACTTATCATGTCATCTGAAGTTCTATGATACGAAACAGTTCTTGGTGATCTTATTTGAAATGTTTTTCCAATTTCTTGCCAGGAAAATGCTTAGTATACATATTATGCCTAGCATATGACTTTCATACTTAAATTCTTTATATTCTTACCTTAAAATAACAATGCAAATGTTGCTGAGGCATTATAACTATCATCATTGTCTTCAATGGTTCACTAGAAAGGGTTTATCATACCTCAAATAACTTATCATTTCCATGATCACATATTCATCTCTCTGGAACTCAGGTTAATCGCTAGTGTTACCCTCCGGTTTCTTAGAGTGCTCTCCTGATCTGCCCATACATAATATGTACATTTGTGAATTTTTTTTTTATAACAGATCAATATGTTTGTTGAATAATATTAATTGTTTTTGAAATATGTATTGCGCAGGAAATAAAGTGTCTTGAGTCTTGATAGTGCACATTGAATATCTTTCAAGCTCAGATCCACAATACGCTCGAAGCAGTAATTAGAAAGACATTTTAAAACTTAGAAATGCTGTATAACATGAGTAAAGTGTTTGAATTTCCAAAATGAAAACAGATATTACACATGTAAACGAAGTATAATTGAGTCCTGGGCTCGATTCTTGGCCTAGCAGGCTTAATGAGCTGTATCTCAGCAGGTAGGTTGTCTAGTGCTAAGACGCCCACCTGCTCCTCTGAAGTAACCAGGTTAAATCCCGGACCAGGGCACTCTTCATTAGCAACATCCCAGCTGGATGAGGTTCGGATGAGACGTTATATTGGTGGTCCCTTGTACTAAGTGTCTATGCTGAGGCAAGTAAAAAATTCCACCCATGAGGTAAACATGTAACATAGGTGGACTCCTCCTCTCTCTCACTACATCAATCAATCCTTGATAGTGGCAAGAACTTGCCTTAAAGGGGCTGCACTTTCCATATCTATCCATCTATCTATCCATCTATCCACATATCCATCTATCCATTCATCCATCCATCTATCCACCAATCCATCCATCTATCTATTTATCAGCTGGATGTTGTTTACATGAAACATTTAAATGATGGTACTTGTCTATGCGAAGGCAGATGTGACTCCAAGCCTTCTCATCTCACTATTATATCTACTCTTCAACTTACTTAAAACGGCGGGGGCTGAGCTCAGAGGTAGCACTCTGGGCTTCCAACCACTGGGTCCCGGGTTCAATTCCCGGTCGAGCCTAAGTTGGATGGCTGTTTCATCCTTCGTCTTATTGCCATGGTCTCTGCCTGTCCTAATTAGCCCATCAGGTGCAGAAATACAGGACGTAAAACTCTAATCACACACACACCTCTTCAACTTACTAATTTAAAACTAATGTAGCATTTTCACCATACAGTACAATACATCCATCACCGAGAGCCTTCGTATGAATGACTTTACTGATCAGTGCTTTTTTGTATGAATATTAAAGGATTAAAAAAAAAAACTAACAATCTAAAACCTATGCTTTTGCTTTTAATTCCCTAGTGTTTTTACTTGTGAGATTGGCGTTATGCGCCAAATTCAAATATAAACTCCCTCGCACTGTAACTATGTTCTGAAAGTCTAAAAGATCAACACTATCACATTAATATAACTCGCAACTTCTCTAAAAACCTTCGTATGAGCTCTCTGCAAATTGCAAATGGTTAGAAATCAACCCAGACATATTTTCGCCCAAATTACAAGTAAGTTTCCTAGAACTTCGTAAACCGAAACTCCTGGCAATTAATGTATGCGTTTTAGCCTTTTTAAATTTAATATAATTTTCACTGCTGAAAAATCTGAATTTAATTTCTGCTTGCCACTTTTTTGATGGCATGGAATTATTAAAATTGTGATTATTTCTCAATATCCCTGCCCTGCAGTTTGGTGCAGGTGGTTCCTGGAATAATTTAGCTTAACAAATCGTGCAAAATGTGATTATACTGAAAATGTTCAATTTGTTTATTGAAGAAATTCTTGCGGCTTGTGTTCAAATCCTTTTGAAGCACTCTTCATGCTTGAGCTTAATCTAAACATGTCAAAAGGGTTATATATAGATGTAGATACGTGCCATGTACATTTTCCATGAGAAGGATAAACGCTTGGAAAACGCATGGTTTTCGCATAAAAATAATCAGGCGAAAACCATGCGTTTATCCAAATGCATGGAAAATGCACATGGCACATATTGCCATGTATAAATATGTATAAGTTCGTTTTTATGTATCACTGTGTGTGCTACATACACACTTGGGACTACGATGTTTACTGTTTTATTTTGTTTGTCCCTATAGGTAATTACCTCACTTGTGTTATTTCTAACCATCCTGTCCTCTTAGCAATCCTGACCTGAATGACCCCTTGGTGGTTATACTTGTTTGATTGTAAATAAACCTTTTCTTCAATGAAATAATTCAGATCTGAGTTCTGAGTTAACCTAGGGCGGGGGCCTAGCTCAGAGGTAGCGCTCTGGGCTTCCAACTGCTGGGTCCCGGGTTCTATAGGGTTCGATTCCCAGTCGAGCCTAAGTTGGATGGCTGTTTCATCCTTCGTTTTATTGCCATGGTCTCTGCCTGTCATAATAAACCCAACTGGTTCAGAAATACAGGACGTAAAGCCCTAATCACACACACACACACTCCGAGTTAAGCTGATGTTGTTTACATGGAAATTAAAATTGGGCATGCTGTGACCGATAACGTACAGCATGGACTCGACGTCAATCTGATCTATTTGGGTTGTACTTGGCTTCTATGGTGGGACATGCAACAGGTCCCACCAATGGGTAAATGTCTAACATGAGTAAGCAAATAACTACCTGTTGTCATAAAGACAATGTTATATTAATAATTACATTAAATTTACATTTTCAAGGAGACTGCATAGACCAGGCCTCAATTCAAATTCATGACCAACTTTTACTGTAGACCTGTGGCTTGTTATCAAGAAAATACAGTATGTCATGACAGCAAATAACACAAGAACAGCAAATGACAAACTAACAACAGTCTGAACAGCAGACCCTCGATCAGGCCTATCCGCAGGAGTGGGTCTGATGGATATTGGGGGAGCAATCCTGGTTGGGGAGCAAGGAATTTGACTATGTAGATAAGTTTATATCAATCATGAGAATACAAACTGAAGACCTTCTGTGCCTATTAGAGTGATGCAACATCATATTCAACCCGTATTAAAGTACTACTTTGTTCGCAGCTAAGTTAAATTTAACAGGCGAAGTGATTGACCTACACGTATCTCTGTGTATTCAGCCTGAGGGTCTGCACTCAGGCTGCTCTAACAGCAAATGACACTTTTAACAGCAAATGACACTTTTAACAGCAAATGACACTTTTAACAGCAAATGACACTTTTAACAGCAAATGACACTCTAACAACCGATGGCAAACTAACAGGTCCATTAAAAATTCCTATGTCTACCACAATTACTTCTCTCATTTCAGAAAGGACACGGACTTTACACTTTAATTTAGAAGGCACTCAGTAGGTGGGTCTCACAGAACATTTGTATTTCCACAGATGCTTGGGCATCAGGTAGCACAGTAATAATGCACATCCACTGATGGACAAAAAAGGAGCCCATGGCAGCAGGTTATGTCTGAATTGGGGTAGATGAGACTGCAGTTGACCACATGAACAACTATGTAAAGGGCATGTTTCCTGCTGTGATGTATAAATAACTTTCCTTAAAAAAACAAGAGGTTTTTTATAACGAGAAATACGTCTTTTCACACAGCAACTTAGACGAAATAAGTGTTTTCTGAATTATAATTCTACAAATTATGTTTGCTTTACACTGAAGTTTGATATTTTGTGTGATTGACAACAAATATATCATGGGTATTTGTAATGGTTTGGGTTGACCGGTGTCATCTCTGTCATGGATTTACTGTCATTAATTCAATCGTTGTAATTTTTATTTATTAACTTTTATTTTTAAGACTTCCACTGAGTGTCTGTCCTTTGCTACTGGTCGCAGGATTGAAATTTGAAAGACATTCTTTATATTAAGACTAGGGTGGCCCCTTGGCAGCGACATCAAAGATGTCTTAAAGGGGTCACCCTACTTAAAGCTGGTATCAAAGAAAAAAAATATTACAATCATGTTTATTATAATTTGCTTTAAGTCAAATAAATATATCTGAATCTGAATCTGGGTAAGGCTGTCAAACCTGACTAGGAAAGTACTGAATGAGAATCACAAGATTTTCCTCCAAAAAACCAAGCATTTTCATAATCTCTCACCAGTCTAGCAGTTTTATTTTAATTGGCAGATCAGGTTGTGGGAATAATGTAATGTATTTCTACTGTATAGGTAAAAGCCTTATTTTAAAATACAGCCACAAAATAGGCCACAACACATTATGCCATTGATTAGTTGTAAGTCATTGTAATGAGATACTTTCTTGAAGAAATAAAAATATTAATACCATAGAGAAACCATAATATCGTTACTCTATTTTAATACTCTGTTTAAATAACATAAAACTCACAAGTATGTGAGCAATTTAAATACAACACAACTTCAGTTCGAAGTTATCCAGGACCTAATATATTTTACAGATAAAATTCCATTGTAGTTAAAGATGCAGGAAGCAGTAGGAATGTAAACAGTTTTATAGTTCTTGTTGCTAATGCGATGTAGCATTTGTCTGATATGGTAGCCTGACTTGATCAGTCCAGAAATAAGAATTTATAATTTCAGATCCTCCATTACACAATTAAGGACTAACTTTTTCAGTCAGTTGCTTTACTTCCGAGAGGTCAACTGCAGACAAATGCCTTGCATTTTGTAACGAGTCACAAGCTCAGATCTAGATATTCCTGTGCCTGTTTTAAGAGAGGGTAACTTACCCAAATTGACCCCTAGACCCCTAACCCCCCCCCCCCCCCAATGGGATATCCTCATGGCCTATGAATCTCTTCACTTTCAAGGAAGCAAGGAATTTCTTGATATTAAGGTATAAATCTACCTTTTTGCTTTTACAGATGTCATTTCCCAACAATTACATAAAATTTATTCGTAGCAAAGAATATAACTGAGATTCAATTAGCTATCTTATATCCAAGCGGTTTTGATTTCAACTCATGTTTGCTTCCATATCATTCATAAGCTTTTGTCAGAAGGAAAAGAAAAAGGAAATTTATTCACGATTCAATATAACATGTTTTTTCTCATTTTTAAATAATAATAAATGAAATAGACTTACCTGCCATGATATGCAGTTGGCTGACTGATGACTAACCCCGGTGTAGCAATGCAGGTTATCAGACACAGAAATGTCAGACAAAGATTGGACAGCATTGTTTCATTATTTAGGTGAAGCTGCTGAAAGTGGTAGAAAACACAATGAGCATCTCTTTCTGTCAGTTGCTTCTGCACAAGAAGTAATCCATTTTATGCACAGTGTGCAATACTATCCATCACAATTGTCTTGAGTAAATCTCATAGAAAGTGTAGAATGACAGAATTTTTGTCTTTTGTTTTAATATTTTATGGTCTCAATTCTCTCACTCTTCTGTGCTTTACTCATACAATGAACAACAATCGTTTCTGATGGCAATTTTAATGTCTTCTTGACGGGACAAACATGTCTTGTGACAAATTCAATGTCCTTTTTGTGATTCTTGGAGCAGTTTTAGTCCTTGTGGTATGCACGTTTCTTCATTTCTTAAATATGAAGTTCTTGCTATTCATCATCTGAAAATCCAGTTATGACATTTTAAAAAGAAAGTGTTGTGGATTATTAATGCGGTTTAGCATTCCTTTAATGACATGTCAGCTCAATAACTTTGCATTATTCCAATTACTGCGCAGCATTCCTGGAGTTAATCCATGTATTTTCATTCTTATTGCTTTAAGGTATCTGAATAGATTTAGTTATAAATATTGCAGTGTTTCTTATTCAACTTGCACTTTACTCTAAAGATACCATAGCTGTAGAGATTATAGACAAATGATGTAATGCCAGATTACATATGCATCTGATATGTGGGCCTTATCAGCTTATATAAAATTCTCCACCACAATGGTGATTAGTCATACCGGGCCCTCCAGTATTTTCATCAGTATCTGAAATTACTTGTGTAAAAGTAATTTTCCTGCAATCCCTCTTGCTGTCTTTTAGCCTTGGATTGTATAAAAGTCCCAAGCACTGAATTAATCTGCATATCAGGGAAGAGAAATCATGAAGAGAATGAAGAATTCTAACTGCTCATTAATTAGACAGGATAAATCCAACGAAGACTTGATAAAGAGATCAAGTGAAGATTTAAGATTTCTTCCGTGCTTCAGGTCTTCAGTAACTGCCAATTTAGCCCTAGTTCTGATATCCAGTGATACCCATCAGGGCCATCACTAATAAGCTTTCCAAAGATCCTTCTATACAGGTTTTCCATGAGTGGGGGCCATATTGAACACTGTATGATCATTCATTCATATTATGGATTGAGACAGTCAGATTATGTATGGATGAAGGATGGCCCAGCAGAGGTAGGCCCTGAAATGAAAAGAAAAGGGATTACTTGATGGAGCAGTAATGCAAACGGCTGTATAGTGTGTGTAATAATTAACTCACGACTATAAGGGATATAACTAACTTAACTCCATAAGGCATATTTACTTTGCTTTGATTGTTTGTTTGTTTTCACCGCCTTTATTACGCAAGACAAGTTTAGTTTGCCCTCAGGAGGGAGTTGAATAACATTTTTGTTGGTTATTTCCCGCTTAGAACAATAAGAAAACAATGTTAAGTGGGAGTATAAATAGTGTTTTAGTAAACATGGAGTTGAGATAGAATCGTGCTTACAGCAAATTAAATTCATTTTGAATCAGAAACCAATCTCTTGGACTTGGAAGCTTATTTCCAGAGGATGTCATGTGAATCCAGGACTTTCATTGGCTAAAGCCATCCCTCAACCAATGAGAGTCCTACGTTCACATGACGTCATCTGGAGTTCAGCTTCCAAGACTATGAGACCTGTTTTCAACTATGAATTTGGCTGTAAACCAGTCACAGATTCATTGTATATAAATAACTTCTTCCTTTTAAATAGACCAGTGACATTCACATGACAAATGTGTTTGACATTTAGTAAGATGCTTCTGTGTGATAACTGCTTCTTAATAATGGAAACAAATCTGCATTTACACTGGTTGGCAGTCAAACATATTTTGCTTCACCAGGCAGTTTTACTGCAACTCTAATCTCTACTGCTGCTGCAGCTCTGTAATATGCAGATGGCAAGATTGAATAATCCCACAATCAGAAAACAGAAGACTGATGACTGGCAATTGCAATATCCGGAATGAAATCATTACTATTGAAAATAGCAAAGGTTTCTAACATTTAATATCTTCAGCCAGAACAAACTGAAGCATTAATTTTGGTAATATTCAATTTAGTTTTTTGTGTAATTTCAGTTAGACAGAAGATGCTTTGGTAGTTTTATCTAGAAAATTACATTCCGTGCTTACAATTGATACTACATTAGATTAAAGTAGATAATTTTGTATCATAATCTAAAACTTCTTAAGATATCATATATGTATCAGAACTCTCATGGAATATGATACATACCACGGTCCAAATTACTAAGTTTTAGCTCAGTTTTGTGAAGATTGGCTTTGACATCACTGGTGTTTGTGCACTTTCAAATTCAGCTCTGCAAGGTGCTGGCTTTTTAACACACTGAAACGACTCCCTCTCTTAGCACAAAAACAATACTTCGATTAATTATTTAACAAATTCTGATACAGGTCTCTTTCTTAAAGAGATCTTCACTTGTTACTTGAAGGCTCTGTTGAAGCGCTGGGAAGTCTAGCGACCCACCACCCACCAATTGGGTCTGGCGACTTTGATCTGATTGGTTAATATCTAGCATTCGCACATTGTGATGTCACTTTCCGATTGACAGACCTGACCTGTCTCCTTACTTGAGATGGGAACGAGTCAGGGCCAGGCCAACGTTGAACCAAAGTATCATGTTATATAGTCAAATAAGACAGCCATTTGTTGGTCCAAATGTTTTCAGTAAAGTCAGCATCATAACAGGCAAGATTGGGTCAACACTGTTACAAAATTGGCTGTCATGTCTGGCAAAATGTCGACATCGGTTCAGGACCAGTAACATGTCAACATCGATTCAACATCCGGCAATGTCATCTGGCCGACCTTCCAAGGTTTGCATGCTCCCTGGGGGGGGGGGGGGTGACACACTGAATCGGGCCATGTCGCACAGCACAGTGCTCCTGAATAAACTCCAGAGTTGAACGTACATGGTGCAACCATAATTTTAATGCAATAAGTAAAAAAATCTGTAGGGAAAATTTTGAGATATTTGACTTTAATTCTTTTTATTTATCACACCCCAAAAAACTTCATGATAACTACACTTTGGCATGTCCTACATGACTGCTGTCTCACCCTGCCCCACTCACGCTTTGTCTCACTCTTCCCCACGCTGGTTCTAATATGAAGTCATGACCTTCTGAGGTTTACATGTCTACAGCACTGTTTATTGATATCTGGCATTAAAGACCACTATCCAAGGTTTTGTATGCTGTTAGATAATCTCCAAATACTGAAGAATAAGATTGAAAACTCACATGCATACAAAAAGATTACTTTACCTGGTGTAAAACCCAAAAAGTGAAATTTCAAGCACCTCATGCTTGCAACCCACACAATAAGCACAATCCATTGTATTTAATATTATATGGCTGATTTCTATCAGCAACAAAAATCTATTATTCATATGAGATTGCCCTAGTACCTTCATAAAAGCTAATATTTCCATTAACATCGCTTATTTTGTCATAACATGAGCTCTTAAATGGGCTGTTATGTGGCCACATGTGGATATCTTACACCTAACTCTTGCATCAATTATGGTCATGGATTAACTGTTGCTGACTATATGAAACTTTTGATTTATGTTTTGGCCCAGAAAAAGTCTACATTGAAGTAAGGTAGTTGGCCTTTTCACCTGACAGCTATTTTGTCAATGTAATAATCCAGGGTAATTTTCATGCTAGGAAGAAAGTTTCTTCTCTGTTAAGTTGTTGAGTGTTAAGTGTTGATGTTGAAAAAATTCAATGTATTGACACTCAAACCTATACGCCAGTAAATACAACTTTCCTTTGTCAGACTGCAGGAATGGGGACAAACATTGGTCACTTCCATTGGGGTAGTGGTAGCAATCTTAGCACTCATATTCTGACCAGTAGCCAGTCATTTTGTCAGCGTCACATACATTGAGTTGCCATACAGGTGCTTATAAGTCAGAAAAGTATTTTGTACTCTTCTGAATCTCTAATTTTAGTTTCTTTGCAAAATCATGTGAATGTTAACTCTTAACTCAAATTTTACCCTTTAGTTAATCTTATAGTGATTACAATGTAGTATCGAGCCCTCTATGCTGATGTGACAGTGGTGTGTTATATATCCATGATATTAATATCATCAATGTGTAATTAAATTCTATCTTTTGATTACGAGGTCAAGGACATATATCTCCATGGGATCATTCAATACATTTGCAAGGGCTCATTTATGAAAATAAGTAATATTATGAAAAAGGTTTTGCTGTTTGGCAAGTTAATGGGGCTAACTCATTTGAACAATAGAGTTAAGTTTCATGAAGTTAGTTCTCTGGGGTGTGATAAATCATAATATTTAAAGTCAAATATCTCATTTTCCAAACAGAATCTTTTACTTTTTGCATTAAAATGAAGGTCAAACCACATATTTTCATGCTGTATTCGTAGAATTTCCTACTGAGCCAAATCAGCCACATAATGTAAAATAAAATGGAATGGGGTGTGATATGGGTTTTTCAGATATATGTATATCATATCTCATTATTGCCTTGATAGACATCTTCATAACTTTTTTTAATTATGTCTGAGCATATACTTTCATTTTTGGAGTACACCTTGCAGTTTCTTCAACCTAGTTTTCATGAAGTTAGTTCTCTGGGGTGTGATAAATCAAAATATTAAAGTCAAATATCTTATTTTCCAAACAGAATTTATATTTTTTTGCATTAAAACGAAGGTTAAACCATATAATATACTTTCATGCTGCATTCGCAGAATTTCTGTAAAACATTTTTTAACCCCAAATTATTCAGGAGCATTGTGACAGGTTATAGCGATATTACAAAAGTATGTACCAACATTTTCGGACAAGCAGGGGCCATCATTTCCTATATCGGAATACATTCAACAATTAGCTACTTCAAATGATCAACAACACAATGTTTACTATCTTATGTATGTTTGTTTTTTGGCAACAGTCTGTCATGGTCGTCATGGTAACAGGTTACTTGGAAACAGCAGAATTACTGACAACGAGATGTATTATTGCATTATCCGGTAGAAAGTTGCAGTGTAATTTCTAGATAAATTTATTGTCAATATCTGTTTCAAAATTTGTTTGACATATGACCAAAAGGTGTTTCAAGTGAATTACAAATAACACTGTAGCCTAACGTCTGGGCGATGTGGGGCCAACACTGAGCACATTAAGCACATGGGGCATGGCATCTAACAGGGTGATGACTTTTGACCAGTCATGTCTATTATTTGCTACTAATACGCCACTTTACGTGCCAGTCACGCAAAGGTAATATATAGAAGCTTCTCATTGCCTGGAACAACATTAGTCTGCAGCCCTACTGTCTCACTTCCTCACAATGGTAACCTGATGCACCACAAATAAGGTCTTTGATCTGGCCTATCGATTGCTCTTACTTCCTTCCTGCCAACACCATTTTTCTCCCCTCAGATTAATGGAAGTGATTGCAGCCTGGGGAATTCTGTAATTTACTTCTTTTGTTTTTATTTTGCTTTTTGGCTATAACCAAGGTGACTAGTCACTCAGGAACTAACTGTGCTTAGTCACTATTGATAACCATGGTGACTGGTCACTCAGGAACTTACTATGCTTAGTTAGTCACTATTGATAACCAAGGTGACTGATGCTTAAATTAGTCAGATCTGTACCATAGAATCCAGAATAAAATACTATTTAAAGCAGATAATTTATATAAAACCTAATTTCTGGGTGTGTGATTATTGACCACTGAAATAAGGGGCAATGCATATAATTCAAAATAAATGTCCACACGTTTTTTGTTATATGATTTAATCAAAGCTGTGCTGACCCATTTACTGTGACAGTACAGAAATGTTAGCAACAAGTCAAACTACACGTTTAGTACCTGATCATAAATAATAAATATATAGGACCTGATGCGTTTGATTTACTATTTCTGTTGTTTCTCTGTGGCCATTCTATCTGGGTTGTCCTGCACGATTTAATATTCGTGTTGGTAATTCACAAAATTGAATTTTAAAACTGTTGTTTTGCTTTGCCATGTATTGTCAAATTAATCCAGTTACACAGACAACTTAACATATTATTCCACCATACTTTGCTTAGTGGTAAATTAAGGTCTTTAGCTTGGGGCACCATTCGAAGTTTCTTCTCTGCAAGGAATGGTTTTTATATGCACTATTTTCTTATTGACAAGTTGTCATCTTTATGTCTGTTTGTGTTCATGTTTGTACTACACTAGGAGCTCTTTTCATTGTTGTCTATCTATTTTCAGGTTAAGCTGTCGGTCAGTCTGTCTGCCAACTCTTGCATTGGGTTGTGCTACTTACAGCATTTGGTGTCCCAGAAGTTTCCTATGGTAAGTGAATCACATCAGTTCAATACAATACCATTTGGTAAGTACTATTATCCAGTTGTTTCATTTAATTGTGCTGTATACTTGTAGGATCACTTAGATATACACTGAACTCCTGAAGTGTTGTATGGAGGTTAAGAGATCCATTTGTTAAATCATCCTGCACTGATGAATAGCACTTGTATCCCATGCCAGTCTGTTGTCATTAGCCAAATAGCCATCCAGGCTTGCTACAATGGTGGAGAATAGGCGTGGTGGCGCTGCAAGTCACGCAGCCCATCTCCACCAGGTGGCTACCCTGAATATGACACCAGAGCCTTCTGGGGAGATTTATTATAGACACAGTAAGGTGGTTGAAAGTGGAATCATCCCAAAACAATACTATTATAATTTAACTCCACCAGCAGTATAAAATTGTTAAGAGAACCAACATACAATTTGGTCTTTTTTGATAGACCATAAGTCAGAATTCAAATTAGCTGCATTGAAGTAGGGCATGACCAATGCACTTTTTCACAATTGTACCTTTTATGCTGCCATGCTGCAAAAAAGCAGGTCCGCACTATGATTTTTTTGCCTTCATAATATTGATTGGCACTAATAGCTCGTTAAACTAATTAGTCCAAATCCGGGATCTTACATTAGGCGACCGAAGTCTTATCAAAAGTATGACAATTCTGAACACGGCCAAAAGCCTAATCTGTCAGAAATTCTTTCTTTTATTTATCTGTCTATATATACTGCTGATTTGGCATCAAATTCAATTTAGATATGTTTCAACTCAGTATGTAATTGTTGAGTCTGGTTTAATCTTTTGTGTTTTTCAGAAATTTTTCTAGTCTTTCCATTATAGGTCACTAGATTCTGATTGCAGTAATTAACTAGAATACTAGGAGAAATAAATTTCAAACCTTTAATCTATTTAAAATTCACACAATTGTCAAACATAGCATTAAAAGACATATGATTACACATACTAAACAAAACTAATTCACATACCTTAACCAAAAGTGCACATCATTCCTTGGTCATACACTTGTCGTATAACCTGACAAATCTATTCTAATGATTTAACTTCTATATCTACTATAATCTCTCTCTTCCAACTTGATAGCACAGCTCTTTCCAGCTGGCTGCTCTATGCTCAATCTCTCTTTGGATCCCTTTCAATGCTCTCTCTCTCTCTCTCTCTCTCTTCTCTCTCTCTGTCTGACTAACCCCAGCCCCTTACCTTGATTATATACCCACTACCTGTTCCCCCCCCCCCCTCTCAACTTCGTGCTAGAGGTAGGCCTGTAGGAGATATGCTTTCTCAATGTAGCTGCAGTTATGTAGGTTTGGGTCTGTTCTAAGTTTTACCCTCTGTGAATTACTGACCAAAGAATGTGTGCTTATACTCCAACAAGTTTACTAGTAATTCTACAGCAATCAATTCAAATTCGTTATAGATTATCAGGTGTACATTAGTAAATCATCAAAAATCATTTTTCCCTGCATATGGGAGATATACATTAATATTACAGCAAAGCCCCTACAGTGGGGATGTGTACAATAATACATATATTAAGACAATAAAATACATTAATAAATGGGAGATGTCTGATATCTCATAAATCCTCACAAGTGTCATCTTCATCAAACTTCAAACATTAGGTACTATTACATATCTTATAATCCTCCTACTAATTATTACATAACTAATACATTCACATATATTACATACAAAAAGGACTATATACTACTGTATTTGCATTAATGAACTTTCGAACGAATCACTCAAACATTAAATAAGTGGCATAGTTGGGTCAATGGCAAGATGTGAAATAAATTCTAGATATTATTAGGTTCTGGAGGTCGTAGGATGCACTTCCTGGCATCATACGATAATAATAAACGTCTTGAACAGATATAATTCACATATCAACAGTGACCTCTGTCGTTATTTTGCTAGACTACAAGACATTTTATATATATATATAGTGTAATTGGGGCCATTGTTGTTCTCCGACAATACCCTTGTGTTGATTTTGGGAACTTCTACCAAGTGTGATGTTATTTATAGTTTATCCCGACTACGAGGGATATAATTAACTTATATTCCAGTAGACACATAGACAAATTTTTTATTTGATTAACTGCTTGTTATACAACTAAAGTACCCACACAGTTTGCACTGAGGAGGGAGTTAACTAACATTTTTGTAGGTTATATTGTAGGTTATATCCCTCTCAGAACAATATGAAAACTATCTAGGTGGAGTACAAATAAGGGTGATCTGGAAACCTTGGATAATTTGATTATGAGATGCAATAAAGATTATGTACGTACTTACCATTACACATAAGGTCACTACTACAACAACAATTGTGCTAGCAGGGTTAGACGGCTGCACTTTCTATATCTACTACACCCACATTATTATAATAATGATCTTAATCCGAAAGTCTCAATTGCAAACTGGCAATCTAATATTAGTTATCCATGACAGCAATTAAAATGACTAAGCAAGCTGGATTACCAAGAAGAAGTATGTTGCAAGGCAGCCAGCCCACTGAAATATGAAATAATTATCCGAAATAATTATCCTATATAAGCAACATAAGCTAGCAAGGTTAAATTGATTGCAATGATTAGGTATAATGAAACCTGAAACTAATATACTCACAGTGATGGCATTAGCTTTGTTAAGATTGTAAAATCCCATCACGGACACCCCTGCAAAGTCCTTCACATCCTCACGGAAAGCCTGTACCTGAAGATAAAATTAGATTCCTAATGTTTATTCTGCTATGGCATTGACCAGTTCTCAGTCATGTGACAAATTATAATTAATCTAGCATTTTTACTTCAAAGAAGTATTAAATAAAAAAAAATACTGTTTGAAATATGGGGTCACACAGGGCCATATTTTTCAACCTATTACCCGAAGCTAACATTTTTATATACTTCTTTCATTGCACCTCCAAGGCTCCAAAGCGACTGGAAAATAAGGGACATCGGCCAACGTCTGGCCAACATCGATGTTTGGTCTGCAGCATGCCAACATCAGGCCGATGTTGTTAATGTCCACCGAAGATTCTGAGGACAGCTCACACAAAGTATTTACAAACTTATTAGCACAAATCTATCACACCAATATTTATCATATGGACTCTGGGGGACGTTCTGACTTCTTATGAGATTTCACGAGGCTTCTCAGCTAATCACAATCATTTCAGAAAACCCAGTAGAGATAAATCTTAGAAAAAGAATACAAAAAACAGACCGATACTAGAGAAAAACGTTATTGGAATAAAAGCTCAATGGCTTACTTACTTTCAAAAGGCAGCACTCAGAAACACTCGACCAGTTGCTCACATGCAATAGATCTATTGGTTGTTTAGCCTGTGAAATAAAAAATTATATTCAAAATAATCATAGACTTTAGGATAACATTGTAGAGGTCTACAATACTAATTACATGACATGTGTAATTCTGTGTCTGCTTTTGTTTTCATGGACAAAATTTATTTCGTTCGATGTAGCGGTCATTCATTTAATTTGCAAACTATACTAGCTTATTATCATGGACTCCAATGGTGATGCAAACTTATTAGCACAAATCTATCACCCAATTGCAAAATTATGGGAGGCAATTTGAGAGAGCTGGCAGCAAGATATAACATTGGCATCATTGACATTGGGTATACAGAAAGACTGACCAGTGGCCCCTGTCGGTGGCTGATGTCTGCACTTTAACTGCAGTGCAAGAACTCAAAAATAATGGCTGTGACTTTTTCACCCAAGAAGTGTAGGAAGAGACTCTAATACACTTTTTGTTAACAAAATAATGTCGATTTTCTATTTCCATTGATGTACTTTTTGTTACATTTTAATTTTTTTCCTTTTCACATCTGCCAAACAAATGTGCATAAATAAACATATATATCTATAAAATACTAACCTTATCCACGAGGCGAATCATCGTCCAGTTAAACAAAAGATTAATGAAGAAAATGATCGTGAGCATAATCGTAGAAATCATGGTGTATTGGTTTATTCTGACCACAGTATAACCATGGAAACACAACTCTACAGTCACAGCAAGTTGAGTCACTACTAACAGCGGACCATGACTTGAGGAAAAATTGTCGGTCTCATTGATAATCTTCTTGTACAATTTGTGATATCTGAAAAAGGAAAATATATTTTTTTGTATTTTTACTTTTTGGGCCATTTTTCTCAGAAATTGCTTACAACAGCATCAAAATCTACATGTCATCTTGTGGCCACTTCATAAAATTATATTGCATTATATTCACACTTTAATAAATGTACAATATATGTCCACAAGATCATCAATTCAAAAGTTTGGAAATTCATCAACATGATGTCATGATCCAGTGGATTGACCTGCTAAATGTGTATATATAAAGTTGGAAGAAAATGTTAACAGCGTTAAGACTGACTCAGAACCCAGTCAATCAACAATACAAATCAAAAATTGTCTTTTAGATAATTTATCTGATAAGCTTTTAAATCTCAGTGCTTCCAGACCATTGAAAAATACATTACCTAAATTTTGATATTGCTGAAAACATGCTGTTTTGGTTATCTGCCACTACAAAAAAACATGCTGTTTTGGTTATCTGCCACTACAAAAAAACATGCTGTTTTGGTTATCTGCCACTACAAAAAAAATATATATGCTGTTTTGGTTATCTGCCACTACAAAATAGCATGCTGTTTTGGTTATCTGCCACTACAGAAAAACATGCTGTTTTGGTTATCTGCCACTACAAAAAAAAACATGCTGTTTTGGTTATCTGCCACTACAAAAAATAAATGCTGTTTTGGTTATCTGCCACTACAAAAAAAAAGCTGTTTTGGTTATCTGCCACTACAAAAAAAACATGCAGTTTAAGTTATCTACCACTACAAAAAAAAAATGCTGTTTTTGTTATCGCCACTACAAAAAAACATGCTGTTTTGGTTATCTGCCACTACAAAAAAAAACATGCTATTTTGGTTATCTGCCACTACAAAAAAAATATATATGCTGTTTTGGTTATCTGCCACTACAAAACATAAATCCTGTTTTGGTTATCTGCCACTACAAAAAATAAATGCTGTTTTGGTTATCTGCCACTACCAAAAAAATGCTGTTTTGGTTATCTGCCACTACAAAAAAACATGCTGTTTTGGTTATCTGCCACTACAAAAAAACATGCTGTTTTGGTTATCTGCCACTACAAAAAAAAAAAATATGCTGTTTTGGTTATCTGCCACTACAAAACATAAATGCTGTTTTGGTTATCTGCCACTACAAAAAAAACATGCTGTTTTAATTATCTACCACTACAAAAAAAAAATGCTGTTTTGGTTATCTGCCACTACAAAAACAACATGCTGTTTTGGTTATCTGCCACTACAAAAAAACATGCTGTTTTGGTTATCTGCCACTACAAAAAAAAAAACATGCTATTTTTGGTTATCTGCCACTACAAAAAATAAATGCAGTTTTGGTCATCTGCCACTACAAAAAAACATGCTGTTTTTAGATATCTACCACTACAAAAAAAAAATGCTGGTTTGGTTATCTGCCACTACAAAAAAACATGCTGTTTTGGTTATCTGCCACTACAAAAAAACATGCTGTTTTGATTATCTGCCAATACAAAAAAAAATATATGCTGTTTTGACAATCTGCCACTACAAAACATAAATGCTGTTTTGGTTATCTGCCACTACAAAAAAATACATGCTGTTTTGGTTATCTGCCACTACAAAAAAAACATGCTGTTTTGGTTATCTGCCACTACAAAAAAAAATATATGCTGTTTTGACTATCTGCCACTACAAAACATAAATGCTGTTTTGGTTATCTGCCACTACAAAAAAATACATGCTGTTTTGGTTATCTGCCACTACAAAAAAAACATGCTGTTTTGGTTATCTGCCACTACAAAAAAAAATATATGCTGTTTTGACTATCTGCCACTACAAAACATAAATGCTGTTTTGGTTATCTGCCACTACAAAAAAACATGCTGTTTTGGTTATCTGCCACTACAAAAAAAAACATGCTGTTTTGGTTATCTGCCACTACAAAAAAAAAAATATGCTGTTTTGGTTATCTGCCACTACAAAAAAAAACATGCTGTTTTGGTTATCTGCCACTACAAAAAAAAAAACATGCAATTTTGGTTATCTGCCACTACAAAAAATAAATGCTGTTTTTGGTTATCTGCCACTACAAAAAAAAATGTTGTTTTGGTTATCTGCCACTACAAAAAAAATATATATGCTGTTTTGGTTATCTGCCACTACAAAACATAAATGCTGTTTTGGTTATCTGCCACTACAAAAAAAACATGCTGTTTTAGTTATCTACCACTACAAAAAAAAAATGCTGTTTTGGTTATCTGCCACTACAAAAAAAAACAACATGCTGTTTTGGTTATCTGCCACTACAAAAAAAAACATGCTGTTTTGGTTATCTGCGACTACAAAAAAAAAACATGCTATTTTGGTTATCTGCCACTACAAAAAATAAATGCAGTTTTGGTTATCTGCCACTACAAAAAAAAACATGCTGTTTTGGTTATCTGCCACTACAAAAAAAAAACATGCTATTTTGGTTATCTGCCACTATAAAAAATAAATGCTGTTTTGGTTCTCTGCCACTACAAAAAATAAATGCTGTTTTGGTTATCTGCCACTACAAAATAATACATGCTGTTTTGGTTATCTGCCACTACAAAAAAAAACATGCTGTTTTGGTTATCTGCCACTACAAAAAAAAATATATGCTGTTTTGGTTATCTGCCACTACAAAACATAAATGCTGTTTTGGTTATCTGCCACTACAAAAAATAAATGCTGTTTTGGTTATCTGCCACAACAAAAAAAAAGCTGTTTTGGTTATCTGCCACTACAAAAAAAACATGCAGTTTAAGTTATCTACCACTACAAAAAAAAAATGCTGTTTTGGTTATCGCCACTACAAAAAAACATGCTGTTTTGGTTATCTGCCACTACAAAAAAAAACATGCTATTTTGGTTATCTGCCACTACAAAAAAAATATATATGCTGTTTTGGTTATCTGCCACTACAAAACATAAATCCTGTTTTGGTTATCTGCCACTACAAAAAATAAATGCTGTTTTGGTTATCTGCCACTACCAAAAAAATGCTGTTTTGGTTATCTGCCACTACAAAAAAACATGCTGTTTTGGTTATCTGCCACTACAAAAAAACATGCTGTTTTGGTTATCTGCCACTACAAAAAAAAAAAATATGCTGTTTTGGTTATCTGCCACTACAAAACATAAATGCTGTTTTGGTTATCTGCCACTACAAAAAAAACATGCTGTTTTAATTATCTACCACTACAAAAAAAAAATGCTGTTTTGGTTATCTGCCACTACAAAAACAACATGCTGTTTTGGTTATCTGCCACTACAAAAAAACATGCTGTTTTGGTTATCTGCCACTACAAAAAAAAAAACATGCTATTTTTGGTTATCTGCCACTACAAAAAATAAATGCAGTTTTGGTCATCTGCCACTACAAAAAAACATGCTGTTTTTAGATATCTACCACTACAAAAAAAAAATGCTGGTTTGGTTATCTGCCACTACAAAAAAACATGCTGTTTTGGTTATCTGCCACTACAAAAAAACATGCTGTTTTGATTATCTGCCAATACAAAAAAAAATATATGCTGTTTTGACAATCTGCCACTACAAAACATAAATGCTGTTTTGGTTATCTGCCACTACAAAAAAATACATGCTGTTTTGGTTATCTGCCACTACAAAAAAAACATGCTGTTTTGGTTATCTGCCACTACAAAAAAAAATATATGCTGTTTTGACTATCTGCCACTACAAAACATAAATGCTGTTTTGGTTATCTGCCACTACAAAAAAACATGCTGTTTTGGTTATCTGCCACTACAAAAAAAAACATGCTGTTTTGGTTATCTGCCACTACAAAAAAAAAAATATGCTGTTTTGGTTATCTGCCACTACAAAAAAAAACATGCTGTTTTGGTTATCTGCCACTACAAAAAAAAAAACATGCAATTTTGGTTATCTGCCACTACAAAAAATAAATGCTGTTTTTGGTTATCTGTCACTACAAAAAAAAATGTTGTTTTGGTTATCTGCCACTACAAAAAAAATATATATGCTGTTTTGGTTATCTGCCACTACAAAACATAAATGCTGTTTTGGTTATCTGCCACTACAAAAAAAACATGCTGTTTTAGTTATCTACCACTACAAAAAAAAAATGCTGTTTTGGTTATCTGCCACTACAAAAAAAAACAACATGCTGTTTTGGTTATCTGCCACTACAAAAAAAAACATGCTGTTTTGGTTATCTGCGACTACAAAAAAAAAACATGCTATTTTGGTTATCTGCCACTACAAAAAATAAATGCAGTTTTGGTTATCTGCCACTACAAAAAAAAACATGCTGTTTTGGTTATCTGCCACTACAAAAAAAAAACATGCTATTTTGGTTATCTGCCACTATAAAAAATAAATGCTGTTTTGGTTCTCTGCCACTACAAAAAATAAATGCTGTTTTGGTTATCTGCCACTACAAAATAATACATGCTGTTTTGGTTATCTGCCACTACAAAAAAAAACATGCTGTTTTGGTTATCTGCCACTACAAAAAAAAATATATGCTGTTTTGGTTATCTGCCACTACAAAACATAAATGCTGTTTTGGTTATCTGCCACTACAAAAAATAAATGCTGTTTTGGTTATCTGCCACTACAAAAAAAACATGCAGTTTAAGTTATCTACCACTACAAAAAAAAAATGCTGTTTTGGTTATCGCCACTACAAAAAAACATGCTGTTTTGGTTATCTGCCACTACAAAAAAAAACATGCTATTTTGGTTATCTGCCACTACAAAAAAAATATATATGCTGTTTTGGTTATCTGCCACTACAAAACATAAATCCTGTTTTGGTTATCTGCCACTACAAAAAATAAATGCTGTTTTGGTTATCTGCCACTACCAAAAAAATGCTGTTTTGGTTATCTGCCACTACAAAAAAACATGCTGTTTTGGTTATCTGCCACTACAAAAAAACATGCTGTTTTGGTTATCTGCCACTACAAAAAAAAAAAATATGCTGTTTTGGTTATCTGCCACTACAAAACATAAATGCTGTTTTGGTTATCTGCCACTACAAAAAAAACATGCTGTTTTAATTATCTACCACTACAAAAAAAAAATGCTGTTTTGGTTATCTGCCACTACAAAAACAACATGCTGTTTTGGTTATCTGCCACTACAAAAAAACATGCTGTTTTGGTTATCTGCCACTACAAAAAAAAAAACATGCTATTTTTGGTTATCTGCCACTACAAAAAATAAATGCAGTTTTGGTCATCTGCCACTACAAAAAAACATGCTGTTTTTAGATATCTACCACTACAAAAAAAAAATGCTGGTTTGGTTATCTGCCACTACAAAAAAACATGCTGTTTTGGTTATCTGCCACTACAAAAAAACATGCTGTTTTGATTATCTGCCAATACAAAAAAAAATATATGCTGTTTTGACAATCTGCCACTACAAAACATAAATGCTGTTTTGGTTATCTGCCACTACAAAAAAATACATGCTGTTTTGGTTATCTGCCACTACAAAAAAAACATGCTGTTTTGGTTATCTGCCACTACAAAAAAAAATATATGCTGTTTTGACTATCTGCCACTACAAAACATAAATGCTGTTTTGGTTATCTGCCACTACAAAAAAACATGCTGTTTTGGTTATCTGCCACTACAAAAAAAAACATGCTGTTTTGGTTATCTGCCACTACAAAAAAAAAAATATGCTGTTTTGGTTATCTGCCACTACAAAAAAAAACATGCTGTTTTGGTTATCTGCCACTACAAAAAAAAAACATGCAATTTTGGTTATCTGCCACTACAAAAAATAAATGCTGTTTTTGGTTATCTGCCACTACAAAAAAAAATGTTGTTTTGGTTATCTGCCACTACAAAAAAAATATATATGCTGTTTTGGTTATCTGCCACTACAAAACATAAATGCTGTTTTGGTTATCTGCCACTACAAAAAAAACATGCTGTTTTAGTTATCTACCACTACAAAAAAAAAATGCTGTTTTGGTTATCTGCCACTACAAAAAAAAACATGCTGTTTTGGTTATCTGCCACTACAAAAAAAAACATGCTGTTTTGGTTATCTGCGACTACAAAAAAAAAACATGCTATTTTGGTTATCTGCCACTACAAAAAATAAATGCAGTTTTGGTTATCTGCCACTACAAAAAAAAACATGCTGTTTTGGTTATCTGCCACTACAAAAAAAAAACATGCTATTTTGGTTATCTGCCACTATAAAAAATAAATGCTGTTTTGGTTCTCTGCCACTACAAAAAATAAATGCTGTTTTGGTTATCTGCCACTACAAAATAATACATGCTGTTTTGGTTATCTGCCACTACAAAAAAAAACATGCTGTTTTGGTTATCTGCCACTACAAAAAAAAATATATGCTGTTTTGGTTATCTGCCACTACAAAACATAAATGCTGTTTTGGTTATCTGCCACTACAAAAAATAAATGCTGTTTTGGTTATCTGCCACAACAAAAAAAAAGCTGTTTTGGTTATCTGCCACTACAAAAAAAACATGCAGTTTAAGTTATCTACCACTACAAAAAAAAAATGCTGTTTTGGTTATCGCCACTACAAAAAAACATGCTGTTTTGGTTATCTGCCACTACAAAAAAAAACATGCTATTTTGGTTATCTGCCACTACAAAAAAAATATATATTCTGTTTTGGTTATCTGCCACTACAAAACATAAATGCTGTTTTGGTTATCTGCCACTACAAAAAATAAATGCTGTTTTGGTTATCTGCCACTACAAAAAAAAACATGCTATTTTTGGTTATCTGCCACTACAAAAAATAAATGCAGTTTTGGTCATCTGCCACTACAAAAAAACATGCTGTTTTTAGATATCTACCACTACAAAAAAAAAATGCTGGTTTGGTTATCTGCCACTACAAAACAACATGCTGTTTTGGTTATCTGCCACTACAAAAAAACATGCTGTTTTGGTTATCTGCCACTACAAAAAAAAAAAATATGCTGTTTTGGTTATCTGCCACTACAAAAAAAAAAAATATGCTGTTTTGGTTATCTGCCACTACAAAACATAAATGCTGTTTTGGTTATCTGCCACTACAAAAAAAACATGCTGTTTTAATTATCTACCACTACAAAAAAAAAATGCTGTTTTGGTTATCTGCCACTACAAAAAAACATGCTGTTTTGGTTATCTGCCACTACAAAAAAACATGCTGTTTTGGTTATCTGCCACTACAAAAAAAAAAACATGCTATTTTTGGTTATCTGCCACTACAAAAAATAAATGCAGTTTTGGTCATCTGCCACTACAAAAAAAACATGCTGTTTTGGTGATCTGCCACTACAAAAAAAATATATGTGCTGTTTTGGTTATCTGCCACTACAAAACATAAATGCTGTTTTGGTTATCTACCACTACAAAAAAAAAATGCTGTTTTGGTTATCTGCCACTACAAAAAAAAAAACATGCTGTTTTGGTTATCTGCCACTACAAAAAAAACATGCTGTTTTGGTTATCTGCCACTACAAAAAAAAAACATGCTATTTTGGTTATCTGCTACTACAAAAAATAAATGCAGTTTTGGTTATCTGCCACTACAAAAAAAAACATGCTGTTTTGGTTATCTGCCACTAGAAAAAAAACATGGTGTTTTAATTATCTACCACTACCAAAAAAAAAATGCTGTTTTGGTTATCTGCCACTACAAAAACAACATGCTGTTTTGGTTATCTGCCACTACAAAAAAAAATGCTGTTTTGGTTATCTGCCACTACAAAAAAAAAAAGCTGTTTTGGTTATCTGCCACTACAAAAAAACATGCTGTTTTGGTTATCTGCCACTACAAAACAACATGCAGTTTTGGTTATCTGCCACTACAAAAAAAACATGCTGTTTTGGTGATCTGCCACTACAAAAAAAAAAATATATGCTGTTTTGGTTATCTGCCACTACAAAACAACATGCTGTTTTGGTTATCTGCCACTACAAAAAAACATGCTGTTTTGGTTATCTGCCACTACAAAAAAAAAATATATGCTGTTTTGGTTATCTGCCACTACAAAACAACATGCTGTTTTGGTTATCTGCCACTACAAATCAACATGCTGTTTTGGTTATCTGCCACTACGAAAAAAATGTTGTTTTTGTTATCTGCCACTACAAAAAAACATGCTGTTTTGGTTATCTGCCACTACGAAAAAAAATGCTGTTTTTGTTATCTGCCACTACAAAAAAACATGCTGTTTTGGTTATCTGCCACTACAAAAAAAAACATGCTGTTTTGGTGATCTGCCACTACAAAAAAAATATAGGCTGTTTTGGTGTTCTGCCACTACAAAAAAATAATATATGCTGTTTTGGTTATCTGCCACTACAAAAAAAAAATATGCTGTTTTGGTTATCTGCCACTACAAAAAAAAAAACATGCTGTTTTGGTTATCTGCCACTACAAAAAATAAATGCTGTTTTGGTTATCTGCCACTACAAAAAAAATGCTGTTTTGGTTATCTGCCACTACAAAAAAACATGCTGTTTTGGTTACCTGCCACTCCAAAAAAAAACATGCTATTTTGGTTATCTGCCACTACAAAAAAAATATATATGCTGTTTTGGTTATCTGCCACTAGAAAATAACAGGCTGTTTTGGTTATCTGCCACTATAAAAAAAAACATGCTGTTTTGGTTATCTGCCACTACAAAAAAAAAACATGCTATTTTGGTTATCTGCCACTACAAAAAATAAATGCTGTTTTTGGTTATCTGCCACTACAAAAAAAAATGTTGTTTTGGTTATCTGCCACTACAAAAAAAATATATATGCTGTTTTGGTTATCTGCCACTACAAAACATAAATGCTGTTTTGGTTATCTACCACTACAAAAAAAAAATGCTGTTTTGGTTATCTGCCACTACAAAAAAAAAACATGCTGTTTTGGTTATCTGCCACTACAAAAAAAACATGCTGTTTTGGTTATCTGCCACTACAAAAAAAAAACATGCCATTTTGGTTATCTGCCACTACAAAAAATAAATGCAGTTTTGGTTATCTGCCACTACAAATCAACATGCTGTTTTGGTTATCTGCCACTACGAAAAAAATGTTGTTTTTGCTATCTGCCACTACAAAAAAACATGCTGTTTTGGTTATCTGCCACTACAAAAAAAAATGCTGTTTTTGTTATCTGCCACTACAAAAAAACATGCTGTTTTGGTTATCTGCCACTACAAAAAAAAACATGCTGTTTTGGTGATCTGCCACTACAAAAAAAATATAGGCTGTTTTGGTGTTCTGCCACTACAAAAAAAAAATATGCTGTTTTGGTTATCTGCCACTACAAAAAAAAAAACATGCTGTTTTGGTTATCTGCCACTACAAAAAAAAAAACATGCTGTTTTGGTTATCTGCCACTACAAAAAAAAAAAATATGCTGTTTTAGTTATCTACCACTACAAAAAAAAAAAATGCTGTTTTGGTTATCTGCCACTACAAAAAAATATATATGCTGATTTGGTTATCTGCCACTACAAAAAAACATGCTGTTTTGGTTATCTGCCACTACAAAAAAACATAGGCTCTGTTGCAGCTTAACCCTCAGCGAATCCCACATAGCACACAGGCATCATTAAAATCATTAGGTGTCCGTCCGACTGGCAGGAGGGCGGGCGTTACTTTTTAATTTCCTAAGCAGAACTCCAACACACTTTTGTTTCTAGAGTTGAACTCTAACACTAATGCACTTACCCTAATGTAAGACTTAGTGGACAAAAGTAAGACTTAATACGAGCCTTAATTTTTACAAATAAAGTACAACTTGATCAGACTTTGTAATGACCCACGGGAACACTGTATTATTTCACTCAAAATATAATGAACAAAAGAAGAAAATCATGAGTTCAAAAAATAGGACATCTTGGACTAATTAGCATTGTGTAACAGGTCATGTAGGCCAAGTGGCAATTGTTTCGGTTCATCGCACACACTATATAAACACTCAAGAAATGATATTTTTCCAGATTTTGTAAAACATAGCTGAGATATGTCAGTGTGGCTATCACAAGGCACCACTAGGCTGTATAGAGTGTCACTGTATAAAATTTCATGAGGGTAAGTGCATTAGTGTTAGAGTTCAGCTCTAGAAAGTGTGTGTTAGAGTTCTGCTCTGGAAACAAAAGTGTAACGCCCGCCCTCCTGCTTCTCGGACGAACACTTAACATTTTAATGATGCCTGTGTGGTATGTGGGATTCGATGAGGGTTTAGCTGCAGCGCAGCCTATGTTTTATTTTTATTTTTCTCTAAATATTTTAAAACACAGCTAAGATATGTCAATGTGACTATCAAAATGCACAGCTGAGCTATATAGAGTAATAACATATCAAATGTTGTAGGGTAAGTGCATTAATGCTCGAGTTCTGCTCCGGAAACACAATTAAACACAATTTTTGAATTTTTTTCCCGATTTTCCATAATTATGTAATCAGCATGAAATGAATATCAAACTGTAGTTTTGAAAAGTGAAAACACTATAATTTAGATATGTTATTGATACAGTTTCATTCATGTATAGTAAGTAGTGCTATTTGTATGGAGGGTTTGAAAAAGTAGGAATTTTCCCTATTTTGCCCTAATTTTGAATATTCTATAGTATTTACGGCCATGAGACCCCCAAAAGGCACCACTACACTATTTTAAATATATTATGACAAAGTTTTAAGCATGTAGGTGCAGTAGTATCAGAATTATGCTCCGGAAAGGAAAAAAAATGTATTTCTTTCAAATTTTTGTAAAACATAGTCAACATATGTCAATGTGACTATCACAAGGCACCACTAGGCCAAATAGAGTATTAACTGTACACAATTTCATTAGAGTAAGTCCATTAGTGTTAGAGTTCTGCTCTGGACACGAAAGTGTTATGCCCGCCCGTCCGCCCATCGGACGGACATTGATGATAATGATAACAAAACCTTTTTTGAACTTCGTTCACTGAGGGTTATTCATGCTTTTTGGATATCTGCCACTAAAAAAAAAACATGCTAAACGAATCATTAATCAGTTTCTTCATATAATAATTTTGTCTCACCTGTCTATAAACTGTTCACAACGAACGTTATCCCTCTTCATGTGGTCGTTGAGTTTGTCAAACATCTGACTGATGATGTAGACATGGGAGCAAAAATAAAAGAAAACAGCAAAGTTTATCGGATGATAGAACACACTACAGACAAGCAGGAATAACACTGAACAGATATGTTGGTCCAGTGTGGTGAAACAGAGCTTTAAATGAGCGTTTGAATTTATAAACAGTATTCCAATTATTGTAAACAAGACACAACTACAAATTGCTGCCCTCATTGTGATCCTGTGACGTCTTGTAACTGTTGGTTCCATGATATCCTCATCCAACATGTCATTTGTGAAGTCTTGGTGTGGGCCGTGCTCAGAATTATTACTCTTTAGAGGTACGACTTTACTTCCAAAGCTGGATTTATTAAATGTATCAGCACTTTCTTGGACTTTGGTATGATGACTTGACGCTGGTGAAAGGTTGTCTGATGTATTTATCGGTGACGTTCTATCACCTTCGAGAAAGCTACCCTTTACAGACATATACATCATCGCGCATGACGATAAGAATGCCCATACTACATCCATCGTTATAATTACATAGCCGATGTCATCATGCATAGGTTGATCTTGTTCCACAAGTTTGAAGATGGATAATGTTAAATTAACAATTATGACCAAGAACATAATTGCACAATATGCTATCTTCAGTACAAGTCCTATTGTTATATCATCTTGTCTTTTAAAGGCTTTTCCAAAAATCTTGAACATCAAAATGTAGCAGCTGAGTTCCCTCCTGAATGACATGCTGGTGATGCTTGGAATGTATCGATGAGATTTGAAACTTAGTGTTTCCTTTCTGAGCTTCAACTTTGACTGTAGGATACATAAAAGTAAATCCACTGCTTCAGTTGACCTGTAGCTAGCATCATTCCAACCATTATGATCTGTTTGTACAGAATAAAGTGGTACACATGTCTGTTTGCAAGCAAATGGAATGTCATTAAAGCAAATAGAATGTCATTAAAGTATTAGCTGAAGCCTAATGTCTAATGGAGGCACAAATTTGCCAACCAAATTCAAAGATTAGTGACAGCAGTGCACTTTTCAAAGCGATTGTAAATTCTGCATAGGAAAACTGGATGCACCTCCCCAGTCGAGAATATGATGTCATGACGATCTCATAATGATCTCTAACATGATCTCAGAAAATGAGATGTTCATGAGCTCAGTATGATATCAATTTGAAATCACAAAATGGTCTCAGAATGATCTCACACTTTGATATCACAATATGAGATCACTTTGATATAAATTTGATATTAGCGCTCACAGCGGTTTTGCTATTGACAATTTTAACTAAATTCAATATTAAACAACAATGTAATCACTAGATTCCCTTTCCAGTGATTCTCTACAGTGCATCTAAGAAAATTGAAGTCATTCACCAACCTTTTCAGCTTGTTTGGAAGAATTCATCAGCACTTGCTTTGAGTAAGTCTTGACAACGTGAAGCCAGATAATGATGTCCAGAAGTGCTATCATGGTATGAGGTCGTTATGAGATCATCCTAATATCTTTTTTTATCAGATAAATGACATGTTGAAATCACATTGAGATCCCACATTTTATTTCAGATAAATCACATCATGTGAGATCACATCGAGATCCTTTCATGATCTCGTACATTTTGAGACTTTTGTAATGTCATTATGACATCTATTATGTCATGCCTAGCCAGAACCGACCTACATTGCATTAGATGCGATATAGGGTCGGAACGGCTGTTATAGGAATTCTTGGACGTTGACATTTACGACACATTTTTCTCAATAAAAACATTAGCATACCTTATTTCGTCGTTATGTACAGGGGTACTACTCTGTTTACTACTTGCACGCAGATTTTAACTGAAAAAGCCACTGGAAACATCCTTTTTAAGAGCATTTTCAAAATTCACGTTCGCTTCGTTCATGCTTTCAACGGTAGTAGGTCAATTCGTCATTGCCTGATTCAACCCAATGAAAACTGGTCCGTTCGTCACCCGAATTTGGTCTATTTGTCACCCGAAATTGGTTTATTTGGCCGGTACACAGTGTATGGTCACTGCTACTATATAAAATATGTTAACTGCCGGTGAAGAACCGTCCCTTTTTTTGAGTGATGAACCGTCCAGTTTTTACGAAGACGAATCGTGCTGTGATGAATCGACCATGTTATTGCTGTCTACTTACACTGAAACTCACTAGAGGGCTCCGGCGACATCACAGTGCCACCCAGGTGCAATGGCGCTGATAAATATCTAATTCTTTAGCTTCATTAGACCCACAGAACAGTGGAATCGTGTGGAATAGTTTATTAACGTATTTTAATTGTGAAATTGAGAAAACTACAGACTTGCCAGCGCTATTCTGTGTGCCACTAGGGGCATTGAAACGTCGCCGGCGCCCTTTTGTGAGTTTTGGCAGAACTAGGCAGCCATTTTTTCTCATCATGCTGTCAAAACCTAGTTAAAAAATAGTGCAGAAATCGATGATAATTGGAAGAAATCAACCATATCTGAGCACAAAACAATAGAAAAAAGGTATGTCTAACCCTACAGCGGGTGTATGTTGTGTGACAAACGTTTACTAAAAGGCTAGTTCCCACTCAAGCCAAAAAGTCCTAATTGTTGCATCTAGGACCTTGTAACCCTGTCCTGTGGACAGGGGACTTGTAGCTATGTCATGCCTTGACTGGGTGAGCATCTGCACAACACCGACCATCACAGTATAGTTAGACTAGCCCAAGAACAATGTAGTAATAGTAGTATTTATTTGATTCAAATATTTCAACACAATACACCTATTGAGCTGCAAAGTGCCTGACTGAAGCCACTCAATATTTTCTTGTTATAGTAATATGTAATTTTTTGTAATATGTTATTCATACTCAATAACATACCTAGAGTATGAATAAAGGATGTTAATAATAATAATCATATGTGTTTATTAAGGATTCATCACTGTGACAATCTGATACTGCACAGATTTAGATGCAAATTAAATTTTGGGTTAAAACATTTTTCAGTCGGGGTATTTCCCTTAGTTTATCGTGCTAATCCGAATTTTCTGTTGCCATCTAACATGTAAAAAAAAAAACGGTTTGATGGTTCCAACATTCATTACTTCAATATTGATACTTTTCCAATTACATTGTATACTGTTTTCCTGCAAAATTTTTATGGTAAAATATTGTGCATCTCACAGTAATAGTATCAAGCGTTATAGCAGACTTACAGCAGCACTACACCAAAAATATTTTATGGTAACGTGCAGCCTGCAGATTTATTGTATTTTAACCACAGATGTTTGCCAGTGTATTTACAGCACTTAAAGTAATACTATACAAACAAAAGTGTTTTACCTGTGTTTTAACTTAAAAAACAAACCTACAGTCCAGTTGTGACAAACGAACTGCAACTGAGTACAGTGAAAATTACAGTGTACTATATACGTGTAATATTACCAGTAATTATGCAATTGTTTTGCTTTCGTCCTGAAGGTTGTTTTCAAAAATTCCGAAATGAGGGGAGAGCATCTTTTTCTTCTAAATTTAGCATCTTATCTTCTAAATGTAGTATCTTTTCTTCTATATTTAGTATCTTTTCTTCTAAATTTAGCATCTTTTCTTCTAAATTTTACTGTGACTGGACAGAAATACTTAATGTTGAAAGTTCAGACAAACTACAGAAAGACATGTAGCTATTTCAATACAATATTAACCTGCAAGATTATATCATGACATTAACAAATCATTCATCAAAGTTTCAAAGTTTGCCAATTAACAGAAATTTAAAAAAAAACGCTGAAAACCAACACCATTAAACACTCATTAGCTCAACCACAACATAAGTTTACTAAATTTGTGACATGACATCAGTAACCTTTTCCACAATTAACTTTTCCACCGCATCAAATTTAAGAATATTCACTTTCAGAGATGCAGCAATAGCGTTTTGTGTTTCTTTAATGGTGTTTTTGCTCATGGTTAATTAAACACCAGTTATATCATAGCAAGAGGAATAATCGTACTATATATTTTGACATTGGCTTTAACTAAAGTATAATTGGGTTGCTGAATCATATATGGATGCATTACAGAGATGGTTTGATGATGTGGTTACCAATGACCATTCTCCTACATAAATATGTGAAGACTAAAGATCTGAAACAAATCCATGTACCATCGAAAAAATGGACTTTTTGACGACAATTCCAGACAATATAGCTTCGATAAATCAATGTGTTACAGAACCATTTGCAATTCATCAACCAATTGAATTCATACCCAAAATTGGTTTCCAGTGTATGAGTTTCAACATATAGAATCATTGATAGTGTGAGTAAAGACCTTACTTGCACTCATTACCCGAATATTGATTACTGTGAAAATGATGTTACCATTGTCATCTAGATTGGTCTTTACAGGGAACTAACATTATTTTCACTGATAAGTAATATTCAAATGAACTGTATTGTTGGTAATTTGAGTATTATTCAATCAAGTGTTAACAGCCATGGCCAAAAGTTTTCGTACACTTTAAAATACTTTAATTTTGATGTTGTTTTTTTTTGTGTTGCTTTAGTGCACCTTTTCCTAGAGTATTTTGTTTGGGGATCACATATACTATCCTGAAAATACAGGTGCCCTATTATCATGCCATATTTAAATAAAGCTACAGACGGTTGGTCAGCTGGAAGAGCCTCATTTTTCATGTTTTACTGGCAGGATTTGAGTGAAGAGCCACAAGGTTCTGGATGAGTCCTTTGTGACCTAAACACAGTCTGAGCTGTCCATTTTTGAACTCATTCAAGGTCTCAGCTAAGGTATATTACCTGTAGTTACTTGAGCTTAGTATCAATAAACCTGGAGTTATTATATCTATAAGTGTGGTTGACAGACAGACAAAAGGGAGGGACAAACTGACAGACATGCATGCCATCGCAATACTCTAGGCCATATATATTACCATAAGTTATGAAAGCTGTGATGCAAGATTTAAAAAGTGCCACTACAAAAAAAATGCTGTTTTGGTTATTTGCCACTACAAAAAAACATGCTGTTTTGGTTATCTGCCACTACCAAAAAAAAACATGCTATTTTGGTTATCTGCCACTACAAAAAAAAAATATATGCTGTTTTGGTTATCTGCCACTACAAAACATAAATGCTGTTTTGGTTATCTGCCACTACAAAAAAAAAATGCTGTTTTAGTTATCTACCACTACAAAAAATGCTGTTTCGGTTATCTGCCACTACAAAAAAAATGCTGTTTTGGTTATTTGCCACTACAAAAAAACATGCTGTTTTGGTTATCTGCCACTACCAAAAAAAAACATGCTATTTTGGTTATTTGCCACTACAAAAAAACATGCTGTTTTGGTTATCTGCCACTACCAAAACTAAAAAAAACATGCTATTTTGGTTATCTGCCACTACAAAAAAAAAACATGCTATTTTGGTTATCTGCCACTACAAAAAAAAAATATATGCTGTTTTGGTTATCTGCCACTACAAAACATAAATGCTGTTTTGGTTATCTGCCACTACAAAAAAAAAATGCTGTTTTAGTTATCTACCACTACAAAAAATGCTGTTTCGGTTATCTGCCACTACAAAAAAAATGCTGTTTTGGTTATTTGCCACTACAAAAAAAATGCTGTTTTGGTTATTTGCCACTACAAAAAAACATGCTGTTTTGGTTATCTGCCACTACCAAAAAAAAACATGCTATTTTGGTTATTTGCCACTACAAAAAAACATGCTGTTTTGGTTATCTGCCACTACCAAAAAAAAACATGCTATTTTGGTTATTTGCCACTACAAAAAAACATGCTGTTTTGGTTATCTGCCACTACCAAAAAAAAACATGCTATTTTGGTTATCTGCCACTACAAAAAAAAAATATATGCTGTTTTGGTTATCTGCCACTACAAAACATAAATGCTGTTTTGGTTATCTGCCACTACAAAAAAAAAATGCTGTTTTAGTTATCTACCACTACAAAAAATGCTGTTTCGGTTATCTGCCACTACAAAAAAAATGCTGTTTTGGTTATTTGCCACTACAAAAAAACATGCTGTTTTGGTTATCTGCCAGACAACACAGATGTTTGCCAATGTATTTACAGCACTTAAAGTAATACTATACAAACAAAAGTGTTTTACCTGTGTTTTAACTTAAAAAACAAACCTACAGTCCAGTTGTGACAAACGAACTGCAACTGAGTACAGTGAAAATTACAGTGTACTATATACGTGTAATATTACCAGTAATTATGCAATTGTTTTGCTTTCGTCCTGAAGGTTGTTTTCAAAAATTCCGAAATGAGGGGAGAGCATCTTTTTCTTCTAAATTTAGCATCTTATCTTCTAAATGTAGCATCTTTTCTTCTAAATTTAGCATCTTTTCTTCTAAATTTAGCATCTTTTCTTCTAAATTTTACTGTGACTGGACAGAAATACTTAATGTTGAAAGTTCAGACAAACTACAGAAAGACATGTAGCTATTTCAATACAATATTAACCTGCAAGATTATATCATGACATTAACAAATCATTCATCAAAGTTTCAAAGTTTGCCAATTAACAGAAATTAAAAAAAAAACGCTGAAAACCAACACCATTAAACACTCATTAGCTCAACCACAACATAAGTTTACTAAATTTGTGACATGGCATCAGTAACCTTTTCCACAATTAACTTTTCCACCGCATCAAATTTAAGAATATTCACTTTCAGAGATGCAGCAATAGCGTTTTGTGTTTCTTTAATGGTGTTTTTGCTAATGGTTAATTAAACACCAGTTATATCATAGCAAGAGGAATAATCGTACTATATATTTTGACATTGGCTTTAACTAAAGTATAATTGGGTTGCTGAATCATATATGGATGCATTACAGAGATGGTTTGATGATGTGGTTACCAATGACCATTCTCCTACATAAATATGTGAAGACTAAAGATCTGAAACAAATCCATGTACCATCGAAAAAATGAACTTTTTGACGACAATTTCAGACAATATAGCTTCGATAAATCAATGTGTTACAGAACCATTTGCAATTCATCAACCAATTGAATTCATACCCAAAATTGGTTTCCAGTGTATGAGTTTCAACATATAGAATCATTGATAGTGTGAGTAAAGACCTTACTTACACTCATTACCCGAATATTGATTACTGTGAAAATGATGTTACCATTGTCATCTAGATTGGTCTTTACAGGGAACTAACATTATTTTCACTGATAAGTAATATTCAAATGAACTGTATTGTTGGTAATTTGAGTATTATTCAATCAAGTGTTAACAGCCATGGCCAAAAGTTTTCGTACACTTTAAAATACTTTAATTTTGATGTTGTTTTTTTTTGTGTTGCTTTAGTGCACCTTTTCCTAGAGTATTTTGTTTGGGGATCACATATACTATCCTGAAAATACAGGTGCCCTATTATCATGCCATATTTAAATAAAGCTACAGACGGTTGGTCAGCTGGAAGAGCCTCATTTTTCATGTTTTACTGGCAGGATTTGAGTGAAGAGCCACAAGGTTCTGGATGAGTCCTTTGTGACCTAAACACAGTCTGAGCTGTCCATTTTTGAACTCATTCAAGGTCTCAGCTAAGGTATATTACCTGTAGTTACTTGAGCTTAGTATCAATAAACCTGGAGTTATTATATCTATAAGTGTGGTTGACAGACAGACAAAAGGGAGGGACAAACTGACAGACATGCATGCCATCGCAATACTCTAGGCCATATATATTACCATAAGTTATGAAAGCTGTGATGCAAGATTTAAAAAGTGCCATGGTCACCGTCTATAACAAAAGTCTGAAAATTGATGGCAACGGCTGTAATTGGACAGCGTTCTATACATATATATATAAAAAAGGGAAAAGGCCAGTTAAATTTCCAGATGCTTACCATATTATAATAATGCAAAAGTTAAGTAACTATAGATTTTGTCATTACATCTAGGTTGCAAAAATTAGTTCAGTCCATTACCCTCAAAACTGATTCTACAAGAAGTGTATCTCATTGTTGCACTTGAAGACAGGTTACACTTTACTACAGAAAATGTATGCATGAATGAGCGGAAAAATCGCAATATGGTACAGTTAGTCAATAGCAAAATGGCCAGTACGATAAGAATTGTTAATTTCACTTCTAACTTGAAGTCAGATTACGTTGTTAACTTGTTTCAAACTTGAAGCCACACGGAGAAAATCAGTTGTAAGACATGGCTGTTGTGGAAAGGGAGATCATCCTTTGGTTATGGGTCTCATGGTGTTCTGTTACAGGTAAGCAATGTATTTGAATGACACCTTAAAAAGAATGTATAAGTCACCAGTGTGTGAGCCAATAGACCACTCAGCTGCTTCAGCATATTTTCAGAGAAAAAAATTTGTTATGCCGAACATATAGATTTTTTATTTCATTTTATTTTGTCATATTGTCTGCAGTCCTAAGACTTGTCACATATGCACGTCAAATAACAGCTAATAATTTGACTCTTTATTGATCAATTTGGGTCAGTAATAACTCACATTAATGCTAACGGTCTGCAGTTTATAGATATGGTACCAAAATAAACTTCAATGATGACAAACAAGTCAAATTCTAGCTGGACAAAAATGTTGTCCGAAATTATAATCAATCAAATTATAGTCCAGAAATTATATCTTTTTCTGAAAAAGAATACATCAGCAAATGAAATATCAGTCTGTTAGTACATCATGATCATGGTATAAAACTTGATATCATTTATGGGTTCCCATGAGCCTGCGATGAAGTCATCTGGGATGGCATGGAAGGCTGTCTAACATGCATCCAAAAGCAAAAGTTTTTTGGCTTGGTCTTCCAGCCTTACTCCTTCATTTTCCCCAAGATGTGCTCAATAATATTCATATCTGCAAATTGTGCTGGCCAAGCCTGAAGTACCTTGACCTTCTTTGCCCTGAGGAACTTCATAGTGGAACTTGAGATGTGGCATGGAGCTCCATCCTGCTGAAGAATCTGACCCTTCTTGTAGTTGGGAATGTACTGGGAGGCAAGAATCTCTTGATATTTGACACTATCAATGTTGTGATATACCTTACAGATCCCCCTTGCCCGCATTACTGAATGTAACCCCAAACAATAATATTTCCACCTCCAAACTTGACTGTTTACAGAGTGAACCGAGGATCCAGGCGGGTTCTACCAGGTCATCTACAATATTCTAGTTTCTACAAAAACGATATGTAAAATAGCTGCATTGAGCATATGGTAAGGCATACAGGGTGCAACCTAAAAACTTGCACCAGGCATCTCCTCTTTCGGCATACCTCTAGGTTACTCAAATGCTTTTGAGGTCTTTTAAAGTTTAGCCACATTTAGTCAGGGATATACGCAATTGGTCATTGTGATATGTTTGATCTCATAATGTCAGACAATATCAGTATCTGAATTATTGAGAGGGTGCATGCTGCTGGGCTTGTTCTGAGTGACACATATTATAGAAGTCAGATTTCTGTCTGCTTGCATGGTGTCTCTAGTTGAAGAACAGTTCAAAAATAATAGATTTCCTAGTTACTACACCTCTGAATCGGCAGAAAATGTCAAATTTGAACAGAATCCTCCTTCAGAATTTGTATACGTACATATTATGGCATTAGATGATACGAAGGTTGTTTCCAGTTTTGAACCAGCAAGGTCATAAAATTGAAACGGAAATATAATGGCATTCCAGAGGGACTATTTGAATCTCCAACTAATCTGAAAATAATTACATGATTTTCAGGAGGATGGGCCAGGGAATTTGACAGAAAATTGAGCTAAACCCAAAATGGCACTCTCTGCCTCGAAAGTGTCAATGCTCTACCTTCTTATTAAACATGAATCTATTTGCCCTACTTCTAGGGGCAAAGGTCTTCCTTCTTATTAAACATGAATCTACTTGCCTTATTTGTGGGGGCAAAGGTCAAGACAGGTGTCTGTTAACATCTGTATGATCAGTGACAGCATCTAATGCTTGCATTACAAAGGCCAAGGTGAAAATTACTCGGTGTGATAAGTGTGCATGTGCTATATTTAGATCCATATTATCTATCATTCTTGAGGAAACTAGAAAATATATTCATAAAGATAATTTAGGACTATTATTACTTTTGTGTGTATAATTGAACAAAAGAGCTACCAGTGCAAGTTTTTATGCAGCACCCTGTAGACCTGGGTTTGTCATGAACATTACCAGTATATTGGTAGCGCTTTTGAATCCTCTCCACTTACTGTTTACACACTTAAATAGGGTTCTTATATGTCATAGTTCTATTTATATAGCTAACAAATGCCTATGTTTGGAGTAGCAAATCCTTAATTAACAAGGCTGTAGTTTAAGACTGTGTAATTGTTCAAACAACAGACTGATTTTAAGTCTGAGTCCTTAAGACTGAAGGCTGGGCAGCCTGATCACTACTCTCACTTTTTACAGAGCTCAACCATTGCGACAAGTCGGCAAAAACTGGTATGTTGGTCTTTAACAGGCTGTAAATCTTTGAAATTTTATGTTTAATTTCAATTTGCAGACATTTAATAATCTTTAGTCAATGTATTAGCTGTTTTCAGTATTGTGTACAAATGCAGCAAAATTTTTGTCCAGGACTGTAAATGCTACTGGTCTGAAGATTAGAAAAAAATCTCAAGTCCAAAAAACTGATTCTCGGTTTCAGAAAATTCCAATTCTATATTACTAAATTTGAGGTGCAAACAAATCTTAATGTTTAGAGAGACTGGCTCCCTGACTGAATAGAGTCCAAATATGGGAATGATTCCACAGAGATGCATAGATATGTATTAGTTATATCCCGAATAGGAGGGAGTTAACTAACATTATTGTTGGTTATACCCCGATGCTGAAAATGTTATTTAACTCCCGACTATGAGTATTTAAGTAACTTATACTCCATCAGGCATATTTACTAATTTGTTTAATTATAGTTTTGTTTTAATTTTTTAAATGTAATTTAATGCCTTTATTACCCAAAACGAGTTCAGTTTGCACTCAGGAGGGAGTTAACTAACATTTTTTTCAAAACAATAGTGGAGTATAACATTACAGAACCCTGGTTCTTTTGATAGACTGGTTGTAACACACACGGCATAGTGCCTATAAATTCACTTCACTGCATTGTTTAATTTTAATTTTATTTTTTCAGTCTTCAGCTTCTTTTGTCCAGCTCCATTTCAAGCATACGGACCCCTAAAGATATGTGTTGTAATGGACAGCAATAGTCCAGTCACTCTGTCTCAAGCTCAAGATTGGTGCGACCAACAAAATATCCCTGGTGGCAAGACATCTCTTATCAGCCCTCATGATAAAGATTACAATAGCTGGCTTTTGAAAATGATTGATGATGGTTTCCTGCCATTTGTTCAAACGTAAGTTTCAAAATAACAGCAGCTATATGTCAATAATACTTAACTTGCAGTGATTTTTGCAAACAAGCAAACAAACAAGTTTTTGGGTTGTTGATTATATGTTTAATGAGTATAATTAAGTTGACATAGAATATAGAAGTATAATAAGACAAAATGTGTTAAGTAACACAAAGAAAGGTAATACGTAGAGAACAAAAAGTGTTTAAGTAAAATTGTCTAGACTATGGAAAACAAGATGTAAATCAAAAGTACAATGAAGTAAATAAGTGATATCTAGAGCTAGAACATGTAAATTTATACAAGGAAAATAAGTTTAGATAAGGAATTAGATAATGGGCGTAATGAAATAGCCATAAGTCCTTTGGAAAAAGGACTGCGCCAATTATAGGAAAATACTCTAGGAGCTGCTGTAGGAGGCAGTGAAGGACATGGAAATAGAGAAATAATTGATATGGTTAAAGTCAATTTGTAAGTGTAAGTCCAAAGAGTTTGTGTACAGCAAGTCAGGGGGTCCTGGAACTGGGTGTATTGTAAGGAGGTGGTATGATGAGCTGGCCCGGAGGTCCTGAAGCCAGTTGTTTGGGAGCTGATCAGGAGGTCCTGAAATCAACTTTCATGCAGCGTTGCATGTGCATAAGTGGGGCCTGGCCAGGAGGTCCTGGAACCAGACTGTTGTGTGTGTTCAGGAGGGGAGGTTGAAGTGGGAGGGGCGAATGTATTTCTGGTAGGCCATTGACTTCCAGCGTCCGGTCAATTTGATGGTATCATCTGAGGCGTTGTCAGCTGCCAGTTGGGTTGCCTTTCCAATTCAGAAGGAATGCGTGTTGTAGTTAGTTGTTATGCCTGGCACTATTGATTGGATGCACTGTTTTAAAGTACTGTGAAAATGTCCTGACTGACATCTTACCATTTGACAGTTCTAGACTGCTTCCTGTGGCCATTTCCATCTGACAAATCACTGTAAAAATTGTGAGAGCGATAACTAAATATATTGAGCTGAACCAGCAACTGATGTACAATTGAGTTATGAAAGCTTAAAATGTTAGGTCGAACAGACATCTTTTTAGCTTTGTGTTAAAACAACTCAAATGACCAATCTCAGATAATATTTGATATAAAGCTCAGTGAGTTAAAGATAGATGGATAGATATGGAAAGTACAGCCCTCTAAGGCAAGTTCTTGCCACTATCGAGGGTTGATTGATGAGGTGAGAGAGAGGAGTCCACCCATGTTACACATTTACCCCATGGGTGGGATCTTGCACGCATGAGTGCAAGGGACCGCCAATTTAACGTCTCATCTGTACGACATTTAGCTGAGATGTTGCTCATACCTGGGCCTGGGATTGAACCCGGAGCAGGTGAGCGTCTTACCACTAGACCACCCAGCTGCTGTTAAACGTCTGCCTTTTTATGTGTGCTCTTTTTTCGCATGAACAAAGATTATGGTCACTGTTTTTGACAGGGCTTCAGAGTCAGATAAAAGAGACAACGACTCCGACTCCCAACTCCTTTTACCTCAGAACAGCCGACTCCGACTCCGACTCCGACTCCGACTCCGACTCCGACTCCGTGTATCGCAATTGCAAAGCGAATAATAAATAAAAACAAAAAAACGTATTATCTGTAATGCCACTAGAAAGATTGTTTTCAGCCCTCAAAATCATTAAGTCAGATTTGAAAGCATCGCTCAAAGAAGATGCAATAAATGCCATACTATTCCTGAGGGCGAATTGGAAGAAAATGTGACTGTAAAGAATGTATTAATAACTTAATATCTGGTCTATTTGTACTTTGTGACTGACTGTAAGTAGGCCTATGTAGTCACTTTGTTTCTATTATGTTGTAATTTCAGTCAGAATCAGACTATTTTTGTTTTTGCTTTTTTTTGCAATAAATTGTAACATTGCTCATGTTGGTCAGTCAAATTATTTTTGAGGAGTCAGGAGTTGGCAGATTTTTTTCGACTCAGACTCGGACCCTGACTCCACCCAAAACCCTCCAACTCCTCGACTCCAACTCCCGAATCCGACTCTGAAGCCCTGGTTTTTGAGGTGATCGATTTTTCAAAACCAACTGTATTTGTCAAATTAGTTTTTAGTGTTACTGAAATTTTAAGAGAAGTCTTTCTTGTATATCAGACTAAAATATCTAATCTGAAAATTATATTATATTATATGATATGATATTATATTTATTATTCAGTGGATATTACAGATCTTACATATAATTTCAAATAGATTTTGGCTTGGCCTCAATGACACTGAGACTGAAGGAAAGTACATCTGGGCTGACGGAGAGAGGTACACTGGCTGGGATGTGTGGAAACCTGGTGATCCAAAAAATGAGGCAAACCTTCGCTGTGTGGCCTTCGATGGAAAATATGATCGCGAAGATTGTGAAAGTGTAACGAAGTTCCTCTGCCAGTACACATTAAACCCATATGGTAATAGTAAATCTTTTTTTTTTAATTTATTCATTTATAAAAAAAAAATTTTAAACAAAATATTTCATTCAGAATTGTCCTTTGCTTTATCCACCTTGTAATAATAGCTTATCATAAAAATAATGTATGGATGATCAATGTAATCAATGAATAGGTATGGCAAACAAAATCAGTGGTCAGTGAACCCTCCTTTTGGTTTCATGCACTTACAACATCACTGCCACGTGAACTTCAAGGTTATACCTATTGCCTACCAAATGTATCTTCATGAACTGCCATCGCCCACGTTATCGATTTCTGGTACTCCTTCTCTTTTCCCAATGGGATCAGACTTTTCACTTCCCCCCTTGGATCATACACTACTCTGGTTAATGAATCGTCCCTTCTTGTAACGTCAGCCATGCTCCCTCCTGAAGACATTAACACTATCCATGCTACATGGCAAAATGTGCTACGTGCATTTTCCATGCGTTTGGATAAATGCATGGTTTTTGCCTCATATTATAATAATTAGCCAAAAACCATGCGTTTTCCATGCATTTATCCTTCTCATGGAAAACGCACGTGGCACATTTGGCCATGAACATCCGTCAGTGATCTGATACTAGCGAACAAGAGAATCGAAAACCTGCTCAAAGAGATCTCTGATCTGAAAATTAGTGGGACCGTGGCTGTCGCACTACAGCTGCTACAACCTGTGACTCTACAGGACTGTCCGAAGAATAAGATTGCCACAACCAGTGACAAAGTTCAGATTTTGTCAAACTTTTTTACCAAAGTCCAACCAATACAGAAAGGCATTTCCATGAGCGACATTTCTATGCGAATCATGCACTCAAGAACACCATACCAGGCCAAGCTGATTGCAAAGACTATCATCCAGTGCAAGGCATATCATGACTCTAAAGCTGACATTATGTCTGAGATCCTCTCCCAGAAAGCCAAGCAGTGTCATGTTTTCCGCAAGGCCCTTGACAACACTGGATGCAAGCGACTGATACACAACACAGAAACAGACAGCTATAAATGTTGTAATGGGAAAATTCATGAACTCCATTCTTAATAGTAGACTTTATTAAAAATTAAGCTTTGATCCTTGACGACCCCAGCCAGTTTGGGTTTACTCCTGGAGCTAATTTGACTGACTGTGTTTTTGTGCTTGACATTGTGGTTATAGGTACTACCAACTTAAAAGTAAACCAGTGCGCCTATATTTTGTAGACTTCACCAAAGCTTTTTATTACATTAACAGAAATGCCCTATAGTACAAACTAAAATACAAAATATTGGTGATGAAACGTGATAGGTAATAATAAGTATGTATAATACGTAAGATTGTATTCAACAAGCCCTTTTGATGGTCATCGACCGCAAAGTATCAACCATAGACATTTGTGCACTCTGGGATTTATATCAGAGACAAATCACCCAGACAGAGAAGAGTCAGATCAGATTATTTTCAATCCACAAATGGCAAAAAAAAGTACTTTATTTCATATATATGGATGAATTACTAAATAGACTAAAAGTGAAGGCACTGGGTGTTGGCTGGGTGAAAATTGAGTTGGCTGTGTTGGATATGCAGACGACTTGGCTCTTATCTAGGATCAGAACATATGTTGCATACATCTGAAGCCTATGCATCAGAATATGGGGTGTTATACAACCCAACCAAAATGCTTGTGCATTCTTCTCCAGAAATAAACGGATAGTTTTCCCTGAGATGTATCTAAATGGATGCAAATTAGATACTGTACCAAACATTAAGCATCTTGGGAATTACCTTTCGAGTGACCTCAGTGAAGCCAAGGAGATTGAACAGAAAAGAGGCGACCTGATAGGACGCATAAGCTTAATGTGCCAAATTCTGCGAAATGCACCCCTTGCTTTGACTAGGAAAGTTTTTCTGTCAGTGCAGTCACTCATATGGATGTGAGGCTTGGGAGTTTTGTGACAAGCATGTGAGTAATCTTCACACCATGTGGAACCTGTGTATGGGAAAGCTGAGTTAGTTAGTTAGTGTTATTGTTTAACGCCTCATCAGCACCTGAGTGGGCTATGTAGAGGCTCTCTAGGGTAAGATTGATTATCTATAGTTGGTAGTAGAAACCAGAAGCATGCAAAAAATCAATAATTGTCTGCGTTGGACAGCTGGAGCAGCTGGTGCAATGCGCACTGTCCTGTTTTAGCCACTGGGGATAGAGGACTTCACCCCAAGTGTTTCCACCCTCGCCGCGTGGAGGCCCAGGACCTTCAAGGGCTATATGGGAAAGCTTCTTGGAGTTCCATATCGAACGCATGCGAGATTTCTTCCTCGTCTTATAGACTGTCCCCATTCATGGGATCTGAATCAAGGAGATTTCCAAATTCTGCCACATCCAGAGACATACTGGCATTTCAAAGACATATGTCAAATATATCATCTAAAGTGTCGTATTACAAAAGTAGCAATATATATATATATATATATTTATTTATTTATTTATATATATATATATATAAACAAGAAACCAAATCCTCCAAAAAAACTTTATTTTTAATGGAATTACTTGTAATTAGTTTTTGACACACATTATTACTATATTTTCTGTCCAAAAAAAAAAAGTGTATCTCTGTACATGATTCTGACAAACCGTGGCTCTTCGTTTGGGCTTCAATTTTCCAAATTTTTGAAATTGTTGGATGTATTGTGCTAATTACTAAGCAGATAGCTTAAAATAAGGCAATGTGGATAAAGTATGTGTGTGAGTCACTGTGAGGTGGTTTTATTATTTGCTAAGTTTAGAACATTCTGTGAGATTTATCTATGTACAGCACAATCTAACATCCTGTAATTGTCATCCCAGATTCAGGCTGCATAACATCTCTTCATCATCTGATGAACAGCACATCCCTGTGCTTCTTCGAAGGTTCCACAGGTGCAAATTTCAAGGATGCGAATGAGTATTGTCGTTCGGATTCCAGTGGTAGATCAGGGCAGCTTGCAAAAATTGACAATCAGGCAGTCTGTAACTTCGTTCAAGAAAAGTTATCACCCAAAGGGTATGTGTTTCTAATAGATACAACATCTATGTAAACAAAGGGTAAAAAGAAATCATAAGCTAGCTTTTTCTTATTCATTCCTCAGAACTTTCCAAGTTTTTTTTACACTGGAAATACAAATTCCAAAGCACGTAGCTATTTAGCTACGTGCTTTGGAATATATGATTATGTAAACAGTTGCATATTCATGTTATAATTTTGGATGCTTGCATCTCGTCTCTCCTCTTCTAGGTGCATCTCCTCTAACGTTATATAATCAATTCATACTTTTATATATCGAAGGATGACTCACAAGGCCACAGGGCTGGGTGGCAAAGTTTGCACAAAAATGAAAGAGTTAATTAAAAAAAAATTTGATTTATAAACTGTATCATTTCATCTTTTACTTTCCTCATCACATTACTGAGATATTTACATGAATTTTGAATTCCATATTTTCAGCCATTTAATTGGTTTGAATGACATTACAAATATGTTCGTGTTCCAATGGGCTGATGGATCCCCATTCAACTTCCCTTGGTGGATGAGTCAAATGGTCAATGTTGGCCACAGCACTGACAATTGCTACTACTGGGAAAATGGCCAATGGAACCATGCAGATTGCGATGCAACTACGACACGCAGTGCTGCATGCCAGGTCAAATTTCCAAGTAAGCACAAAAAATATTATTGCAATTATGTCAAATTGCATAACTCCAATACGTTTATTTTATATTGTCTCAGGTTGTAGGTTGCCTATTATAAATATTACTGGAAGGGTTCATCAAAGTAAAACTGTAAAAAATTTTTATAAGAGACAGAACAACAATAACTTTTCAACAAAAACGGGTTGCCTATCCGAGGTACCAACTGTGTATCAGATTTGAAATACATCCTCCATTTCGTTGAGCATCAGTTGTCAAGAAATTTTGATTTTAGATATACCAAATTTAGTGCTTTTTCAAAACAGGTTGAATTTACTTGTTATATTTCATTAATTCTACATGGATGTGGTTGACATTCTTGCGAATATTATGATAGATGAAACTTGATGTTGTACTTCCGTAGGGGTTCTCTGTCTGAAAAATGCCTTCCACAGCACAGCTCTACTGTAACAACATAGGAGAACCTTATCGATGTTTGCTCAAACTGCCACATCATAGTAAATTACAAAATTAGCCCCCCCCCCCCCCCCCCCAAGATATAAAAATCAACACCAAATCTAATCACCAAATATCTACTTCAGGTTGTTCTATGATGGAATCATCAGAACCTGTTCAAACATTTCATCTCCGAAAGACACCCAGGCAAGGTGCAAGCGAATACTTGATGGAGCTGAACCTCAGATTCCATCGATGTGCACATCTCTGCATCAAGCATCCAGAATGTGGCTCCTTCAACTTCAACTCTGAACGAGATATCTGTCAACTTGTTAGTTATTGTGACATGACCCTTGTCTCAACAGCTGACTTTGACCATTGGCAATAAAGACCAATCATTGATAAGTTGAGGCTTCTTGGAAATCTTATGAATTGTAACAGTTTTATCTCTTTCCTGAAAATATTGCTATGTATTACCAAATTAGCAATTTTTAGCTTGGCACCATAAACTGTTTTCAGTAATTATAGCAACTTACAAATCTTATGAATTATTGTTAAAACCTCATTTCTCAAAAAGTCTTAAATAAGTTTGTTAGGTCAAGTTTTAACAACTGACCACATACACTGCAGTGAATCAGTCTATGAAGAACAGTGTCATGGTGTAGAGTTAGAAAAGTTATTCAAAGGTTTGTGGTAAGAAAAAGTATTTTAAAAAACCAATCCATGTGTCCTTTCCTAAATAGTCACACAAATGGCAAAGAACGTAGTATAGTAAATAAAAAGTATATATATATATTATTATATCTATTAATTAATTAAAATAAAATTATTTCTATTTAAAACTGAAGACGTCATTGTTGTGGTATCCATTATTGCTTCAAATTATTTTTAAGAAAATTACAAAAGGAAACAGCCACAGGATAAACCATGTCCATGTTTTCTAGATTTATTCATGCTGTAAATATATAAATACGATTCCTTGATTAATTGATATTTACCATGATATTGTCCATGATAAGGCACGTACAGCGCCAGTCATCTACCTGTAGGGTGTAATAACGGTCGGAGTACTCAAGCAAACCTTCAATGCTTAAAAACACATTAAGATCATTTCTGTTCCGGCTACATTCAAAGATGGATGCTCGAATACAACAGCTACCTCAGGAAGACACTGCGTTTTAATGTCTTCATCTTCGAAATATTTGGAAAATCAATCCTGAAACAAGGAAAAGTCACCTGTGACGTACATCACCTGTATGTAATATATTCAGCATTATAAGTGGCATTGTGAATATTTCGACTCAGTATGAAGAATCAAACGAAATTTCGTGAGAATATGGCCAATGTGGTGTTTGCGATAAACCATATATGGTCATTTTCGGTAGCTTTCATGCTTTTTTATCACTCTTGAAAGGGTCATTTCAGTGATCTGGAAGTACAAACAAAGAAAAAGGAAATTGCGCTGCAGATTAACAAATTCACACGGTACAAAAATTGTTGCAAACTGAGTGACAACAACCAAAAAATTTTAAAATGAAACCTCAAAGGTAACCCACCTTAACTAGAGAGACACCAATCAGAATGAATCACCAACAGTATCAAGATGAGCAAATGCACTCACGAAATTGTCAACAATACGCGTTTTAATCGCAAGTATAACAACTCCTTACTTACCTGTAAAGAATTCAAAATTTCACGATGAAGTGCTTCAAGCCAACATCTGGATCTTATTGTTTGGTAATTGTCTTGATGTCAAGCAGAATAGTGATGCAACCAGTTAATTTAGTTGTTTTACTTTACCTGACTTTCCATGCCTTTATCCTCAAAGCCATTTTTCAAGGGTCTCAACATAGCAATGGCAGATGACTTCAAATCCATACAAAACCGCGAAAAATTGTTAACAGGTATGTCATATAATATGCTTGACAGGTATTTCATATAATGTTCTTGACAGGCATGTCATATAATGTTCTTGACAGGTATTTCATATTATGTTCTTGACAGGTATGTCATATAATGTTCTTGACAGGTATGTCATATGATGTTCTTGACAGGTATGTCATATAATGTTCTTGACAGGTATGTCATATGATGTTCTTGACGGGTATGTCATATAATGTTCTTGACAGGTATGTCATATTATGTTCTTGACGGGTATGTCATATGATGTTCTTGACAAGTATGTCATAAAATGTTCTTGACAGGTATGTCATAAAATGTTCTTGACAAGTATGTCATAAAATGTTCTTGACAAGTATGTCATAAAATGTTCTTGACAGGTATGTCATAAAATGTTCTTGACAGGTATGTCATAAAATGTTTATTCAAACCCGAGACATTTATGTATGACTTGGTAGCCAAAAGTGAAAGTACATTACATGGTGTTCCATACATCCCATTCGTAAATTACCCATACATTGAATTACAGATAATAATCAATCTAGGTCATTTCTCTTGGTTCAGTGTTTTTTTTTTTTTTTATTAAAGACCGAGCCACAACTATAAAAGGGGATACCAGCTCAGAGGCCTCATTTGGTTCCAACCCCTCAAAGGGGAAACATCTCTGAATATTTCAGTTTCCCAATATCAACAACACTTGGCATAAATTACTCCTAATATAATGGAGCTGATAATGTACAAATTAAACACACTACATACCAGATTTAGTGCTATTGGCTTACTAAGACCTATTTTTACATATGCATGTTGATTTGATCATTTCAACAAAGAAATAATGTCACAATATTAAAGTGTGGCCATTACCTTTGAAAGCAGTCTTTAATATATTTCACTGAGTTAAACATCCAACATGTCATACCCAAAAGAATTAAAACACTACTTCGCAGTGTTCTCGATTTTTTGACGAGCATTCCGTAAACAGTAGAAGAGGACACTGGGACATTTTCTTGTCTTGATCTATGCAATTTTTCATGTTTATGTTAATAAGGCTTGTTTTGCATAAACATTCATCTAATAGTAACAACTAACACCTAATTATAGTATGACAGCCACCAAGTCTTTTTGAATAACCAGTTAGTCATCTTCATCTAATATCTCTGCACAAGTTCTCACCATTACAAGATTTTCATCAGTAATCATTCATCCATCATGACTTCTCAATTGCCATTAATATTGTAAGAATGCAAAAATTGGTCCATTCCACCAGAACAAATGCATGTGCAGACATGAATAAATTTCCTAAAATACTTATTTTCAGCTTTTCTTTATTTTGATCTTTCCCAGACTTTATCAATACCTTCTAATCATACTTATACCATAAAATTAATGCAGATTTTGTCTTCCATGGTGAGGTGGGTGGGTGATCAGGGCTTTACGTCCTGTATTTCTGCACCTGATGGGCTAATTAGGACAGGCAGGGACCATGGCAATGAGACGAAGGATGAAACAGCCATCCAACTTAGGCACGACCAGGAATTGAACCCGGGACCCAGCAGTTGGAAGCCCAGAGTGCTACTACTGAGCTAGGCCCCGGCCCTGTCTTCCATGGTGACCTTAATTTCCATCGAATATATTTTTCACATTCAGGCAAAGCCGCAATTAGAAATTCTGCAGCCAACCATATGGAAGAGTTCACCAGACTAATGTCTTTTTAAGGTGGGTTGGCATGGAGCCTCACTTTTGTAAATAAATCCATAGGATAAATTTATAGATTTTAAATTCAATTCTTAGATCAGTACCAATATCTATTCTCACTACAACAGGAACATTGTTTCCGAGATGAAATTGAGAAATTTGGTGGTGTCTCTGCTGGGGTTCTTAAGCCTGGACAACCCGAATGTGCTTGGGGTAAGTTCTAAAAGCTTCTATTAACTGATTTATTTGAAGGTCCCATATGTGCGTGTAAATATATTTTGTTTCCATACAGGAATCAGTGTCAAAGACGCTGAAGTTCTACACAACCGTTTGGTAATGCTGACAGGTCCGTACTTTGGGTGCATGTGCTTTATACACGCTCGAGCCTTCCGCCGAACTGGCCCTATTGGATTAACATGTAAGTTCAAATTTACCGCAAGGGAAATTGCAAACCGGATGCATTACGCGAAAACGCTTCCTAGCACAAATCTAATATGGTGCGTTATGCTAATGCACCATAATAAAACTACACCACACCAAAAGTGAGATATGATATTATATTCCTATGTGTGATATTTCCAGCCACCTAAGTCTTTATAGTAATAGTTGTTTTAATGCATTAGCAAACAAGCTAGCGCCACCAGTTCTAGGCAGATGGAAATTGCCAATCCAGCCATTAAAATTTATCAACTTCAGATTATTGAAGGTGAATAACCAACTTGGTAGAATATTAAGTGAAGCTTCTTTGAATCATTGATTTACAAAAAGTATACTTTCTGTCAGTATCATGTAGCTTAAAATCATCGTTTTCAATAATATCACGTTAGATCTCATTTGAAATCTTTTCATGAAATACAAAATCATCTATCCTAAACAATGCCAACTTTGATCACAGGCGTTGTATTTTCTTTAACACAGAACTTGTAATTAATGAAATCAATTACTTTCTGTTATTTCCCTCTGAGAAAGTTATATTTATGTAATCAATTATGATCTATGTCTGAAAGCCTTTTGCTTTTCAGACATAGTATGGTATGGAAGACAAAGTCAGGAGTGAAGTTGAGTGGAAGCTTTATTCTTGCCAAAGACAAGGGATCAAGTTCAAGCAGAGGCTTTTATACTGTGTCCTAGACAATGGCCAGGCTAGGCCGTTGCTAGGGAGATTTGAGAGACAAGGCCTCAATAGATCAATACTGATCTCTTGAGTCAGTGAAGCTGACCAGTTGGTCCATTGTCTACTCTTATATAACAACAGCAGATGCACCTGCTGTTGGGTATGAATAATTGATTATAGTTAAGAGACAAAGGCAAACCTTTGTCTGTACACTAAAGTATAGATATAGTTATACTTAATATAATTATAATGAAGTATATAACATGATAGTAGTATCATTCCTGATACACTTAAATGAAACTCACATACTCTGCAGGAAGAGTATTTTCATTCCAGCCAAATTTACTTTGATGAAATGCACATACTCTGTGAACAAAGTACTTTAATAACAAGTCCAAATATATTTCAATAAAACATGTAATGTGAAACTAAACCAAAAATTAACACTTGTAAAAGTTTATTTGTTGTGTAATTTTTTTTTGACAGGCTACAGGGTTTCTTTAGTTGTATGGAATAAGTTTAGCTCTAATGATATGCGGTGTTTACAGGATACCAATTGCAATTTAGCAGACAAAATTGTGTTAAACAGAAGTATTACAAAGTATATAAGTCGTTAGTAGCAGGAATTTTTCAACTCCATATTAAAGTTCCAGCAAAAATGATCATTTAATTTGAGATATACAACAAATAGACAATTGTTTAAAACAACAGGACTTGTAAATAAGTGGCGAGTTGTTGAGAAACTGTTGCCTATTCAAGAAATTAGTCAAATCATAACACTCTTCGGAAACATCTTGGGTATATGACCATATACTCTATCAAACATGTTGTTAATTATATACCTGATAATAACCCAGATATCATGCAAGGTTTGCCCAATAATGATTCAATATGGCCGATGATGATCCAATACCGATCCAATATGGCCGATGTGGAGCCAATGTGACATTACCTGGGTGCTGATTCTTTTTTATTTTCATAAACACATGGGACTTATGTATGTTTCATACCAAACTTTAAAAATTTGGGGTATTTTAAGATGGAATTTCCCATAATGCTCCAGATATGAAGCAAATTCCCTATTTACTCAGTTTTAGCATGAGAGCTTTATTTCCCAGATAAAACTTGGGTGAACTCTTCATCAAAACGAGACCATTCCGGCATATCAATTTCATCTTCCTGAAGCAAGCCACACCCCTTCACACTGCGTGTACCCTGATTTAAATGGGCTTAATTATCTGGTTTATGCATATCCAGTTTGATTGGTCACGTTGACCGACAAATGAGCGGTTATGTTTACAAAATGTATCTATATTTAGCGCAGCAACATGGCCTGCATTGACCGTTGAGTCTTTCGAAAAAGGTTGGTGCGTCGCTTGCATTGGGTGACCTACTTGGTCATGCACTGTGACGTGCGTATTTACTGCTAGAGGGCCACGTTGAAAAAACAAAAATATTGCCGTGAGATCTAGCAAGGGCCGCCAGGAGGATATGGCCATTGCTTTAGGAAGATGATTGATTTGTTTTTTTCTATATTAGATTGGTGTCGAAAGAAAATTTTACTATCAAGTAAATATGTAATCAACATACACCGCCTTCACACATTAACGACAATCTTACAAATTTCACACACACATATTTCTGAGTCAAATGAGCTTAAGTACCTTAACCTATCATGTAAAATATACAATTTGGTCAACAACTTTGGAGGTAACTTAACAGTTTTACTCTAAAGTAAGCATATTTGTTGGCTGTGTGATTAATTTTATAAATTCTCCATTGATTAGTTTTTCATAATTAGATGATAATATGAAGTACTACTATTACAATCAGCAAAATCATGTAGTGTATACATAAATGTATCTGTAGAGCATGCTTGAAATATGTAAAAATTAAATTTATTTCCTGCGCATAATATATATCCACTGAGACTATTATGAGACAGATATCAGATTAATAACACATGGAATGTCAACCTTTTCTAGGGACTTGAACTACACAATAAATGTTAGTACTCCTTCCTAAAAAAAATCTAAAAGTCGTAAAATGTTAGTACTAACACAACAGCACAAGACAGTTTAACATTAGTAGGATTAACAAAGCGCAACAATATAATGACTATTCCTACCAATAAATATAATAAGAAATGAAAAACTCCAACCAGTAACCATGGTAACTGGATTAGTTAGTAGAAAAACACTTGATGTAAAGGCTATATCCCTTGGGGATTACATAACTTAATATAATGTTGTTTGGAACTTTAGAATGAATTCTCGGAATGATTGTGATTTGTATCACAAAGTCAGCGACATGTAATGTATCTGTAAACATAGCATTTTTGTAACTCTAATGAACTCGTTTTGATGCTACATCATATCTTTACTTTTAATTCCATTTAAATGGAACCAAAATTATCATACATAAACAGTTTTGAAGCATTTTACAGTAATAATAGCAAAATGGACAATATATATGTATATCACCACATTTATATAGAAAACCATCCATTGCTGGAATGACTAATGTACAGAGCCAATGTTCAACATCTTAATTATGTACATACGCTGGAATCACCTTGTATTACAAAGCATAACATATTGCCTAAATACAAATCCAAACCTAGAATGTGGCAAACAAAATAATGACAGTGGAATCACATAAACAGGACCACCATGGGAATGATTTGCTGAATCTTAATACATTGGGTGGTATTAAGACCGCACCAAAAATGAAGACTCGTAAATTCTGGAACTTTTGTACATTGTAATCAGTTATATTATGAGATCCAGAAATAGCATGTACATGAAAAGGTCTCAACTTGGATGGTCTTAATTGCGGGAATTCACTTTAGCTAAATGAAACTTATTAACGATACTCGAATAGATATTTGACTGCTAATTTACACGCTGGCATGAATTAATGACACAAAATGTTTAACATTTCCCTTAGACTTGATCCGCAATCCAACATATATATATATGGATAACTCTTGTAGAAATCTGACATTAATGATAAATATTGTAAAGCAAAAGCAAATAGAAAACTTGAGACCTTTGAGTATGAGACAGCAGAAAAAACTTAATACTAGAAATATCAAATTGTAATCAGACATTCAGGAGCCAAGCAAGGATTTAAAAAAGTTCTTTAACTTTTTTGCTTAAGGCTGTCCTAAGAATTACTTGAAAGTGACTAGATGATTTGAGATGGATGAATTTATCGACAGGACTCAAAACCCTGGTGTTCTGCGAAGATATTAAAAGAACATTTTTTCCCAATACTGTTGGACAGAAATCCCGAAAGTATGGCAGGAATTTCTAAATATGTCCTAGAAATATTAGAAAATTTCTGAAAGCAGTTCATAGAAATTTGTAATTGACCAAACGAACATAGCCGTTTGCTTAATTTTGCTGGTTTAGGGACTCTTTAGACTAAAATAGCCCAAAAATGTATGATATAAGCTAAATACACCTCACTTCATCGGTCCTATTGAGAATTAATATGCTTTCTTGCCACTTTGAAAAAAAAAACTCATCTGAACAGAGATTATAAAGCATGCATAAAATATATAAATTGTGAGATCAACTTAATCGCTGTGTGCGCTAAATATCTGGGACTACATTGATGCAATAAGTAAACCTTGCAGGAAAATACAACTAAACATAAGGAATAAGATAGACTACATAAATATGACTGTGGTTCTAACCATTAGATTTGGTGTGCCTTAATTATAATTATTACCCCGGATATATGACTTGTTACCAGTTAGTAATTTTACAGGTGTTTAAATAAGAACAATTACTGTCAATCAAATACAATGTCAGTAACATTTGGTGTCCGCAAAACAGACGTTGCAATAAAACCTTCATGAAAGAGAAAATAATTTCATGCAAGAACTATGGAAATCATGCAATAAGCAGACATGCAGTTAATTGTGCACACGACAAATAAACATGTAAGGTTAGGAAGACGTAAGTGCAGCTCTACAGTGGGACATTGTAATTTGCTCAACGTTAAATTTCTGAACACCCCAGGTGAATTAATTAAGCTAGGACAATAATGACTGTTCCCATTTGTCTCTGTCCCACATGAATCGTATGATACAATGTATAATATTCTCTAAGAATAGCAAATAAACGAGGCAGTGCTTGTCGCAAAACTAAATCTTTGGAAAGAAATGGAGTGTTATATGCATCTTTGGCCATGGCAAAATTCTTTACATATATATATAACAATATAATGACAGGTCCTATGAAATAAATAAATAAATATATAAAATGTTATTCAATACAAGCACTCAATAAAAACTCTGTTAGTAGGTTAGACACACAAACTTAGTCAGATACGAAACGCTTGAATGATCCAAGTAATGTGCATGACTCCTCCCACGGAATTGGCTTGCATTGTAAAAATGTATAAGACTAGATAACGAGTTAAAAAGCAGGTGTGGCTCTCATCGCTCCGGAGGTCGTTCCGTTAAGAAAGTATTTCGTCTTTCTCGGCAAAATTTCTTGTGGGTGGGCCAGTCCCTTTGTTGGCAGAAAGCTCCACAGTATCTGCAAAAAAAGAGGGAATTATTAACTCTCAATATTTACATAAAACCAATCTAATATCACATCTCTACATGTCTTCTTCCAGGCATGACTTGTAGAAAGGCAGCTACTGTAACAAATTAACAACAGATGGTGCTGGTGCACAAGACCAACAGACTGCCTGGTGGCAGTTAGGGACAGTAGAACTACGATAAACAAAGATCCAAAATGACCTCATACCACAAATCTTTTCAGCCCAAATTGACTCTAAAAGTGCATTGCAACCAGTTGATCTCATGAAACATCATTTTATACAGGTACTGCACATGTATCATACAAAGTTCCTTTTAAAATCTTCTAACAAATGATGATAATCTGTTTAGATTTAAAAACTTTTCTCCACTCACCTGACTTCTTGGCATCTGCCACAAATACTAAATTCTCGTAACTCTTTCTCGATATTGGTGCATGGAGGGTAATGACATTCATAATATACACTGCTATCATCTGAAAGGGCAAAAGCACACCAATTGAATCCGTTATACACATAGACATTGAACTTAACTGAATACTTCTGTTTGATAGGATGAAAAGTATAAAGACGAATGTTTTATTAAATACTCGTTTGGTAGGATGAACAGCATGAGATAAGTGGTTTATTATTAAATCAAGGCAAAAATAAAATCACCCACCTTCCTCCTCTATCATTTCTCCATTGGCATTGAAATAACGATTATAAATAGAATCTGGATAGTGCTGAAAAAATAAACAAAACAATGGGTAAGTTGATTTAAAGAAAAAAGCCAAAGCCTTGGTACATGTAGCACAAATTATGCAGTAGTCAACATTCACTGTGGATCAATGATAATTTGATAAAGTTAATTTTAGAGTTAGTGTACCTAATTCTGTGAGGACCTAATTCCGTGAAAACCTGCAACCTTAATCCACAGCTGCTTCAATTCAATGTTTGACAGTCACTGCATAACTAAACATCAAAATACTATTTGTGATTTGTATTTATGTGCCTTGGCCGCTTGTTGTTGATAGCAATCACGTTATGAGGCCCATCACGTTATTAGGTACACTTACTCCACCAGAATGTCATGATCTGCAAGATTTCTTAGTACGTTGGTAGTAATTAGGTAAAGAACTACAAATATTTCAATTCATATATTTGCAGCATTTCTGGAAAATATCAAGTAATTAAGCATTGGATAAACACTGTAAAACTGAAAAACTAATTATGGGTATTATGTAGGCATAGACAGGGTTCCCACAGAAATCATGAAATTAAATTCCATAACTTTTCCATGACCATTCACAGAATTTCCCAGACTTCCTTTTGATAAAATCTGCACAACAAAGTCAACAATTGCAGATCATAACGGACTCCACACACCCCCTTACAGCCGTCCTCACCACCATTTTTTAAATTGCAGATGATGCTTTTTTCGATATTTCTAAAATTCCATGACTTTTCCATGACCTTTTAAAATTTCTATAATTCTACGACTTTTCATGATAACCAATTTTTCCATGATTTTCCATGACTGTGGGAACCCTGCATAGATCTCCACATTCTCGAGATGTCGAAGAGACATAGTGCAATGAAAACAGTTATTGTACAGTGTTTGTGAAGTCATCTCCCAAATGAATCCAACAACATTGTTATCAAGATTATGGACTGGAAGAATTTAACAATGAAGATGAGAAAAAAGAAACCTGTGGCAAACCAATCTGTCAACATGATTATGTACATTTTTGATCCTTCATAAATGATGCCTACTTAACAGTTTCATTAGACCATTACAATGACGAACTACAAGAGCAATTACATTTGGTAAAATCACCTGGAGCTTAGAATGAAAATGACCTTGCAATTAAAGTGGTTCGAACGTCAAGATCATAAAACACTGTCTTATGGTAGTAATGAAAATAACAATTTAGGGCTTCAGACCTAACATCAGATTAAACTACATTAAATCTGGATTGTCACTCAAAATGACAGTGGCCAAAATATATTTCATTCACTTCATCCAGAGCCTTGCTGGGTTCACTATCTCTCTATAAAATAAATAAACTTCACCTAGTGTTTAATTTTTCATGCCATCAAAAATCCAATATGTAAATAAATCAAGTGATTTTTTTGTAATTAATGCCTGATAGATTAATTAGCTTGCACATATTTAGTGTGCCTTGATCAAATAAGGTGATTTTCAATAATTTTATGAAGTTTTAGAAAATAGTAATTTTGGCAGACAGTGGAGCATGAACTACTTTTAACCGGTCATGTACTGCAGAATCCAGATGCAACCCTGCTGATTAGATATATATTCTTTCATCTATCCGGATGTAATTCATGAGACCACATGATTATAATTTCAGTAATGTCACAACAGTATTTTTATACAATATCACATTTTAATTAGTTAAGAACAATGAAATTTTAAGTTCATTATACAATTTTAAAAAGGAGTTCCACAATATGTGGGTCTGGTGTAAGAAAAATAAAACCTGTTCCTGGATGACCTCATTACATAATATCAAACCATAACCATTAAAAAAATAACAATGGGGAGTAAAAAATTACCACAAGAGGTCACTGACACTGTAGCACACAAGTATTGTTCGATGATGTCATATATATTCTGATGTCATCGATGTAACAATTAAGTAGTGACATCATCCTATTGTCTTTTAATATGCTACGGTTGTAGTGCCCCCTGTAGGCTCTTTTACTTTTGTAGGCATGTGGCTCTTTTACTTTTTCTCCCTGTTGCTCATCAAATTACAGTAACCAAACAACCTAGCTTACAACCTCCTACCCACTGTACCCAGGTCATAATAGCCTGGAACAAGGGTGATCATACAAGTACCAAGTATCAAGAAACTACTAAACATCGCATGGAAAAAGTGTGCAGAGCTTGCCTGGAAGCTTTTAAGAACTACGCCCTCAGACACTGCACTGGCAATCTGTAAGAGCCCAGCTAGATAGATCAACTGGGAATACACTTTAATAGCCTAGTAAGTTATTCCGAAATGCAAAAGTTCAATTGTTAAAATCATACATGACAACAGTATGATTTACAGGGTGATAATATACAGAAACAACAAATTTCTATTAGAGAGATGAAATTGTGACATTAACTACATAAAATTTCAACCAAATGTGATAAATTTAATGACTGAACTTGTGGCTGCAAGAGACGATGAACTGTGTTTACCTGGCTTCACCCGCAATGATATTCAATTTTTAATATTCTCACTATGTTATAAATAATTTATTCAATTCTTTCACTCATGTAAAATACTAAACAGATTGTATGAATAAAATGCTGTTATATATATATATATAGACAGGTTCAAAACAAAAAAGGGTACTTACAACGCCAACTTCATGGAGGGGATCCGCTGGTAACTGCTGGATAGCCATCCAATATAAACTCTGTTCTTTGTTCATTTTATTATTCATTTCATCAGGTTCAGGCACCTGAGCATACTCTGGGACTAATGTGAGATTTTCTAAGCGATTGTCAACAGTGATTCCATTGCGATGAACTACTTTCCAGTGAGGGGCAATGCCTCCACAATGTTTCTCCCTGAAAATCAAATAGGAAACACAGTGAAAATACAATTCCCATTTATATAAGTTTCAAAAGTTCAAACAGACCTAGTGATCATACAAACAACAACTAATGTAAGTTTACCAAACTGGCACATCTTATAATACCCAAAAAGAACATGTAACATTTCTTATGGTCTATATTTAGATCTCATTATTATTCCAAGAATATATAGGATGTCACATTTTCTGAACTAAGCAAATGACACTTTCTAAATTTTTAAACACATCAATCACTTGAACAACTGTGTGATAAATAAAAGACAACTTTGAAACAATTTTTTATCATTATGAAAAAAGGTGCTGACACATACCATAATAACTCATGAACAAACGACCCTGAAGCTCGGCCTCTGTTCATATCAAATGCCCAGGCATAGATTCTAGCTCCATTGCCATCTGGATCCACGTCTACTCTCGCCTGAAAATACAAAATATCCAGATGTTTATAAATTTTATATACCCATATGTTTGAAAGTCCAGTTGCCCCAAATACCGATGTAAACAGACGTTACTAAACTCAGGATATATCTAAATGGTCAGTCAATAACAAACAGAAGTATGTTTCGTATTTTTGCAATTGTCAAAAACTCTCACCAACATAATCATGATAATTTCCTTTGTTATATATCAGATCTTATAACTGAGTACAGCTGTACTATTATAACGTTAAATGACAAATAAATCAAAACCAGTTCAATACATCAATCAGTTAAATACAATAATATTGCAGATCATTCATTTACCTCAAAAGCATACTGCTCCACGAGACTAATATCCTGTTCATCCAGCAGGGCATACTTTGTCTGAAAATAAAGAACACAATGACACAATTATAATACCATACAAAATAGTTTGCACAAAGGTTAGCTATCATAAATTACCCAGATACAAAACATGCAGGTTCTTTGTGTAATATGCTAGCAATACACAAGGCGTATGCTTACAATGTCAATGTAATTGCAATTTTATCACAATGGCCATGACTGTCAACAGTTGGTCAGTGTGAACTATGATAACACAACTTTTTGGACTTCTATTACTGGTTAGGAATACACAAATTTAAGGGAACAGACACTTTTTTTCTCTTTTGACAGTCATTCTGTCCAGCTTATGTATTTAATGAGATGGATGTCACAGCTTATCAATCAATTCCTACAGCTTTGATGGCAATATGTCAAACAGAATGGGAAAACTGCGGTTCTTACTATCGTAATTACGTTAGTCATGATGTCAATTTGGGTCAAAACAACAAGAACATCAAGCAAACATCATTGATGACACAAAGCGACCCAGCTGATAAAATGACATTTCTGTGCAATGGCCACTTCTCGACACTGAAAAACACTCACTTTTCCGGCGGCTCTGCCAAGCCGTACGATCCCAACTTTGAAGCCAGACATGGTCAAAACAATCTTCAGATCTTTATGTTTGTTCGTAACATAAGATCGAGGCAAAAATGCCCCAAAATGCTCCAAAACAAAGGATTTTGGGAGCGTAGTCCGTCTGTCTGCTCTTCCTGAATCTAAATGGCGGTAAATACACGTGCAAGCAGGTGGTGGATGCTTCAGCCAATCAGAGCAGAGGATTTACCGGAAACTCTCATAAGCCCCTCCCCTTTGGCCGGTCAATCAAATTGTAGGGGATCTGAAGGGGTTTCATTGCTCGACAGTTTTTGGGGGAAAGTATTGGGACTCGCTGCCCTAATTTGGGGATTATTACTCCATGCCAGAAGGCAAACCGAATACAGGTTAACTTAATCTAGTTGCTAAACTGAAATTTTAGCTAATGTCAGATTCTGCATATTACCCTGAACGGGTAGTCATATTTATGGATCATCTCTCCCATTGGGTGCCTCTGCTACGGTTCAATGCCATTTTGCTGACAAACAAAGAGCTGAACAGCTGTTCTGTTGGCAGCTGTCAGCCTCCAGCAGGACAAAAGGGCATATAAGTATTGAATTGTAGAGGTGTAATACCTTTCAACAAAGGACATGGCATAGTAGCATCTAATTAGGCCTACGTGCGTCCTCTTATGGCATGTCCAACATTGACATGCAAACATGTTTAAATTCAATAAATTTCAGTTCACATTTTAAGAATATTTTAAGAATATTTTAAGTACTAAGCATACACCATACCACAAACTTTAGTATTATCACCATGGTGTAAACAATACTGCTAATTTAAAGAGTGTATACATACTAAATTAAGAGATAGATAGATAGACGATAGATCAATAAACCTGCAGCAACATATATTTTAACATTCAATATAATCAACAACAAAAAATATATATCGAGTTATTATTAGCACAAAAGACCATTAATTAATAAGCATGTCTGAAATGTTAAATAATTTAATATTTCTTGTATAGTGTTGTACGTAGCACCAATTAAATTATGTATATATTATAAATGCATTCAAATGTAACATGTACAATTGTGATTAAACGTACGTATACTCACAATTTCAAACACCTTGCTCACTAACAATACAACAGAGAAAGATTAAATTACCCCATATTTGAAATTTTGACATACAGGCTGCATGTGGTTCTAAAACAGTTATTTTAATTAACCCAGTATTAAAAGAGTTAAAAGCCTATCTTGGAGTAAAAATTATATTGCATTTAGGAGCCTTGCGGAACATTGTGACTTTGAAGTGTTGAATTATCATGATTATTCCAAGGTCTTTTCAGGGGTTCACCAACAAATTTTCTGCAGCCTAAAAATAAGACACTTTCATTATCATATGATTATTAAAATTTAGCAGGAATGGAAATATTTTTTAAATCAAATTTTGACCTCCTTATTTTGTCTGATGTAATCATGATTGGTTATTAATTCTCTCATACACAAAATATTGGAGACAACTACGTAAAGGTACAGTTAATTTACCTTAATTTCTCCATTTAGCCATATTTATAAATGTTTAGATACATCTGTACCCAATCAATAACAGGACTGCAATTAGGACCTCAGATGCAAGAACCTTAACCTTAAATCCACCTAACCTCTAAATTTTGTCTAAAGGGGGGTTGTCATATAGCTGGTTTTCCCGGAGAAGCCGTATTGCTGTCTTAGAATTATGTTTTGACGACTTGACCACAGTTGTTGGAAGCAAAAAGGGGTGGTGCTTAAGGTGATGGGTGAGTTAATTGGTGGCACCTGGCGGATCACACGTATGATACGTACCAAATCGACGGATGATGCCCGGTCTGATGCCGGGTGAGCCACGGGTATATTACGTTTACGACGGGAGACTCCACAGCATCTACGTACGACCCGCAGGCTTGTATGTGTGAGGGGCGTATCAAGCACGTTTCAATCACGACTGTGAGGGTTACAAGGAACGACCCGGCAAGTTAATTACGTGAACTACGTGAACTACGGTGAAGGGGGCAGATGTAAATATATAAGTGGCTGCTTGTCTGTAGCCTTCATTCTGCTCCTCATTACCACAGAGGAAGGACCATATGGCACATGCAGTAGACCAACCAACAGCCATTGTAAAATTGGCTCAGGCCAGCTTGGAATTAAATCTGCAACTAGCAACTATTGCACAGGCTATTATGCACGAGGAAGAACAGTCAAGATGAGCTGCAGAAAGAAGACAAGCAGTCATCAAGAGAAGGAGAAGGAAGAGATTTTGGGTGAGGCCATGGCTCTTGCGAAGACCTCAGATGGGCCAATACGAACGCTTGATGAATGAACTATTGATGCAGGATGGAACCCACTACAAGAACTTTATGAGAATGCAGCCAGCCATGTTCCAAGAGCTGCTTGCCAAAGTTGGGCCTGGGATTACCAAGCAAGACACCTTCTGGAGGAAAGCTTTGGAGCCAGGACTCAGGATTGCCATCACCCTGAGGTATTTGGCAACTGGCAACAGTTACAAGTCATTGATGTATGGCTTCAGAGTGGCCCACAACACCATCAGCAACATCATTCCTGAAGTGTGTGAAGCCATCATAGCCGAGTATGCAGAAGATGTCATCTCCTGTCCAACAACACCAGATGAGTGGAGAGAAGTTTCACAGCTGTTTGAGACAAGATGGAATTTACCCCATTCTATGGTGCCATAGATGGGAAGCATGTGGCCATCAGGTGTCCTCCCGAAGGAGGTTCACTCTACTATAACTACAAGGGCTTCCATTCCATTGTACTCCTGGCTCTTGTGGATGCAGACTACAAGTTCATCTATGTGAATTGTGAAGCAAATGGTTCTGCATCTGATGGAGGAGTTTTTGCTGCTACAGCCCTGAGGGAAGCTCTAGAAGATGGAACCATTGGATTACCTCCACCTGAACCTATTGCTGGTGGTGACAGACCTGTACCATACTTCATCGTTGGGGATGATGCCTTCCCTTTGAGAACCTGGCTGATGAAACCACTGCGCAACATGACCAGACAGCAGAGGATCTACAATTACAGACTCTCCAGAGCCAAAAGAATTGTGGAGGATGGCTTTGGTATCCTGCATCAAGGTTTAGGTGTCTGCTAACCATTATGCCCCAGAAAACCAAGACTGTGGAATCTTTAGTCTTTGCATGCTGCTGCTTGCACAACCTTATGAGAATCAGATATCCGACAACCCAGAACAACATGCTTGACCAAGAAGATCCAGTCACCCATCAGGTCAATCCTGGGGCTTGGCGGGAAGCTGGAGAAATTGCTGAAATGCCACCACATAGGATTGGAGGGAACTATGCTACCCAGAGTGCCAAGTTACATGGAAATGACCTGAGATAGTTAAGGTTTTATTACCCTGTATACTTTTGACCATGGAAGGAAGTGTCCCATGGCAAGACGATATGATTTGAGAAGCTTCTGGACCTGTGCCTTCATCTTCATTGGGTGTCTTCTCTGCTGTACCTTCTCATGTGGTGCCTGGTTCTTCTTCCTTGAACCCTCCGTCCCTGGAGATGTGTTGCTCAAGGAACCCAAAGTTGGCGATAATCCACTTCTCCTTCTCTGTCGGACTTCTCCTGGCTGTATCGGAAGGGCCCTGCTTGATGAGCTTTCCAGCACTGGTTCTGATAGACTCAAGCCAGGTCTTCAACTGTAGCCAGGTACAGGGGACACTGAGGGTCTGTGCCGTGTCATCGATGAGCCTCATCTTCCTCTGATGATCCTTGTAGTCATGTCTGGTCCTGTCATAGAATGTCATTCTCCCGGTACCAGTCAGCGATATCTTGCTCATCATTGGGAGGTAGAAAAAGCTTCTTAGTCTTTCTTCTTGGCTTCTTCTGAGATGCAGCAGGAGCAGTGGCAGAAGAGGCCTGGGTGGCAGGAAATTTACTGGCATCTCTATCATCATCTTCTTCTTGGGTGTCTTTCTTCTCCTTCTCTACATCAAAGTCTGGATCTCTGTCGCTGTCATCCATGACAACATCAGAAGACTTGGCAGAAGACCTGACAGGGGATGTGGCAGGAGACCTGGCTGGAGACTTGGCAGGAGCATAATAAGTAGAACTGGCAGGACTAGCAGGAGCAGCAGGAGCAGCAGGAACACTGGATTCTGTAGACTCAAACAATTCTTCCGCAGAGGCAAGTGTAGAAGGCTCTTCTTCTGTGACTTTTTTCTTTCCAAGATTGCATCTCTTCTTGGGTCCCATGGTGAAATGGTAAAAGTTGAAACAGTAAACAGGGACAGCAACAGCAGCAGCAGAGAAGAATACGACGAGGTCGGTCAGTTTCTATCAAAGACAGAGGTGTGAATGAAGTTTGCCTCACTGCGAATGATTTTATACTGCTGGCCGAGGTCACGTGACGAGCCAACCAGCCCTGCAACCGTCCTTCACCCGTCGTTAACCTAGCAGCCGGTGACTTGCTCGTGGCACACATGAGTCACACGTAGTGTACATAGGTATTGATTTTTCTATACGTAGAAACCGAAGCCCTTTCCCTGCATTGTTTTGAAGTTTTCCTGATAAATGGTTGAACAAGCCATGGTGGGAAAAACATCGACAGGAAAAAGAATGTTCCAGCATCTTGGAAAAACAGATCCTGATAGGAATTTATCTGTCAGATCTATCAACTCCAAATCTGATAGTCTTCATATTCTTGGTTAGCGATCATTTTCATCATGACACAAACAGCAGCGTTTGTAAATAACCCTTCCAATTCTTCATAGAAAAGATCTTGCTTGCATGGTTCTTTTTGGAGTTCTCGAATTATTCTGTCCAGCTGGTTGAAAATGTTGTCTTCAGATTTCTTGAGTTCGTAAACTGTTCATAAAAAAACTATTCAATTTCCTCCATCTTTTGGTGTATTTTGTTTGTGTTATTCTGAAACAGAGGACTCACTCAGTTGATTACTTTAAATTTCAGTCAATCATGGATGGATGGATATACTAACGATCCTGGAGTCCAAAAACTATACCATATATAAGGACCCCTGTCAGAAAAATCTTTACTCTTCAGAAAAGCTTCCCGAATTGCATCCGCTCTGTTCAAACTACAGTCAGTCTGAAAAAAAAAACATAATTTCCTAATGGCACATGGAATGCATATATATACATATATATGTGTTTTAGAAATTGGTTACAAAAACATAACACCAGACAAATATATCCACAGCACTTACTCCCGGCCAAAGCAGAGTCAGCTACAGAGTGATATGATATCAGATTTATATTCTTCATAGAGTCTTAAGGGGCGTTCGCACTCACGTATAAGACCTATGTATGACCACGTATGTCAAAAATTGGCTATACCAGCTCACTCGTGGCTCTGTTAATCACGTATAACTTCTTTCTACGAGCGTACGTGGAGCAATCATAGATCGCTCCGCAGACGTTCGTAAAACGCTCGTCAGATGCCGTAGAACACTCGCCAAGCATCTGTCACCAAATGTCCATCATCAGGCATCCAATCCATGAGGCACTCATAGGCACTCGTAGATCGCTTGTAGATTGCCCGTGAGAGTGGTTCAAGGATATGCACGGAAGACCACGGACGTCCGCCGAGTGTTCCACGAGTGGACGCGAGTGAGTGGTGAGTATATACGAATGGACAGTGGCTACGTATGGCTACGTATGGCTACGTATGGCTACGTATGGCTACGTATGGCTACGTATGGCTACGTATGGCTATGAACGTACATAGAATGTACGTAGAACGTACGTAGAACGTACGTAGAGTGATTCCTGAGCAAGTTACATAACTAATAGAAACAATTTACTCATAGAATGTCTGCCAGTTTTAAATGTTTAGACATTTTTACCCTCTCCACAACCACGACCATCCTACAGATTAGCGTGAGTATAAACACTCGGCGAGTGAATCACGCACAAGGATGAACAAGAGTAAAAAAGAAATCCATCCGTCGTCATACTTCTTATCCGTGATAGTGTGAACGCTCCTATAGACATCATTGCTCCTATGATGGGAAGTCCACTGGGGCTTGGTGGGAGCTTTCTGCACAAAAATAAGCATTAAACACATCAATTAAATCCTTGGTGTCTCAATTATATATGAAATAGAAATATTTAAATATAAAAATAAAATCCATATAATATAAAAGAGGATCATGCAATAAATGACTGAAACATTTTATCATGAATTACCGCAGCTTAAATCAATTAAACGATTATAATAAAAATTACAAAACTGATTATAAGTCAATTTACAAATTATAACGCAACCCAAAATACTTTGTTCCAAGTTTAGACGCCATAGGCTGCACATATTCCGGCTGCGATTACCCTTTATGATTTTGCAGTGTGTACGTGTGCTCCATATCTCCTGTAATTCATTCCAGTTTTAAAATCGAAATAATCTTGCATGGAGAACTGAACCCTTGCTAAATCATCTGATTTCATTGGAATTATATATAGTTTTATTATAAAATCAAAGCCTCCCCCCCCCCTCCCCCTTACATCTCTTATGTAGCATGCAGGGCCTGCTGTAAGGGGGGGGGGGGCTGTACTTTTTATGCAGATGTGTGGCCCAATGCAGGTATTAATTTCTTGAAACCAAGCTCCATCTCATCATCACATCTGCCTGTGATAGTTATATGAATTACCCCGGAAAGAACCTCACAAATTCGTCCGACAGGTGGCGTTTTATGTGTGTTCGGCGCCCTCTTTGAGACTTTGCAAAAGAATAGTTCCTCAGCGACCTCTTGAGAATAATTAGGAACTCACTTATTTGGCGGTTTTTGCGAATTACAGAACACGAAAACGATGCAATGGACAAAAAATTGAGAAATCGATAAGGTATGGCATTATGGTAGTTGTTAGTGTTGAGTGGAACTGAGTTGTGGGGTTTTTCATGTTGGACAGTTAAACTAAGCCCAGCTGCAGCCAGTGCAGGTGTGTGCTCTGCACCACTGGCACTGCGCTGCATGATCTCTGTTGACATGTGAGTGTTAAGCCTCTTGACATATAAATTAAATAAAGTCTTCTTGAGGTGGATATAGACACCTAAGTAGTCATTGTAGACCATAACTTTGTGTTGGGTCCAGTGTAGCTATGACTACTCAGTACTGTAGTGTAGGGGGACACAAGTGCAATAGGTGCTTTAATTCGCCGACTGTGACTGTAGGCAGGAAAACATATATCTATTGATCACCTGGCAGAATCCACAAGTGTGTTTCAGTCCTTACATATATGTAATATATATATATAATGTAATTGTTTCAATATTATTTACAAATTTACATAGATGTACCAATGTAATGTGTTAATTTTTAATTTCAGCGTTAATTTCATAATGAAAAGAATGCTCAACTATATTCTGGCCTTTGTTTGACGTTGCTTTCACCATGTCGCAAACATCTTTACTTGAGGACATCGAGTCTTGGAGCCCAGAGGAGTGTCGTGCGCAAGTGTCTTACGCTTTGCCGAAACTCATTGTATCCTATTTAGATTCATAATATCATTCATTGGAAATATTATAGGACTAGTCTACTGCACAGTTAATCGATGTGAACATTTTTTATATATGTACACTGCCAGTAAGTACTCTGACAGGGAACCAGAATAAATCTAAACATTTTGAAGTAATCTTGTTGGAAAGGGTCGAAACTCACTCATTCAGCCATTCCAGAACTTGGCATCTCTGTCTGAAAGTAGTGTACAAACATACCACAGTGGACCCTCGTTAAGCCGAAATTCGTTAAACCAATTCCCGCGCTATCTGAACGAATTTTCTTGGGAACAGATGTCCACAATGCTATTTAGACTCGTTAAACCGAATCTCGCCGAACGGTCCACCATATAGCACTTTTTTAGGCATACGAAATTCGTTAATCCGAACGTTCGGTAGTAGTACTAAGAGCAATTGACCCCCATCATTGCTTGTATTTGTTTAATCATGAGGCTGTCTCAATCATTGCTTTGTCTTCATGGGACTTTCCATCATTGTATTCAGCAATACTTAGGCATCCCAATGTCTTAATTGCAATTACGTATTATACTATAGTTATAATTTGCAGCAGGCTGCACATAGATACGTACTACTATTTAAATAGTACAGCACTCCTTGTCAGTTAAGTTGCAGCCGTCAACGAAGTTGCAGGTGATAGTGACGACGTCAAGCCTTAAAGGGGTGGATCCTAATCATTCTGACAGAGGATTATAGATGAGGGACATATATCTTCTAACTTAACACCACTGGATGTCATTAATATCTAATAATGAATTCATCACCTGCAACTGTGTCGTCAGCAGGGGCTTTGCTTACGACCCAGTGACAGGTGCTATAGAGTGAACGAAGCTGAAGGAATGTCTTAATTACACATCAGTTAAACATCAGATGGTCGAAGTGTATAGTGTGTAGTATTCTCTTGTTGGGATTTTTATGTGGTTATTTCTTTGACAAAATGTAGTCATTTCTCAATGAAACTGAAGATCTGGAAACAGAATTGGGTAATTATGACCTATTATATTTTATATAATATGATGTTGCTTTTGTACTTCTGATAAATTGCTATATATGTGCTATATATAATGTTAAAATTACTATTATGAAATATCTTCATTACAAATAATTTGTATGTATACATGCTTTTTTATTATTAGTTGTCCGCTTATCATCTGTAATTGGTTTATAATTCATCTTGCTCCTGTAATGGAAAATTGTTACGTATGGTTGACTATGTCATTTGTTCAAAAATCAACATTTTATTTTTTTGTTGCATGAACTTTATTTTTTAATTTTTCACTAGTTATTCTTCAGAAGATCTGCCATAACTTTGTCCCATGCATTGCCCCTGAACAAACAGAAATTCAAGTTTTTAAAAAGATACGAAGCAAGGTAACTGGTTTACTTATTTTGATATATATATATGCATGTTATGTTTATATACAGGTTATCCCTAGTACTCAGTCACTATGCTAAGGCAAATCAAAGACCCCACCCATGGGGTAAATGTGTAACATGGTTGGACTCCTCTCTCTTACCTCGTCAATCAACCCTCATGAGTAGCAAGAACTTGCATTAAAGGGCTGCACTGACCATATCTATCTGTCTATCTACCATTTCATTTCATATCATTTCACCCAATTTTGAAATATTTTATGAAATACATGATTACCAGAATTTCTACTTGAAATTAAATGCTGATTCTAGTTCGGAAGATAAACTATTGAATCAATAAATTCATACACAAAATATATAAATCAATCATTGGTCATAAGAGCTCCCCAGAACACACATTGCTGAACCCCTGCTCGCAAGTGAAATTTAATGAAAAATGTCAACAAAAATTAATGCCAATAGATTTTTATTAGGATGAAATAGTCTGACTTATAGACTAATTTTTTGTCATTTGGTAACTTCACTGCTTAGTGCTTGCCTCGAACAAATAGTCATATGCTGTAAATTGTAACTAAGCTATTATGATATAAAGCTGTATTCCATATTCACATGTGGTTGGTAACTCAGCATTCACAAATAATTGTTTTATTTTCCTTCTGCAATAATTGTTAAAATTGTAATAAGCTTTTTTTTTTATCACAGACAACATGCTGCTTTGATAACAGTTTGAGAAAAATCAACTCAGAAGCAGTTGCACAGTATTCAGTAGAACAAATTGTGCAAATCCTTGGGGTAAGGATTTTTCATAAAGTCTCTAAATCTGTGTGTGCACTTTCTGTTCTGAATGATTTGACAAAATACAGGCATACAAACAATAAATTTATTTGACTTAATTTGGTACATTATTTGTCATAAAAATATACACTCAATAATTCCAATACAAAATTTTCTGTGTCTAAGCTTTTAAGTAAATTTTCAGTGATTATTTTGTAATCATACTAATGTGATGATATATATACATAAAATAAAATGTCTACAGCTAGATCTGAGTCTGCAATGCTTTACACAATTTGTTTCTTTAAATAATTCCAGGTGGGCCTTGCAGTCATAGAATGTTTGGAAGCATGTGTTGTTCACGTGAACCAATCAGCTGATTTGGATCCAGAAGACGTCCACTCGCTTCCTTATATGGTCATGCATGTATTGCATGGCTCCTACAATCATTGTAAGGTCAGTCGACAAATTTTTCGGATGCAGTTGAATATGTCTTTAGATCACTTTAGATTCCTGGTTGAGGTTTTCTTTTTTTAATGGCCTATTAATAAAGATGAGATGATATGTTTAATCATCATTATTTCCAGAATTCACCAATATTTTTTTTAATGGAATTCATTATTATTTATTCACAGGAAAGCAGTTTGCTATATGGAGATATTTTATGTTCGGTGTCAGGACATTTATCGACTTTGTTCAAGCGAGCTCACAGTCTGCAAATGGTAGGCCAATATGTGTTTCTTTACCATTGATTTTCATTGAATTATTGCTCTCTAAGATATGATATATTTCATTGATGTTAAGGCTGTGGTCAATATCAGTCAATTTACCTTTAGTATAGTCCAAATATAGTTTTTTTTATTCATATTCCACTTTGTTGTAATCACATTTCATTTTTAAAATATTGTAGGCATTCATTGCTCTTCTTGACAAGATAAAATTAACCCCAATGTCCAGCGATGAAGATGTACTGGATATGTGTCAAGGTATGCATTTTAATTTTTCTAGGACATTTGCATTTTTATTCCCCAATTGCGACCATATAACATGAAATAGCAGGTGATATTGGCGGGGTGATCTGCATCTCATACCACACAGAATGTCGTTCATGCATGCCCAAATAAGGCTTGCATGTACTGCAGAAAAAGCGCTGCTGTAGCTATAGTCTGTGTGTATAGTCCAGTACAGCCTAACATTATGACAGACAATTTTCTAGCTAATATATAAATCTTAGATTTTGAAAAATCAGATAAAAACTGACCAAGTTATGGCCACACATGTATCAGGAATTGAGAAGCTTAGGACGCTACTTATGACGTTGCTATTTCCAAATTAATAACAACATCATATTCTAACAGTGTATGGCTTTATCTGCATAATGAAACTGAAATTATGAAAATCGGACCAGAATTGACTAAGTTAATGCTACAAACAATCGCGATTCAAAGACGTTCACGACGCTGGTTAGATGCGAATATTGACTTGCTTTGTGGTACATTGTATTAAATAGTTGCATCAATTTTCATCTGATTTAAAAAATTTTTAGTTCCACATGTCTAAAATTAATAGGGGAATAAAAAGAAAACCACAACTCGTCCCTGATCTGTCAAACAGCTGCATTTCATGAAATTATGTGACTGTTTTGATTAGATTTGTATAGTTTCACCAATTATACAATAGTTACAATTTTTGTTTCAGCTCTTCAAGGAATCTATAGACTGACTCAGGTTGCAACAAGTTTAGATGTGAAGATCACCATCACTTTGTGGAAAACTCTTTCCAGGTATTTTAAACAACATCTTAATTTGCATAAAGCGTATTGAATCTGTCTCAGATAATTTGCTAGATCATAGTGTTAGTGATATAAGTGATATAAGTTGGAAGTTTGAAAATATTCTATTCCCAATTCCCCAACCCCCCTCTCCCAAACCTCCACTCAATATTAATTAATTTTAGGTCATTTTGTGATTGTGAGACGCATTGCAATAGCAACAGTCTCATGTATGTGTGTTCCGATATCTGATAACCTTTTGGTTCTCTAATCAAGGCTATTCACTCTATTGCCATGGTAATGAAGTGGATTTCTACCTTGAAGTTGATAAGATATAAGATAACAGCCAGTCATGTTCGGACAAAGTACACCATTGGTCAGACGTTTTACTGATTAGCTTTGGAGTTTGAGATTGAGACTGTGCAATGTAAAATGCAATAATAGAGTGGAAAACATTCAGTGTCTGATTTTACATCAGCAATATGATATAATCAGTGCATATGACTGCATCGCTTGATTATATGGTTGGACTTCACTTGGTGTGAAGCATTCTTAAATTAATTGTATTTGTGGCAGCTCTAGCTTAAGGGCCAGGCCAGAGAAATTAGACATTTTGTTTCTATAAATCACCACCATGCTTCTCGAGGCGTTAGAAATTCTTCAAAATTCTGGCACGGACGTGGAGGCTCTTGTGACCGATCTCGGGATTTACAAAGTGGTTCAGATCCTCACAGTTTATTTGCCGCTTGCAACAGCTACATTCTTGCTTTCTCAGGAGTTTATTGGTAAGTTTTTTTATCATATTGTGTGAATATTTTATGGCTTATGCTCTATCAGTGTGTATATTATGGCTTGTTATTTTGCTTCAGATATATCTGCTGATAAAAAGAACGATAACACAAAGCAAACATCTCATTTGTGAAGTACTGTAGACAAAAACCAAATAAATATCTCCCTTGTATTGTTAAAAGCAGTACTCTTAATTTAATATTGTCCCATCAAACTTTCGACTGATTTTAGTAGCTTGCCCGAGTTAAAATCTTATTATTTACCACTTGAAGAACAATGCACAGTTCAGGCTGTGAGAGACATGTTGATTTACAATCCATTAGATTTGTCACCACTTGATAAATGCCACTTTTTATATTTTCTCTGTACCATTGGAATTTATCTGAGTAATTTGTAATATATGTCTATACATGTAATATTTACTAGGATGACCAATAATGGAAATGCTGGCCATCTGTCACCCAAAAAGTTTATAACACTATGATTAACTTATGATTATCAGAGTAGAAATTAAATAGAAATGCAGTTATTCAACCTATTTTTTGCTTTATTTAGGTGAGAAGATAGCATGTTTTCCACCAAGCAATTTCTCGGACCACCATGCTGATCCATTACAAGAATATTGCTGGAATGAAGGACGATGGATTAGCTCAGAATTAGCTCGAGAAAGGACAGGAATTTACACCCAACCCCATCGTTACTATCCTCTGTATCTCCCCTTACAAGCGATATTGTTCTTGACGCCAATTATAATCTGGAACATCCTGACCAAATGTAAACTGTTGGCAGCTCTGAAGGTTCGTATTTGGAGATCAGAGTAGCATACATATCTTTACAAAAAAAAAACATATTTAGTGATCAGTTTTGATCAATTGTGAGCTGTGGCACCCACAAGCGACACGGGGCTAGACACAGCAGAATTTAATTTCGCTATCACTCCAATATTACAGCATTTTTTATATACTTGGAAACTAAACTCCAGATGATGTCAAGTGAATTCAGGATTCCCATTCCCTAAGGCAGTCCCTCAGCCAATGGGAGTCCTGGATTTATGTGATGTTCTGGAATTTAGTTTCCATGTGTATGAAATCTGCTGTAAGACTGATTTTTGACTGTACTCCATTTGTGTGATTGTATCTTCCAATTCAACCCATAAAGACCGGTCATTTTTAAATCAAATATGGTTGCTATGGTGAAGTTCCAATACATATGACTTCACTGATTTGATAATTTGATGAATTCAGGTTCGTTTTTGTTTTTTCAATTTTTGCAGGGCACTGAAGAATTTTTGGATGATTTGTTGGAAGCAGTTACAAAAGGAACCGGAGCTGAAGTGAAACGAAAGTCTATTATCTTGATCAAACAATTTCATGAGACGTGCGTTTCTACGGCTAAAAATTTGAACTTGGCTGCTATAGGATGTTGGCGGTTAGGCTACGAAACTTTGCTGTTGCTTGGAGCAGTATATATGCAGTTTAGACTATATAATCGCAATCCAAAAACCTACCATTGCTGGATACCGGAATTAACTGATGAAGAAATCTCGTGCACTGTTCCTATTCTGGACATGTTGGACACCTTATGGAAGATTAACGTTGGGGCACTATTGACTTCAACGATTATAACAGCGTACATGAGTTATAAAATGTACATAATGCACACAGATGAATTTCAGCCGCTTTTCTATAACAATTTGCCGTACGGTGACGAAGATGAGTTCAATGAAGAAATAAAATGGGAAACACTGTGGATCAAGCATTCTTATCGTCTGCTGATCAAGATCTTCGTGGAAAATAATCAAATCATGACACGAGCAGTCGTTCTACAAGCGCTCCAACCAGACGAAAGGAAGAGAGGATGGAAGCTGAGACTGCAAGCGAAAAAAGCGAAGTTTAGCAGACACCAACGCCGAGCTTTTTCGCCTACCATGAGCCCTCGATCGATGTCCCCTGGTTCCTTGACTCCAAAGTACGACGTACAACCTGCTTGGCCAAAAGAAAAGAGTGATAAGAAACCTTCAAAAAGCAACGCAGAATTGACAAGTGATGGGAAACAAATGGAAACATCTAAGGAAGAGTTGAAGTCAATACAAGAAGATTTCCGTGGACCGACGTCTGAATTTCCTAATATATCAGATTCTGGTGTTGATTCAGGGCCAAGTTTGATCAAAGATGTTATGCCTAAAGATGCTGATACAAACCCCACAATAACAAACACTGAAACAGGCCAATCATCTGAAACTGGCACCATTAAAGAGGAAATGCAGGAGCGTGCTACTCTTTTAGAAAACGAAGATCAGATAAAAGTTTCCGACCCGGTGCTTGATTCAGGTGATATAGTTGAAGAGGAAAATGATCAGGAAAGAAATGAGGGAAACTACACAACAGAGACTGTTCAAGATCTGTCAGAAGTTAGAAATGAAGAATCGACTAGCGAATTAAGCTTAATGAATGTCAGTGAGGTTGATGCTTCCATTAATAAAGCTGAAACAGATGATCGTGGTGATTATACCACTGGTGAAAGTGAGTATTTAGTTGCTCGTGAAGTTGATGACACTGTGAATCTGGAAATAAGTATACAAGAACCTGCGTCTCCAACATTTGTGAGCAGTTTCAGAATGTCTCTCAGTCCGTGTAGCCTAACTGCAATTCGTTTCAATATTGCCGAGAATTCAGCAAAAGCCGCTACCGACGACACCAAACAAGATATTGTTTCTGAATCTAATGATCGTGAAACTTCGCGATCAGAAAATATGTCACAAATTAGAGGAGAAACCACAGCTATCGACAATGACCAACCTTTCAGTCCTGCTGTGATGAATGATTTCCCTGAGGCTACCCCCAAACAAGGTGCGTCAGATACAGAAGTCACCGACAATAACATGGATAAATCATCCGACAGTGATCTTTTGGCAGAGTATGAGCAAATACCATCTGATGAAAATGGGAAAGATGTTACACAAGGTCATTATTTCTCTAAATTGTTACCTAGACATGCTAAGCCTAGTCTCAAGGTGTGCTTTTGGGGCGTACATCTGGATGCTGTGTTTCTGTTTTGCTTACTTGCAATTTTAATTTGTTTCTGCTCTTTAGTTCAGTTGAGTGAATTAAGCGATGCTATTATTTGGTAATTATGATAAAAAAATCCCTAAGCGAGCTATTAAGTCTGACCTGTTTATAACACGCACACCTATTATATCAGGCCCGCCTATCTCTTGAAAACTTTCTGACTATCCCAAATAGTTCTTTATAAGTTAGTCAGACGGTTGTCAAATATTCGTTTTGTAGGCTTGACTTACAAGTTTTTTTCCCTATAAGATGGATGGTATATTCCGTTAGTATAGTCATAAGGAAGGGTGTAGTGTTTGACGGCAATCTGGAAATTCTTTTTTTTTTTTCAACTTCTGCAATTATGACATTCTCCTATATGGCTTTCAATTGGTTTCCTGATTTTCTACTAACGTAATTATTTCCTTTATTATAATTATTACTATTGATTTATTTTCCTTTTTTGTTCCGTTTTGATCCATATTTATTTCATTTTGTTTCTCTTCTCTTCAGGTGACCCTGCGCTTTAATTACACATCGTTTTCATAATTTAGGTCAATATCTTCATTCTAACATATTGTTTCTCTTCAAAATTGAAGACAGTTATGAGTATGTACATGGAAAAGACAAGTTAGAACAAAAATAAAATGTGGGACATTTGAAATTTGTGGACTTAACAATTCTGACTTTTTATATATATTTGCTTTGAAATGTGAATAATATTGTATTATACAATTTTCATTGTATGTTACTGTATGTGTGATGTTTTGAATATTTGGCAATATTGTTTTTGCAGTGAATAGTTATTAAATTTCAAAGAATGAAATGCTTTGTAACTTGATTTTAGCTTAAATAAAGATGTGAACAGACCTGTCTTTTTCTTGTCTTCTAAACTTCACTGCTCAATTTGAATATAGTGAGAAAGAGTATAGACAGACAGAGAGTATAGACAGACAGAGAGTATAGACAGAGTATAGACAGAGTATAGACAGAGTATAGACAGAGTACAGACAGAGTACAGACAGAGTACAGACAGACAGAGAGTATAGACAGAGTATAGACAGTACAGACAGACAGAGAGTATAGACAGGCAGAGAGTATAGACAGTATAGACCGAGAGTACAGACAGACAGTATAGACAGAGTATAGACACAGAGTATAGACAGACAGAGAGTATAGACAGTATAGACAGACACAGTATAGACAGAGTATAGACCGAGAGTATAGACAGACAGAGAGTATAGACAACCTCACAATACTCGTGTGGGCCATAAGGGGTGAAGTATTTGACCCAGATATATTACCACAGGCGTCAACTGGTAAATAATAGGCCAGAAGTAAAAGTGTAAAATCCATTAGTTTCATTTTTATCATTTAATTATGGCCTAATCCACAAATACTGAAGAGGAGTGTGACATGTCGCAAGCGTCACATATGTGCAGAATGACCGATGGTCAGCACATACTCCAATGGAATAAATTGATGGTCAGACTCCTTTTACAAACTGATACAGCGCTGTAACTTGTCCTTGTTCCTACAAAAGATAATTATAACATTATTGCATGTGAAATCAACCATTCAAAATCAGTATTCTATTTAGTTGACATAAATATCAGATCATCAGTCCTGTAGGTCAATAAATGCGATTTTTTTTTTTTTGTTCATGACAATAATACTAAGAGGTAAAAAGGTGTAATACCGAATTTTAACAAAATATATCTACATAAATTTGGCTGTGTTACACATTGTTATACTTGAGACAGCAACTTTGACGTCAACTGCTGTAAGATAAACCATGAAACAGAGGAAATATTCACATTGTTTTTACATCACTTGGGTACTCAACTAAATAATATTCTGAAATTAATTTACAAGATATTGCCTTGCAAAGTCTCCGTCACACCAAAATTATCAAAACATGCCTTTTGCGAGAGATGTATCATGCTGTAACATTTTGCGACCGTTGCTCATAATATCACCTAATTCTTTGCCGATCTTCTTCACTATATGCTTCATAGCATCCCAAACTTTGTTGTCAGAATGCATGTAATGAAGAATTACTCAGCTCAGCACAAAAGATGTCCAAATGTCTTCATTAATCGTGGTTCAGGCCTTACCAAGTGCCCTCAGGACTGGGATTCAGAGAGATCCATGTTAAAATATCCATAAATATTTGCTGATTGATCAGAATGGCATATTTTCTTAAATTCCTCAGGAATCCTGAGAAGGGTCTAATTGCCTTGTTTGTAATTCCCAAAATGTGAGACGAGAGTTTTGTACACTCACAAAACAGTAGTTAACCCTACAAATTGAGTAGAGCACCTATGTGAAAATGCTTGCGCTAACCTTCAGAAGTAAACTTACCTCTGAGAAACAGTAAGATTTACCATTTATTGGGAGTGAACATTACTTTATTACTCTCCAATGGAATAGTCAGCGTGACTTCAATCCTTACCTAGGGTGCATTTTACTCTCAGTGGAACATTTTAGATACAGGCAGTGTTTACGGTAAGCACAAAATAGCTGCCTGTCCCAAGGACCAGCTATGTGGGAGAGCTGCCAGTCCTTGAGCAAACCTGCCGGTCCCTACCAGGCCGTAACATTAGCCTTTCATTCAGACCTGCCGGTCCCCAGGAAGTCAACAAACCTGTCGGTCCTGCCTTGAAGCTGCCGGTCAAGTCTGACGAACCAGCTCTTATTTCGAATACTGGATAGAGGTGTTCTACTCCACTTTTAGGGTCATCTGTGTGTACTCTGTTGCTGGGAGTTTATGTATATGTCTTTATGACCAAATCAGCATGACTGAAACAATACAATACAATTCTCACATCGAGAAATTGTCTTTTCAGACTTGCTTGTCAACACAAAGAAGTTCTCTTCGCCCAATTGAATATTGATGCTATGCTGAGCAGCCTCGCAGATGACATGATTTCTTCATATAAGTATCTCTTCACGATGGTCCCTTCGTCTCAGGTTTGTAATGTTGACTTCTAAATGTTTGTAAAATAAACATCCAGTACGAGGATTATTTAATTTAAAACCAGATGGTGTAATATTTTTAAGTGTGTGTAATTGTGGCTTTGCAGTGGCAAGTGCAAAATATTGCTCATAATTTAAATTTGTGACAAATTGTACTGCACCAGATTATGATTACCAAAAGGCTTAATTACCTCACATTCAAATTGGTATTGCTGGTAATTGGGAAACAAATATACCAAATTATCAGATACTGTTTTATTCATTTATTTATTTGATTTGATAGGCCCCTGGTGATGAAAAAGGCTTCCAAAAGAACGTCAAAATTCTCGGCTTCCAAATGAAAGTTCTTCTCATGATGGTCCGTGAATATGCAGATGGTCTACACGACTGCGTTCAGAATTTGTATTCACTTATTCTTACGTTACAAATGTAAGTAAAATGTGGGTAACTGTGGATTGTAATTTTGAAATGTTATCTTGTCAAGTTTGTATGGTGCAACAGATTTAACTAAACCCCAACAATGTGGAAAGTTTATGAAACAATTGAAATCACTAATTTATGAATGCTACGGTTAGTTATTGGCAAGTCTTGGTTCATTAATTTATGTCGAACTGTACTAAAACCATGCAGCAAATCTTGATCTGTGGTGGTTTGCAACTTGCCATGCTTCAGAATTACATTCAATGTTTTTCTTTTTTAGGAATTTGCCACCAAGCATAAAGTCCAGGGATGTACCACAACAGTATTCAGAGGAAGTCCAAAGACAGGTTGCCATAGCAACGGAACCATTACTCAATTGTCTCATTCCAAACAAAACTTTCAGCAAGGTTGTTTTGCAGAAAGATCAAGGTATTGACATCTTTTCGAAGATACAATTTTTTTTTCTCTCCGATAATTTTATGCCTATCGACAACATCTGTAAAATTTGAGATGCTTGAAATTCCACTTAGCAATTTTATTTTTCTTTCTTTCAGATTTAGCAGATAATCTCCACTTACCGCGTTGTTTAACATTGCTTTCCATAATGGATTGTCTTGCCAATTATGAAGGTATTTGTATAAGTTGTCTTTTTGTATTGTACACACTTTGATAATAATGTGTTACCGAACACACTACTTAAATTTAGTTGGTGAAATATCAGTTTAAAGCTTTGTAATGCAAGAGATATGGTCTGCACCTGTGCTTTACTGTTTAATTACTAATTAACCATCTTGTTATCACTACTGTCTCGCGAGATGATGTCGCCTCCTGGGTGATGTCGCCAAAATCGCTCATGTGTATAACCGGTGAAAACAGAAGTTAGTAGCCGTATTGCGCGATGCCCCTTAGTATATACCAAGATTATGTCAGTTATTATATTCTACAATTTAGACCCCTCTACGGATAACAGTGTCCCTGTTGCAATGTGCAGAGCTCTGCACATCCCATGTGCATTCTAGTTTATTATTTATTTGGTTATGTTTTGTAGAAGACGTTCAAGCCCAGTGGACAAACCCAAGAAATTATTCGGAAGAAATCCCGAGAGATCATGTCCTTGAAGCTGTGTTTAAATCTACGGGAGAATGTAAGTTGCTTTTAAATTTTTTGAAAAGTTGTATTTTTATGTTAAATTAAAATCAGCGAAATTCGACAATCAGCGATATCTGCCACTCCTTGAAAGTGCAGGAAAACTCGCTATTTTGTTGGCCTTTCCCACATCAAAACATTGCTAATAATATGCATATTTAGTTATAAAACCAATATTCTTGTTACAAATTATTAAATGTTTATTTTTATGGCCAATTATTGAGGTTGGCGAATTTCGCTGATGATTCCAAGAGTAAATTAGGAGATACACAGACATATAGGTCTTTCGTGACCTCTAAATGTCAATAAAAAAAATTCATTCACAGATACTCAGTCCACTGGTCCTTCATTTATTAGTAATACTTATATTGTGACATTTTGTATACATATGTGTCACCTCCAAATGAAAAATCTAAATAAAATCTATCAATCAATCAATCAATGCTGTTATCGTTTAATTATAACAGACTCTTATAAAACTATTTTAATGATCTTATTGCCTTATCATGCTTATATAACAGTGCAAAAAGAGTTTCATGATCCCATAACATACATATATATATATATATATATATAACAGTTTTACTATGCTGCACATAAATCTAATATATCATATTGCTTTGTTGTAATTCTAGGTGGCCGAGAACTTGATGTACCGGTGACATTACCTGGTCTAATGTGTCAAGGTAAACCTCAAAGGTCAGTGTCGAATCTGTTTATACACATTTATTGTGTAAAACAAAAGTTTAATCCTAATATTTAATAAAATTACTTTTATATAATTAGCTCTTGGTTCATATTACAGTTGGGCTTCCTTATAATGAAATATTTGGGAAAGTCAAAATGTATTCATTATAACGAGTCTGATGGCCAAAAGTCTGTTCGTTGTTTTAGATGTTCTGATAACTGGACTTCTATTATAATAACGTGCGCGTCATGGACCTGATTGTACCTTGGTTTTTTCATTTTAAAGGTTGATTTAATTTTACATAAAACTTTCATATTGTTGTAACAGGAATGTAAGCTTGCATGAACATTTGGTGACAAGAATTTGTGGATTTGTTGGATGGCAGTCGGCGGCTAACTTTTCGAAAATAGTGAGTATTTGTACACTAATTGGCAGATGCTGTGAGTTTCTAATGTGATTTTAAAATATATATATTGTTGTTAATGTCTATACAACAACATGTAAACTCATGAAGGAGTTTTAATCAATTGATTTATTCTAAATTACAAGGTCAAGAAATCAATACAATCTGTTTATATCAGGTTATGTGAAATTGCATTTATAGTCTTTGTAACAGTTCATGGTGTGAAGGCAGTGGTTTTTCAGTTGAACATTGTTGAGGTGTGAACAACCACCACACTAAATATATTTGTTCAAAAAAATCGAATCAAACTTTATTTTTTTACAAAAATTCCGGATGCTAAAAAGGCTTAAGTCCATAGTTTACACAATATAGAAGAAAAGCAACTCCGAAAATTGAGATTTTCATATATTATTTCAACCATTCAGTGTGGTCATCATTATAAATAACTGGATTACAGTCACACATTTAACAACAAGATTTTAGAATTGTGAATTTTCGGACTTGCTTTTCTTCTATACTATGTCAAGATTGTCAGTGGATACTATGGATTACAGTTAACACCCTGTGATGATATTGAAAATTGCTTCACATAATGAGAAATGCTCTCTGTTAGCTGATTATAAACTCATTCTTTGTATTTCTAGGAGCAAACTTTGATTGAAAATGTCCTGTGCGAAGACACTAACCTTGCTGTCCTTGCAATCGATGTTTGGTGTTTTGTTGCAAGGTAATGATTTAAGTAAACTGAAACCATGATATATGTCATTTAATGGATATGTCAATTAATTTGATTGATGCTCTGAATCAGTTTTTTCACTCCTGTGTATCAATTGAAAAATGTTTTTAAACGTGAGCTACAAATCGCAACTGGAATTATTTACCCTGCATGACAGTGAAGTAGTGGTCATCAGCGAAGTTGCAGGCAAAAATAACGACGTCAAATCTAAACAGGGTTCCCATGGTATTGACAAACCGGGAAAAAGTCGGGAATTCACAAAACCACTTTTCCCAGTCTTAAAAGTAGGTGAAAAGTCGGGAATAGAATTGTCCGGTAGCCAGGGGTCAACATTTATTTTCAGTGCCCCTGGTGGGGAATATAAGAACTAAGTCCTCCTCTGGGAGTTCTTCTAAAAAGGGACATATTTTATTTTATTTGGTTAAACTTTTTAACATTATATTATGCACAGTTGCAGCCCTTATAAATGTCTTCTACCAATTTTCACAAAGTGTAAACAGTCAAGGTCTTTAGTTAATTCTGTGGTCTGGAAATATCTCAGTCTAGCCTGGGAAAAGTCTTGAAAAAGGAGGGAATTTTCATGTTGGAAAATTGTGGGAACCCTGTCTAAAACATTTTAACTAACAAGTACAATAGATAAGGCTTTTATTGTGAGAGAATGTTTTCAATCCTCCCCTGGACATTGTTATTATCGCTCGCAACTTCACTGACGGCTGTAACATAGTTGACGATTGCTGTACAACATGAAAAGTACATTCAAAATTCCAGATATGGCACTGCTGACTTGTGTCAAGAACACTGCTGCTTCCTGGCTGACCTTTTGACCCAAATGACCTTGACCCCTACGCCTCAGTGCTGCCATCTGGTAATGGCGTTCAGACGGCTCTTCAAATTCATGGCTCCAGAACATCAGGTACGCTGTTGTGGTACTCTAATAAAGTTACTTGAATTAAAGGTGCCCTAAAATGCAATTTTTTATTTCATCAAAATGTTGGAATATATATTACAAACAAATTTTCACCAGTCACACTGCAATTGCGTGATTTTAAAACCCTAAAAAATGCATATTTAGAGTCAGTCTCTTGCTTAAAGTTTTGGCCACACCACAGTGCCCTCTAGTGAGCCAGTGACATCACATCAGGATATCCCATGATGCCTGTGAGCAGCAGCCAGCCAATAAACAGTGATGCTGCACTGCAGCATCCCTGCATCTTGGTCACACCTCAGTAATTCCCAGGCACTTGACCCTTAAGTTCCTGATGTGACGTCACACATGTAATGAGTTACCTCTCCAACTGTAGTTCTGACTGGAGAATGTCAACTTTTTAAGTATTTTTTTTAGGGCTTAACCTTAACCAATTTACCTAGTATTCTGGAAATTTGTATTTTCTTTCACATGATTCACAAAACTAAAAAAGTGCAAATTTCATTTTAGGGCGCCTTTAATACAATGATATTGCATCAGGATGGCTAAATTTTTGTTAAATAACATCGGTTGCTACATTGTTGTCGCTGGGATTCCTGGATTCTTAAAAATAATAGAAACAATGAAATTGACAGTGCAAATAAACTCCATCCTTGTGTAAATGTGTGCAAATAATACAAATATTATAAAATATAATATTATGCACTGATACATGATTGCTTTGATACAAAGTTGTTTGAAAGAGGCACGAATCCTCAAATATATGCAAATACATAATTTTTAACCATTTCTTACGTTTTTGCTAAGGGCTGTTCCATTTAAAAGTGTGGGGTGGTGGTGGCCAGGAAGGTTTTTGAAAAAGCCGGGGAGGGATGTTCTCCAAAACAGAAAAAGAGGGGATGAGGTTAACCAGTATTTTCTTAATATCTTAATTTAGAAAAAAGCAGTCTGAAAATTGTCATGTCCATCAACACCACACTTGTAAATGGAACAACCCTAAATTTGACCACTAAAGTGCACATACTGACATATCTACCAAAATACTGAACAATTTACGGTTTATTTCAGGCTGAATTTATTGAGAAATACAGCATAGAAGATAATGCAGTTTTATGGAGTGTTTTACCCTTGTCAATTCTCAATGCAACTTGTCTGCAGCAAGCGACTGAGTACATCATTTCTGCCGCTACAAAAGCCTTACAGAAGTGGATGTCATCTTCTGAGAAAACTCCTCGGCTTGCGATTACGACAGTGAGTGTCTTTGCTAGGAATATGATGTGTTCTGTCCGTACATTTTTGCTATGTTCATCACCACCCTTATTAGGCAGTGTCATGAACTTGGTGTCACAGGCTGACGGTTTTTTGATCTTTCGTTTCTCGACACCGACGGCCAAACTTTCGCAGTGCTGCTTAATTAATAAATCAACAAGATTGATATAGACTGCTATACCGGGTGAAAAAAAAAACACTTTCTGGGAATTTTCTCGGAATTTTCCGACCGACCGTCTCCTGAAAAACGGTCCGAGAAAATTCCGAGAAACATAAGATCAAAAAACCGTGGCCTTATAACAGAAAAAAATGGGTAAAGTAATTGTTTGTTAATCAATAAACTATACATATCTAATGGTTTCTTTTCTTTTTTACCATGCTTATTTTCCTAACTTGGTGTCACAGGCTGGGCTAAGTACATCATAATAACAGAAACAAAGGGGTAAAGAAAATGTGTGTCAATCAATAAACTACATATCTAATGGTTTCTTTTTTCTTTCTTTTTTAATGGAATGTGGTGTTCACTTACGGTGTTCCAGCTAGGCCATTTGAGCATGGCGCGACTCCATGTCCAAAGCCCGTTGCCCCATGCCCTCTTTTGTGAATGCCATGCCGAAATTAAATGAAGAGAGGCTTTTTTAAATTTTTTTGCTTTTCATCTAGCTCAGCACCCTATATGCCTCCAGTAGGTGCCCTAACATCCTTGTGGGCCGTGCCCGTTTGAAATCCTAGCTGAAACACTGACTTACATTTTTACCACACTTATTTTCCCAAATTAAACTTAGGATTTAGAGTATTAGACATCTGTTTCAAATGTAGCCCGTGCTCTTGTAAATTACAACTTATGCTTGGATTTTGTATTATATCTTATCAAACTTTTCTATGCATTTCAGGTGCAAAGTCTACAATGTTTGAACAACCTTTATGGCTTACCAGGATTTTCGACAAATCATCCATGTCCGGAATTTCATTCTCTCCTAAACGAGCGGGTACTTATTACAATTTACACTAACTGATGTGAATTCAACTATAATTGTCAAAATTCTATACGTTTGGATTACTTGAGGAGGTTTACAAACAGTTCATAATTATGCACAAATTATATCTACAAGTTGAAGATAATTTTGTTTCTATTTATTAAGATTTCAGAATTCTGGGACAAAACTTCTCACATTGACCTTGAGCGATATCCTGTATTTTCTCATTTGGTTCGAGAGGTGATTTTGACGACTGGATATTTGATAAAGGACTTGGATGGTGTACAGTTGTATCAGGTAAATATTCTAACTCCCATGTAAACCTATAAAGCAGATGTGGCAGACAATATCTTTGATATAAAATATATGATAATTGTGAATATAATCATTATGATAATGAATGATTAGTTGGTGAGAAATAAAAATATCTAAATTATGCAATTTCTTCATGGCAATGTAACTCTTTGATTTTTTATGAAGTATGACTCATTACAAGTCTCAATTTTAAGGGTGGGTCATGAATGTGTTCTTTAAGCTACAGCTGCTCCTATTTAACTTCAGAGATGTATAATATTATTATGCAATTTTGAGCTGACAACTTATTAGATTCATTCAAATGACTGTCATGGTCATCACTACAAGTTTCTGCATTTCTAATCGAGCTGCTGTGGTACTTTTTATACAACAGATTCTCAGTAAAATGGCTTTAATCTTGGACCGAAATATCCACTCGGCAGTGAAGCTGGCTATTCTCCAATGTCTTCAGCATCTTGGGAAGATTTTCATACCACCCTCAAACGAGGTAAGTGAATTTGTCTTTGAATTCGCTTTTTTCTGTTTGGTACTTATTTTGATGTACTTCCTATGTGAGGTATCAGTATGAAAATTAAGTGTCCTGGATTATATTTGAATATACTGAATTAATTTGATGGGGCAATCTTTTTAATAAATTCCAGTAGTCTTCATCTACATACTTAATTCTGTGACTTTGTGAGGGTCCTGACCATATTTGTTTAAAAATGTTTAATGTTGTAAATGTTGATACTATCATCTCACACTTACATGGCATATATGGTCAATAAATATCTATCTATCTTATCTTCATATGCATATATGTCTATCATTTCCAGTGTCTAACAGATCGTGATAATTTTGTGTAAAATATGTCTTAAAAACTTTTGACTGGTACATACTTTTCTCTTGTAAGTTTATACTATGTGTGTGATCTGTATGTATATAGGATGCATTATTTTCAATGACTTTGATTTTATTGATTGCATTTGTTCCTTTTTAATTTATTTCAGCAAAAACTTGCTTTAGGAGAACTTTCTAGACTCTTTAGTCAACTTCTCGGAGACAGCAACGCTGCTATAAAACAGGTTGCCTTGGAAACGTTCTCCCAATTTGCAGAAGAAACGCAACATGAAATGGTTGTCCCAGATACGCTACAACGCAACCCAATGCTGCAAGAAGTGGTGGTCAATCTGCTTAATCAGGTAAATTTTTAATAACTTAGCGATTTACCAGGAAAGTAACGACTCATTTAATAGTGTTTACCAATAAACCTACTTAGTAAAAGTAAAAGAAGTTTTATAATATTATTTTAACTATTTCATATAAGTCTAAATATGCTTTTTTTAATGTTCAAACGTTCTTAGTTAGCTTCGGGAATTGACACACATTCGGATAACAAAATGTTTTTTAGTACCATACCTGTAATTACATGTACATGATCTTTAAAACATATATATAAATACATTTTCTTGAATATGTTGTACATGTTGAATAATTACAGGTCGCCAACAAAGCTGTGCCTGAAATGAACATCGCAAATGTAGAAATAAAAATGACAAGTATGAAAATACATTCCAATTTGTCTGCGTCTGAAAAATATCCTCCCAGTCAATGGCCGTCAGAAAATGACACTCAAGTAATTGTGACTCCAGAGCCTGTAAGTATTCTTCAGATATTCTAAAGATTGTTGATTAATGTCCAAAATGGCAGTCTAAAAATGATCAAATGATGAAATTGAGGTTGTAAATACATGAAAATTAAACTGATTCCAGTTCTTGAGATGTTTAAAATTGATTGATTAATTAATCAATGCTCATGGTAAAGATAGTTTTTCGCAATTTGAAAATTAATTAATTTCCATTTGTTGCGACTGGTCATTGTCAGTATCAGCTGGATTGAAATGATTTAAAAAAAGATTGAAATAGTTCGGTATTTTTATTCTATTTCTAATTTTTATTTTAGCCAAATCCTAAGAGACCAAGACTTGATGACGATTTTGTTGTTAAAGACTCTAACTCAGTGGTAAGCTATTTTTTTTCTCTAACTTCCAGTTGTTTTGAACCTGATTGATACTTAATAATTACTTATTCAGCATTGCTGTAACCATGGTAACACAAAATGGGCTACTTTTTTGCCAACAGAGGGAGCTAAGAACAACTGCACCTTAATGTCATCATACAATGAGGTCATTGAGTGCATTTAATAACATCACATTTAGATGACATCATCAAACAATAATTTGTACCTTTGACAGAACAATTTTTCTCAGTTGTCGATTCCATTGAATGTTGATGTAAATTTGACTTATGTGCAACTTCTGAAGTTAAATTAAATCTCTGATACTTTCACGTACAGTAAATCTCGCCTTTTAAAGTCAAATTCAAACAGACCACCTGATTTAATTCAAGTTATTAGGCAAGGTTTGGACTTATTTAAAGATTAAAAAGAGTAATTTAAATAAAAATTTAAATGTTTTGTTAATTTTAGTTGTGCAAAATTTTACATTTCTACTGTATATTAGTTGTTAATCTTGCACATTCTTATATTCAGTGTCTGTTCACCATGAGATTTATTAAATACACTTAGATTCAGTTACACATTTTTCTTGTTCACAGGATGCTGAATGCAAACGGATTATCAGCCAGTTCAAAAAAGGAGTACAAGATTTACAAAATGTCCGAGAAACTTTACCAACATGGGCGTTGGATGAACTGCGCACAGTAAATGGCCATCTAGAAGCTATGTTATCATAAATAAAATTTCATCTTACCGTAACCTGCAGCAGAATTCCAGGTAAGCCTCTTTACCAATGAGGCAGCTTCATAATTGAAGCTAAGGACATTGTAATTAATAAGTTCTATTTCACAATTACATTTATTTAGAGTTAATCTTGGATGTAATGTAGTGGTGTTTTTTTTTGTAATCTTTCATACCTCGTTCAATGGAATTTAATGGATTTTATTGTTGTATTTATGAATTTTATCATCACATCATCTTGTATGTTTAATATATTTTGTTTTAAGAAAACATAAATTAAAAAAAAAACATGCTCTTGTCAAAACGTAATTTGAAACTACATGTATTGTAAATAACAAATAGTTGTAAATACACAATGGCTGTGACTTTAATAAATATTTGAAATCTATACCATGTTTTGTTGTGCATAAAGTTTTCATTTTTAACAACAACATAGGTTTACTGGGTGAATTTTTCATACTTGGGTGAAACATTTTTAGCCCCACCCTTAAGAAAGAGAAATGAGGGATTATTTTAAAGGGGAGGGGCCTGAATGACTACATCAGATTCTGATGTATTCATTCAGGTCCCTCCCCGTTAAAATAATCCCTCAGTAATCTGATGTATTCATTCAGGCCTCTCCCCTTCACCCATTAAACCGATGTTGTTGTTAAAAAAACTAATACCATTCGAGACCCTCCTCAGCCAATCAGAAGGCAGTATTCGCAGGTGATAAAATCAATTATCAGCTCAAGCAGGCTGATAATGTTTTTCCGCTTCAGTGATCACCAGGGAGTGATAACTATTCAAACACTGGAGGATTTGTGACAACTAAGGCAAACAATAAACAATCTTATTAGTAACAGCTATGTAATTGAAAACAAACGGCTACATTTAACACTATTAAAACTGCTTTATTATTACAACATATAAGAACACCTCAATATAAGACCACCTCACAATTAAGACCACCTCACTATTTAGACACCTCACTATTAAGACCACTTCATTATCAAAACCGTATCACTACCATAAGAATACCTCGACATAAGGACATTTCACATTTAAGACCACCTCAATATTAGATCATCTCACAATTAAGACCACTTCACTACTGTACAAATACCTCAATAAAAAACCACCTCACAATTAAGACCACCTCACTGTTTAGACCACTCACTATTACGACTACTTCATTATTAACACCACGTCACTATCAAGAATACCTTAATACAAGACCACCTCACAATCAAGACTACCTAGCTCACTCTATTGTGAAAAATAAGATCCATGTGCAGTGGACACTCATTGCAGACACTACCTATTCTGTTTAAAATCAACCACCTGATGACAAACAACTAACAACAATCAATTCTAAGAGGGATTAACTTTTTGTTTAAATTAGTTTTCAGTTGTCTACTCTCATAGTTATTGCCCTTGGGAGGCTGATTCAGGCTTATCACACTCCAGCGTTCACGCGCTCTCGTGTGATAAATCCTGAATCAGCCTCCCGCGGGGCAATAACTATCACTAAAAATGCATTGCAATCTCTTTCCAATGATCAAAGAGCTGTGGATTTAAAATATATATAAAATTAAAGTCAACAATAACCATATAATAATAACATGTGAAGTCAAGCAAGCAAATCTGTGACATTGATATTGCACTGCTAGTAAATGCTTGTTTGTTACAGTTTGCTGCTAGAACCAAATTGCTCATTCCAGTTGATCAATCCCAGATTGCTTTTACATAATAATTTTAATGGTGTCTGACAATATGCAGGGGAGGGGGGGGGGGTTCTTTAGAAGTATTTTTTATTTTTTATAATGCTTTTTTATTTAACTATATTATTGATCAATCACATTCGAGGGATACACTGTCCAGCAGTTTTTACTTTTTAAAACGCTTTTGTATTAAGAAATCTGCTGTCTCCACTTTATCTAGTTTAATTTAACTGATTTATTGAATACTTATGATTCAAATTGGTTTTAAAATGAACATCAATCTCTAAGAGGTACTTTAAAGGAGAAAAAGGGGGGGGGGGGGTCCAGTTCAGCAAGGTTGCTGAAATGGTGTATTATGAATATCTAACTATTTGGCCATCACCATGCAATATATCGGAATGTACCTCCTTCTTGAAAAATGAATAAATAATCATCAAAATGTTAATGCCTCTCACCCCTAAAAGGAGTCCCTCTCTCATCCTGGTCAACTGCCTTTTCATTATCAGACCAGTGTAAAGGGGGGGGGGGGGGGTGGGAGGATCCCCCACCATAAAGTATCACATCTGAGACCCCCCCCCCCCCCCCACCCCTTCTTCAAAGAAAAAATTATCCAAAAGGAATTAATTAAAAAGACCCCCCCCCCCCCCAATATAACTTCATTTTAATGGTTCATATAATTTTAACAGGGATAACAGGGATACACAATCAATGTCCAGCAGTTTTAAATGCTTGCATTTACAAAATCTGTTATTTAATTTAACTGATCAGTCAATTAGGAAGATTTAATTAGTTTAAGGTACATTGAAGATCAGTCACAAATAATTTATGTAATTTAAGGAGGGTGGGGGGGGGGGGGGGTTGGGTCTAGTAAAGTTAAGATAGACCCCCCTAACATTATTTCTGATTGGCTGACATATTTCTACAACCCCCCATCCCCCAAGTAGTTCCCTGTTATGTGTTGCTCATCACCCCCCCCCCCCCCAAAGTAGTTCCTTGTTATTGTAGACCCCCCCCCCTGAAATAATAATTTATGCATGAGAATTTTAATGTATTCATATGGGCTCTCTTTTGGCCCCTCCCCCTAAAAAATAGTCCCTCATTGCTATTGGTCACCTATATGGCCCTTTCACCACTTATGTGGTGTTCATCCGCCATCAGTTTTCTTTGATTGGCTGACACATTATAACTAAGTTTCTTGTTATTTTAGGCCCCCCCCCCCCCCCCTGAAAAAAATTAATGCGTAAGAATTTTAATGTGTTCGTATGAGCTCTATATTGGCCCTCCCCCTAAAAAACTCCCTTATTCCTATGCAAGAGTGTTTTAATCTATTGTAGACACCCCCCCCCCCTGAAATAATAATTTATGCATGAGAATTTTAATTTATTCATATGGGCTCTCTATTGGCCCCTCCCCCTAAAAAATAGTTCCTCATTCCTATTGGTCACCTTTGTCCTTTTCACCACTTATGTGTTGTTCCGCCACCAGATTATTTTGATCAGACCAGGTTAAATAATTAGAAAAAAAAAAAAAAGACCCAAACCTTTTCTGATTGGCTGACACATTTTAACCCCGCCCCTAAAAAATAGTTCTACGCCACCCCCCTCAAATAATAATTTATGCAATAGTGTTTTAATCTATACGTATAGGCTCTCTATTGGCCCCTCCCCCTAAAAAATAGTCCCTCATTCCTATTGGAATGGCCTTTTCACCACTTATGTGGTGTTCATCCGCCATCAGATTTGTTGATCAGACCAGTTGAAGAATTAGCAAAAAAAAAAAAGAAACCCCCCCCCCCCAAACCTTTTCTGATTGGCTGAATAGTTGTTATTGTAGCCCCCCCCCCCCCCCCCCCGAAGATAAGGTTGATGCACCTTTTTGTTTAAATTAGTTTTCAGTTGTCTACTCTCATAGTATTAGTGAGTTATTGCCCTTGGGAGGCTGATTCAGGCTTATCACACTCGAGCGCTCATGCGCTCTCGTGAAATGGTGTATTATGAATATCTAACTATTTGGCCATCACCATGCAATATATCGGAATGTACCTCCTTCTTGAAAAATGAATAAATAATCATCAAAATGTTAATGCCTCTCACCCCTAAAAGGAGTCCCTCTCTCATCCTGGTCAACTGCCTTTTCATGATCAGACCAGTGTAAAGGGGGGGGGGGGTGGGAGGATCCCCCACCATAAAGTATCACATCTGAGACCACCCCCCCCCCCCACCCCTTCTTCAAAGAAAAAATTATCCAAAAGGAATTAATTAAAAAGACCCCCCCCCCCAATATAACTTCATTTCATATAATTTTAAGAGGGATAACAGAGATACACAATTAATGTCCAGCAGTTTTAAATGCTTGCATTTACAAGATCTGTAATTTAATTTAACTGATCAGTCAATTAGGAAGATTTAATTAGTTTAAGGTACATTGAAGATCAGTCACAAATAATTTATGTAATTTAAGGAGGGTGGGGGGGGGGGGGGTTTGGGTCTAGTAAAGTTAAGATAGACCCCCCCCCCCTAACATTATTTCTGATTGGCTGACATATTTTTACAACCCCCCATCCCCCAAGTAGTTCCCTGTTATGTGTTGCTCATCACCCCCCCCCCCCAAGTAGTTCCTTGTTATTGTAGACCCCCCCTGAAATAATAATTTATGCATGAGAATTTTAATGTATTCATATGGGCTCTCTTTTGGCCCCTCCCCCTAAAAAATAGTCCCTCATTGCTATTGGTCACCTATATGGCCCTTTCACCACTTATGTGGTGTTCATCCGCCATCAGTTTTCTTTGATTGGCTGACACATTATAACTAAGTTTCTTGTTATTTTAGGCCCCCCCCCCTGAAAAAAATTAATGCGTAAGAATTTTAATGTGTTCGTATGAGCTCTATATTGGCCCTCCCCCTAAAAAATAGTTCCTCATTCCTATTGGTCACCTTTGTCCTTTTCACCACTTATGTGTTGTTCCGCCACCAGATTATTTTGATCAGTCCAGGTTAAAGAATTAGAAAAAAAAAGACCCAAACCTTTTCTGATTGGCTGACACATTTTAAACCCCGCCCCTAAAAAATAGTTCTACGCCACCCCCCCCCCCTGAAATAATAATTTATGCATGAGAATTTTAATGTATTCATATGGGCTCTCTATTGGCCCCTCCCCCTAAAAAATAGTTCCTCATTCCTATTGGTCACCTTTGTCCTTTTCACCACTTATGTGTTGTTCCGCCACCAGATTATTTTGATCAGACCAGGTTAAAGAATTAGAAGAAAAAACCAAACCTTTTCTGATTGGCTGACACATTTAAAACCCGGCCCCTAAAAAATAGTTCTACGCCACCCCCCTCAAATAATAATTTATGCAATAATGTTTTAATCTATACGTATAGGCTCTCTATTGGCCCCTCCCCCTAAAAAATAGTCCCTCATTCCTATTGGAATGGCCTTTTCACCACTTATGTGGTGTTCATCCGCCATCAGATTTGTTGATCAGACCAGTTGAAGAATTAGCAAAAAAAAAAAAGAAACCCCCCCCCCCCCCAAACCTTTTCTGATTGGCTGAATAGTTGTTATTGTAGCCCCCCCCCCCCCCCCCCCGAAGATAAGGTTGATGCACCTTTTTGTTTAAATTAGTTTTCAGTTGTCTACTCTCATAGTATTAGTGAGTTATTGCCCTTGGGAGGCTGATTCAGGCTTATCACACTCGAGCGCTCATGCGCTCTCGTGAAATGGTGTATTATGAATATCTAACTATTTGGCCATCACCATGCAATATATCGGAATGTACCTCCTTCTTGAAAAATGAATAAATAATCATCAAAATGTTAATGCCTCTCACCCCTAAAAGGAGTCCCTCTCTCATCCTGGTCAACTGCCTTTTCATGATCAGACCAGTGTAAAGGGGGGGGGGGGGGTGGGAGGATCCCCCACCATAAAGTATCACATCTGAGACCCCCCCCCCCCACCCCTTCTTCAAAGAAAAAATTATCCAAAAGGAATTAATTAAAAAGACCCCCCCCCCCCAATATAACTTCATTTCATATAATTTTAAGAGGGATAACAGAGATACACAATTAATGTCCAGCAGTTTTAAATGCTTGCATTTACAAGATCTGTAATTTAATTTAACTGATCAGTCAATTAGGAAGATTTAATTAGTTTAAGGTACATTGAAGATCAGTCACAAATAATTTATGTAATTTAAGGAGGGTGAGGGGGGGGGTTGGGTCTAGTAAAGTTAAGATAGACCCCCCCCCCCTAACATTATTTCTGATTGGCTGACATATTTTTACAACCCCCCATCCCCCAAGTAGTTCCCTGTTATGTGTTGCTCATCACCCCCCCCCCCCCAAGTAGTTCCTTGTTATTGTAGACCCCCCCTGAAATAATAATTTATGCATGAGAATTTTAATGTATTCATATGGGCTCTCTATTGGCCTCTCCCCCTAAAAAATAGTTCCTCATTCCTATTGGTCACCTTTGTCCTTTTCACCACTTATGTGTTGTTCCGCCACCAGATTATTGATCAGTCCAGGTTAAAGAATTAGAAGAAAAAAAAAGACCCAAACCTTTTCTGATTGGCTGACACATTTTAAACCCCGCCCCTAAAAAATAGTTCTACGCCACCCCCCTCAAATAATAATTTATGCAATAGTTAATCTATACGTATAGGCTCTCTATTGGCCCCTCCCACTAAAAAATAGTCCCTCATTCCTATTGGAATGGCCTTTTCACCACTTATGTGGTGTTCATCCGCCATCAGATTTTTAAATAGACAAGGTTGATTAGCAAAAGAAAAAAAAAAAAAGAAACCCCCCCCCCCCCCCAAACCTTTTCTGATTGGCTGAATAGTTGTTATTGTAGCCCCCCTCCCCCCCCCCTGTAGATAAGGTGGATGCATAAGAAGAAAAAAGAGGACCTCCCCTTCTCTTCTGATTGGCTGACTCATTTTAAACCCACCCCTAAAAAAGTTCTATTGTAGGCCCCCCCCCCTGAAAATAATAATTTATGCACGAGGGTTTTAATCTATATGTATGGGTTCTCTATTGGTCCCTCCCCCTAAAAAATAGTCCCTCATTCCTATTGGTCACCTATGGCCTTTTCACCACTTATGTGGTGTTCATCCGCCATAATATTTGTTGATCAGACCAGAATTAGCAAAAACCCCCCCCCCCCCAAACCTTTTCTGATTGGCTGAATAGTTGTAATTGTGCCCCCCCCCCCCAAGATAAGGTTGATGCATCAGAAGAAAAATGAACCCCTCCTTCTCTTCTAATTGGCTGACACATTTTAAACCCCCCCTAAAGAAAATAAGTTCTATAGCCCCCCCCCCCCCCCTGAAAATAATAATTTATGCACGAGTGTTTTAATCTATATGTATGGGTTCTCTATTGGCCCCTCCCCCTAAAAAATAGTCCCTTATTCCTATTGGTCACCTATGGCCTTTTCACCACTTATGTGATGTTCATCCGCCATCAGATTTTTAAATAGACAAAGTTGATGAATTATCCAAAAAAAAACAAGACAACCCCCCCCCCCCCAAACCTTTTCTGATTGGCTGAATTGTTATTGTAGCCCCCCCCCCCCCCAAAGATAAGGTTGATGCATCAGAAGAAAAATGAACCCCTCCTTCTCTTCTGATTGGCTGACACATTTTAAACCCCCCCCCCTTAAAATAAGTTCTATAGCCCCCCCCCCCCCCCGAAAATAATAATTTATGCGCGAGTGTTTTAATCTATATGTATGGGCTCTCTATTGGCCCCTCCCCCTAAAAAATACTCCCTCATCCCTATTGGTCCCCTATGGCCTTTTCACCACTTATGTGGTGTTCATCCGCCATCATATTTGTTGATCAGACCAGTTGATGAATTAGCAAAACCCCCCCCCCCCCCCAAACCTTTTCCGATTGGCTGAATAGTTGTTATTGTGGCCCCCCCCCCCTGAAGATAAGGTTGATGCATCAGAAAAAATGAACCCCTCCTTCTCTTCTGATTGGCTGACACATTTTAACCCCCCCCCCCTTAAAAAATATTCTATATAATTTATGCGCCAGTGTTTTAATCTATATGAATGGGCTCTCTATTGGCCCCTCCCCCTAAAAAATAGTCCCTCATCCCTATTGGTCCCCTATGGCCTTTTCACCACTTATGTGATGTTCATCCGCCATCAGATTTTTAAATAGACAAGGTTGATGAATAAGCAAAAAAAAAAAAAAAAAAAAACCCCCCCAAACCAAACCATTTCTGATTGGCTGAATAGTTGTTATTGTAGCCCCCCCCCCCCCCCCGAAGATAAGGTTGATGCCCCTCCCCCTAAAAAATAGTCCCTTATTCCTATTGGTCACCATTGGCCTTTTCACCACTTATGTGGTGTTCATCCGCCATCAGTTTTTTTTTATCAGACCAGGTTGTAGAATTAGAAAAAAAGAAGGACCCCCTCCTAACTTATTCATATGGCTGACACATTTTAACTAAGTTGTTGTTTTTGTAGACCCCCTGAAAATAATGATTTATGCGTGAGAATTTTAATGTATTCATATGGGCTCTGTATTGGCCCCTCCCCTAAAATAGTCCCTCATTCCTATTGTCTTATGTGGTATTCATCCGCCACCAGATTTTTTGATCAGACCAGGTTAAAGAATTAGCAAAAAAAGAGGACTCCCCCCCCCCTCTTACCTTATTTATTTCTGATTGGCTGACACATTTTACCCTTAAAAAAGTAGTTCCTTGTTATTGTAGGCCCCCCTCCTGAAAATAATAATTTATTGAGGGAGCCTGATTGTTTGTTACTGTTTGCTGCTGACCATTGCTCATCACAACTAATCAATCCTAGCTATTAAATCAATGGCATAATCATTGCTATCAACTGACGGTCTTTTGCTAGAGCCTGATTGTTTGTTAGTTACTTAATTCACATATGATCAATCCTAAACCAGATCACTACTCAATCCAGATTGCACATATTACAATTTAATCATATCCCAGTTAAAATTCACGCTTGGGATCAAAACCCAGGCTGGACCCAATCATAAGATTAATCTTAGTTTAATCTCTGAGTTGAATTTTTTGCCTGTCTTATGTCATTTAACTGTTTAATTAACAATAAGATGATGCCGCATACTGTTCTGATTTCTTCCACACATGTCAATGTCTCAATGTTCTGGGATTGAAGCTTAGTCAGCTTATATGACCAGCTTCCAGAGGCCGACGTAATGATGAGATGATAAGGCTTTGAGTCCACTTCCTGTTACAATTCACCCCATGGGTGGGGTCTTTTGCAGCATAGATACCAAGTAAAAGGCACGTCCATGCAGCAGTTTATGAAGAGTACCAAGGCCAGGGGTCGAACCTGGGGCCATCAGCAGAGCTGGCAGATGCCTTAACCATAGGACACCCAGCTGTGTGTTGACAAGTTATTATAGTGGAGGCTCTTAAGGCCAAAAAATGGCAATATCGTTACGCGCTGGACAAAGGTGTGAAACTTTCCCAGATTGAACCTCAGGAGATAAGCTTTGAAAAATTCCTAAACTCCAAAAAGATATACATGGGGAACACTTTGAAAAATTAGTTTCCATGGCAACAAGTGAGCTAATTCTGGTTTGGTTGTGAGACAACTTTATTCAGACCTGGAATTCATTTAAATTAAGCTAGAATAATGATTTTTTTAGGCGATGATGCACAATGCTAAATGCCTCCAAATGCATATAAAAATAATGGGTCAGGCCAGGTTTGGTTTCCATGGAAATGAGTACATGTCTTCAAAATTGTATCTTTTTTAAGAAACAAATATATTAAATTCTACCAAGGCCAGTGTTACATGTTTATCTGTATTCTGAAACTTTTAATGAAAACTCAGGATTTCACTTTAAAAAAAAACTCTTTATTTCATAAGTTTTCTCTGATGATAAATTAGTAAAATGGGTTACTATGGCAACAGGTTTGACATACTGGTTTCAAATAAAGCATGTATATGCTTGAATTACAAGAGAACTGCTACAGATTGGGACTTAAAATTTTGCATGAAGGCACTTCCATTAAAAATTCATGAAAAGCGCTCTGAATCAAATCCCTGTATTAATTAAGGTTGCCATAGTAACTGCAAACATATTCCAAACAATTTCTTTAAAATTAAACAATATTTCTTGGAAACCCGATTTAAGACAAGTCTACCGATCCTGATGACTTGGAATTGTATCTTTTGGAAAGTTAAGAAACCGGTCTTTTATTATTTTCCAATTGCCAAAATGTTTCTCACAGGAAATATTTGTGAAATATGTTTCTATGGCAACAGGTAGGCCAAACCAGTCCCATGTGAAAGTTGCAACTTTTTGAATTACATGGAAGATACTATAGAGTGGCATTTGAAATATATATTTTATGAATAACCTACAAAATACATTCAGAATGGAAGTGCTAACACAAGCTGGGTTGCCATGGTAACCTGCAATAAGGGCATAACAAATATAAATTTAATATTTGAAAATTAACTTTATGAATGCTTAATGGCCTAGTGACATTCATCCAAAAAAAAATTTTAATTGAGGGACTGGTCTTTAATGATTTCAATGTCTTACTTTTGAATATGTGGTATCCATGGAAACTAGGGGGTTATTCTAATGTCATGTTGAACGTTAAGTGGCCAATATGCAACCTTAGCCAATAGTAAGGAAGAAATTTATTAAAATTTCCATACATATGTATGTAGACCTAGCAACAGAAATATGACAACTCAATGGAATTGCATTTGAATTGTGGTTTCCATGGCAACATGTTATCAAAAACAACGTATAACAGTGAAACACTAAAACAGTTTAAAAGGTAGTTAAATAGGTTTCACGATTAATATATTTTGACAAAATTGTTAACTAGGCCTAATGCTATGCAGAATGCATTAATGCAGTAACCATGGCAACTAACAAAATCTATCGGCCATACATACACATTCTGATGGGTTTCTTAACGTCAATGCCAGAATGACAGATTGAATGGAAGCTTTCCATAATTATCATAACTTTAATCTGTCATTTGCAGTCAATGTCTCCTCAGTTATTGCCCTTATATTATAAGACAGCATAGTAATTTTCTATTTTGAAGAAAACTGTCATTTCCTATGGAATATTTTAAACATTTATTAATAATTCCACTATTTTGAGGATTTTTTTTATAGCCTTAATTTTAAACGAGTGTAAAATCAGCATTTCAAAGCCCAGTTCCCGCTTAGATCATTCTCCATAATAAAACATGCTGATTGGTCTACGATTCAAATCGATTCGTCAATGTTTTGGGATGATTTGTTGCAGTTCTTAGCGATTTGTAGCAAATCATGGCGATTCTTAGCACTTCCTTAACTTATCTGTGTAGATTTGTCCCACTTTCCTGGTGATTCTTAGTGGACCTGGGCACCTTCGTCTGTGGAATCGGCTCTGATGACGTCACAGCGACACCATTAGGTGCCAAACGGAACAGAGCCGATTCTGGTATTCAACCATAGATTTTACGGAGGTAACCCCACTGTTAAAAAATCACCATGGCAACCAAGAATTCCTAAAAGCCATACGTTGTTCTTAAAATCTCATTGGGAATTTGTTTTAGCATGGTTGGTACCAATAAAAGCAGTCTGAAGTTAAAGAGATGCTTCAATTCATAAGTCATAGCAATCAATGTCTGATATGCCTAATATGGAAAAAATGTAATGGCCTAATTAGCATAGTTCCTCATCAATTATCACTCATGTTAAAAACACCCCACAACATATTTATATATATATATATATATATATATAAAATTTAGTCAGGTTATTTATATATATCTATCTATAATTTATTCATGCTTATGACATTACAGAAATTTGTTATGCTGTCTCTTGTTCTTTTGAAAATAACAAGTCAGTTGCCATGGAAACAAGCTAAACTTAAGAAGGAGAAACCTAAAGTTTTGCTACCTCTTTAAAATCTTCAGATTTGGTAGTTGTATTTACATGATTGATAACCAAAATGTTTAACTGTGCTTCAAAGTGCAGGTTGTGGCCCCATTTTTGAACACATGCAGTGCACTATCCAGATTTAAAGGCTGTGGTTAGTTGCTATGGTAACTATTGCTGACAAACCAATATGAATAGTCTTTTTTTATTATTCATTGTATTCAGTGTGACAATCCTTCAAATTATTTTGTAGCATATTTTGACTCAATTACAGTAGTCAACTGAAAAGACTAACTGAATGTAGGCCTAATCATATCCAGTATCTGAAAGTATCTATATTTGGTTGCTATGGTAACCAGTGGATACAAATCGAAATGAATACTTTTTTTATGTAGTTTATTTTGTAAAATCAGAGAAATATCCAATAGTAATCAAACAGGCTGCCTGTTCACCACAACCACAACAGTTGAGCATACAATCAGACTAAAGGAAGGTGCAATTCATCATTTTGATAGACACCAGTTTCTCAAATCTTGATAGCCTGCATTTTACAGTTAATTTGAATTTAACAAATCTTCATAGAATGAGAAAGAAAAATAGACATCAACTGATATGGAGATTAAACATAATATTTGTTATTACCAATAAATTCTATAATAATGATGAGGTTGAACATACTAATCTTATGTTTGGTCAATATAAGACCCACCAGACTTGGTACTATATTGTATCAACCATATTGGCAGCCATCTTGCATTTTTACACCCCTATTGCTTCACCAAATCCCTGAAGAATGTGATTTAATGACTGATAATTGAAAATATGGATAATTTGGCAACTTGAAATTAGTAATGCATGGAATATTCATTTCTGAATACTGTGCATATCGATATTTCTGCATACTGTTGATGAAATACCAAATGGTGGCCATTTTGAACCCTATAATTTGAAAATAAACAAACCCAGTGACTAGCAACCATGTCATATGAGATACATGATTTTGAATTTCGGATATTTTTGTCAATATTTTGACCAGTAGGACTTATCATTGCCTGGTTAATTGGCCCTAAGTGGCCATTTGAGCTATTTTGGACGCCATCTTGGATTTTACCCCTTTATCTTGGAAATATTTTTTGGAGCTTAGGCTAATTAAAGAAACCACAAAAAACTGAGGGGGTACACCAATTTTCAAAGCTTTGTCCAATCTGTAACGATTTTCATGCTAAGAGCCTCTACTATTAGTTCAACACCCATCTTCATGTATAATATAACAAATAGCTCGCGTAAAATACAAAATTTATTTGACATTTAATAATTTTTATTTCTTTGACATCATTTGTAAAATTGATGTATGTTCATTTCAATTCAGGATGTCACAAAAGTATTTAAAATTTAAATATATGTATTTTTTTTTCAAGCTGAAGCTTTCCTTATATAAATATTAATTCTGCAGGTTAACTGTATCAAGTCTAAATAATGTGCGAAGATTTGCATACTTTACAATTCGACTTGTTAGGTTATCTAACGAATGAACAAACGAGGTTGCATACATATTATACAAAACATGAATTTAAAGTAAAACCAAATACATTTATAAGTACATGCAAAAGCACATTTGATACAAAAAATAAAGTGATAAATAAATACAAATCTATAAGCTACAGATCTATGTTTGGATTTCACGCATGCAATGGAGTGAATTATATCTACATGTATTCGCCTCCTACCCAAGGCACATTTCATTATACAAGAAATCAAAGTAGCGGATGATTAAACATGTTTTCATTACTTAGAGATGTGTAAACAAGCATGTAGAGGTTATTTCAATGATAAATAGATAAATAACTGAACTAAATTTGCACAATACACCGATTAGATATATATAACTTTCAAGCATTAAATAATTTGCTGCATATGTAAAAGTGGAGACATACAATTAGAAAAATATTAGTAATTATAATGTGATATGAAGAAAAAAAGAGTATATACGAACTGAACTTAAATTGCACATAATAATTAGAAATGCACTTTCAATCAAAATTTGATTTTTATCATTAAAACTGCCACTACATTAGTGTTCAAGGTGCATATTCAATATATATATTAACTGATCACAGATACTACAAGCAATGACAGACAATCGTATGCAGCGCTTTTAAGACTCCTGGCGTTGTGAAGCATTTATTTCCTCGGGACACCTTGGCAACTTTCTTCTTGGAGTAGCGACCGGTGTTTCAGTTTTATTGTTCTGTTTAGCGTTATTTTGTGAACTATTTGATGATTCGTTGTCTGTAGTGATTTCCTTTTTCGGTGTAGAGTTGGCTTCACGAGATTCGACTGCCACTTTCTTCACCTAAAAGAAAGTTGTAATGAAACAACTTAGTCTTACTTTTGTTTGACATATTCCTGAAAACGTTTTACTGAAGTTGATCCAATTCTACAAGTGCTACTTTAATATCGTCACCATAAATTTTATGCTGTTGAGTGAAACTGTCAAATCCAATGTAGCTGCGAGAATTTCAGGCACAGGGAGCTGACTATATGTAATAGTTATAGCAAGGTAATAAAGATATAACCCACTTATAATCTATTACGCCTATTTACTTAAATTGTTAGGATTTCAATTGTGCATGGCGCAGAAGAATATAAGGGACCTAAATAGCCAAGCTAGTTTAGAGCAAAATTATTCACTTTTTTTTCGAACATGGCACTGACAAAATCGGGCGTGGTGCAACGGGCAGCGGGCATGGCGCAGCGCCTTGCTCAAATGGCCTAGCTGCAACACTGATTAATTACACATGAATCACACAATATGTTTGATGCTCACCTTTTCTCTCAAGGCATTAGCAGCGCCATGAAGATCATCTCCAGCAACTTCTATGATATCAACTTGAACATCAGACAGCATGGTTGCCTCGGATCCACCCTGGCTGTCATTTTCATTGATTTCTTGTATAGCTTTCTTCACCAGTGATTCTCCACATTTCTCAATCATCTCCACAGTGCGGTATATCTTCCGCAACGAACCTTCTTCTTTGCCTATTTAGTAAATAGAATTATTCATCAAATTTTCATACCAGTATGATTGATATGGTACAACTTTGAGAGCAAGGCTGCAACTTCCTTGGAATAAAATTTAAGACCTTATTTAAAAATTTTCATGACTAAAGTTTAAGACCCAGTTATTTGGCAAACATAAAGGCGAATCTACAAAATACAAGTTTTTAGCACAACATCCCTTCACTAAAAAACAGCCTGGCTGACATCAGAGTCTGTGCTTATTCTATCTGACATTTCAGCTACTCTGTTTTTTCCTAAATTTAAAGACTTTTTATGATCTCCTGTAACAAATTCTAAGTTATTAGGACTTCTATTGGGCCTTTCATATGGCAAACTGGGGGCTGGGCCATCTTGAAGAAACTGGGGTTTTCCCACTGTAACATTCAGCTAATAATTAGTCTAATCATGCTAAGATTTCAAGATTTTTTTATGTCTACACAGTATGTAGTTGTTCAATACAGTTAGTACATGACATAAACAATAAAATACATAAGCTTACTCAAAAACTGTAAATTGTGCACACCCCTTACATTATAAATGAAAAGGAAAAGAGATTATTAAAGTTGACTGAAATGTGATATATGACCCTTACCAGAATATCTTGCGCTGGCAGCGTCCATGAGAGTATTCAGTTTCTCAGCAAAGTTACTCGAGTGCTCAACAAGTGCAACACTCCGGTGGTAGTTTCTGTGATAATAGCGATCAGGTCTGCTCTCCCAACTGTCTCTTAAAGTGGTATCCAGTTCAACCTGTGAAGTATCACGATCAAATCAGTATGTTGTTTCCAAAACAGTATATAATTAATTGTAAATACACAAGAAACGTAATTTTTCTCACCTGTATGCTTTGGCATTTCTGCAACAAAACTTTGGCTGACGACACGAGCACCTCAATATCAGAGTAGATATTCAATTCATTGTCCCTCTAAAATGACAAAAAGGAAAAGATATACAAATGCAAAGCACATAAACTTATTAAGATGGAGCCTCGTTATTATATAAGATGGCCACCGTCTACCGGTTGGTATGGTAACATAGTCTTAATGGTGATGTTAATGGGAATCTCAATATAACACAAGCAGACGGTCCGACAATTGTTTGATGACATCATCTAAATGAAATATCATCAATTGCACTCAATGACAGTCATTTGAGGTGGTTCCCAAATCAGATATGGTTTTTAATTGTGAAGAGATTTAAAAGCACAGTTGTATTGGGCTTACACTAAATCATCAATTTGTAGAATGCATCGATCCTAAGAGTGCAATAATCACTGTGTGCTGTCACCTTACAGCCCAGCGATCTAAATATGGACATTCTTTGCTAGTTTACCTAGATAAACAACATGATTGGTTAAACTATGTTGCCGATAGGCTGAGTATAGACTTAAGAAATTTTCTCTTAAAAATACACGAGAAAAGGATTCATATTTTTTGAGTTAAGGCAATGTTTCTGTATTGCATGCTTGTCAGAACAAGAATTGCATAAACCTTTAATACCATAAGCCAGCCAATAGACTATAGGAGAAATTGATTAATTTACTTACAAAACATGTACATAATTAGGTCGCTGGGCTGTGAAGTGACGACACAGTGTAAAAGCTGCACGTTGGGCGTATAGAAAGACTCATGATTGAACAGACTCAATCTTGAACAGGCCTGCCAAGGGTGTAAACTGTGGTGTTGGCAGAGCTTGATCTACACTGGGATAGCAGACAAAAAACCTCCCCTTTTACATTAAATGAATCACAAACCTTTGGCATCGGGGAATTCTGCTCATCCACAATACTTCGTACTCTTGTTTCGCAATCCTCCAGTGATTTTATTGACCTCTGAAAAGTCTTGTCCACAAATTTGTCGCATCCACTCAAGAAGTCTTGTTTCACTTGATCACTTAGCTACAATTTTATAGAAAAGAAATGATCAGAAACTACATCCTTTAAAATATTGTTTGTTTTCTACATATTCAGGTCTGATTTTAGCTAAAGGTTTACATATATATATATATATATATATATATATATATAAACTATTATTGACAAATCCACATCAAAAAGATACATGCGTCAAGTTAAAACATCAACAAATCAAGTATGTACAATAGAATAGCAGAAAGAAAACTAAAGAAAGCAATGCAAGAATGATACAACAGAAATCAAGCATTTGTCATTTATGTCTCTCACAGTACTTTATCAGAAAACACTATACTATGAATCTACAAAAATATATTCTTTAACAAAAAGCAGACATGCTGTCTTTTTCATCTTTAAAGACGTATTAATCAGTCCATATAGGGCTGGTCAGTTCTAGTGTGAGGTAGTACCGGGAAATGAAATACATGATGTCACTAATACACAATACTAGATGACGTCATCAATAATTGGTCTGCAGTAGGGCTGTACACCGGTTCTTGATATACCGTTTGTACCGGTACAAGGATAACGATACGGGTATTGATAATCGTTATTCATAATAACGATACACATAAACGATATAAAGAACGGCTTTTTGAGCTAATAGGACACCTGCTACCAAGATGTTCCAGTGATTTTTCAGCCCACTTTCATAGCAACGACATTAAAGAAGAGTCTGGAATTATTTCATAGAGATTTGTTCATATTTTATTGTTAATTGTCATTACTGTAGGCTTTGTTCAAATCCCCCTTTAATATAGCTTAACAATATGCATCATGATACGTATCGCATCAGTTTTATTGTATCGTGATACATATCGTATTGTTTTAAAGATAAAGGTGAACAGCCCTCAGGGGGGTCCTGGCGTGTGCGAGGCCCAACACGGCCTATTTTCCCTTTAATGTACACAGTGAAGACGACCTTTGTTTAGTACTCAAATATTTCGGGGCCTAATATATTGTGGGAGTGCGAGGCCTATTTAGGCCCTAGGACTGGCCCTGACAGCCCTAGTCTGCGGTGACATCTTGTGTTGTATTGGCATATCCGGGTGCTACTTCACGCGAGAACTGACTGCAAGTAGACTAGCCCTATACAATCCAAGTAAATAAATATAAATAGTATGTACTAATATATCTCAAATATAACTCACCACAAGTCTAGTTTCATCATCTTCATTCTCATTCATTACTCGTTCGTTTAAGACGGTGACTCTGACTTCAGAAGCGAGTGCAAGTTCTCCAGCGTGTTGGCAAAGGGAGAGGAGAGACGTCAGAAGTTGTGATGCGGAAGACTGGACCAGTTTGTCCACATCATTTTCGCAACCCTACAGAGAAAGATCATTCAATATTGGTTCAACAGGTGTTTTCCAGACATTGAAATACATGTGTATAGTCAAGCCTGTACAATGTATTTAAGAGGTCACCCAAGGGAATTTGTATTATTAATTAGGCTGTTTATTATAACTGTTAGATAGAGGGGAAAGATATGCAATGAAAATTCCGTTCAGGAGTTGGAAGTGGACATTTTAAAAATAAATGTGGAAAGTGCTCCACTTTCAGTAGTTTAACATGGAAAAGGCTGCAGACTTATTCGCAACACATTTTTTGGTCTCTCAAATTAACCCTGCATTTCTGAATTACCTGCATAAACAGAGCAAGATGTGACCCAAGTTGACGGACAGAAGACATCAGACCATCGCAAAGACTTTGGATGAGCACAGAACGAATTCCATTGTAGCTAGAAGTCCACAGACCGCATAATGTGAGCAGCTGGCGTAAGGAGCAAGAAATTTGTATGCTGCCGATCCGTACCACTTCGCTGGTAGCAAATATCTCTGCAAAAGAAGGAAACCTTGTTAAGAGGCCAAAATTTAAAGGTTATGCCAGTAAGGCTGTACGTCTATTATTGCACTGTGAGACGGTGTTCATTATAATCTTTATCAATCTAGTTATGGGCAGAGATTAGTTACAGTGGACCCTCATTAATCAGTAATTTGTTAAACTGAGTCTTGCGCTATCTGATCGAAAATGCAGCTCACAATGGTTCACAAATGTTGAACAAAGATCTGCGATACGCTTAGGGCTGTTCCATTTAAAAAAAACCAAACAGTTTTTGAAAAAGGGGGGTTCTCTTTAAGAGAAAATGAGAAGAGGGGGGGGGGGGGATTGATGGATTGAACAGTATTTTCTAAATACCTTAATGTAGGAAAAAAAAACGGATGTGTCAAAAAACTGATATTGGGGGTTGAAAATTTTCTGGTCCACTCCTTTGCTACTTTTTAAATGCAACAGCCCCTTAACTATCTATGTCATACACATATACTAAGACAGACCATTTTCTAGAGCTACAAATAAATCTACTTTTTCTTTAATTATCTGCAATTAGAAATTGTAATACTATCACACTATCACTTACGTCCTCATTACATCTGCCCCAGAGGTCATGAAATATAGTTTACAAAGCTGACTGAGCTATCAGCCAGCACAAGAACTATGATAATACAATACAATACAATGCAATACAATACCTTTGCTCTTATTATCCAAAGCTTTGTTGTATGCATCCAGAATGTTGGTAACTCCAGTCTTCACCAGTTCACAATGAACTAAAACTTTATCTGCAAGAGTCTGTTCCAATACTGCACCTAAAATAGACACAAGAAATGCATCACTATGTAGTCAGTCTATCAACATAATTTCTCTAAGATCACAAACTAGTCTCAAAATGGTTGTATCACAACCTCACAAGATTTAAGCACCACCATATAATTGCTTATAAATTTTAGGAAAATTTGCTACATGTTTTTACGATTTTTGTAATGAAAAATAGAAAGGTATTTACCTTTGAAATTGTCAAGTGACAAAGCAATGAGTTCTCGGCATACGCCAATGACGGGCACCTTTTCTTGCGATTTGTTTTTAGCATCGTTGCTTTCCTGCTTCTCTTGTATTGGACTCGAAGCTGGAAACAAAATACATGAAATTTAGAAAAGGGACAACCAGTTCTCCAACTGCTTATTCTCAGTGAGGTGTAGAACATCAGAAAAGTAGAAATTCAGCAAATTATTAAATAGATACAAAGATGCATTCGAAGATTGGGCCAACATTGACTCGATGTTGGCAAGATCAGAATTCAGCCCATATTTTAAAAGTGACCTAGTTTCCACATGGGCACTACGTGATATTTTATTGTAACAATGAGGTTTTGCTGTAGTAATACTTACGTGTGGTAGGAGTCTTCTTTACTGGGCTGACCGGGGATGAGGAATCAACTGACCGTCTCATGGCCACTTGAGCAACTGAGTTCCTCCTTGACTGTGCCATGCGTCTGCAATTAGCCATAAATATGAATTTTATCTCATAAAAAAAACACTTATGGACCATTTTCAGGTTATGCAGTCAGGCACAGAAAGTTTGTCTGATGACATCACAAAAAACCCTGGATATCTGCATTGATACAATGTAGCAATTCCGAACAAAAACTTGTCTCAAATGGTTGGTAATGACATTGATTACAACATAAATTTGTGTCCAGTTCACCAAGTGCTAACTGAATTAGAACAATCTTACAAGCGTCATTACCATTGTTTTGAATAAGCTACATTGTATCAAAAATGTTATACTGTATGACTGCTATGTCATTAACAATACACAGGTGTTGCAATATGTCAATATTAACTTTTTTCTCGATTACATTAATAATACTCACAGTCTCGGAGAAACCTTTGGTGTTCCGAAGAGCCTTTCCTTCTTCTCCCAAGTATCATTAGGATCATTAAATATTTCCTCCAATTCTTCGCTGCTGTTATCACCATTTTGGTAGCAGTTCTGAAATATTGGATATTAACATTAGATTCATCTCTTAGGAAAATATGTACAGTCTTCAATGTCCTTTGTGTGTACAGGTTGAATAATATCAAAACAGACAGAATTCTGACTGACTGTCAGTCACTCAGATCATCTGCGGGACGTGTCCCAGAGTGACTGACAGAAATTAGCGGAGCAGGAGGACCAGTGGGGTAAAAGCCGTTCTAAAACACTATAAATGGTTTCATGTTAACTATCAGAATACATTTTTAGACAGATTCCTATGCAAGAGCAATACAATATCAGATTCGGCGATATTTAAAGAACTACTTTATTTACCACTACAATGAAATATACTGGAGTAGTTATCGACCTACTTGTGAAACTGACAGATCTACATAGCGAAATCACATAGTTTGGACAGAATATATTTTGTTACAAGGCTAACCAAGGTTGCAGAATAGTGGAATGGAGCTTTCATAAAGCATTGTGTTTACTAATAAATATATTCATGTTACGTATCTCCAGGACCAGACAATATTAAACATTTTCTTTGAAAATTATCTCTTAATTTGGCTCTGGCTTTCTAGAGGCATCAAGTTTTTAAATTCCACCTCTTAAAAAAACATGGATGAAAGTCAGGACATACCTGATAAATTTCTCGCAGCTGCAGTAGTCTACTTTCAAACTTCTCCATCGGCCAAAAAGTCCAAATTTTGAGAGATTGTCTCAAAACTCTGACCATGGGATCTGCATCTTTCTCATCTTCGAGAGAAAAGAACTGAAAGGAAAATACGCAGTTAAATTTCCTCAATTTTAATAATCCTGATGTGGTTTTGTATTATGGGTAAAGAAAGTCAGCACTTCATGGAAATTTGGTTGATTAATGCACTTTGATGGGTTAAGTCCTTAAACCCAGACAATGTTACAAAGTAACACCAAAAAATTATTTCAGCTTTACAAAGACAATCTGAATCATGTAGCATACAGCTAACCATTCTGTCTTAAAATACAATTGAGACAATATAATACCATTCAAATACTTAAACTGGGGCAGATTATTGCATGACCATCATTGAAAAGTGACAATACATTGTATCAGTCAGGGGAAGTTGCGGTTCATGTATATAAACATCAATGTTAAACATATTTAAAAAATATAAGATCATAAAAGTCACTCACCACATCTTTCTTGAAATATTCAGAGATTTTATTGGCCTCTCGAAAGAGTAGTAATACTTTGAAGAAGTCCTTCTTCACCCCATCACAAACAGGAATAGATCCGAGTACTCCTAAACCTGGTAAAGGTTTCCCCCTTGCATTTCGCTGTGCTTGGAGTCGTTCAATATGAGCAACAATCTTCTGTTTCTCAAGTTCCAATTCTTCGACGATTCTTGAGTGGCTCGGCCGAGACTCTACAACTGCCTGAAAATAATTAACAGACATTAAAAAGTTGTAAATAAGTCTAAGTGAGTTTCAAGTACAGAAATATTCCAAATATTTTAGAGAAAAAATATTATACAAAAAAAACATACTCTTTGAGCAGCTTCAGCCTCCAATTGCAGAGATTTTCCGTCACCCAAAATTCCCTTTTCAAGAACCTAGAAAAGTCAAATTAGAAGTGAAATAACTGGAATAATGCCATTAGGTATGCAGTGCTTTCACATATTTAACATACAGAATTTTACTACGCATTTATATTTTCAATATTTTCAAAAAAAATAACCAATCTAACCATTTTCTCGTTTCTCAATTTTTCAATCTCTTCTTTGGCTCGAAGTTTGTCCTGTTCCAACTCATGTTTCTGAAAGTCAAGAAATTATCCATAAATCCTAATATCTCAAATTTGTTGTACAGTTATTGCATATTATCTTCATAATGCATCCAACTTAAGATGCCACATTTCAATGTTACTGACAGAGTAAAAAGATATTCATTGAATGCGTCAATGTGATAAATGTGACCTTGGCTGCAATGTGCCCTTTTAGCAAATACATTACAATGATTTATTGATTTATCTTCATACTGTTGCAGCGTATCTCATCATTACATCAGCCTCAATAACAGTCAAAATCCTTAACATCAGTCAGTGTTAATAGCCATAAGAAACAATTTGCCAAAATTTTGTGATACATAATGTGTTAAATTGTCTTACAAAAAAACCTGCTGCAATCTTCTAAATTTCTCTTCATTATTTCCTTACAAAGGCATTATAAAAAATCTTACTTAAGTCTGTCGCAGTTTCGTTAATATCTTTTCTTATTTCTCGCTATTTTGATGTATTTTGATGTAATAATCTTATGAAAGTTTGTTGCAATTTTCTCAATTTCTCTTCATTATTTCCTCACAATAGCATTACAAAAAATTGTACAGAAGTCTGTCACGGTTTCCTTAATATCTTTTCTCATTCTCTTGCTATTTTGATGTAATAATCTTACGAAAGTCTGTTGCAATTCTTTCAATTTCTCTTCGTATTTCCTCTGCTGATGATTCAATTCTTTCTCAGCCTCCACTTTGTTTCTTTCTAACTCTTTGACCATCGTCTGCTCTGCCTTCGACTTCTGTCTCTCTAATTCAGCCTCCATTTGCGCTTGGTGTCGGTTTTTCACTTCCTCCAGTTCTGCTTGGAGCCTGAAACACAAATAATTTGGAGACAATGAGTTTAATAGTTGAATAGTTAATTGAATAAAAACATTCATATACAATACAAACCACTGGGGGGTAAGAGTTAGTCACAATAAATACTCCCCCTACCTTGGAAGTTTACAAAGTGGAGTTTTCGTTTGAAACTAGATACAGAATGGCTTTGTACAGTATTACAACAAAGGCAATTCTAGTTATTAACTATTTTGTTTATCCAAAACAATTTTCTTTTCTCAGTTCTGCAAGGACTGGGGACCAGTTAAGGATATTATCTTTGTCATATTCAAATGTTTTAAATTTGGCAGTGCAATTATTGTTTGTAAAATGTGATCGAGATCATAAAGTCTAAAGTCAATAGCTATTGGCTGGCTATAATCGGCAGCCAGAAAGCGAAGCTAATCTTTTCTGAATTTGCGATACTTGTTAAAGGAAGTTTGTCAACTTTAACCAGACTGGCATATGGATTAAAATGTCTAGCTAGAGCCTGGCTTTTGTGCCAATGCAGTCATTAGTTCATATTTCAATGTAGGTTTAGCTCTCAAGTTAGTAGCCAACTTCAATTATATTCTTGCAAACTTTAAACTAGTTATCACTAGTAACTCAATAGTCTCCAAAACTCAAACTCATTGATAGTTGTACACATAGCAGCGTAGTGCGGGTATGAAGCCCGTTATACGCACACTCTTATGAGTCACATCTCAGACTCTCTCCCCTTTGCAAGGGACAAAATCATCATCTCATCCTTCATCCTCAAAAGCAGTGGTTTCTTGTGGTAAAATCAAGCACTACATGCATGATATGAGGGTTACAAGAATATCCTGGAATACCTCCAAGACCATACCGTGCATTTGTCGAAGACTTTATAACCCTGCAGCTGCTGTTCTACATGTTAAGGACAGGAGTGAGGGCCTAGGTCAGTGGTAGTGCACTGGGCTTCCAACCACTGGGTCTTCGGTTCAATTCCTGGATGAGCCTAAGTTGGATGGCTGTTTCATCCTTCATCTCATTGCCATGGTCCCTGCCTGTCCTAATTAGCCCATCAGGTGCAGAAATACAGGATGTAAACCCTAATCCACCCACCCCACCACATGTAAAGGACACAATTAGGTCATCACACACTAATTGATTATCAAAAAATTTGCAACCAGTTATGCTAGCTTACTTTGGAAATCCAATGCATTGGGTAAAGTATAGGACTTTGACACTCAATATCATGGTTACGATTTATACCATCAATTAATACCATCTGCACATTAAAATAATTAAGCAATAAGCATGCAAAGTGTCATCATAATAATCATGTATTTTGCAGAAGAGCCTGAAAGCTAATTCTATCTTGTTAAATTTTCAAATGATGTCGATCGATTCTTGACAATATTTTATACAATTTATTCCCTAGTAGAGCACATGAATCAACATGTGGAACTTCCAGTGGGACAACAGTAACAAAACAGAGCTACAATCATTGTCTATATCAATAATACTGCACAACAAATTCAGCTCGCAGTAAATCAAATCTGGCCATAACAACATAGAAATAACACACAACTAGTACACAGTTTCGCCATATATTACATTTAACAATTGATGATATTGGTCCTTATTCTAATGGCATGCAATACATCATGACCTGGTAATGTTGGCCAATTACTTGCCAGGCAATGTATTTTTAATTAGCTGTGATCTATAAATAGAAAAATCAATTTTTGCAATCATAATGCTGAGACAGCAACATATGGGGAAATATGTATGGTTATTTAAAGTCTAAATAGAGTAATATCTATGATTATGATGATCTGGCAAATGGAGATCACAATCAAGGAGCAGCCATGTTGGAATTTTTTCCTCATTGACCTCTCTTTGGACTCAGATGTGAGTATTGTGATGTCATCAGTGACAATGGTCATGGTGAGTCCAAGAACACTGGTCAAGTAACGGCAGCATAATATATTACACAACTAAAATGGGGTCAATTTCTCATGCCTGCCACAATACGTCAATGTCTCAATGGCACAGGGTCGGAGACTTAGTCGGCGGGTCAGCAGCTTAGTCAGCTTATATGGCCAGCTGTCAGAGGCAGATTAAATGATGAGATGATAAGGCTTGTGTGCACACCATGTTACACATTTACCTCATGGGTGGGGTATTTTACTTGCTTCAGCATGGACACAGAGTACAAGGTTCCTCCAATTTAACGTCTCATGCGATCGACATCCAGCTGGGATGTAGCTCATGAAGAGACTGACTGCTTGGGTCAGGGATTGAACCCGGGACCTTCAGCAGAGCTGGCCATTGTGGAAATGGCTAATGCCTTAGCCATTATGCCACCCAGCTGCGCCGGTATATGTGATGAACTTATGAAGTGGAGTGCTAATTCTATGCCATATCGGAATCAATCTCCCAAGTTGTAACTGACCCTTTTGAATGGTTAACCTTGCTCCAAAGAGTTAAAGAGGGCTATGTATCTCACCTAATTCACAAAATGATAATGACCTATTCTGCAAGTCCGATGACCATCTTCGCTAAGAGTTCAGTTGAGTGAGCCATACTTAGATCCCAGATAGCATTCTCAATCGGCCCAGCATCGTTTCCATATATGCCACTGTCGTTACCACATCGTACTAACATTGCCGACATCACGCTGAAGTTGAAACGATTTGGATTCCAAATTTTGGAATGCTATCTGGGATACAAGTCAGTCAATATTTCCCTTGGACTAAAAAATATCTTTTCCACATACTTACCTTTCCTGTTAATTGATTTTAATACCATTTTAATTTGTTGTAAACCACCTTCACCTTTAAAGGTCGCCGTAAAATGTATATATCTTAATGTGAACCATCATGTAATTAGCATCATGTATTTTCATATTGACTTCCTAGCATGACTTATTATTAAATCTGACCATAATTACAGTTAATTATTACATCATCAGTATTCTTGTCCGTATCTTGGTCCTGGCTTATTGCAATGCCAATATCAAACTTTAGCTTCATGCTATGTGCAAGGAAAAACTTCAACAACAAAAAGACTCAGACCTGTCATAATTTCCAAGTAGATGTTCCATCTCTTCAGCATATTCAGCATCAGACAGACCAATTGAAGTCCGGCGTGACCTCGGAGAGCTGAACACACTTTCATCAAGGTCAGGCGAACGCATTGACATTTCATGGTTTCTTGAAGAAATGTTAAGTCCTTTTGACAGTTCATTAGGGATATAAAAGTCAGAATTTGTGTCAGACATTGGAGATTCCAGATTCAGAGGGGGCACCAGAGGGGAGATACCATAAGAATCAACATTTGATGTCTTTCGGTATCGTTGACTGACAGACCGTGAATCTTGGAAAATGTCAGAAGGTCGTATTGCCATTGACATAGAGCACACAGAGTGACTTTTGTTGCAGTTATGTGTGGTTTCTAAATTATTAGAATGGATAGATTCCACAGTGAGTTCATTCTGAGGTTGTGATGATGTCACAGAAATCAATGAATGTCTTCTCTCATCCCTGGATGACCTAGATGCCCTGGATGACATAGATTCAACAGAGACATTGGAACATCTCCTTGAAGTGCACAATGTTTCATACATATTACCTTCTGAAGGTGACAAAGACCTTTCAGAAGCATTTGAAGGTCGACGTTTGTTCAAGTTTATCACTTCATCTGGCGTAATTTCATCTCTTGATTCCACTTTGATGACCTTAAAGCTACATTCTAATCCTGGTGAACGACGATGATTCAAATTAATCACTTCAGAGTCTGAGTGGACCCTATGCACTACTTGAACTGCTCTGGGCTTTATTGATAGATGGTCACTGGAATCAGTAACATTCAATACTTCGTTAGAATCAGCAACATCCAAATGTTCATTGGAGTCCACTTCTCTCTTACTGCTTATTTGCAGTGTACTTTCAACAACTTCTTTATCATTTACACCACAGTCTTCAAGAATTTGATCATCTTCCTCACTGGAAGCAAAATCCTCTAAGTCCATTATTTCAGTATTGTCATCAAGATTTGAATCCGATGGCTTTTCATTCTTGATTTGCAGATTGTCCCTTTTTGAATTTGGGCCTTCTTGTAAACCTCTCTCAGTCACACTGTTCAATGATTTTTTTGAATTTTCATCTTTTACACCAGCCAGATTATTATCAATAACACTTTGGTTGACATAAGAGCCTCGACTGTTAACAATGTCATCGCTTTTATCTCCAGAAGCTCTGCCTTTCATAGTTTCAAACGCATCTTCGTTTTCTGTAATTTCTGGAAACTGATAGCAATTGTCATCATCTGCTATTTCCCCTGGGTACATAAATCTTGGCGACACGGGCGGTGCACAAACTAACACTTTTCTGTGTTTGTCAGGTGCACAAAAATGCTCAAGGTCATCAAATTTTGGGGTATCAAGCACCACATCATGTCTTTGTTTCTCTGCTTTATGCTCTGCTTTCGTTTTGTTTTTCAATTTTCTTGTAACCGATGACAAAAATGTATTTTTCTCATCACCACTGTCATTGTCGATACTGCTCATAGGTGAGAGAGTAAATACTTTGACTTCTGTTCCTTTGACCTTTGACCTGGGTGACTTAGGTAACCGTGGCGACAAGGGTTTCTTTTCTTTTATTCTTGAGTTCAGAGACACTTCATCTAAAATCCAAGCACTGCTTCGTCTGCCTCTATTGTGAGTTACCCCATCAGCTTCTTCAAAGGATGGTAGGTCACTTTTATCTTTATCATCTTCTCTGATGTCTTTTTCTGTCTTCTTCTCAACAGCAAGAGATCCTCGTCTTAATATCTTCTTTAACAGAGTTGTCTTTTCCTTCTTGTTAGATGAGATACTAACTTCTGAACCTGATGATTCTCTTCTTGCACTTGGTTGTTGCAGACTTTCCATAGAACTAGCAGACTGCGATTGAGATGACCTTCGTCTGCCTTTGAAGTTATCATATAGATTTTCAATGGATCGGCTAAGGCTTGTTCTGCGATTCTTTTTAGGTGTCCCTGACACGCTTTCAGATTCTGATGGGCTAGAACACAATGTATCCTCTTGCTTCTTCCTGGTCATGTTAAACATCTTGACTGACTTCGTAAGTGGATTGTCTAACTCCTGTCTTTTTCTTGAAAATAAATCTCCAATGGATTGCCTGCGAGCTTTGTGGTCTTTTATTTCCACATCCATCTCAATTTCTTCGCTAGACTGGCCTTCATCGTCATCATCCACATAAATTATAGGTATTCTCTCCTTCGGACTAGAGGTGCATGATTCTGCAGCATCAGCATTCTTTGCTTCAGCAGTTGCAGATTCATTGTCAGTGGGCAATCCCCTTTCCATTGCATCAGAAACTTTGTTAGAATCAACATCATCAGTCAGTTGCTCTCCATAAGTCAAGTCATAACTACTCGCCCATTCGTTCACTTGATCACCTTCTTTCGCTTTCTTTTTCTGCTTTATTTTAGAAATCGCTCTCTTGAACACATTCTTGGTGTTTCTCTTCTTGCTGAAATTCAGACTGCTTGATAAGAAATCCGGTTGGTCTATCTCCTCAGCATCATCCAGCAAGTCCACAACTGACTTGGATCTTTTGTCTCGCTTCTTCTGTTTCGGACTTGTGTTACTCAGATCTTCCAAAGGGCCGTAAGTACTCCAAGCTGACTGCAGTTTATCCGAGTCACTTTTGAAGACTCTGTTGTCTTTCTTGTTTTTAGGTTCACTTGAAGTCTTCATTTCCCTTGAAACATCAACACTATCCAGGGTAGGAACACCTTTAAGTGGTCCTAGAGTTCGCTGACTTTTATTCTCATCCGCTGCTGTACTCTCCTTATCATTTCCATCAGTCTTATTCTTGCGTTTTGACTTCTTTCTTTTCTGTTTGGGTTGGGGTGTCTTTGTTTCTGCTTCACCATGTCCCATTGAGTCATCAAGTCCAATGGCCTTTACAGTCTCAACATTATCTTTTGACGACTTAAATAAGGACCACCGTCGCTTTTTAACAGTTCCTTTTGCCGCGGGTTCATTTTCCAAACTTTGTTGTGCATTTTCACCTAATAAGTCAGCTGGGGTGATTTCTGGAATATCGCACCATCCTCCAAAAGACAAACGCCTTCCATTATTCGGTGCTTGAGGGGGTAAACAACCATCTACCTCATCCTCATCATCGTCAAACTCGTGTACAATTGAGCTATGAATAGCTTCCATTGTAGTAAGTACAAATTTTTAATTAAACACCAGTGTTATTCAGTTAGTAATCCAAATTTATGCAGGATAACCATCCACATTCACATCAGCGTGTACTTTCAATACTGTGAACCGATTCAGTCTCCTTCAGTTTTAATATGGTCAAAATGATCACTAGATCATCACCGATTGAAATAAATATCCACCAGTGAAGTTTTGCTAAGTTTCATATTGTAACATTTGAGTTTTAACCATTATACAGCAGCTATAGGCAGTTTTTATATCATACTTTAATGGGTTCCTCGTATCATGCTACAACAGCTTCGCGGTATCACACAACGTGTTGCGAAACAGACTGTGTTGCAAAGGCAAAATTGCATCAAGTAAAGTAATTTTCAGGTAGAATCAATCACATGTCTTTCATCACCACAAGATAATACTAAATTCCATTTGCCAAATCTTACATCCAATCATGTACAATCCTCAGTAGGTAATTTATTTATAAATCATTGTCCATCTGCACTACCTCACAGTGGTCAGTCAATAGCGGTCAGCGGCATGTGGATTGCTCTCTTATGTTCTTAATCCTCCTTAGAGATAATCCTGTATTGATCGCTAGACAGCTGCCGAACCAAGACTCCTAATGAAAATTTTACAAGGTGTGAAAACGAGCCAGCATCTCAGATAATGTGATACATTACTTTCTTACTGCTGTTATCAAGCCCTCTTAATCTTTCGCCGAAATTAGGCTACTGCTCGATGTCTACAAAGGAATTATGTGACACTCCGATTGATTTTACAGCTATTCATATCATGCTTAGAGCTCCCATATGATATAATGGTGTGCCACTAGGCTATCAGCGCTGTAATCATGTCGCAATGGTATCCCACGAGCTTGTAATTGTTCGGTAATTCTATCTCCTCAGGTGTTGCGTGGTAAAAACCTGTTTGTGCCACTTCAAAGGTGTATGCAGTGTCATTAGTTGAGCTAAAAATATCCTTTACTGTCTCATATGAGTTCAATGTCTTCTGAGGGTAGTTTTTCTTCGATTTGAATTTCAAGCTTTAAAATAAAATGTTCCTGTATCTTTGCACAAGGACCTACCTACATGTCCTTGTCTTAGGGGACATAAATTTGCCACTCTATATTATATGTCCATCTAAAAATCAATTAGCGAGTTGTTAATCCATTGGCATTGCTAATGGAAACATTACTTTTTATCACCCAAATCAATTAGGCTCTAGACAGTTGTTTATGTATAACAGCAATGGGTCACCGCCTATATAAACATAAAGAAGTATCGATGAATGGAATCAATCATTTACTCCACCGCGTACATAGCAGGTTATATCCATATGAATTGCAAATGCAAAGCTGCAAATAATCGCAGTCCCATTGCACAATGATATCACATAAAGTCAAAAATTCACATCGGGCAACGCTACCAACAAACATACCAACAACATAACAGATAGTTCATTTAATATTAATGAGCTCTGTGGATGCAATTCTTCAGGGTGCATGCACAATTGTACATGTAATATACAGTTGTCTTGCACTCTGATATTTCTCATTTCCACATTCTCTGCAACGGCATGTCATTGCCATCACTCATAACTGTCTCTGTATGGTTATCATTCAATGTATATCCAAATGTTTGGCTCGATGCATAAATCCCTTTCGTGAAAAATGTTCTTCTGTTTGTATACAATTATCTGCCTTCTCCAACACATAAAATATTAATGACCAGTGGCATGTAATAGTTTTGCCAATAACTTCTAGGGTCACATAAATCAAGAGCGTATGTCATAAATTAACCATGCAAGTCTTCCAGTTGCTATGAATCGGTTAGTATCATCCTTCAAAGGTTTCTTTTTCTTTTGTGGTAGGTTTTCTAGTATGGTTGGTACACTTGCACTCAGTAATGTGGACTTTGCTGACCAGCTACTGTCATCCATGCAAAATATACATCTTGGTTATAACTTACTTCTTAGTCAATTACATATAAATTATACCATCATTTTGTAATTTAAGAAAGCATAAATACTCATGATTATCCAGAGCAAAAATTACAATGTATTTATCCATCAAAAAACTAAAGTCAAATTCTTAAACATGTAAGTATTCCAACTAGCTGTTTTTGCAACCTATTAAACAATGAAAACATCTCAACTAAACACCATGCGACCTCATCTCATTTCAAATGCAACCTCATTTGTATGCGGTGACTCGAATGTGCTCAGAATGAGCAGTTGAGCTGAAATTACAAGTTTTTTTTTAATCATTTCGCCAAGTATTCTTGGCAAATCAGCACGTTTTCGTACTTAAGTAGCTGAATTAAGTCTTGAGTGTTGTGTTTTGATGGAGTTGCTGAAAATGTTTTATAACTGTTTAACACTGTTTATGCCAACCGAAGACTATGTATACAGTCCATCGCACCGAATCAAATCAACCGTGACCAATAATCATAGATCGAAGCTTCTGGAAGCTACGATCGTAACGCCCTGCAGAGCAACAGGTACAGCGGAATCGCTGCAGCCTAATGGCAAACAGCGGCCAGTTCAATAGAATATTCAATAAGCCATCTCAAACGCAAGACTGATGTATCGAGGGTTGTTTTTCTTTAGCCCTTCATAATTAATGGACAAAAACATTATCAACAACTTTACAAGCAGTATTGAACCAACAAATGTTTGCTAAGTATTTACAAACAGACAAGTTCATAAGAAGCGAAAAAAAACAGGAGAACTTTCCGACTTATGGAAAAAAAACATCAACATTTTACGAGTAGTATTGAACCCATCAAATGCTGCTAAGTGTTTACAAAAAGATATAAAGTAGTAGATAAGGAGTGAAAAACACAGAATAGGATCATAAGACCTCAATGATGATATTGTTTGCTTGATTAAGCATTGGTAATGAGAACAATGTGCATCTTATGTTATACCACAAACATCAAATCTAAGATTATGGATTAGAGTAATGTCAAAACCAATTTTTTGTATTCCCACTCGAATATACACTACAGATAACATTATTTTGCATCTCCTATATTTAGATTGTATTATGGCCTTCAATTAAGTAAATGATATCTGCTTACGACCGTTTTATCGGAAATAGTGAAATTCTGCAATGCATGAGACAATATTTCAGTTATTATAACATGGTTATGTCGTGACTAAATCTACTTTAAAGCTCAACTGTCTGTCAAAATTACTATTTTCTAAAATTTCACCAAATGATTGAAAATCACCTTATTTGATCAAGGCACACTAAATGTGTGTAAGCTAATATTTGATCAGGCATTAATTACAAAAAATAAATGATAAATTAAAAGAAATCAATACCAAAACATTGAAAATACAATGGAAATGGCATCATCACTCATTGTCGAGTCTCGTGACGTCATCACTTGGTTTGTTTACATATTGGATTTTTGATGGCATGAAAAATTAAATACAAGGTGAAGTTTATTTATTTTATGGAGAGATAGTGAACCCAGCATGGCTCTGGATGGTAAGTAATCAGTATTAAGAAGACAATGAAGTGAATGTAATATTTTGGCCATTGTCATATTGAGTGACAATCCAGCTTTAAATAGTATTATATTACCAATACAAACAGCACTCAAGCAGCTTATTGCACCTGAACTGAAAACCTCTAGTTGGCTTACCCTAAACCTACTTAAATTACAATAACTTGCCAAAAAGGTCTAAATACAAGGCTTAACGTATTTTTCCACACAAAGAATTCAGTCACAGTTGTAGCACATTTTCTAATGTAAGATTATGAGCTTAAAGCCTGATTTGACCTGCATAGTAAAGTGCAGTTAAAAAGGCAATTTAAGTTAGCAGAGCTGGTTGAAGTGGTAAATTTGCAAAAAAATCATACAGATCCTAAATTAAGAGCTATGTCACTCATTCTTAAAGCTTAACTATTAAAACTCATAACCAGCTGATAATAGTCCCACATAATAGAACATATAAATTGCCAGTTTACAAATTCTATATTCTGTACACTGTATTTTTTATGACAATTGATGTACTAAATTAATGTCAAATAAATTTATTGCCTGTCTGTCTGTCTATCTGTCTGTCTGTCGGTCTATAATCGAGAGAAAAGATTGTGGCATTCATATTTAATTCAAAAGGTGATGTTTGGCCCTCATGAGGTCACAATTGTATACAATCATGACAGAAGGTCTGCCTACATTCAAATGATAATTGAGATGAGCGCAAATATAATTCTGAGTGTAATATTAGAGCTGAGTAGCTGAGGGAGACAACCAGTAACTAGTTGTCTCCCTCAGCTACTCAGCTCTACTAGTCAGGATTCCATGTTTTGGCCATAACGAGATCTGTGATTTTGTCCATTTTGCATGTATTTTTTAATTTTGGAATCTACATTCTAGACTTTTTAACTTGTTAAGTTTTTATCCTTATACATGTCTACATGTCAAAGTGTTTGAATAATTATTCATATACATGTATATTTATAATTGTGATGTCATGACGATCCATTGTTGCCTCACAATCACCTAACCACTGATATTGTATAACAATTCTTAGCAGTGTCTTGTAGAGCATTTACTGAAGAAACACAATAGATCCACCAATAGGGTTAATGCATAACATAGTGCGGACAGTATGCCCCAACATCTCATCATTACATCTGCCCCCTGGCAGCTGATGATATTAGCTGACATAACAAATGACTACAATGTCATGCTGCATTACCAGGCACACTTTATGAGCAGTATGCTAAATGTCATTTGGCCAAATGAGATGTTCAATTGGTGTTCCTAATACATGTGATCATGGTTATATTTATTCTGTGTCTGTGCTGGGACAACAAGACTCCACCCATGAGGTAAATGTGTAGCATGACATGGACTTTTAGTAATCAACCCTTTAGATTGGCAAGAACTTGCCTTATTAGGGGGCTGCACTTTCCATAACTATCTTATACCTATCTATGAATTAATATTGAAGCTTAAACACCCCTAACCTAGAAGGAATAGACCCACAACCATTGCACGTTCAATTGAACCACTTGATCAATCAAATAATGAACACTTTCAGAATTAAACCAATATTAAGACACCACCGATAAAACTGGAATTTGAGGCCCTCACAAATTTTAAATGACCAGATACACCATTTCTGCTCGATAGATCTCAACTGTAAACAGCTTCAGCAACGTTGCATTTGTACATTTGAGATGCTCCGCTAACCTTGAATTTATCAATATTTGAGAGGATGCATGACTGAACTGATCCATCAAAGGTGATGTTGATTCGCGCTAATGGAATTTATTCCAAAAATGGCAACCACCAGTTATTGCAGATTTAACAAAATTTTTAATGGGTGTTATATCCAAACTAAGTTGAGATCAAAGCTTGAGCAGTGAAAAATAAGTGCAAGTAAGCAGATTTTGAGTGACCAAGTTACTTATCCTTCACCTTTGATGCCTATACATATGTACTAGGCTAATCTGCTTCTACATGTATATCATAATTAAAGTCACATTCATGCAATATGTTTTCCAATTATCTTAATTTGGAACATAATTTTGCTTCTGCCCTGTTACTTTTGGGTGGGTGGGTGGATTAGGGCTTTACGTCCTGTATTTCTGCACTTGATGGGCTAATTAGAACAGGCAGGGACCATGGCAAGAGATGAAGGATGAAAAAGCCATCCAACTTAGGCTTGACCGGGAAATGAACCCTGGACACAGTGGTTGAAAGCCCAATGCCCTACCACTGAGCAAGGCCCCAACTTCCTACCCTGTTATTAATCATTTTAAGTTGTCTACATACATAATATTATATTACATACATTTTTCACATGATGGCCCCATGTATATTAGCAACCCTGCATGGTCCCTGATATGTTTGTCTAAATAATACCCAAGTCTGAGTTAAAGTCTATATCCTGTTCCCAGAGGCAGACATAATGATGAGATCCTCAAGCTTTGCCGTGTTACAAATTTACCCCATGAGCAGGCTATTTCTACTTGCCTGAAAATAGCACTGACAACAAGGCACTGCCAATTCAAGGCAACCGACATGCAGCAGAGATTCAACTTACAAAGAGTGACCAACCCAGGGATCAAACCCAGGGATCAAACCCAGGACCTTCAGAGGAGTCAGCCAAGGGCCTTAACCACGAGACCACTCAGCTGCTAAATTAATATCTTTGCCACTAAAATAAATAATCTTACTATCACCTAGTTCTAGTTCTGGATACAAGATGTACTTAATTAGACATCAAGTGAATTAAAATTCTTTGTTTGGATGTTTGTAACATTAAGAACAATACTAATCCCTAATATTTACTTACAATTTACCATCAACAATGATCAATGTATGTGCAATTCATGGAGTAGAGATGGCCTTATCATCTCATCATTATGTCTTCCTCTGACAGTACAATAAACCACACTATTGACAAGCAATGAATGCAAATTTACATATTAATATTAACATGTAATCATACATGGCCTTTGTGAAAATGATTAAATATTCAATTGCATCACTCACACTGCAGTAAGAATCTGCAGGTAGATATTGCTTGAGCCATTTTGAGTGATATCAAGTCGGCAAATGACCATGTAACTCTAAATCATTTAAAACTTGTAAAAAAAAAAACAGCAAGAAACCCAACAGCAATCTGATTTAAAACCACTTAAAACATTCTGCACAATAGCAACCAAGAGTTGCTATAAACTTTACACCAAACAAAGTGATGTGACAAAGATGCATAATAAATATTTGATCAACTCCACCGTCACACTTTTTTCTCCTTATATGTTTCTAAATTACTTTTTTGCGTTTCTAAATTGCAACTTTGCGAAAAAAAAAAGTTCCAGTTAAAAGATAGAGCACTCTTGAAGACCTCAGTATGCTACCCATGAAGTATATTTCAAAATCTCACGATAAAAACAGAAAGTTTGAACAAAGTAGCTGCAAATAGCTATGACATCAGCCTAAGCTTTTGTGGTTTTTCTGTTGCTTTTTAAACAGTGCTTAAAAGATCACTCTGCAAAAATCAATTATTTCCACAGCACTGCAAATAACTCAATTTTATCAGCACTAAGAAAAACTGCCGACTCGTTTGAGTGAGACAAAGCATGTGAAGGGCATAGAACTCTTTTAGTATTGAATTCCAATTTATCACATCGTATGAGCAAAATTTGCTTATATATATAACATAGCATAATCTTAACCTTAAAAAAAATCTAACAAAGTTATTAATCTCAAAGATTAAAGTAACTAGAAGTCTATTTATTATAAGTACAGCTGTATTGACTTTGAAGCCCCTTGTAAGCAATTCAAGATTTGGGTTCGAACTGATGTAGGGACTGATGGATTGGTCTAGTTTCGAACCATGACCTAGTGAGTTAGCAGACTAAAACTACATGTTCTTCCAGTTCATGTTTTCTACCCTTGGTTTATTTCAAAAGAGATTATGCCTGGACATGTGAACTTTACTTTTTGTTGTACTTCAAGCCCAAACAGTAGGTGGCGCCACAGAAATATGCACCTCCTGGTGTAATTTCAGGAAACTTATAAATGAGCTTTGCAGTTTAACATGGTATTCCTAAACAGTAATTTTATAAAACTGTTGAACAGAAAGAAAAGTAATAATTCACTTACTTTTCATTTTGCACTTGAATCAATTCCTGACGGGCAAATTCAAAATCTCTGAAGCAAGGAACCCCACCGTTGGTTGAAAGTGCAAGCGATCTGCGGTCCATTACTTCTCCAGGATGGTTAAATCTATAAGTAAAATAAAATTATAGGATTGGCAATTTGATGTAACAAGCAAAAGCAAGAAAAACATTTGTAAACATTTTTTATCAATCTTTTCTCACCTGAAGTAATGGTCGCCTCCCAAAATAACACGGTCACCCTAGCAGAAAAAAAAAAGAAAACACTCTACATATTTGACAGTCATTATAAACAGCATCGAAGTACCAGAGGACTGAGATTCAACCTTTTAAAGCTCCACCGTCAACTGTCTGTCAAAATTACTATTTTATAAAACTTCATCAAATGATTGAAAATCACCTTATTTGATCAAGGCATACAAATGTGTAAGATAATGAATCTACTAGGCATTAATTACAAAAAATAAATGATATATTGAAAGAAACCAAGACCAAAACATTGGAAATACAATGGAAATTGCATCATCACCCATTGATGAGTATTGTGACGTCATCACTTGTTTTGTTTACATATTGGATTTTTGATGGCATGGAAAATTAAATACAATAGGTGAAGTTTATTTATTTTATAGAGAGATAGTGAACCCAGCAAGGCTCTGGATGGCAGGTAATCAGTATTAAGACAACAATGAAGTGAATGCAATAGATTTTGGCCAATGTCATATTGAGTGACAATCAAGTTTTAAGCATGCACAGGCATTTTATACAAAGAAAATTCACCACAATCAGCGAAATTCACTTTCCTTGAAACTCCCGAAATTATGCAATAACAATTTGTAACCTCTAATGTGTTTTGCGTAACTAATTGCATACATCATCAGCGATGTGTTCATACACAAAAATCCAACAGAATGGTTAGTTTTGAAGCAGTTTTTGGGACTGGCGAATATCGTATCAAAAATTTAACAGATCCAAGAACAAATATGTTAGGAATCAATGCCAAATACAACTTACATGGTGTAAAACTGTTGGACCTGTGATAAGGTTTCCATTAACATAAGTCTGTGCTTCTCCAATGGGTTTAATGCTGACTGTATTTTCATAATTTGTGAGGGTACTGAAATGAAAATAAGCCACAATACCATATATAATTTTTATTGACAGTATTATGTCAAATATGACATATGTGTCAAATACCATGTATATGCATGAAAACAACAAAAGATATGAGCTGGCATTTTCAGTGGATGCATGTATTATTTCTGCTAGGTTTTTCTGCAATTATTGGGGAACGGTTTAAGTACTCCCTTGGGAAGTAATTAATCAGTGTCTATTACGTTTACTGACGTACCATACTTTAAACGATCGCTATGCCATTTTCAGTCCATTTCATAGTTATAGGACCATTAAATTCAGGACTAAACTGAAACATTACTGGAATATATTGTACTTTTATGGCGCATAATATCACATCACGAAATAATGGAATATATTTGTTTGTGTCAATAACAAGAGTTGATGGGGTATTTGTGGTGGTGGTGGATTAGGGCTTTATGTTCTGCATTTCTGCACTTGATGGGCTAATTTGGACAGGTAGGGACCATGGCAATGAGATGAAGGATAAAACAACCATCCAACATAGGCTCGACCGGGAATTGAACCCGGGATCCAGTGGTTGGAAGCCCAGAGCGCTACCACTGAGCTAGGCCCCCACCCCTGACTGGGTATTTGTAATGGAAGGTAACATTCTTAGTGGCAACATATTTTGGTATTCTTATTGGTAATGATCTACTGTAGGTTTAAAAGTATAAATTAGTCTCTTACCAGTGACTTTCCTCTATCAAGGGGCCTCGTAGCTGAATGTCCAGTTTACTTTCCTCAGTCATTCTCCCAACTCTCGTTAAACCATCTTTCAAGATGTACAATAACGTCTCGGAAAGTAAAGGATCCTCGCTCAGGTTTACTAAGTTTGGATCCTTGTTGTCCACTTTGAAGGATATTCCAGATTTCTAAAATAGCCAAAAAATAAATGAAATTAAAAATCCAATCAATTACCATGACTTTTCCATGACCATTCACAGATTTTCCCCGACTTTCTTAACAATTGCAAATTATAGCGGCCTCCACACACCCCTTACAGCTGTCCTCACCACCCTTTCTATCTTGCAGACAATATCTTTTTTTTGTCTAAAATTCAATGACTTTTCCATGACCTTTTTAAAATTTCTATAATTCCATGACTTTTCCAAGATTTTCCATGACCGTAGGAACCCTGGTGTTAATGACATCACGAACAGGGAACAACCGCTGACAACTAAATCACTTCATACAGTATAATACTGGCAAATTCCGCCTTTCCCCCCAACATATCCTGAATAAAACACAAGGTTTGATCTTACACACTCGACCAGAAGACCATCATCACTTACTTCAAGTTGTTTGGCCTCCTCCAGTTTCCTTTCTTCCGACTGTTTTAATCTCTCTTGCCAACTCCTCGTCATCTCATCCATTTCCTTCTCTTTCGCTAGCAACTGGTGCCGTAGCGACTCGATCTCTGCATCACTACCTCCAATGATGTCCTCACTGATCACACCTGTCGCTCCTCTCAGTTTCTCAATCTCCTTTCGTAACTCTGGTATCATTAACACAAACAATAGACATATTAATAGATATGAAATCAACAATACAGTGCAGTGCATAATACTATATATAAGTTAACCTATAAGTGAATGTGGAAATTGTTGATATATTGTTAAAAGCTGTGAATTGTAATAAACTGCCACTGGCTAAATGATCTTTGTCGCTTTGCCCGTTATTAACCAAAACAGACTTCCATTTTTGGGGTAGGTCATTCCCTTATGCACGGTACTGTTTATACTACAGGCCAAAAATTGGAGCCACCCTCCAAAGTTTGTAATCATACTTCATCAATATCAAACCCATCTTTGAAGGAATAACCCATTAATTCTTGGTTCAGCACATGATGAAATGGCACCGATTTCTAGTTTGCTGAGACAATACAGTTATTTTCGAACTATTTTAGCATTTGTTCGTCCTAACTAAACATTATTATTCAGGAGGCAGCTGAAACTTTGCACAGACCAGCCATAATATTCATTAATATCACAAGGGTTATCACTGAGAATTTCATTTAATGGATAGATAAGTTTACCAAATTATCAATGAACCAAGTTTCAAAGATCAATACGATAAATACCTCTAATAAGTTTGGCGTTGGGGTCTTCATTCACTTTAGCCGAGTTCACAATCTTGCTGGCTTGCTGAGCATATTTGAAAGCGATTAAGGATAATTCTAATGTTACTCTTCATGTCCCAAGTAAAATATCTTGAAAATTCAGGGTCAGTAGTAGCTGCAGTAGTTCATATATCACTCAAAATGCAGAAAAAGAACTGCGGCCAAATAATAAAATCATAGGTTCACAACACACGAAAACAAATCATGTAGCTCTGGCAAATTAACTATGTTCGAAAAAGGATATCTTAAAGTTGATAACGTCTCTTCCATATGCAAGTTAGCAGGGCTAATTGTGGCCAACATTGTAGTTTTTGAATTTCCTCCTAAACTTTCCTTCAACAACCAGGTAAGCACCGAATCTCTGTAGGGAATGTACACTTTTTTGGTCGCAGACAGTGACCTCTCAGCAAGCAGCGATATGACCTTGCCTAAGGTCAAAAGCGACTTGTTGATGCTTGAACCTTCCTGCAATAAATAACACAATATAAACCTCGTAAAATAGATCAACATGCAGCTTTATAAAGCCAGCACAATCCGGTATCCTGGAGGATCTGGCATATTTTGGCGGGGACAATATCTAGAATGTGCCTCTTTCAGAATTTTTTTGAGGCTTTGTTTTGAGGGAGAGGAGGAATTCCAGCTCCCGCAATACAAGCCTTAAGAATAATAAACACGCTTTCAAGACAACCATAAATGACGTTGTATAAATCAAAATCCTAGCAAAATTAAAAATACTAAATAGCCAGAAAAGAATAACCCAAATGTTTTAATGTATAAATCAAAACACAAGTCAACAACTCAGCAGCTGAGCACTAATGTCTCAAAAGTGTTTACCAGCCATTTCTGGAACATACAGGGTACAAAAATAGATCAAACATTTGGACCTATCAAATGTATACTATTCATCAAATAGCAATCTTGATCATAATATAATCATGGTACAATGTGCAACCAAGTTAATTCACAAATCTAAATTTAATGTAAAACAGTTTGAAATCCTACCTTTAATCGGTCACCAGATGTGCGAGCCGCTGACTGGCGCTCACTTCCTGCTAGATCAACGAGATTAATTTTGCTTGTGATTGAATGCTGGTGTTCTTCACCTTCCCACATTTCAGCCTAAATAAAAATCAACAGATATTACTGAACAAATAATAAAATAAATCATGAAGTATATAATAAATAATGAAGTATATTCCATCCATAAAATGGACAACTTTTTCTTGAATCAGATCTAGTAGTAGTAATAAATTCCTTTATTCAAATCTAGTCCCAAAAAAGGGGAAACTCCTATGGTATTCACTGTCAGGCGTCCAGAAGGAACATTAGTTATGAAGTACCCATCCAAAAAAAATGTGCACTTACAAAACGAAAACTACTCTGTCAAAAGTAATTTCGCAGGTAAATAAACTATAAGACATAAATTAATGTCAATTGAACAGGTCAAAATTGAAAGAAACAAATAACATAAAATCACCCAGGTGTGATATCTTGAATAAGACTAACAGAACTTCAAATTTGAAGGCAGATAAAAGTAAATTTCAAGAAAATCAACTTTACACCAAACCTTCCTTTTTCTACTAAGTCGGGAGAAGATCACAGTTTCATCCTAATTTAAAATTTTTTTGTCAAATCATATTTCTTTAGTGAAACACAAAGTTTCCATGCATTTTTTGATTGGCAAGTGCTTTAATTAGGAATACCAGTTTCTGGTCAATTCAAAAAGTTTAGTGACCATATTACACCAATGGACTTTAAAAACGCATTATCTCGGGTTTGTACAACATGTTTTACCTATGCGTTTTTAAGTCCATTAGTGTATATTAACATTAAGGCATACAAAAGAATAATGACAGCAGCAGTCTCAGTAAGTATGGAAGGCGGCCTGATGCCTTATGGCAAATTTGGCAATGACAATTATTAGAAAATACAGATATATAAATGATTAATTACATGGTATCAAAAATTAATACAAATAATTCAGGGAAGAACAAAATTAGGGCTGTTCCATTAATTTTTTTATAAAAAGAGGGGGGGGGGAGGAGAAGCCAGAACATATTTAGAACCCACCCCAGGTTTTTGACAGACCCCGCTTTTTTTCTACATTAAGATATTACAACCTTCCCCGATAACAGTTTTCCCCCAATCTTCAAGTCCCCCCCCCCTTTTTTTAAAAATGGAACAGCCCTTAGATAATTACATGAAAATAATATCATCAATAATTTCTAAGTAAAGAAAATTATATTATTATACGTCAGAAATATGAGAAGATAGTACCTTAGATTGTGTCAATACCATCGTAAATACAGAATGTGACCGGCTACTCTTGTCATTCATGGCCGTTGCAGCTGTAGCTCTATGTTTATTGCCGACATTTAGCCAACCCTGAAATACACCAGATAATACTTGAGTGGCACATGAAAAACAATTATGTTTAACTGAGTATAACATGTAAAAGTCATTTGATTTGTGTTTTTACTGCCATAAACAGATCAATATATAACTCACTTCAACATCTTCATAGTTCTTGACAACATAGGATGACAGTCCCTCCACAAAAGGACCCAAAGCTGGATGTTCTCGGACTTTTAACTGGAAGTGGAAGGAAAACATTGTAAGATTTCAGTTTACCGACGAACAATATCTAGTTAAATTCACCTAAAACAGTTGATCAACTAATACAACTTTCACTCAGGCACATACCGTAGCTTTCCGGCCCAGCTTATCCTTTGTCTGTCCAAGAAGATCGTGAATTTTCTCATTGTAAATCTCGAAGAAGCTGATTTCGACATTAATGTTGCGCTGTAATAAAAGAAATATTGACTCTACCATGACAGGACATAACGATAAAATGTGAAATCAACTTTTCAAAAAGAAGCGCACATCATGTTTTTGATATCATTTTGTAAGAGTACCTGTTCATCAGCTGTACTTGAAGCAACTCTTAAAAAGAGGTCTTCGCAAAAACGTGGAACAATACCGAGCTCATTACCCTGGCCCATAATGCTGAAAAATAGGGACAGATATACAGCCAAATTAGGGACAGACATATATAGCCAAAATGGGCAGATATTTAGTCAAAATAGGAATATAGATATACAGCTGAAAGAGGAACAGATAAACATCCAAATTAGCAAAGATATATTGCCAAAAAAGGGAGATGTACAGACAAAAAAGGGACAGATTTACAAACCCAAATGGATAGATTTACAGCCAATATTATAGGGACAGATGCAACCAAGCACTGCCATAATAAATTGTTTGGACTAAACAAATACATACATGTTAGATAGAAAATTGTTTGCAAGTTGGTAATTGTAATAATGCAGTTGGGTGGTCTAGTGGTAACACACTCGCCTGCTCCTCTGAAGGACCCAGGTTCAATCCCAGGCTCGGGCACCTTTCATGAGCATCATCCCAGCTGGATGTTGTTTCGGATGAGACGTTAAATTGGCGGTCCCTTGTACTCAATGTCTATGCTGAGGCAAGTAAAAGATCCCACCCATGGGGTGAATGTGTAACATGGGTGGAATCCTCCTCTCTCACTTCATCAATCAACCCTCGATAGCAGCAAGAGCTTGCTTTAGAGGGCTGGACTTCCTACTGCCTATATCTATTTATCTATTTATCTATCTATCTATCTAATGGACTATCTTAACTTACCTGTAACTTTTCCCACTGCCAGTCTGACCGTAAGCAAACAAACATACGTTATAACCCTCGAAGGCTTTTCCTAACAACGGCTGGGCTAGTGTGTTGTACACATATTCCTGGCTGGCAAAGAATCCTCCTAACTGATCAAAAGACCAGAAGGAATAATCGTAAGAGAACTTGTGAGATGCTCCGCCTTCAGTGCTGACAGTCGTCATGTAATTATCCATGGAAACGACACATTTGACATCATTTTCAGCAAGTTCCCTGAAACAAACAGATAAGGCACAAATTAATTTGCGTAATAATACACTTTTTAAGTTATCTTTACTGCTTTAGTAACTGCATAAATAGTGACAGTAATATTTAAAACATTATCAATACAAGCAGCTCTAATGGAACATCTCAATATTAACTGCACACATTTACTCAAAACGTTCAGTTTTTCGATTTTTTTTTTCTTTTTCATAAAATTACTGAAGATTGCTTGGTCTGAAAATATTTTGTACCTCTGAGCAAATGGTCGGCAGCGAACAGCAACAGTAACGCTGCTAGTGTCTTCTTCTGCATCTTTATCATGGACACTGATATTCGATTGTCGCCGTGGTTTTGGCCTTGGGGTTTCAAGTGTCACTGCCCTGTAGCACTCCGGAGTTGCTGCGACTTCCTCTCGTAGCGTTTGCAGCTTTGGCTGCTTAATCGGAGTAACATAACTGCTGCCATCTTCAACTACTTTTGCAGGAACAGCAAAGCCTTTACCCTTCACAGGAAGATCCTCAGAAGATGCTGAACTTGTAGAACTGCTATTCAAGCTCACACAACTCAAAACGCTGTCGTTAAACTTAACACGACCCAAGCTCTGTGTTCCTCCAAGAGATGTTTCCATGACATGCGAGTTGAACTTGACCGAACGGACAGGTGTGGCTGGGCCTTTGCTTTGAGTGACACCATTGCCAGTATTTTCTCGATTGTCAAGCATCACTTTGCGGAAAGTCTTGGAAAACCTCCGCAAAACCTCATCTTCTTTAGGATTCATGGCATTGATTCCTTATAGGCGGCTCTGGAAATACAAAAGGTCAACATTATTATGAGTTTTACATTAAATTTGCGAGTTTTGCCACAATAACGTCAAAATTTGCTACCCCCAAACTAGCACCAGTGTGTGGCTGCTCTGACGGCTTTTCATATGTCACAGACACGGTTCTGGCCTATATAGAATTAGCCAATAATTCCACTGTAATCTGGCCAAATTCACACTTGCCCCATCATGCCACTATAATTATATAATGATAAGAATGAGTTATCATTGCACGCAACTATTAAAAGCTCCGGTGAAAGACCTGAGAAGCAAGTTGATCCTTGTCGCCATTGTTGTCATGTGATGTATAGGGTTGGGATGATTCACCGATTATCGTCGACAATCGTCGCTAAAGGCTGACGATTCAATTAGGGCTGTACACCGGTTCTCGTTATACCGTTTGTACCGGTACAAGGATAACGATACGGGTATTGATAACCGTTATGTAATAATAACTATGCAATTAAACGGTATTCAGAGCAGCATTTTTGAGCAAATAAGACACCTGCTACCCAGATGTTCCAATGTTTGTGAAGAAAAAATCAGCGACTCTTAATACACAATAGTTAGCAGTTATTCAATGAAGATTTGTTCATCAAATTTGATAGTATCTTTTAATTATTTTAGGTTTATAAATAAACTTTTATATATATATGTACTAAATTACTAACTGAGCAAAATTTAACAATACGTATCATGATACGTATCGTATCGGTTTTACTGTATCATGATACGTATCATATCGTTTTAAAGATAAAGGTGTACAGCCCTAGATTCAATGCATCGATTCTGAACTGACAAGAATCGATTCTGAGCAGTATGTGCGTGGCCGCGTATCTTTAAAAAAAAATATGCAGGGAACACGGAGTGTACTAGGCTGCACAGCATAAATTGCAATTGAACTGGTCATTGAATTTTCAAACATAGGCTCAGTGGATTTCAATTGCAATAGTGAGAGGGGTTCAATTTGCACCTTTGTTCTGGTTACTGAAAGTCAATTGCAGTTGTAGGAGTGTGACACTCAAGATGCCAAAACCCTCACACCTTCCAATGAGTAAAGTTTAAAAGAAAAGATGGAGAGCACAAAATATAAAAGACATTCACAGAATAGGTCTAATATCTGTATTAGTTGGGCTTTTTCCAATTTCATTTGATCAATGCACAGTAATTGGGTATATTATTGAAAGTAACATTTACTGAATATTCAGAGATAATGATTTTGGTTGATATTAGATAAACATCTTCAAAAAATTGTCTTGTATAAGTTTATTATTATTGCGTATCATTGTATTTTTTATAAAAAGTTCATTTAAAAAAATATATATATCAATTCAAAATCGAAACTCTTCCCGATTAATTCACCTGCCAAAACCAATTTCCCAACCCTAGTGATGTACACACTCAATAAAGCAGTAGTTTCAGCATGAGAAAATGTGTTTTTAATATTAAGCAAACATTGTTCACTATACAAATGCGGATCCAGAGGGGAGAGGGGGGAACACCCCCGACGCGGATCCAGAAATCAAAAGATCTTAATTACAATTTACATTGTAATTTACAGACTAAAGCAACTATCACTCCTACTCCTAGTTTCACTGGGTGGCAACTATCAGCCCACATTGAAAACAGCCAGAATTTAAACTCATATCATTCAATAGACTCTCAATGACATCAACCATGTCAACTTAAAACTTTTACTTTGTGAAATTTATTGGCTACAATGTACTGCATATCAGTCATCACTTACTCGCGACGTCAACACTGATTAAGACTGTCGAGTTGTCTTAACCAGGCTGCAGCAAGCAGGTGACACTGACAGGACAGGTGTCAACAGAATTTCAGAAAGTTCAACAGGTCATGTTAATTGCAATTAGGACGTCGCGATCGGCACAGGTGCATGATTGTATACAACAAATTAGTCGGACTGATTTCAGGTTAATTGAAATTACAGAGATTGCCCCTTACATAGCCTTGTTTGCAGAGGAAACTCATAAACACACAAGATATGTTTACCTTGCTTCTCGCTCGTCCACCATTCGAACCGGGTTCCTTAAATCTGATTGGTCAGTTTGAGTCACATGCGTATGGCCTTAAAAAACAAATGCCATAAATGTAAAAAAAATTAAAATAGATACTAGTATAAAAATATACCACCTTATTTCAATGAATTATTCCTTTCGAAGTTATGCTATAAACTTAAATATAAACAAATTAGAATATCTCGTAATCTTTTAGCCTCGTGTCAGATACCAGACTGAAATTGTTTGTCAACTTCTGGGTTCATCATTTTACAGTCCAGAGATAAATGTGTTGATATCTCAGTGATGTCAGACAGACAGCTTTAATACAACATGACAACCACAACACTTAGCATCGGAGGTAATTCTGCATTGGAGTTTTTGATGGTTGCAACTGTTTTTGGCGCGATTATCACCAGTACAGTACTGTCAGTAGTACAAATCTAGCATGGCCGCGACACAGCCGGCTGTGTCGCAGGGGGGTGGGGCTGTCATGTTATGTATTGGAGGGATCAGGAGCTATCAAATATTTTTGTTTAGTTTTACATGAAGGTATAGTTTAATGGAAAACATACTCCACACAATTCTGTTGTGAGACACATCCTCACACCGATTATATTAAAAATTTTCTGTACAGTGTGAAATCATTTGCTCTAACAACTTTTATTTTTCAGGCATAGTGCTGCTTTTCATTGGATGCCATCTTACAGCTGCAGGTACATCCTTAATAAACAGTATTTTAGTATTGAACTTAACAGAAAAGTCATATTATTTTTATGTTTTTTATTATAATTTTCAAATTCATTATATAGAGGCACCATAAAGTTGTATTATTGTCTTTTATTTAAAGGGGACCCATGTGTGTCAAAAGTTGTTGAAACCGATACAGGGTCATATAATGTTACGCTTGTAAAGAACACAGTATGCAAATGGGAGTTTAACATTTCTGCTGACAAAGAAGTCTACCTGGTTGTCGATGAATTGATTTTGGCTCCTGGGGATATTGCTCGGTTCTCAAAAACTTCTAGTCCCAAAGTATTGGAACTGAGTGGCCTAAAACGTGAGTGTATTGATTAGTTTAGTACACTATTGATTTTTGTTGTTGTTGGGGAGCCAGACAGATATATCTGATAAGATTACACATTAACATGTGATCTGCTGGCGGTGATTCATCCTCATGATGATGTGCAACATGTTTCTATAATTGAGGAAAAACATATGTTATGGCTATTTATATCATATTCAAGTGGTTTGACCCAGTATTATTTGATATAGGACAAGTGTACAATTAGTTCATGAAAACAAGTTTTTATAGTACAAGTGATATACATTGATATATGATCTGATGATTCAGGTTGGCTGGCAGTTTAAACATGATATATGCATGAAAAGTTTCTTAGTTTCTGAATGTTTTCATACAATTTCATTAGGGCTGTACACCTTTATTTTTATAACAATACGATACGTATCATGATACAGTAAAACCGATACGATACGTATCATGATACGTATTGTTAAGCTATATCAATGATATAAGCCTACGATACTGACAATCCACTATGAAATGTAATGAATAGATATTTATGGAATAATCCAAACTGTTGTTTAATCTCATTACAATTAAAGTGGCTGATATTTTTCTTTAAAAGCACCAGAACATCTGGGTAGCAGGTGTCCTATTTGCTCAAAATCGCCGATCTGCATACCATTTAATTGCATCGTTATTATTACATAACGGTTATCAATACCCGTATCGTTAACATTGTACCGGTACAAACGGTATATCGAGAACTGGTGTACAGCCCTAGATTTCATAGTACAGTGTATCTTAATCATTACAAAAATTATACTTTTTTTTTTCAATCTTTTGATTCAACACAATGAATGGATATATTTTATTGACATATTATTCAGCATATGATACTATTTAGGTTCCCTGATTTCTTAGTACGCGATATCCAAATCAAATCCTAGCTGGGTCACATATATTTGTATAAATTTAGTAACTGAACTTTATCACAGTGAAACCTCACTGTCGAAACCTCCTCACTACTAAATTTGAGCTGCGTTCATCCTAATGTAATGTTTATAAATAAATTTGAAAGTCTTTGGAGTTTGAGTCATATATACGTAATATTTTTGATGAAAGGGCGTCTTGTATACTGCAAACTTACTTTTTATATTCCTTATTCACATTGTAGGTAATGTTGTAGTGGTGCTGTCTGCACAAAATTCAACATTAACTCTGGACAGCACAAAACGCAATCTTGAGACTCCGGCTGCCATAAAATTCTCATACAATGCATCAGGTAAGTAGCGAAAAATGAATTAGATGAAGTAAAGATTGGATTTGTAAAAAAAACAGTCCATTTGCTGGTAATGTTCACTTCATTTTATAAGCAATGGTTTCCTTTTAAATTGAAGTTGACGGTATTGTCTGTTCTAATTTTGTTCGAAAGTTATGCTTGAATGGTTTATAAATATCCTGTGTATAAAAACAGAATGTATAAATATGCACGATTAGGAATCAATTATTTTTGGCAAATATGCCTTTTTAGAGTAAGTCGACTGTTTTGTGTGTGAATATTTATAAATATTAATTTTATCAGCATATAAAAATGATATTCAAATTGATATCGTTTCTCCTTTGCTAGCAATGTATTGTAGCAACAAATGCATATTTTCATGAGGTGTGTCAAAAAAGGTTGCCATGCTCTTAACAAGATGGCTGTCAATTATAATCATTACACATGATTACAGAATGCAAGATGTCAGTTAAAGGTAATATTGCCGAAATCAGCGCACCACATTTCTGGAGTCCAGTAAAATCGCCAGTGGTTACCTGCAAATACCAGATCTCAGGCACTTCTGGTCTCAAAAACCAGATCTGGAGTTTCAAGCAAGTTGACTTGAAGAAAGGAGACGTGGTTTTTAAAGTTGATAACACAACTGTTGATAAATTCTCAGGTTCGTGATCTTCATTTATAATAATTATGTGCAATAGATGCGAAGTAAAATTAGTGAATTAACTGGACAGCTTTGTGACAGCATTTAGCTGATTATGAATGTTTGTAAACTTGTAATATCGTTGACCTGCACAAATTATAATTATTCCCAAAAAACATTCAAACAAATCACACAAGATGCAATTTGATAACCTTGAAATTTAATTACCATCCCTGTCACTAAAGAATTGTCAGAAATTAATTAAGCCTATTGAAAGGCAAATACAATTGTGATTTCTCGTATGTTTGATAATCACAATTATAAACAATATTTTATTTTTGGTATCAAATGGTGTATTTTTTATATGCTGCATTAATGTTATTTCTTATTAACAGATGACACCACCCACTCGAATGATTTCTTGATTGACGGAAATGAAACAACAATTGAAATCACCATGGCAACCAGCAAAGAACAGTTAGGATTTGAGGCAACATATAAATTTTTCGAAAAGGGTGAGTCTTCTCTTATTGGTTATGATATCACTTCACTGTTCTGACGCTTTAGATGGCATCACAATGAACACCTTTAAAATGCTGGTAAAATTTGCGCAACCTATCAGTTGTTTATATAGTCTGACATTTATTTTATGCAGGATTATTGGTAAACAACTATTCATTATAATTATATAAATATACTAATTTATGCCATATTTTTATTGTAATTTATACTTGCACATTATGCACACACCCAGGAAAGAGATTGGGTGTATGCACAATGCAGAGAGAGACAATAAACAAAGTAGTCACAGTAAACCTTGCATAATACATAAGTAAAATTTGCCTAAGTAGCTTTAAGTTGAGTCCTTGCACAACTCGAACCAAATTTGAAGGGCCACTGGCTATTATTCCATTTTTCGAATCATAAGTCGAAACTTTGCATCATTGAGTGAAAATTTGGAATCAGGTGGTCCATTTGAACAATATGTTGAATTAGACTTACGCAAAGTTATCGTATCCATCCATTCTATCTATTTGTATCTACTCTATTACTAATTATTACAAATAGATAGTTCATGCTCCCTAATAACTCAGTAAATGTACCCAAAATCATGAAATAATCTAATTTACAATACGATTGTGCATATTGAATCTATATTACTTCCTTATTGTAAACTTGTACACACGAGATTGGAAACTTCCTCATTTGCACAAGCCATTCGCAAAGCATTGTGGCTAGTTACGTCATAATGTGATGTAGTGTCCCGGGCCTCAGCTGTCACCCCCACCTTCTAGCACTTGGCTAGAAGGGATATCCTTTGTGGCCGAATGGTTAGAGGTGTGGGTAAAGCTGCTCATGACATGGTGGACACAATCCGGGCACCTCTGTGAGCATGAATTAGGGGTTGAAGGCCAGGGTAGGCAGTTCGAATCCCACTCACAGGGGGTATATAAATAGAATTGCGATGTTTGACTTGTGATGTTAGTCAAAATCGCAAGAAAGTATGGGGGATGTGATGTAGTGTCCCGGGCCTCAGCAGTGACCCCACCTTCTAGCACTTGGCTAGGAGGGATATCCTTTGTGGCCGAATGGTTAGAGGTGTGGGTAGAGCTGCTCATGACAATAATCATCACAATGGCTATTGACATCATTGTGCTTGTATTGTATTTTTACATCATATTTCTGCAGGATTGTGAAAAGCTAACCCTAAACAGGCTGATGTTAGTCAATTGCACTGGCGCCTCATGGTATTATTGGTCTGTGTAGCCTTTATACATACATATTGAAACTACTAGAGTTGTCATCAACATCCTGTATATCGATGAATCGAGAAAATATTGATTTTGACAAAATTCATGTTTTGATTCTTTGTTTATCCTCTATAATTGTTCATTTGTGCCATGATGACTACACAGCCCCCACCCCAAATTGTGAACTGATTGCATAAAAAATTGGCTTAGTAGTTATCACATTGCAAGATGTCTAACTTGGAAGATTGATAATACAAAATTTACGCAATTTTGCAAAACATGTATTGCAATATTGAAAGAGGAATGCTGATATCGATATCGAATGAAAAATCGATATCCATGACAACCCTAGAAACTTAAAACAAAATGTCATTTTATGATTTAATTTACAGAGCCTTCTGTCATTGACTTGAATGAAACAAAAACCATCGCAAACCCTGGATTCCCATATGGTTACCTTGGCAGCCAAGACTTAAGGTGGCTGATCAAAGCTCCTGACAGTGGTTATTTTGTGAAAGTGGAGGTCAACGACCTTGACCTTGCAGATGCATCTGACCAACTTCTTATTGTCGATGATGATTCTTTGTATGGTAGACCTTTGGGTCAATTTATGGGTGGATCAGCTATTGCGAAAGGTCAGTACACATGTATATGCAAATGGATATTGATATTATCAAATGAAATAAAGACTTGATACATGAAATTATATTTGACACCCTACAGCAGCATCTCCTTGTTGATTATTATTTTTTTTTTTTTTAGATATTTAAGCCATTAAATTTTGGTTCTTATGCACATATATGCAATTTTTTTTCTCTGTATTATAGTGTTATACTTTGTATCCAAATGCTGGGGCAGTTGTTTTCACATAAAATATAGAAAGTGCTTTTGCGAGTACGATGTGACATCTGATGAATATATCATGAATGAATGAATGTCTTTTATCGACAAAACTGAAGGTCAATAAACTACAAGTACTACTTCTGCACATCATTAAACCTTATATAAACAAACAAAACGTTTAAACGGTATGAGCACCATGTCATCATGTATAAGTTAACCTTTTTGTTATATTGATTTCTCAAGCTATTTATCTTGTAACCTTTTCAGGCACTGTGTTACTGAGCAGTAAGCCAAAACTTTGGGTTCAATTCAAGACAAATGCCAGGCAAGAAACAAGTCGTGGATTCAGTGTCACCCTTACCCCAGAAAGTGAGACGATTTTTATTGCGAAAATCATGCTTTTTATCAAATACTCTTCTTATAATTATGTATTTCAAAGTCTCTCTGATTTGTAATTTATACATTCACAGGTAGACTCAAAAGCATTCTTTTAAATGACAACTGATTACATTTTATTATTCAAGGGCAGTTCTAGTGTGGGCTCATTGAAAATCTTTTTCTCTGTGACTGATATATTGAGAGCATATTTCTTAGCATAAGAAAATTGTTTTGTTCTAAACTAGACAGAGTGACAATTTGACCAGTCAACTAACCAGCCTGTATTTCAAATGGTATTTCATTTGGGCTAATACATATTTTTAAACACATTATGTAAATGTGGTAAACAGTGATTTATTTATACACATAGACTAAGGATAATTTGCTTTATCTTCACTGACATAATCATTGATATATAAATGTTCCGATTTAATTGAAAAAAATTTTTTTTACGTTGCAGCATTTAGCCGATCAGTTGTGGTGGTTGATGAACCTGTTTATTTTCACATGGAGACGGACAATACAACAACCATTCCAGAATCTGAGAACATCACGTACCAGCTAACAGTACCAGTCGGAGAGAGGGTACAACAGAGATTTCAATATTTTCAACCTATATTGATCCAATTTTAACTACGGTGGACCCTCCTTTATTCAAACCTTGGTTCCTATTGCATTCATTCGAATTAACACAGGACTCATATTTAACCAAATTTGAGCTGGTTTTGAAACTAATGGCCATGATGACAAGCCGTTGTTAGTGTAATAACATAACGAAATCTTAGTATAATGCCAACCGCATTTGTTTGGGTCCCTGTTTATAGTACGCTACTATTATTGTCCAATTTAATGCCAGTTGTTTTGGTGTACAGAACGTGTTCCTAAAACCTAGAATTTCTATAGAAATTAACCTCATGCTACAGTATCGTTTTTATCATGAATTGGAGATTTCATAATTTATTATTTTTTCAGGTTCAAGTGACATTCAATGATTCAGTTTTGCTACCACTCTCGACAGTGACATTTTATGAAGGCTGGACATCTTCGTACACACCATTAGCCATGTTCAGGTGGGGAATTTGTTAATTACTGAAAGATGTATTGCAAGTAAAATTATCTCAATGGGAATTCTACTATTACAACTGCAATTACATTAAACATAACCTGTCTCACTGGTTTGTTGCAATAGATTGCATCGCTTGTTCCTTTTACTAATTTGCTGAAGTTTTTTTTATACAAAGTCCATGAAAAATGCCCATTGGATTAGCATTGGGCTAAAACCAAGATTTTTGCTAAATGCTTCAAAATTTCATCAATGCATCATAATAACTATTAAGATACCATAAAATGCCAGGGGCACCCACTATGATTCAATACAAATACTTTTTTTTTGGTCATATATATTGTGTTAGAAATTCAGCTGGCCCTAAGCATCAGGATATAACCAGCAAAAATATCAGTAAACACCCTCCTATTTGGGATATAACTATTACTAATTTCTTCATATAATAATCTATTTCCAGTACAAGCACACCATTTTACACTGTCGTATCCAGTAGCAACAAAATGCTTATGGTTGTGGAAGGATTTGGAACTAATGGAACAAAGATTCAGCGTTTGGGTGGCATTGTGACGAAGGCTACTTCTTCAAAATCAGGTGAGTTTAAAAAGTGTCAATAAAAGGAGACAGAAAATGATGATGGTTGAAATCAAGATGAAATAGACCGTATTTGCCAAAAAGATTTGTGTCATATTTCGCTGTTTATGTCATAACTTAATGTAGAACTCATTTTTTTCCAGATGTTTATGAAATATTAACGGCGAAACAAGGTGCCTTGCAGTTTAATGCTATAAATGGCTCAGTGAAAGCTGGCTGGGTCTTGCCAAATTATGATGATGAATGTGAGTAATAAGTTTTATTGGACACTGCTTATATTTTGTATTTTGTCTACATGTATATTTAATTAATCTTACTTTATCATCCCATCATTACATTTTCCCTAGCAACTAATCAAACAATCTGACCAAGCTTCAGATCAGTGGACAGGTATTAAAGGCTACACAATACAAACACATTATTTTCCTAATTAACCAAAAGATTAATTGTCTGAAAGTTTTATCTGCAGGAACATAAGCATGCAATGAGGTCATTGAGCACAGTTGATGATGTCGTATTTTGATGATGTCATCAAAGGATGGTTGGCCATAGTCACTGACAGCTCCCTCTATATAATAATATAATATTAAAACCCATTATGTTTGCCATAGTCATCAATATAACGGAAGGCATCTGATTACTTGTACGTTTCTGTATTGGGGCAAGAGAAATATGTACGTGCCAACTAGTGAACACCTATAACAACAGTGGCATTGTTGTGGCAAGAATCTGTCATGGAGGGCTGCACCAAATCACATCCATAAGAAAATTACCACTCAATTTATCAATAATTCAGTCAATTGGCCATTGGATTGAAATCAGTTATCAGAATGGTCCCTATAGATAAAACTTTCAGACAATCAATCTATTGATCGATTTATTAAACTATCTCTAAAATTTATGTATGTTGTATTGTGTGGTCTCAATACCTGGCCACTGATCTGTAGCTTTGTCAGATTGTTTGATTAGTTGCTAGGAAAGATGTAATGATAAGATGATAAAATTTGTGAGTCTGCGGCACACATTTACCCCATGGAAGGGTCTTTGACTTGCCCCAGAATGTAATATAAAATGGATGCCAAGAGCAAGATACCACCAAATCAACATGTTTAATTGGCTTCCATCTAAGATAAGCTCGTGATATTATGGGATGTCTGCTCCAGAAATGTATCCAAGATTAAACAATTAACTAGTTTTCCTTGTGTATTTTTTTTTTTAGTGGAAGTAAGCTTGTACATCAAGGAGTTGAAAGTGCCCACCGATGTATGGCTGTTGGTTTACGACGGATTGTCCGATCTCGACACGTGTATCGCGACCCTCGGACAAGATTCTGTGGAAGGAAACAATTTCCCCATCATTCGAGCCAAGAACATGCGGTACTGTCAGACGCTTAAGTTTAAGATATCCATGGGCATATTTTGATGAATAGTAGAGATTTTATTTCTGGCTGGAATTAGTGATTTTATTTTATGATAGGCCTGCAAATTGTTCATCAGAAAAAACCTTCCAATTAATGCAGTTCTTACTGAAAACCATTTATTGTTAGTTACTTCCCAAACTCTAATTTTATGTCAATATTCTCCTGTGTATATGGTGTATATGGCCATATATGGTGAAAGTGACCATATATGGTGTAGATGGTGTAGATGGTGTATATGGCCATATATGTTGAAAGTGACCATATATGGTGTATATGGCCGTATATGGTGTATATGGTGAAAGTGACCATACATGGTGTATATGGTGTATATGATGTAATTTTTGCTACAGGTTTAGGTTTTTGTATTTAATTACTTGTTAATCAAACATGTTGAAACTGTTTTCAGTTGTGTCAGAATTTATTGATGAATTTTGTTTTCTCTAGAGTTGAGATACTAGATGAGAGAAACTCCACTTTGGAAGATCCTGTTCAGTTTGAAGCAACATATGGGACAGAGAGTGGTATGTTGTTTAATTAAAAAAAATTAAATCATAGAAATTGGCCATAGAGTCCTTGAAAAATCTGCATAGTCTTATGTCGTGATGACTGTCATGATGACTTGCTGCTGAATTAATAGGAACCAAGGGTCACTGAATTCTGACATATATATATTCTACTGTAGTTGACCACTTAACTGTCCCGTTGTATAATTTTTTCAGCATGTAAGCAGACTCTCGAATCAGGCATTGAAAGCGGTCAAATAATGACTCCAGGATTCCCCAATCAGTACCCTTACAATGAGCTTTGCGAATGGAAGTTGAACACAGGAAAAGACAACATTGTTCACCTTTATTTTGACGCTTTCCAGGTGAGAGATGTTAAGTGCATTTTACAGACAGAATAAACCATTCTTTATGTTTTCCTGTGACAAATGATTGTACAAATGTACCAGCTGAATTTAAGCCTGTATTCCACTAAGATTAGCAAAAATACATAGATAGATATATTTTATTGACACATATCGGGTCACATTTGACCTATTTGTCATATAATAAACTGTATGTAAAACATCACCCCGTTTTCATGTGTATTTCAGGTGTACTCTGAACACAATTTCAACATCGATATCAGCACCACCCAGAATGAAACGTATGACAACCATTCCATCATAATAACAAACACATCCACCATTTTCTCTGGATCAGGAGATGTGATTCCTGATGACCTGATTGTGACAGACATTTCTGACATGTCCTTGACCTTTGATTCAGAGTTCAATGACAAACTGGATGACCTTCATGTAGGTCAAGGGGTCAAGGTCAACTTCGAATATTTGGGTGAGTAGAAATTATTTCTTTTTGGTAGCATACATTTTTCTTATATGTAGGGACTGATGAATCGGTCTAATTTCCGATATGAGAAGCACTATTACTGGTAATAAAATGCTTTGCCTGACATTTAACATATATTTGATACAGTGCATACTCTACGTATGACATCTTAAATCTACCAGTGCCAACCTCATTAATTTGAATATTGATGCAACATGTAATCTTCATGTGAACCTTTCATTGTTGTCATTTCCAAGTAAACAAACCATATATTCTTCCTGGGCTAGCTAGATGAATGAGGCATTGTCAACTAATAGACTAACATGAGCTTCAACCCAACTTAACCTATAATATTCGTAATGGTACATATATTGTCTTTAGACAATCGTTGTGTAAATATATATGATTCTAAGAATAAAAAAATATTATATATTCTGTTTACTGGAGTAATTTTAGTGCCCGTTCACAGCAATATGTTTGTAATTGGTGTGAAATGTGATATTAAACTTAATTTCAGCCTGCGGAGGAAATGTCACCCAAGCAAACTCAAGTCTCGCATCACCGGGATTTCCGTCCAATATCTCTGAAACGACTCGCTGTGTTTGGATCGTCACTTTGCCACCCCCTGCGGACAATACGTCAGTTAGCATTTTGAAATTCAAGTTGTATGCTGGCATACAAGGAAAGGATGACCCAAGCATGTTAGTATGGATTTAATATGTTAATTTTTTTTGGGTACTGGTGAAATTTGTTTACATGCATTATTTATTTAAATTTATTCATTATCCACATTCACATTGTCTTTAATTTTGCCCCTTTTTCGGGGCAAACATGCAAGTCAAATCATATTGGTTCTTCTAAAATATTAATCATAATTCTTCTGAGCTTTGCTGATAATACTACGTCAATGTTGCATTTATTCGATCAAGACTTCTTATCACGAGTGCTGTAGGAGCAAATTTAGTCTCTCAACTGTGGTGCCATTTTGCTTGATTCGTGTAAAATAACCTAAGAATTTCAGTTATAGTCATCATTAAGCCTGGACATTGTATGCTGCTTTATGATACGATATTTCAAACTTTTATACGATATTAAGTAGCTTCCTTGAATCATTATGATCTAGAAAATGTTTATATTCTATAAGGATTGTTAAAATCATAATAAATATTGTTACCCTTATTTAGCAACTCGCTAATGATACGAGATGGCGGATCAATGAGGGCGCCACCAGTCTCTGGGAATTTGACGGAGGGTCAAGAAGTGATGTCTCGGACGAACGTCATCTGGGTGGAGTATGTTTTCCAACCAGCCACTAAAAAATCAACAGGATTTCCATTCCAGCTGAATTACACCACTTACGGTGAGTTTGTGTCAAGTCAACTTTATTATCTCCATTTGGGAGTAGTAGTAGTAGCAGTAGCAGTAGCAGTAGTAGCAGTAGTAGTAGTAGTAGTTGTAGTAGTTGTAGTAGTAGTGGTAGTAGTAGTAGCAGTAATAGTATTTTGAGATTAAACAAAGGGTATAATAACCACCAAGATGTCATTCACATTAGGATTTTAAAGAGCACACTGATTGCAGACAGTTAAAATCAATTTTTTTTTTTTTTTTAATATTTTTAAGAATGTCCACTATTATATGTGTTATTTTATTATTCCAAATGGCACACCCTGTAAACTACATTTTTCTATCAATAGTATTGATTATTGATTTACTACAGCAAAACTGTATTAGAAATGCAGTCTAGTAGCTTCTAGTCTTAACAAGTTGTTCTGGTGCTGTTGTCATTGATACAAAAACACTAGATGAAAAACAGAAAGAAAAAAACAGTGCTAATTCAACTAACTTACTCCGACCCAAAATGGCAAGCTCACGAAGAAAGCGAAAAGCTTCCGACGATTTGAATTTGAAGACAATTTTAAACTTCTTTTTTTTTTGCTTCTTAGAATGTCCACTATCACAGCAGTGTAAGAACAGCATTTGCTTGCATCCCGACTGGAAATGTGATGGTTATGACCAATGTGGAGATCATACAGATGAAGATGGGTGCACCTGCGTCACGACAAAAACTGGTGCAGGTGAGTGCATTGCTAATATTTAGTTACATGTCTTGGTCATTCTATTCTATTCTATTTTTATTTGAGGTCATCCTGCATGCAAAAGTATCACTAAAGGTTTTCTTGTCATTTATTTGTAATATTACAATTGACTCTGAAAACAATCATGGCCATTAGTAAATGAACAATCCGCATCTTTAATCCAAGTACCGGTGAGCAGAAACAGGCGCTATACAAATTTATTTATTGATTATTGTAATGTTAATACATAGGCTTGGTACACAGACTTAGTTGATTTATAGCTTTCATATTTTTACCCAACGATTGTTTCTTTTTATAATAAAATAGGAGAAAAAGAGAAACATCTTTATATTATGATACAAATTGCGCTCATATCAAATAACTTGTCAATATATCTTTTGTGATATGTGTTTATGAAATTACAAGATTTTGTAATCATGACCTGAGGCTCACATCACCAAACAACGAACTGTCTATAAAAAAAAAAAAAAAATATATATATATATACGGTTTTTAAAATTTAACTTCTTGTTGTTTTTCAGTGTCCTACCTGGCGCTTGGAATGTCTATCCTAGCAACCTTTGTGATCGCAGTTTTGATAGCTTGCATCGCCCCAGTGGTGTACAAGAAAGTGCGCTTCGGAGGTTACACCGAATTGCGTGATTTCATGACACCAGTGCCTACGTAAACCCCAGCTTTTGTAATCATAATTTTGTAACAAAAAATATCGATACAAAAATCTAACTGTGTAAATGCCTATTTGGTTCTACTGAATAACGGGCGTCGATCATCAATTGGTTAGTCTCCTTTACCTCAACCAACCAAAGTTGTTTATTTGTTGAGCAAGTTCAATTTATACCACACCTAGGCTTTGTGAAGTTGGCCAATGCCTATGTACACCCCAGTTAGAGTAGTAAGTGGTCATAATTCTATGACGTCATAATTCTTTGAAAAAAAAAAAAAACGACATATGTATTTTGCGTTTTTAAAGTGGCAGATATTTTGACACCATAAAATGGTCAGATTTGTCCTATTTTTCAAATTAACATTTTCATAGCAGTTTATGTTAATTGCAAATACTACTACTGATTACTAGCACAGCTATATTTAGCAGTATATATATTTAAATATACAGGAAGGTCAATGAACTGCTTGTGTCACCTCTAATAAGAATTGTGTTCTTGATCGGACATTGAGTGCTATCTGGTTTTGTTGTAGCACAAGGAAAAATGGAATTATCTTTTTTTAGTAACAAGAAAAAGTTTTGATTTAATCGCTTAAGTTGATGGTGTTAGGGATGAGGGATTATTTCTGGTATGATTACATAACTGATTGATCAGATGTAACTTTCTTGTGTCCATTTTGTAATCATTATGACATCACTGTGAAATCACTTGCATAATTTTAAATATCTGATAGTCAGTGAAGTGCACTGAGTGTACAGTGTTGATTTTAGATTATGGTTTTGAAAGCCAAACTGTGTATATTCAGAGCTTCAGATTTGTGTAAGCATGTGCTGCATTTATTAATATTACATGTATTTGATTGTAGAATATAATGTTGTACGCTTTGCTTTTTAATCGGAGAATATGTGAAATAAAAATATTGTCATACTGATATAAACACAGGTTGTGGGATACAGTCTCGCCAAAAATTATTCGGACATTTTTAGAATATGATACATATTCAAACTGTAATATCAATGATTTGTCTAACTTCCGGTGCAATCACATTCCTTAGTAGCATTCAAAAGCTGATGTCAATGGTTTTCTATGACCATGTTTTCAAAGTTATCATCATTGTCGTTTACATGATAAAGAAAGTTATATACTGGTGTGTAAACTTGAAAGATGTCTGAATAATCTTCGGGGTGACTGTATATCATATATATATATATATGTGCAATATATTTTATGTACATATTTGTTCAAATACATGGCAAGTTGAAGAATTTTTTAATGTGATAAAATTAATGTGACAAATGATTTGTCATTATTTGCAAAGCAATGTCTGTATGAAACATTGTTATTTAAGGTCCCATGTGCATTCAAAATTTTGAGTGTTTGGCTGTTTGCAGTTTCTTTTATAAGTAAATTCATGATATATGACCGACAGACAGCTAGACAGACAGACAGACAATAATCCTTTATTTCGACCAACACAATGAAATCATGACATGATAGTGATATACAATGTTTTACAATAGGTTATTGGAGACCTGTATTAAGACCTAATGGATGCTATCATACAGTTGAAGTGTTATAAACACTATAATTAGACATTCCCAATGAATTAAATCCATTATGATGGTTAATTTATTCTAGCCTGCGTAATTTTGACCTTCAAACGCCTTTGATATTAAGTATTTTGTGTATGTGACTGAAAAAAATTTTATGATATTAATTTACAGCATTGTTTTATTGTTAGAACTTCGCAAAAAGTGCAATATATTACAGCGATAAATTTGTTTTGGGGTTAAAAAAACACATATATATATGTGTGTATATTTGGTGCTTGCATGTAGAATTATACAGTATTTCAAAGTGAAAAATTGCAGAAAAAAGTTTTTAGTATTACATGAAGTACCACTGAGTCCAATGAATTTTCTATTTTCTTAATATTAAATTTAATATTCATGTTTGTGTGTGGGTGTTTTATGTTATACATACAGAAGCTTACATTGTATTATTTATGTTATATTGCATAATCAGAAGAAATTTAAGACAACTTTCTGTCTACTATAATAAATTCATTTTTCCGTTTAGTGAATATGGTGGTGTTCGTAATTTTAGTGAAAATGTCAAACAATAATTTACATGCTGTTTTCAATTATTATAATTAGTCATATTACCTTAGTACCAATTTACATTTGTGTATTTAATCTCGCAAATACAGTGATTGTGACAATCAAATTATGTGACATTCCTGCTACAGAAAAATAGTGAAATACTTGTTATATTTAAGGCAAAGAATACTTGTGTTGGAATAATGTATATGACAGACAAAACCATGCAAAGAATGATTTTAAAAATTCAATAGTTATTTTTAGTCAGTTATATGAGTTTTACATGTGGAAAAATTGTGTTTAGTTGATAGTAAACCATTGTCTATTTGAGGGTTATTTTTAATAAGATATTGATTATTGGTAATGATGTAAATTTTTTTTTTGGCGCATTATGAAGAGTTTAATTAAAGTCAAACAATACAAATATATCAAAATACTGACATACTGAGATCAATGCCAAAATTAACTTGTTATATCTTTTATGTTGTACAAAAAAAAAACCATAGTTATGGAGATAGTTGCAGGTTGTTAATTGTGAGCAGTGTTTCACATTGTACTTTAAAGACATGTATGGTATTTACAGTCATGAATGTCGGTTATTTTGAAGGAAATCATTTCTGCATTCGTTATGATCATGAACTCCTGTATGAATTGTTGGATTATTATTACTAATAAAGTTTTGCTGTCCATGAAAAAAATGCATTTTTTGTAGGTTTGTAAGTTTAAGGTGTATGTGATGAAGCACATTTGATACAGCGAATACTTATTAGGCCTATACTACATGCTGACTCTGTCAGCCAATCAGAGGTTGATAAGTTTGAAGCATAAATCACAAATATATATATATATATATATATATAAATATACCATTATATGATTATACCAAAATACTAAGCATGACTGACCACAACGAATAGCAAACATAGATATTGTTTGTAGTGGGGAAGCAGTCTAGTCTAATGCTAATTATGCATTAAACTAATGGATAGATTTGGAAAGTGTAGCAAACAATGTTTGTTACACAATAACATAAAACAATCAATCTGAAGGTCCCGGGTTTGATTCTAGGACTTAGCACTCTTCATGAGCTACATTCTAGCTGGATGTCGTTTGGATGAGACGTTAAATTGGAGGTGCCTTGTACTTGGGTGTCTATACTGAGGCAAATAAAAGACCTCATCCACGGGGTAAATGTGTAACATGGTGTGGACTCCAAGCCTTCATCATCTCTTCATTAACCTGACTGCATTTCAGACCAAGTAACGTTGAGACAAAGATATTTAAGCATCAACATAGGAGTTGATGAGCCTCAGATTATTTAATAAGCCAGCTCGCAGCATAAACAGTGATTGACTGTGTTAGACCACAATACATTTAAAATTTAAAACCCAATAAATTTACCAACTACTTCAATCTAGTCCATTTTAATGGGTCAGACAAAATGCGAAAATAAAATAAAATTTCCTATTAAATAACATTGGGACATATTTTTTCTGCCGGCACATTGACCATCATGTCGGCTGATCCGAGATGCTGATATAGTCATTCACTGTAGTGCCAAATTAACGACTATGTAAACTGGCTGCACTAGCCAATAGACCTAGGATTGTTCATTAAAAAACAAATGATAATGTTAAATCAACCTACAAAAGTGTTCCAAATACAATAAAATAATTTGTGGTATATACTTTGCAATGACCCTTAAATATATGACATTCACATACCTGGCTATCCAATGATATACTTTTTGACATCAGTATCATTCCTGTAATCCAAAGCACTGGTCCTGAGCAGTGCCCTAGTTTTCTTGAACTCTCATTAAGCCTTAAACAATGTTAAATTAGATTGTTGCAATCAGGCTGCCAGCTTTAAATATTCAAGCAAACAACAAACACAAAACTCAGCATTGTCTATACACATAAGTGCAGAAAAACTAAATAAACAGTGTCTATGTATCCTGTGTTTGGCAGGGTTTTTTAAAAGAAAAGGTTTTGTGCTAAGCTTATGAATCTGCCAATCACTAATTGTGTAATATTAGTTTTCCAGCATAGGGTGCCACTAATGGCCATGTGTCCACACATCTTCCCAACTCAAGGCCTGCTCCTCCGCACGGCTCTGTGCCTGCAGACGGGTGAAGGAAGAGGCCTGGCTTTGTCCTCAATACAACGGTGTTTTGTTGTACAGTTTCTGCTGTTTCTGGATGTAACTATAAGTTTCTGCTAGGGTGGGTGGGTGGATTAATTAGTCCTGTTTTTTTACACCTGATGGGCTAATTAGGACAGATAGGGACTATGACAATATGATGAAACAGCCATCCAACTTAGGCTCGACCAGGAATGGAACAACACAGTGGTTGGAAGCACAGCGCGCTACCACTGAGCTAGGCCCCCATCCTTAATTTCTGGCATAAATGAGACTATCCACATCAGTCACTATGTCAATTAGCCAATGTATAGGTTTTAGTTGTTATATCTTGTATATGGTAGATTTCTTTCAGTTGTCTCGTCTAGAAGCCGAACTTCTCATTTTGAGTTGAGTAGATTCAGATGGCAAATTAACTGTCATCTGCAGAACAGCAGAAAAAATTAATATCTAATTAATTTAATAAATAAATTTTTTTAAAAAGCCAAGCACTTTTTGGACAATTAACTACTTAAAAACCTTTTGTTTCAAATATGCTCATTAGAGGGGTCCTACTGCCTTGAGCGCAGCATTGGCCGTACCCAATATATCCAGACTAATTTTGCCAAATCTCATATTTTTACATCTCTTGCCAAAATATGACCATTAGACAATATGCTGAAAAAACAGGCAATTTTTGTTTATAAAAACAAATTCATTCCACTTTGCATAATATACAGAGCAATATATACGTACTAATTATCATGAAGTTCTGAGGGGCAGACATCCAAAGATGTATTTGCCATATGGGTTTAATATTGACATGACTCTCAAAGAGTTGAGTAGGTCCAGATGATGAACTGCCATTTCCAGGGCAGCAAAAAAACAGCCTGTATATTAGAGTAACTTTTATAAAAAAAATAACACAACTCAATTGATATATTTTATGCATATATTTATGTACCAATATAATTGCATTTCATAAGTTATGATTCAATGTACAGCATGAGATGACAATGAGAAAGTACATGTGAAATAAAATGGTTTTACCGCTTGGCAGATTTACAAAAGCAGGCATAAAACGATGATTCTCTAAAGTAAAAATTCTCATTCCCTGTGTATAAAATATATATTCTTTCATAATCAATACATCAGTCGATCCCCAAATAAAATTTTGTGTGTGAATTACATGGTTTAATGGATGCATTCATTGATGTTTTAAAATAATATACGGAACGAGTTTTCACATAAAAACTTGTCCGTGGACTAAAACTTTAAAAGCGTCATATATATTAACATCTATAAACAGCATGCACATAATATATACATGGACAATATACATGATTGACAATACAGTAAACAATATACTCTGAATGAGTAGTTTCATGCAACATAATTCACCATTATTTTCTTTAAAAGCATTTTTGAATTTCCCAATTGCACCACATGAATATTTTGTACAAAAATTCCCAGGTGGCACCACTGTCAAATTCAACACCTCCTAGTGGTTAATGGTGAAAGCAGAATGGATTGATTTAAACGTTTTCAAGTGAAGAATTGAGACGGAATTTAATAGATACGAGATGCTGTGGACGTTAAGTTTTACTACACACACACTACTGGTGTGATGCTCAACAAATAATCCTACAATGCAAAATGTACAATGCACACTTCAAATCTGAGCATTCAAATAACTATTGCATAAGAATCCTCACAATATAATTGCGAAAATGGTTAACATTGGTCCAATAACGTTGGAGGGATTGTCTGATTAAAACCAGTCCGTTGCGACCAACCTTAACATAATTTGATCACTCACAAAGTTAAGATATATATGAAATCTATGATTTAGTGAACTTACACATAAAGAAATTCTAAAAGGATTAACTTCACAATAACATGCACATTTAAATGGTGCAATTCATTTGATAAAGAGATTAAAATTTCACACACAAGCAATGGCATTGAATGCTTGCATGCGCTTACATTATTGGGACATTGCGTATACGTTTGTATATTAGTTTACCCATCAAAAACTAAAAATTACAATTTAAGTAACAAGTATAACATCACAGTTCAATATAGTTTGCGATCTGGTGAATAAATCTATGTAATTGTACCGATTTGGAATTTTTGTTTTTAAATGTGGGATTATAGAAATAATATTGAACATCATCAATTACATGGAAGACTTATAAACCTCTTTGGCTAAATATTTAATTACAGTACATTAATGAGAAATAAGTATATTACTGTTCACATAATAAAAGTCAGTGCTTTCGTATGATATTGAATGTGACCTAACATATCGGTACTCCCTGACTAACAAGATAATATTCATATATTGCAACTTATAGATATCACATATAGACAATGTATTCACGGTTTTAATAGTTGTATTTAGGAGTGATCTTATAGTCAGCAGTGAGGGTGGTTGTGCCACGTAACGGACAATTGAAATAATCCAAGAGATAAAAGCTAAATATCTTTAATATGCAGTCACAAATTTTAAAACTGAGTCAAACTTTGTAAGACTGAAATTTCAATTTAAAAAAAATTAAAAACCATAATATAAAGTTACTTCAACATATCAGATTGTCTATAAAAAAAAAAACATTTCCTAACAATTTAAAACTGGTTTTCAGTTACCATAACAAATTCATAAAATAGCTAACAATATCGCATAACACAATTGTCGTAATCTGGTCCACTCCAACCAAAATATCTGTACACTTTGTACAATTCATAAAACATATTTCTCTTTCTCTTTGAGACTATCATTCAATCAATCAGTCACACTGTTATACACAAAAAGTCACGCATAATCTGGTTAAATAAGGCGTTCCTCTGGAGGGGGTTTCAAGACATTTCCCATCTCGACCCGAGATCCAGACATTTCTTGTCGACTTGGACTGTACGTTCCGCGAGTAGCTCGTTTGTTCTTCGCGACAATAATAAATGCGATGATGCCTAAAAAATATCAAGAAGACAATTTTATTAATATATTGGTCATTCTTTATAAGACAAAATACACGATTTAGATAATTCTTTGAAAATATATTATAAGATACTTGATTTCTCCGTCATGTGATAGAAGCATATAGGAAAATCGATATTAATCATGATTTATATTCATCATTGTACATAGTTACAATTCAGCTGTATAATTGATTACATTACCACAGCAAAAATCACCATACCAATTTGGTGAAATTACTTTACAGCACAATTCTTGTAATAATTCTCTCTTGGTTATATTATGTCATTCGGATATAATGTATAGATTATATACAGCAAATTGAAAGCGAATTAATACCTGTAAATTCATTATTAATGTTAGATGAGGTGTGTTAATAGGATTAATTAAATTTTAGGTCAGGGCTTTAAAATACTATCAACAATTAAAATGTTAATAGACAACTACAGCTACATTCATACTGCTACATTTTATTTCAATGACTTGAAACAGATTAGTAGTAAATTGCAAACAACTTCACACTACGGTGTTAATTAATAAGAAAAACTCTCTCTCACCTATAATGATTAAAAGTATAAGCACTGTCATGGACAATCCTACCGCCAAAGCTACCACGTTCAGATCGCCACCTTGAGGGACCTGCGGAAGGTATTCAGAGACATCTAGTGTTAGTCACAAACACTAAGAACTTGGTCAAACTGTTAGTAACATCAAGTGATGTTAGCGAGGTTAGTGCGTCTCATCACAAAAATGAGAAAAAAAAGTTTGATTTGAGAAGTAGGTGTTCCGATGTAACGACAGGCGATCTGGGCATTCAGCTGAAATAAACTAGTTAAAAGCCAGATGGATGCAATCACAAACATAAGCAACTTTTTACAGCCTAACGCAAGACCTTATTATACCGCTGGATCTCGATCTTCATACTGTAGTCACATGGAGTAAATGACTAATCTGCCATAATGTAATTAACTTCTGCAAAGTGTGGACATAAAATATTTATACAGGACTTTTCCCGCGTGTCAAACCAATTTGGTGTTCAAGACAGAAATTATGAAATGTCTAAGCAATGCTCAAATGTCTAAATGCTGCTATAGGTCTGAAGCTTAGTCAGCTTCTATGACCAGCTGCTAGAGGCAGACGTAATGATGAGATGATAATGCTTCAAGTCAACACCAATGTTACACATTTACCCCATGGATGGACTCTTTTACTTGCCTCAGCATAGACACAGAGTACAAGTCTCTTCAAAAAATATTTGGTACTCAGCGACCTTTAAAAAGACTATACCACAAGTCAATTAGCGACTAGTGATATAAATAGGATAATTAAATTTTTTGTTGCTTGAATCTGACAATCCATCTGACTTCCAACCATGTATTCACACATCCAACACATGCAATGCAAAATGCAATTAGTGCAAATCCAAACTCTGAAAAATGTTAGTGGGTTAGCGCATAAAACAAATCTACTTCTACGCCAAGATGCTCGGCTAGTCGTCATATCTTTGTACCTATGAGGATGATGAGACAGCTGATTCCAATCACGACACCTAAAATGATTTTTATCACCCATTCGTCCTCTTGTTGAACTGGCTGCTTCTCTGGGTCCTGTGATTCATAAGTGTGAATTGAAATGAAATGACAATTATTCACAAGAGTCACAAAACGTACAAACTGAAGTCCCTTTTCTTACATATTTTGCACCTTTTTTTCAGTATTTTGTGGTCTGCATAAATTCTGTGATGTGTTTTACCCTCGGTACTACTGCCGTCTATTTATCTGAGCAGGAACTAAGGGTAGTTTCTGACCTTTACAAACATGTCAATAAAATTAATTCATTGATCCATTCATCATTTTTAAGTGCCAGAAAGCATCAACTTGACTCGTGAAGATGTCCATGTGTTAAGAATAATTTCGAACATAGGATTAATATGGCTGTAAAGTCAGACTTATAGAAAGATGATAATTTAAAGGACCATATTTTTGGGTTTATAAAGATGGACATGCAGACCACAAAACTATATCTGTATACAAGGAAAGAGACACATTGTAAAAGACAGTGACACAAATATTCAGCCAATTGATCATTGCAAACAACAAATTACTTCACCCCAGCTGCTGGTAAGCAATTTAACCCTTGACACCAATGAGGAACTATTGCACCAATAGAGGGAGCTATCAGTAACTGCGCCCACCATTGTTTGATGACGTAATCACACAATGAAGTCATTGAGTGCAGTTGATGACATCTAAATGACGTCATTAAAGAGTTGTGGGAGCAGTTACTGAATGCTATAGTGGTACAATAGTTCGCCATTATCCTAGCGCATTAACCCAAATTGTTCCTGCAAATTTTGGCTGTACTGGCATTTTTACAACTTCTCGAAAAATTACTCCCTCATTCCATCAATTTTCATTTCAACCATCAAAACCATTACTCCACACCACCGTGATAATTTGACATCTTACCCAGTGAGCAAGTATGGAAGCCTGCATGCATATATTCATAAAGAGGGCAGACATTTTGTTACTAAGATTTTAAAATAACGCTCAGTAAAAATTTGCATAACTGGTATCGATTGTCATTGACATTCAAACATTACTAGGACCTCTGTATAATTGATTATTTGGTCAGTATCTATGACTTTCAAAAAAAATCGTTGCTGCAGTATCTCTATATGAGGTTTAAAATATTTTTTCAAAAAAGCACCCTTGGTACCCCCCATGACATCAGTCTGACCAGCATTCAGTTTGTAATTGATAGAGTGGTGGTATTATTTTTCAGTTTTTGTAATTATTTGCAAGCATATCTCCAGGAGTTCTCTAGCCATCGCATAATTTTTAATAAATTTCTAACAAATAATAAAGTTAGCGCCATTTTTAACCTCCAATTGAAACTTACCGCTTTTTCGCAAGTAGATCCTTCATATTCTGGTGGGCAGTTACACAAGTACCCCAATGTGGCATTGTTCAGCGTGCAAGTGCCGTCATTTAAGCACGGCTTTAGATGGAAACACTGATCCGGGGTCTCACAATGCGTGCCGAAGTACCCTTCCATGCACTCGCAACGGTACCCTCCATTTTCATTGATGCAAGTTCCGTTGTTCTCACACAAGTTCTCTTCTAAGCATTCGTCAATGTCTGAACCACAAAGACTGCCAGTGTAACCTATCACAACAAACAATGACAATAATATGACATTCAGCATTTCTTCTCACATTTCTAGTCTAATGAATGAAGGAAAGCCAAATTTGTACTAAGAACAGCCAAATTTGTGCTAAATTCAAATTTGACGTTTGCTTGAAAACCGCACATGGCAGATAAAATTTCAATGTGATGTATGAAATGGTTAAGTCTAATTACCTCAAGGAGGTGATAGGCATCACACCTGCCCCCATGCTATTATAGCTCATTATTAGTTATATCAATATCACCACAAAATTTGCTTTTCATTCCAGGAAAACATAATTTCTAAATCTTTAAGGACAACAGTAAGCTTGAAGAAATACACAGTCACACTTCAATTAAATTGGTAATTCCTCTGAGGACCATAAACTTTGGATAAATTACGTAGATTTAATATACAGTCCATGACCAAATTTATCTCCAAAAACCCACCTGAAGCACAAACGCATCTGAATGAATTAATTCCATCCACGCAAGTCGCTCCATTCTGACACAACAGACTCTCGCATTCATCAATGTTGGTCACGCAGTTCTGTCCTGTGTATCCTGGCGCGCAGGCACATTGGTAGGACCCATTCAAGTTGTTGCAAGTAGCACCGAAAAGACATGGATCGGACAGACATTCGTCGATATCATCGGTGCAGTTTTTGCCTTCCCAGCCTGTATATAATGAATGCCAAACAGTTAAATCAACACCTAGGAGAAGACTCGAGTTTTGAAAATTGTACATTCCATCGAGTTTTTTTCGATCTGTCCTTAACAAATTTCTAAGCAGCATGCACCTTGATGACGAAACATCAATAATGCATTTGCAAAAACTTAAATGTAATTTAATGTCATTTATTTAGTTGGATGCCATTTTATAGCTGCATTGATGAAGCGTCATCAATAATGGTTCACATTGCCACACTATTCTTGTACGATTGCTAACTAATCAAGTTAAATTACACCATTTCACAGCCAGAGGGTACCATTTTTTCTCATTTGACCATAAATCATCTAAAGTTACTCACCGTTAGAGCATCGGCAAGTATATTCCTCTCCACTCTGCGTACAAGTTGCAGTGTTCTGACAGGGAGCATCAACACATGGACCTCTCGTTTCACATCGATCACCTGAAAGACAATTAAAGAATTTACAAACAAATCAATCCAAAATCAGAGCAAGTTGGGGTTGACCTTCTCAATCGAAATCTAACAGTTCTGATGAATGAAAGTTATTTTAGCAGGCATGAAAGTTACATTTTATAGCAATGTTGTTGTGAGCAAAAGGGTGGTGAATCAAACTGCTATTTCATTCTCAAATAGGAAAACCATAATAATTAAGGCAACAAACTGCTATCTGTGAAAAATATTTAAACCAAAACAGGCATTGTCTAACTATTTCAATGAGCTACTTCATGTAGCCAGCACAATGTTCTGTTAAATTACAGAAAAATCATACCTTCATAAAACTGCAGACATTCACACGACCACTCAGTCACTCCAAACGGCAAGAGCTTTTCATCAGCTGTGGTGGTGGCGTTTCTCACTTGGCAATCTCCCCCATTGAAACACTGGCCGTGGGAGCAATTAGCCGTCTCGCAATTGACCCCTTCGTATCCCAGACTGCAATTGCATTGGTATGATCCCTCAGTGTCGTAACACGTTGAGTTGTTCTGACACAAGTTTTCTGTCGTGTTGCATTCGTTGATCTGTGTTTCACAGTGGGGACCTGTAATTACATCAATTATCAATTGCATAAAACTTTTGAACAAGTAAAAGACAACATCACAAGTAAAAGACAACATCCGTAAGTTAACATGGCATGGACTCGAGCTTTTCATCAATACATATACTTCTGGCTGGTCACATAAGCTTCACACCAGCATTGAGATAGATATAGATAGATAGATATTGAAAGTGCAGCCCCCTAAGGCAAGTTGCTGCTATCAAGGGTCGTTTGATGAGGTGAGAGAAAAAAGGAGTGCTCTCATGTTACACATTTACCCCATGGTTGGGATTTTTTACTCAGCATAAACACCGAGTACAAGGGACCACCAATTTAACATCTCATCCGAATGACAGTCAGCATGTTGCTCATGAAGGGTGCCCGACATTGAGATGTGAGAGTTTGTTATTCCAGGATATGACTCATATTTTACATTTTAATCTTTTTTTATCAACACAAAAGGTAAAAGGCCATGGAGTACTATACTTTGGAAAATACAGAAAATGTAAACATTTACGTTTAGTTGACTGCTGCAATACAACACAACTTTCATTACAGAGGGGAGTGACAGAAGCAAAGTAATGAGAGTGCTTAAATAACAGAATAAAACATTTTTTTTGCCATATTGAAACTTGCATGTTGCCAAGCACACACCCCTGGAGGCAAACAGCAAAATTAAAATGTCAAAATAATTAATCTGCATCACCTCACAACAATTAATACCACAGAATCAAGAGGTTAATAGCTCAAAGAGTAATATCGAGGTGCACTTACCAGCATATCCAGTTCCGGTGCAGTTACAGTAGTATGAACCCTGAGTATTGACACACTCGCCTTTATGACACGGACTGTTGGTCGAATTGCATTCATTTATGTCCTCATCACAGTTCTTACCGAGCCATCCTGTGAGAAGAAATGGATGAATCAATTAATTGAAGAAGTGAAGCATTTACATACCATAAAAATGCCCTTTACATGCAGTTCTTTTATCTGTGTACAAATACGTTTTCTTTTTATTATTGAAAAATTTTACTGGTTTCCTTTATCACTCCTTACATATTTGCAGTTTTTACTAAATTGGTACGACAAGTAGGTCAGACTTGACCTCTCCGTCCATAAAATTATCGCTATCAATGGCCAATGGCTCATTACCACCCACTTTTGCTGTGACATAATCATGAAATTTTTAATGTGCCTCAGTACAGACATCTTACCAGTGCCATTTTATTACTTAATGCCAAAGATGTCACATTCTGAGATTTCAACTCCTGAAATAAGACTAGGCCAGGCATTGAATCCAGAATTGTCAAAGGAACAGACCAATATTTTAACAACCAGTCCATCTAACTTATACAAATACTGATTTTTGGATCAAAATATTCCTATGAACATTAGAAATACAGTTAACTGTTCGAGTGGTTTACAATTTTTACAATTTTTTTTTATTGATAAGTCGTTAACTTTACCTGTTGTACAATTGCATTCATAGTCGCCAATTAAATCCGCACACTTCGCCCCGTTTTGACATGGTATCGAGTCACACTCGTTAATCTGTACTTCACAGTCGCTGCCTGTGTAACCTGAAGAGATAAATCATCATTAATTAAATGTATAGATACTACAGATCTACAGAATTATGGGAACCAGTTCATTTAAGCATCACAACACCAAAAGAATGTCAAAGATTATGATTAAAAATAAAAGCTAATTAGTGCGATTTGACCTTCATTTAGAACATAATTAAACAGATTTTTTTTTTGAAGATCCTCACACGATATTCACCACAAATTTTGCTCACTACCATAACCAGATAATAATCTTATTTCCTTACCTATCGCACAGTTGCAGGTGTACATCTGGCGATCTGTATGGGATGTACAAGTGGCGCCATTTTGACAAGGACTTCCATTGCAATAATCAATCTCGTCTTCGCAACGAAGACCTGAGTAGCCAGGCTGGCAGCTGCAGTTAAATGACACCTAAAAAGAAAGACAAAAAGTGTCAGAACTTTATCACTATAGTATCATCCAAAATTAATATCCAATTGTGTTTTGGTCTTACTTTCACATATATGTCATGGGGAAGTTATAAATGTTAGCAAAAAGGCTAAGCCCAACATTCTAACCCATAAAACCCCTCTCTGTACAAATTAACTTGGTTAACTTAAGTTTCCTATCCTTGCAATGACAATTTTTTTGCCATTATCTCATCATTATGGCCATTTGTCATGGTAGCAGAGAAGCAGCAGAAATTACAATGAGGAATACAGCAAACTTCTGAGTTATTTCTTTCCCAAAAGTGTCTTTTGTCTCAGCTAGAAAGTTGGGATTTGACTTGTTGCTAACATTTCCATTCACTTTGTGCTCCTCCATGCCATTTATGGAAAAATATGGCGAAAAACAAGTGGACATTTATTATGGATCCTCGTATAAAATACTGGGCCGACAAAATGACCAAAATAACGGGCAAAGAATCTGTAAATTTTGACCATATATATTTGTAGTTTAACACAGCAGCCTGTGAAATGTCACAAATCAGAAACTTCTCCCCAATATAGCATCTTACAAGCGTTTATGCTAACTCTGTAGTCATACCATCTAACCAATACACTGGTAACTTCACCAAAAGAACGAATTATTCAACAGACAAACATGAGATGATGAGACTAGGGGTCAACACAATCTTACTTCGTGGGTGGGGGGGGGGGGGGGGTCCGTTACTTGCCTCCACACAGACACTGATTAAGATGTAAGAGGTGATTAGTCAGGTAATGCACCTTTGATGTGAAACAGTTAAGGACAAAAATACCACCAAGAGAAAAATATTGCGAAAAGAAACTATGAGAGTGACAAATGACTTGACACTACTTGACAACGGAACTAGATCACCAAACAACACCAGCTGTTACCATGGCTACAGTGCTGAATTGAACATTGAGATCGCCAACAAAGATATAATAAACAAGAGACTTCTCGAAATAAGAGTCCATAGATTGTGACAAAGAAAATATGGTGTATAGAATGATACTTTGGCCCCACCATGCTAATGAAGCGACTTTGAAATTAAAGGCACCTACTTCTATTAACCCAACCTTTTTAATGATCCTTATTAATGATCTTGCTCAAAAGCCTCCTCAAGATAAAGGTCAGTTAAATAATTAAGAGAGGTCTCAACAGAGTGGTTACACTGTATCTTGACATTTTATAAGAGATTTTACCTTGAAGAATTGCTGGACAGTCTTGTATCGACTACTCCTTTTATTTGCGCATATTAATTTGCAAATCTTTTTCTTTCTTTCGCACATTTGTCTTTCCTCGTTTGTTTCCATGGTAGCTGATTTATTGTGTCCAAATTTATAAAATATCCAAATAATATTATAGAGTGATTTTAAGACAATTCAGGTCTCAAAGGCAAGAAATTTGCCTAGATATTTTGCAAGTTCACTATAAGGTGTTGCTGTAAAAAATTTCCAATGATGAACATAGGCAGGAAAACTTTAGCTTCTGACCTGCCTCTTATTATATCTTGGATTATATTATGTGTTTGTTGCGATCAAATTCCACTCTAATACATTGTAAGGATCCATAATAACAATAAACAGTGTATGTATTGTGATTTCCTGAACTGACTTTTGCACATCCCAGCTACCGAAATCAGTCTAAACAAACAAATAAATGAAAGCAATCCTCATATTCATAAATAATTGGAACTCCATGAAATACTGCAAGTGAACTACAACAAAATCCTAGTGACAAGTACTTAGATCCTTGACTAAGTGTCACTGAAGCCGCACTAAGAATTACTCATGCAGTCAACCCATGTGGTGCATTACCTCCAGGGAAACACCATGTTACTATATCATCAGAAGGGATCTCTCAATGTCCAAGATCTTGTAATTGGTGTCACAGATGTTCATGAGAGTCCTTCCCTCCAAGACTAGAGGACAATGGCCTATTATCACAGATAGACAGACAGCTGGTTAGACAGACAAAATACAGCCAATGACTGATTGAGGCTGGGATACGACTTCGGTAGAGTTCTCACTGGTTTGTTAAATGAGGAGACAAATTTAATGAACCAATGTTTTCTGTAATATTTGTATACCAAGTATATATATATAGTATGGGGCAGCACAAGTCAGCAATCAGTCAAACCACAACTTTCTGACAATAATGAGACCTTTGTGATAACATTGATTGACTAGTTGCTCTATAGTTGCTATAAAGTTCCTCTATGACCTTCACACCCTCACTAACACCGGGGTACCACGGGATAAAATGTTCTGTGGCAGGAGAATGACGACAAGGTCAAAATGATGATATTCAATAATAAGCCCGATTATTATATCATCATAATGATGATATTCACCAATAATCCCAACTATTATATCATCATTATGATGATATTCACTAATAATCCCAACTATTACATCATCATTATGATGATATTCACTAATAATCCCAACTATTATATCATCATAATGATGACATTCACCAATAATCCCAACTATTATATCATCATAATGATGATATTAACTAATAAGCACATTATTATATCATACTATCAGTGGCACCTGAATTATGAGATTCTGTAGTACCATTCTTTCCTGTCAAGTCCTATTACAAGCTTGGTAAAATTAAGTCCTATATCAAACTTATTTTTACCAACAAAAAATAAAAAAATAATGATGAGGTGCACTTACCAATGAGTTTTCAGTTGCATTGACTTGAATACATGTTCCATTATTTTCACAGGGTTGAGTATCACAGTTATCAGTTAACTGAAAAACAAAATTTTAACATAACATTAATTAACTTCAAGATAAACAAATACATTGTACAGACATCCCTATAAATTGTTCAATACTTGAAATCATGTTTACATAAAGAGCTCTACGATCTCATAAAAAGATTAAGTACCACTGGTGTGCCTTGACCATTTGACCTTGAGTAGTATAGGTCAATGTCATTCAAATTTAATGGTTCATCTTTGTTGTTCGGTATGACCTCAACGACATGTTTTAGAGGTCTGCGACCAAACGCTAATTTCAAATATCTCAATAACGGATTCATTTCTTCCTCTACATTAAGACCCGTATTATCTATTTCATCTTTATTCAGTTCATTGTAAACATGGTCCACATAGGTTTTGTCTCTCACAGCTACACTGTCACGATGATCAACACTGTCGAAATCTTTTGTAAAATCAATGTCATCATGATCAACTTTGTCGAAGGCTTTTGTTGTGTCAATGTGTCCATTATTATGTGGATGAAAACTGTGTGTGTAACTGTGTCTGTAAGGAATATACAAACTGAGCACCAAAGGAATTAATACTGATGTAAGTAAGGTCCAGTTCCATAAAGCATTTCGTTCCATATGAGTCTACATCAAAGTACGGAAACCTAGCATTTTTGGCAAGGTTTCGATCTATAGTTCATTAATTCAGCCCTCCAAGATAAGTTCTTGGCAGACGTAAATTGCAACTAGAACCAATAATCAGATGATAATGAAGTGCATTCTTTTGAGCATAGTTTTCCCTGCAATTACACTGTGACATGTGTATTCTAGAAGGTCTAGAGTTCATCACATTATTCCCAGCTGAATTCATGCACTATCCATAATAACCACCATAACATAATGTAACAAGCTGACTTTTCACTTAAAAAGTTCCAAATCAAAAGGTGGTTATTGATAATGACACAAAATTATCAATAAAGCGCATTAAAATCAATCAAAAAAGCTTATCGCAAAGTCAATATCCAAGGCATAATTCTGGGAGAATAAGCATAGTCCACAATTTCTGTGTACATGAGCAGTATGACTGTCCATCTGACTGATTCAGCTTGTGACTAAACTTGGGTATCCATTTTACTCTCACATAAAAACCTTTTGATCATTTATGACCAGTTAATGACCGCTCCAGAACTAAATCCTCAACAGTGATGACAAGGTCTCGCCAAAATGCTCAGCATGTTTCTGAACATTAAACAATTGTAGACAACATATATCAGTTTTCGAAGAGCAAAATTATATCACATGTACATCCAACAGAATGTTTAAACCACTACATTACTGAGTCTAAAATGCCAACACAAGATTACATTCACCATCACTACTATGACATTTAGCCTCAGGGTATAAAATGCATGTGGACAATATCACTCAAATTTACGACTTCTTCATAGCACTGAAATCGCCTCAAATGACAATCGCACCATTCAAATCTGATGTTCTCTTGTAGACAAATCCATCATTACGGAATATACTGTACATCAAGCAATATCATGGACACATATAGTGATTTGATTAGCATTAAAGGATGAAATTTGAAGTGTTGACACTTGAAAGATTAGCCATATGGTTGAGTAGGAGTGACAGTAGCTCACCATTTGAATGACAATGGACCAAGATTATGATAAAATAAGATTGATTGGGACTGCAGACCTTTGAAGCAAGGCTTTAACACTTGACTCTCGGGTGGTGTTAAACGATGAGCAAGCAAACCAGCCCGAAGAGCTCACCATGAAGCAACTGGAAGTCATGATCTCAGCAGAAAATTGGGCAAGATATCACACAACGATAGCACTTTTGGGAACCACACTTCCAAAACTGCTTGGTGATGGACAGAAATCATGAAAACGTGGCTTGTTCGTGCAACACTATGTTAATGCAACATATCCCATGCATTATTTGATTATGGTGATCTGACATTGTAGATAAACATGATTAAGTATTAGTTAGTTAACTCCCGACTATGAGGGATATAACTAACTTATACTCCATTAGGCATATTTACTACTTTTTTGATTGTTTGTTTTTGTTTTCATGCCTTTATTATGCAAAACAAGTTCAGTTTGCACTCGGGAGGGCGTTAACTATAAATTTTGTTGGTTATATCCCGCAAAACAATAGAAAAGGTCACGTGGTGGAGTATAAGAACATGTTATTGCATCAGGCATACGGTGGTCAACATTCTCTGCAGCAGTGACGGTTCTCGGAAGAAGTGTTTTTGTGTGTACATTATATTACTGGAAAGTTTACATTCACTTGCAAGTTCTATTTCTACCATAGATTCTATATATTTATTTACAGTGAGGTCTATGGCTTGCCCTGGCATAGCACATTGCACCAGACACCACTGATGTCATCTTCTATGCTGTGACATCCAATTCGGAGAATAACTATTTGTTACACAGTGGCCCTTTCCATTTAAATTATGTACACATCAGATGATAATGCATCATGGAACAGTGCTTTACAAGGATAATAAGTGAACAAATTATGAAAATGTTGTATTGACTGTACCTGAGGATCGAAAAACCAGCGATTATCCTTGCCGGAAGAATTGGCAATTATACGTCGTCCGCGATACATGTCAGTTGAATTTCATTTTGATCGAACACAAAATACATCCAAAGTGCACAATTTTGAAACACCAAAATATGATTGTGACCTTGCAGTCCATGTGTGAATGGACAAAATTCAAAGTACTTCAATTCAAGACAATACCTTTGAAGAGGTCATTGCGCTTTAGTGTGCATACAGTAAGATTCAACTTTTCCTTCTTTACCACACAAAAAGGTCAAATCCAGATGTCCATGATAAAGACAATACTCCATAACAAGACAATAATGTTACCATAGCAACCAATCCTCAAAAAATGTGTAAAATCAAACTGCAAGCTTAGTGTCTTGAATTACTGTGATTCAATGTTAAGTAGAAAAAGTATTGTTGCTTCAGAAACCTGTATTCCTCATCTAGTTTCAGCAATCCCTTTTTCGATTACCGATGAAAGAAAATGAAGGGGGAAGTAATGTTTATCATAGGGGGGGGGGGTCATATATGGGTGTAGCAATTATGAACGAATGTTGCAACATCTGCAGGTTGCCATAGTGATCAATCAGTGCGAAAGGTCTGGAGTGCACATCAACCAATGCACCAGGTGTCACGGATATTTTTAATCGAACGAGTAGACAATATTATGCCACTGCACAATGCATGAAGTCGTTTGAGGACACATAGACGACATAGGAGTCACCCATTATGCACAACTCACCGACATTTAAGGGTTTGGTATGTTTCAGGTATCTTCATACACGATTAATTGCGTAAGTAGGTATTTGGGTACGTTAGACAATACTCGCAACAGATATTACAATAATGATGTATTCATATGGGGTTTAAAGGAACAAAAAACTAAACTGAAACTTATGCATTATTGATTACATCAATATTTCACAAGAAATACCCGACAGTTAATTCTGAAATATTTTGTCAAGCATGTATGTCTCTACATACCAGAAAATATCCATTGTTGTGTATTAGTAGTATTGACTCTTGTATTGTCTGAGACAATATTTGAGTCAATACAACAAATTGTCTCTGAGCTATTTGCTTGATGGTTAGTCAAACTATATGGCCAACCACCTGGGCGGATGTGTTTATAAAGTCTGGAATCTGATATTCAAATCACCCATTATAGACAGCTCAACATTGAAACATGATAAAGCATAGCAGTACATGGGATCTATTCACACTAAAATAGATAATAAAATGTACTCAAAACATTGTGAAAGATCTCGGGTCACATCGCAGCACTTTCAGTGGCAGCATTGAGAGCGCTTTAGCTTCTAAAATGTAGGATTAACTTCCGAATTATATTTTACAAGTTTCAATCATCTGAATTGCCAGGTCACCTACATGGTATGAACCTTTCTTTCAGGCACAAATATAAAGGAAAAAGGGCAACAAATACATTCAAGCTCTTATTGTATTCTGGACATCTAGAAACTTAGTCTAAGCATCGCCTCTTGACCCCATGGTCAGCATGGTCAGATGATAGTCTATGCAACAGCTGGAGAACTGGAGAGTGGACCTACAATTATGATGACCTCACAGTCTAGGAACCCAATGTCATTGGATGACCTCATCCACCAGAGGGCTTTACAGTAATTCCAGTCTCCCCCTGGTGATTCTTTCTGACATCACAATGACCTGCAGGTATTAGTGTCATGAGGCACACAGCCACACAGTATCACTTAAACGTGCAGGAATTTCCCTAAAGGATGTCATTGTTTTTAGATCCAACAAGTTGTTTTATGGTTTATTTTTTGCATGTAGGTATGCAAATAATTGGTATTTCTGGGTAGGACCAATGTAATGCTGGATCAAAAGCTAAATGCATTTTAGATAGTTGTCTCAAAGCTGCCTGTCTGAAGTCTGGTCAGTTTAATATCATATTCAGAGCCACGGGCAGATGTAATGATGACATGCACACCATGTGACATATTTACCCTACAGGTGAGGTCATTCAGTTGTACCAGCAACAGACTACAAGAGCAAAATGTGTGTTGGTTTTCTGTCTGCCATCTTGATGTATATCGAGCTCTGCCGACATCCGCATTTACAACCTTGGCAGGCCTGTTCAAGCATGAGTCTTTCTCAACTCCCCGGGGAGTATATGCCCAACCTGCAGCCATCAAGGCGCCTTTAGGGTCAATGCACTCCACAATTACCATCACTGCCTATAACAAAGTCCCCATTCATACCTGAGTGGAGTGAAGTAATGGTTCAAGGAGGATCTGCTCAGTTCATCCATGGCTTGGACTGACCAACGACCTTGCGCGTACGAGTCCAATGCCTTAACCACTAGGCCATAGCAAATCAACACCAATTTAATATCTCATGTGAATGAAATCTAGCTAAGATTTAGTTAATTTAGACTAGGAAATGAACCTGGGATCCTCAGAGAGGTCCACTGCATAGCTCCACTAGACTGATTTGTCAGTCCCACTTTGGGCAGTCAAATTTTATGTACAAAATCTCTGCCTCAAACACTTAGTTGCTATAGACCAATCTACACATTGGGCCTTTTCAATTTAGTATCCAATTTCACTGAATAAACATTAAGGTCACACAAGTTCACTCTCTAAGTAGAATACACCCACTCACTATAATACACCTATCTATATAATCAGTTATGGGGGGGGGGGGGGGTACTGATATAATGAATGAACCTTCCTTACCCTAACTTAATATTATACCAAAATAAAACTATCAATGCAAATCCTATTGAATCTGCAATGGCACGTGGCCCCCAATTTTGACATGCCATTTTTAATTTGAATGTGTTTGTATAATAATTAATATCCATGCCACAATGCTAGAAATGTGGGGTCGTTCATCATTTGTCCAGCAGTGTACCAAAATTGAATATATTCTTGCCAAAATAACTTTCCACTTAAAACCCTTAAGATCCTGCACTAAGTCAGGATAAGTGCATGACCTTCGTGTCCATTGTCTGGGTTCACTCAAGCGGAACAAGGACACTTTTAAAAGATCACCTTTTATTTACCCCAAGTCACCTTCACTGGTTCAGTCTGAGTTATTCCAGTCACAAAAGGTTAACAAAACAGTAGTTACCAAAAAATGTTCTGGTGATCTTTAAAATCTGTCTTTAGAATCTTTTAACAAATAGTAGGTCCTGTAGCAGAAATTCACAACTTAATCATTGCTCTCATTGATTTCGAATTGTATTAATGATAATTTAAAGATCTTATGACATTTATTTATCATACTCCTGAGTATATCGCTGACTAGTATTCATAGGCAACACTGAAATTCTTTTGCAATGAACGATCACAAACGAACCAGTGCCATTCAATACACATTTCACACAGCAGACACAGAAATAGCAATTCTAGCCAAGTCCAACAAGAGTTAATCAAAAGAACACAATGCTAGTAACTTCCTGTAAACATCTCATGGAATTTCTGTACAAAAACATTATCAAGACATTCAATGATCTAGACTGTAGATTCCCAATCTCTGGATTCATAATAATCGATGAATTTACCTTCAAGAGATTTTAAACATGACACCCTCAGCCTCACAACAAAGCCACTGACTTAGACAACGACAGGTTGCCGAAAATTATGGCTTTGATACTTTAAAATCTCCTGAAGGTAACATCATCGATTGACATTCAACGACTGTATAGCAGAACTAATATGTCTGCAGTGCTCTGCACTGCGCATTAATCAGTTATTACTATAATATTTTATCAAATTATTTACTAAATGCATTTTTCATTCGATACTTACAGCGACTTGGCAGAGATCTCCAGTGTAATTGGCAGAGCAGTTGCAAACGAATCCATTCAAGATGTCGATACAGGTCGCATTGTTCATACAAGGTGTCGACGCACATTCGTCTATCTCCGTTTGACATCTGCAAGTCAAGGGTAATGAAAATAAAGTCAAAATAATGCTCAAGTGAATGATATAAGTCACGTAAGGCCATTTGAAGGCCTCGTTACGATGCAGTCCTGGCATCTTTGAATGTTTGCGAGAGTTCCGTGACATTTTTGTAAACGTTATATCACAAATTTCAGCATGACATCACAATTTGAAAGACACCAATTTTGACGCAATAATAGTGATAGTATTCCTTGGGGTCTGGCTTACTTCCTGAACACATTTAGAAAGATTTTCTCGAATAAATTGGATGAAAATCCTGATACTGAAGTCTAAATGTCTATCCAATTATATGAGGAAGATTCCTTATTTTTCGAAAGGTAATCGCGTCACTTTGAGTAAATTTTTGTGATTTGTGATCACAATCAAAACTTCAAAAACAACTGTAACAGTATCTTCCTGGTATTATTATCGACTCAGTTCCAAAAATCCCTTTATAACATGGGAGTTTCACATGTATGATTATACACGAATGGTATGTCGAGTGTCATACACCTATGTAAAGTAGATCCCTGCTGATTTTATGATATCTTATCTACATAATCTATCAAAAACACCAAGTAATCCAAACATGGGTCTACTATATTGTCAGTGTTGTACTGTGTACAAGTGCATACATGAGATTCCTCCAGTATATACTCTAATTATAGATTCCACCGAGTCGAAAGCTTTCGTATAATCCATAAACAAGATTCTTCTCACGTGTTCAATTTCAAATAGTATTGTGTACTGAGCAAGAAATGGCATTAATTAGTTTACATAAAACATTTGTAACGGAAATGTATGAATGATAACAAGTTTTACTCATTTCAAATACATACAACTTAGAATATCCCACTTGAGTATAAATGGTATATAATCACTCAAATTGTTAAGAAATAACTTGATTGCCCAATGTTATAACATCTTGACTCCAATATAACTCACAGTATCACTGTACCATGAAACTAATAGTGCAAAATATATTGACTCAAGTCTTGGGCCAAAAGAAATTTGATACTTTGTTTCTTGTATCTATTTCACCTAGTGATCACATAGTGTACATTGTTTACAGTTACATATGACAGTTATATATTGTTTATATTCTTGAGTCTATGATATTAGTATTGATATCTTATGTTTTTAGCTTGTTATAACAAATATTAAAAATATCATCTAAAAGTCTAATAGTAATTAAATATCTTAAGAGAAAAAAACCCACTGGTAAAATCTGCTGAAAAAGGATAACTAATTATATACTATGTATTAATCCATTGTAAATCCTTTAAATAGATAATTTTGAAGTTAGCCATTCAAAAATCAGCAGCTCAGTTAAATCCATATATAATAGCAGTTGATTTATCATTTATGACGTAATAAATCAGATGTCTTGTAATTTAGTGTAGTGAAGTGCATTTATAAATACATAATAATACTGATTTATGCTGCGGATCAATTTCAGAAGTTGTCAAAATGATCAAAATCCCAATGTTTAAAACATGCTTGAGTGCTTTAACATCAAAATAGCACTAGTCCTATTATGATATCATTGTGAGCCATTCAAACATAACTGTCCTCGCTGTCGGTTAATTCCACCGTGTGATAAAAAATTTCGCTTTCATATCGGTATAACACTCCCTTCCAAATGAGAACCAACATTCCATTTTGGTAGGAGGGAAGCCACAAATGGGTCGCTTAACTGGGTCAATGAATAAAGTCCAGGTAGCAGGCAGGTAGATATATACAGGTAGATATTCATCCATGCGTTTACTGGGTCACCAAGTCCATTCAACAGGTATGCCCCGAGGCATCAATACTTTGAATAGGCTTACTCAGCATACAGACTGATTTCATGTGATATAATGGTGATTTAATGCTAATTAGAGTTATTATATCAGACAAATTCTATTTGCAAATGTCAGTTAATTTGATATTATTAAGTAATCGGATGCAATATGATGCGATTGTGTATGATCTTACACTTTGTGTAATTAGGAGTTATTACACCACAAAATGTAGTTTGCGATGCTATTTATTATGATAAAAGTAATTTACTAGCCATATTGCACTGATATAAATATGAATTCATACTTTTGTACCTTATAGTACTTATCTAATGTGGTAAATCATGCAGTTGTAAAACGAGCAGTTCAATTTAATTTTTCAATATAATAAAAATACCAATCAATATGACATGAGATGTATAGAATATAATTTGTCAACTAATTTTGAAAATACTTCAGGACCTCACTTCTTGAATAAAGACCAAAAATGTCAATAAAAGGCTTCCTTAGTAGGTATCATAACAACAAATCTCAATATAGCTAATAAGGTCATATAATCATGTATTCATTGACTGTTTATTGATCTTACTTTCTCCTCCCAAAGGCAAGATAAATGCTGCTTCAGGGACAAGATACATTGCGTGTTTTCTGCAGTGTATGCATGAGTAAGCAAGCAAATACATCAGGCCACGAGCTATATGAATAATCTATAATGAAGCAAAAAGTGGACCATACTTTCTCTTAAGGTGAACCTTTTATGTACCATTAGTGTTGCTATTAATGTTTTATATATTTCATTATTCACATTACTTGTAGAGCTCAAAATTAGACAATGGCATTGGATTTTAAGCTATTAAAATTTATCAAATGGCAAATCGTAGCATGAAGTAATCAATTTATTTTTTAATTAAAAAACTTAATAGTGTATATAAGTTAATTCTATTATAAATATATTATAAATATGGCTATCAATCAGATGCTGGTTATAAGCGCTTAAAGAATTTACCTCCCCAAAAAAATAAAAAATCATCAGCATTATGTGATAGTCACATGATGATATGAGGTAATTGCGGCTTAGTTTGTTGATTCTTTGCCAAAAATTTAGTCACTATACACTAAATTTTATCTAAAATAAAAAAAACCCTAGAGTGGACAGTGCCAGGATCAGGCTAACCTTTATTTTGACATATGGCAAAACATATCCTGCTTGTTCACTATTTCCGTAATGATGATAATAATATGTAAGGTGAGATATATTCAATCCCTGTCACAATGGACACTTTACTAAAATTAAATATTTGTCCAAAGCAGCTTGTTTCATTATTTGCTGACTGTTAGACTACAGTTTATATTGAGTGGGCATTTGACTTGCTTCAACATTGATATCGACAGCTTTTCAACTGCTCTCTTCAGCAGAAATTTTCATTTTTCAGAAATGATTTTCTCTCCGAATTTATTATGTTTATATTCAGGTTGTATTGAGTTCATAATCATGTATATTTATTTTTCTTCATTCACCTTCATGCCTAAAACACCCTAGGGTTGAAACTTGTCTTAACATACAATGACAATTAACTTCTGAATTGCTAAAATATTCTCTTCAACTGCTTATGTCTCATCATTGTCACATGCATAATCAATAAATGAAATTATCATAAAAACAAACACTCACTGTTGTCCAGTGTACCCCGGGACACATGCGCAGGAATAATCCTGAACCCCATCAAGACATGTTCCATTGTTGTGACACGCGTCCGGGAAACAATCGTCGATGTTAATTTCACAGTGTGTTCCATTGAAACCAGGCGCGCAGTGGCAGAGGTAGGCATTGAAGATGTCTTCACATGTTGAGTTGTTCATACAGTTGTCAGTGTCGCATACAGGATCACCATGGCAACTGTCTCTAATGGCAACAGCCGTTGTCACAGGGAACTGTTGAGATGAGGCCTTGTCACCAAGTTGTTCGTTCGAGAAAAATGGGAGAAGGCGGCCGCCTATTCTGACTTCACTCAAGCAACCTAAATTGAAATGATGTAACATTAATAAAAATTCAATAGTTGCCTTCATATCTGTAAATCATTTGAGGCTTAAAGACAGTCTTCAAATTAAATTTTCGCCAATAATTCATAAATTCACTCCAATGAATGAATTTTACCGACATGTTGAGGTAAAAAAAGACCTATATGTCCATTATTGAGCGATGTCCACAGGTTAGAAACTGATGTCTTTAAGTGTTATTGTTTTTTGTGGCTCTTGTAACATTACACCATCAAGGTCAAATTAATATCCATCATTTCAGCGCAGCTGACCAGTATGTCGTCAACGAATTGACCAGTGTCCAGTGTGTCCCCAACAGACATTGCGAGATCATCACAATTGTTTTGAGGATTATGTCATTTTGGTCAATTGCACAGATGTGCACATATGGATAAGGTATGAATCGAGTCTATCAAACATTTTAATGATACCATTTTACAACTATATCGTAACTTAATAAATGGACCCATGAGGAATCTAACTAACCTTTGAAGAAATCATCATTCATGAACATATGAGCATTCTGTTTGAAGTATCCCTGCTCAACACCTCCGACAAATATCTTCGTGTTGAGTTGAAGTAGAGAGGATATGTCGTGATTCTGTTTTGAGGTTCGGTACGATACTTCCGGCGTCTTGAATCCTTGTTTGTTCACTTTGTAACTGATGTATTGTTCACTGAATACAAACTCTCCCTCATTCCAGGCAGCGTCTGCGGTGTCAATCTGTCAGCAAAAATTTGAATATACATTTTAGTTTAGTGGATATGAAGAGTATAGTATATTTCATCGTTCATAAATTTGAAACCGTTGCCATATTTTTGGAATGTAAGATAATATCTGTGGACACTTATTTACCAGAACAGGATATTTTACTATATAGTATTATCGATAGCTTTTTCATTAAATTGCAACAACACAGGTAATTTGCAATATGTCATACAGGCAGTGACCTCTTCAATTTTGCAATTTAAATTTATTGACCATCTAAGAAAAAGAGTGATCAACAATGTTTTTTTAACAAAAATGGTAGATGGATGGACACCTTACTGGGTGTATTTTCCTTAACCAAAATATCAAAATTCAAATTTTACGTGATAACTGAGTTTAGGGCACTCGGCTACTTTATTTCTATGTGATAGAAAGGACAAACTGGGTGATCATTTGAAAACATTTAATATTGCATGAGAAACTGGATCCAAAACACAATCATTTAATTGCAATCATACCTGAAAGGGGAATATACTGATGTTCATATCCTTCTCTCCAAGATTGTACTTCACTTCAACATAACCCCTATTCATTCCGACTGTGACGTAGTGCTGTGCCGTCCCCATGTGGAGGATGGTTCCATTAGGCTTCCGAGAGCGCCACCTGAATGTCGCTTTCAAAGATGTCATGTTCTGCGTTTGGTCGTTCTGATAGACCACCATGCTGGTCGCGCCATCGAAGGTTGCTGTGCTTACACCTGTAATATCAGATCAAACTTGAGTTAACCATATGACACTGGGAAAAATTTGAGCGACATGATCCTATAAATAGTCGAGAATGTATGGTCTTATTGAAACTATATGCATATTTTCTTCTATATTATTTCTTTCTAATTATGTGCAGTTATGATGTCTCTCTTTGTTCCAATAAATCATGACAGTGACATTAACTTCCCTCAAAGAACAAAACCTAATTTTAACCACATTTTGGTAGCAAGCATGCTCATTATAAACGTAAATAACTTTTTAAAAATGGGCAAATTATTACACAGCCCACTATTTACCTACTCATACCGTCAGGACAATGTGTTAGAAGACCAGGTTTCCTGCAGGGTATTACAAAGTCTGATAAAGTTTTACTTTATTTTTGTAAAAAGTAAGGCCTGTTGGCCTATGAAGTCTTTATTTTGTACACTTAGTTTCATATTGTCTTATTTTAATGCAAATGAATTTGGGAAAACAAACACAGGTAATTCTTGTCTGTGTTGGCCAAAGGAAGTAACATCTGCCCTCTTGTGGACTTTCAGCTGCATTATGAACTTTCTTTAGACACAAGAACTGCGTTTATTTTATTGTTTAATAGCCAATATCCTGATGACGATGAAATTAAAAATATTGGTCTAAATTACTATATTAGTGGTCTTATTTTTAATGTGCGTATGGTATTATAATGTTTTATAAGGTCTCAATTCTTATGAAGGTAAACCTATAGGAACCCTGAAGAGACTCGTTCAGTTTTCAGCTACATTTACTGGCATTTAGCTCAATAATAATACTAATTAAGGGTAAAAAGTTTAACTTACATTCAAAGCCATCATCTTTGTTTACACATTCAGACTCAGCTCCGGGGCAAGTGGTATGGACACAGTAATCGATAGCGCTGCAGTTCTTTCCCCAAAACCCAATGGGACAATCACAACTGAAACAACACAATATATTTTGCTACACAACATGTATATTATTATTACATCCGTTACACATTTCAAATATATGCAGCACTCTAGTCAGATCTTTCCTGGTTTCAAGTGATGCGGCTTTATGATAAAAGGTAAATAAAACACAGGTTGAAAGTGCATAATATTATTCAAGACCAAGAACCATAATATTTCCAAAAATATGCTAGCATAATGAAGGTCATGCAAAGCTCCCTGAACTCGCATCAACTTATTGGTCAATACCAAATAGCTTTGACTGACCTAGCCATTCCATATTCTTTTAATTAAGACAGCAATTATTTATAAACAATTTATATTCCTCAAATATGGTCCGAAAATTAAGCTCAGCACCTTAATATATCCAATTAGGCAATTGTAATCCATGCTTACCTGTACCTTTTTGAGTTTAGCAGAAAACAGAATCAGCTGAGATGCAATTGTATTTTCAGCTATGGTAAATAAATGTATCTTACAAATTCTTTAACCAATCAATCTGCATATGAAATATCAGTGTGGGACTGTCGAGACAACATAGGGAGCTGTGTGCCATTCCTTACAACCTTTGATGACGTCATACAAAGAGGTCATTGAGTGCATTGATGACGTCCCAAATGTTGCGAGGATCGGTATACATGCAGCTCCCCCTGCTGAATGGAGTCCTCAACTATACATACTTGTAATCATTAAAGAAGACATCGCTGCATGTCGAATTGTTGACGCAAGGGTTGTGCAGCTTACAGAACTCATCCGTCACTTCGCCCTCTTTGACGTTAGTCATGTTGTTGACGACCAGTGTCATTGGAGTGTTCGTGCCATTAATGGGGTAAAATTGGACAGGAATGTCACCAAGGCGGAAATCCTGAATTGAAAAAGACATACATAATTATAACCTGGCAGTATCTAACACACTATCATTATCATACTGTCTCTATCAGACTCTATGTACATGCCCACAGTATGAGATATATTCTCACCTCCAATAGAGATAAATTGTAAAACTAGTAGTAAAAGCAGGGATAATCACTCATACCTAGTCAAGCAACAAATGACATACTAGAACTTTTACTGGTGCTCCATAAGTTGAGTAATATCTTTCTGAAATCTACGACATCACAGAGATGTTCAACCATTCACATATTTGAACAGCTACCTTACATGCAAACAATTGATATTTTCACAGAGCTAATTTTCAAACATATTTGACTAGCAGCAAAAAAGGACAGTTTTTGTACACAACGTCAACTGATTATCACATTTTCATGAGAAATGAAAGCATGATTTTAATGTCGGTTGTGGAGTGGCGAACAGGCCAGGAATCGAACCCAGAATTTACAATTATTAGGATAAGGTCAATGCTTGAACGACTAGACCAGTCAGCTGCAATTTAATTCATTCTAGCATGTCAACCATGGCTATTACAGAATTCCTGCATACCTGTATTGTTCCTCTGAAAGACCCAGCATCCCACGGCTTAAGAGGATCTTCTGGCTCGGGAGCTTGGCGTTTCTTGCGCGATCCACCAGGTGACTTTTTCATCATTCCAAACTGGATGTAAGTTGCTATTAATTCGTACTGAAAGTCGACAGTGTAGCTTTGATGCACATTATCCACCCATACATCGAGGTTAGTCCTGTCCCAATGTAACTGGATCAGATGTTGTTGTCCATCGGCGATATCCGTGTAATTAAAGGCAAACACCTGATTTTCAGGTCGTAACTTAACAAGCACCACTAATGATCCATTAGATATGACCGTAGCGATGTAAGTCAGACTTAATGGACCAGAGGCTTCCATATCAGAACCAAGATAGAACACAAGGCCTTCCTTTTCCCTTGTTCTCAAAAAGAGGGATATTTTCGCAGCCGTCTTCAAAGAATCAGCTCTGTCTGATGGAATATCAAGCTTTGCCATACTGGTGTTACCGTTCTGGCCAAAAGTAGCTGCTGTGTAACCTGAAAAACAGTTCAACCAGCATAATAATATGGACGTCAGGCAGTAGGATAATTCGAAACATTCAAATTTCAATGTGTAAAGTTAGTGTCCGACAATAGAGGTACAGTTAGTGACATCACGTAATTGTCACAACATTGGTAACATGATAATACACAAAAAAGATAAGCAATTGTGATTGCAAGCGAATAGCGGGTTACACCAGTCTTGATTTGAATACATTTTGGAGCTGTTAAGATTAGTTTTGTACAAAAATATCTTGTTCAAATTATGCTTTTTTGTACATCACGTATGTAATGTCATCATGTACTATAGGTCGCTGACTGTAAACAAAGTTCTACCATGCATCTGGTAAACAAGACAAATCTGTATTGGTGCAACCAAATATTTCCACAAATTCTTCAAACATTCCCATGATATTATATTAACATATACTTGAATACATACTTTTATTACAGTCTGGTTCCAAGAAGGGTCTTCGGCAATAGCATTTGTGATCCGTCCAGAGATCTTCGCAGAATCCGTTGCCATGGCAAGGGTCAGGATCGTTACACTGGTCCACTCTCCCACAGCCGATCGACATTCCAATGGAATCTGTTTGAAAAGAAAAGGTTGTGCGACATTGCTCTTATATTCCGATTCACATGACAGATTTTTTTTATCAACTTTAATAAAGGCTGTTCTATTTAAAAGTGTGGGATTCGGGCAGACCTGAAGATTTTCAGACACCCACCTTCCTGCTTTTTTTATGAAGACCCCCCCCCCCCCCATTTCTAAATTCTATTAAGAATATACTTGTCAACCACACCCCACCCCCTTTTTCTCTTTTGGACATCCCCCCACTTTCTCACAAATCATCCACTCCATCCCCACCCCACACTTTTAAATGGAAAGCCCAAAAAAAAAAAAAAATTGGATGTTAATGATGCTGCTTTTCAAGAAAAACACAAATTTTAAGTAAGTCTTTTAGTACTTAATCTGAAGGCCGCTCCTCTAATAGGGCTAAAAATGATGCAATTCAGGATTTTTCCGCTGAGATGTAGCTCTCTGATGCGTCCAATATTTGTATATTGCCAAATGAGACCTCGAAGGTTTCCAATGCAATCACAGATTGGGTCATGATAACCAATTTAACCAATTTCAATCTTTGTAAAACTTACAGTACTTAGTTACAAAGCTTGCAAGAAATTACCTTTATTACATAACTCTTAACTTAAAAGACACCAATATAACAACAAGAAGCAAATTCATATGAAATTGAGAGATTACTAAAAGATGTTAGTTCGTACCTTGGATGTAGTTACTGGGTTTAATGATAGTTCCACCGAGATGTATCTCTCTGATGCATCCTGTGAATCCTGTATTTTGACCGAGCATCTCTCCTCCAATTAAGAAGTTTTGGAACGCGAAGGGAGAGTATATCTTGTTCGCTGGATGAGCGTTTAACGTGCTGTTCACTACTAATGCTATGCCTTCAGCGTTATTAATGTGGATCTCAACATGTTGCCAGTAGGAGTCATTATAAGATGAATTTGTAGGACTAGCGAGGAAAGTTTGAGCTTGTTCAAGGGGTGATAGGTAAACTAATATCAGCTTATTTCCTCCTTCTAGCGCAACTGTGAGAGATTCAGTTGGCGTAGCTCCTTCAATGACGAATAACATTCCACTGGACAGTGTTGTACGGAACGAGAAATTGATAAACGTCTTATTTGTATATAATGCAGTGTCTGAAACAGGTATTTTCACATAGCCTCTGCCATTCAGTGACATCGTAGTGGAGGTCTGGCAATAGAAGTCGGTGAACCCTGGCGTACATTTGCAGGTGTAGTTATGGATTGCATAGATTTCGCTCACCAAGTACGGAATGCAGCTAGCGCCATTTTGACAAGCATTGACGCCGCACCCTGTTAACTCAATACTGCAATTCTTTCCACCGTATATTAGCGCTTGGGTGTAATTCTCAATACAGTCACACATGTAGTCGTTCACTAAATCCACGCAGGTTCCAGCGTGTTCACAAGGTTGATACAATGCGCATTCGTTTATTTCCTCTTCGCAATTGACTCCGGTATATCCAGGCGTACAATCGCAAGTGAACTTATTAATGCCATCCACGCATGCTCCATGTATGCATGGATTGGATTCACATTCATCGATGTTGGTCTCACAGTTTGCACCTGAAACGAAAAATTAACATTACGGATTTAAAACATGTATACCAGATTTATAATGAAATAATTAAACAATATAAATTTATAATATCATTAAAATAGGGTCATTCTTGCTGGTCAAATTATAGCTTTCAGAGGTCTGGTCATGTCCTTGAGAAATCATATTCATACTGTGTTTCAACCCCATCTTATGTCTTAACATACAGCTATCCAAACAACATACACATGTATGATAATTATGCATGTCGCAACATTGCAGTCACCAATGGCATGAACTGTACACATTTGGTGTCATCAATTGCATACGAGGGCATCTGACATCACTGCTACAGCAAGACTTCACTGGCGTCATCACCATCACTACACTCATTCCCTTTCTCTATCTTATAAATCATTCATAGGAATTAAGAAAATTATTTCCTCATCGATTTTAACTCACCAGTGAATCCAGGAACACATTCGCAGTCATAGCCATGAGCAGTTTCGTAACTAAATGAGGGGTGATCTTTCAAGGTGGATCGTTCTGTGCATGTAGCTCCATTCTGACAAGGATTTGACGCACATTCTGCAATGTCGGTCTCACACATCTTGCCCGTGTATCCTGCGTGGCAATCGCAGTTGTAGTCCTGGAAATAAAAGTAGTATAACGATAAGCAACCACAAGCCAATTCAAAAGTTGGATCTGTTTCATAATGCTTTGTTTTTTTCAACATGTCTTTGAACTTCATCATACTTCATAGTTTTACTGTCAAGTTAACATTTCAAATCGACACTAAATTTGGAAGTGTTTTCAATCTGCTGCTCAATGCCAGAAGGTATAAAGAGAGCAATATCTGTTCAGTAACTGCATTTATAACAGATATACTGATTGACCGTTTATAACCCTCCTATGAGAGACAACATCTTGTGCATCTAGCTAACTAGTTTAAACTCTACTATAGGCTCATACACTCACACAAACTCTGTTATATATATTTTGTAGCACACAAATCACATAGACAGAGCCAAAGAAAAACAGCGCAGCTAATAAGACAATGATGTCCCCTCAGAAACCTAATTATGCTTTATTCATTTTACATCCATACCTTAATGAGATCAGTGCAGTTGCCGTCATTTTGACAAGGCGAAGATTCACATTCATCGATGTTGACTTCACACAGTTGTCCGGTGAAACCAGTGTCCGTGCAATTGCATTCATACCTGAAACAATAACAAATATCAGCATCAAACAATTGCAATTCCAAAACAAAAAAGCAGCAATTTACTTCGCTGTCCATTCTAGCAAACTGCAGCAATTCTAAAGACTGAATTTCAAGCCAAAACAAAGATGTGTAATTTAATGCTGCTCAACTACATGTAAATATACATGCAAATATTCAAATTAAGTTTCATGGTCTGTTATGAAAGCTGAACGACTAAATCAAGTGATTCTTAAAAAAACAGTAATTAATACAAGTCTTATACAAGTCTTACAGTAATCTTTTGAATCTTATATCTTAACCATGCTTCATTCAAAACAAAACTTGCAAGATTTTTTTGTCTTGCTAGTTTAGTCATTCTAAGCATGCCTAGGAATCCAGGATTTGGGGTACCATGGTCAATTGTCCATGGCATGTCATTCAGTTCCCGCTAAACCCAAACTCCAATACTGACCAGCAGAAAATTGTAAGTCAACATGCAGGTAATGTTTTATTATAAATTAAAAAGGTTTCTATAAACTTGTATAGCACCTCATTTATTTCACTGATCATGATCATCCCAATGAAAATTGATTTAGTTTCTTAATTTCCCAGACACATGTAAAATATGGGACAGGAATTTCAGCAAATGATGGCACACTCAGCAACATTGAAATTTGCCATGACATCGAGATTCGCCACCCCCCCTCCCCCCGCCTTAAACATGATTATACACATTTGCAAGTTCTTAATTAGTTACAAAATTCATTAATTATACAATTGATAGTATTGTAACACTGCGACTGCCATCTAAAATGTGTTTTTTTGCAGTTCATTTCAAGTGGCGAATTTCGATGTTGTGGCAAATTTCATTGTTGCCGAGTGTAAACAGACAATGCAGTTCAAAAAGATACTAAAATGACAGTTTACTTCAATTTACTTATGTGAATATTTTGAGGTCATCCTGCAAACAATATGACTGCGTTATAAATCTAAGAGCATTTGATGTATCCACTTAACTGGGGCAAGGCTCTAGCTTATTATATGGGATTATTACCATGGAAGCGGATATTTTCCTCCCATGCTATGACACTCTTCAACACTAATAATATGGGCTTATGAAACAAGAATCAAGCCTCATCAAGGTATGACATGCAACTGAATTGCCTTCACCAAAATGAGTTAGTAACCTGAATAAAGATTCTATAAATCATCTGAAAATTATGAACAAAAGAAGAATCCTGATTGAATTATTTATGGCAAAAACCCAGTGGAGAAGTCATTATCACCATCTATACGTATCGCTTGGTCGGTCACACAATTGGGAGTACACATAATTAATCACTGTGTAATGACTGACAGTCTGACACTGTCATAATGTAGACAGGCAATAATGCATCTTAAACGATCATGAAACATCAGCATATTCAATATACCAATTTAATACTGTACATGGGTAATTATTGTACAAGGTTAATTGGTGGAGACAAATGTTAATTCTCAACAAAACGCAAATAGGACATTTTAATATGCATGTACATGGGAACAACAGGGCATGCAAGTCACTTTGTGAAATGTGTACACGAAGAGCATCAAATAATACATAATAATTATGACATCATCGATTCATCGTATCCTGTGCAATTCATTACATCAAAAGCCAGGTCTTGAATTTACGCTAACTTCACTCAGGCATAACATCAGCAGAGACTTCCACAAATAGATTGTGCTCGTTTTAACTTTCAATAAATACCGGTATCAAATTCAGCAAAGACATAAACAGTCGCTGCTACATGACGCTGGCATTCATCAATTAGACACGGATACTGATGATGTGATAAATTGTGTTAATTGTGATCATCGAACAGTGACATTAGCGGTGCTCAACACTTGTGTGTACAGTACTCACTTCATTTGTGACTCGTATGCCCTATAGGGAACAACAGCACAGCAAATCTTAATTAAGTTTACTTAGTCTTAATTAACAGGCTAAGAACTTTACAATCCATACCACCGAGAAATATCGGAGTCGTCGACCGAGTATTCAAGCGTGCTAAGAAAAGTGCAATTTGATTTTAATTTCAAAAGAACAATAATTAAGCAAAGAAGTGCAACTAGAATTTCTTCACTAGGCAAAGTAATATCAAGAAACAAATAGTGTCAGAAAAAAACTATTAAAAGCTTTGATAAGTCAGTCGCTGAGAGAAAACTAATTTTACTGGATTACGAAATATTTTGACGCAACTGGCATTGGTTAAAATCAGATTGTAGTCTTTTAATTATCAAATCTTACCTGTTGACCATATCCATACATTCTCCACCACTTTGGCAAGGATTTGACTCGCATTCATTGATGTTAACTTCACAACTTGCTCCGGTGATTCCCGCAACACAATCGCAAGTGTATCCATTGATCTTGTCTGTGCAGTTGCCATCGTATTGACAAGGGTTCGAGAGACACTCATCAATTTCAATTTCACATCTTGGCCCTGGAATTAGAATGTAAAATGTTAAGGATATTTTGGAAGATATTGCATTCTTTGTTTCCACTGTATGTTGAGACATGCGTTAAAAACTACCTGCACATTGGCTCCACCTCTAAACTATGACAAGAAAATGTTGGTGCTATCTAAATATTTATCATTATGAAAAACTGACTTATAAGTACTTCTCAGTTAGTATTGGAACTTGCAAAGGGAATATTGCTGACAATTAATGCCATTTCATCTACATACCTAAACTAATTTTGTGATAACATTAACCTTAAAATTGTATCATAGACTTTGAATAACAAAGTAATTTAATCACAATAAAAGCCAGAAACAATTTCCACACTACTCCTCAGATGCAAGCTAGCAATATGTTCCATGTTCCGTTTCATGCAATATAGTCATTCTATTCTATTCTATTCTACTCTACATACCTTTGTAGCCAGGGGCACAGACACACTCGAATCCATCCATGAACGACTTACAAGTCGCTCCATTCTGACATCGGTCTTGCTGTTCAACGATGTCGCAATATTCCTTTCTCTTCTCGCAATATACGCCTAATTGTACATGGAATGGAAGATATAGATTTGCAAATTATTCTCTAAAAGGAAACACCAATTTCACTACAACATGAATGCGTTGCAGCATGTTTACATTGCATAGAACCTAAACAGATGACTACTTTTATATAAACAAAAGCAAAAACATGACAATGTATGCAGGTTTCGAGTCTTTAGTTATGTGACACACATACTCTGTCGACTGTACAATTACAACCTTCGCAGGTCTGTTCAAGCATGAGCCTTTCTCAACTCCCTGGGGTAGTATATGTGCTAGTCAATGCAGTATCGAATTACAGTAGAACTGATTTGATGTTTGCTTGCAATAATTATCAGTCTTACTTACATTTAGATAATGTACCAGCTAAAGTTTAACACTGTATCAGACAACACTGTTCTATGCAACAACCAGTTCAAGCTGTTGCCTTCACATGAACTACAAATTCTCTCCCAAATACTCACCGACGTTGTAAAAGCCACCAGAATTTCTGCACAGACATGAAAAACTGCTGTTGGTATTTTCGCACAGGCCGTCACTGAGACAGATCGGCGGATCATAGCTACACTCATTGATGGCAACTTCACAATTGTCTCCAGAGTATCCAGTTCTGTAAAGAAACCAAAAAATTATTATGTTGATTATGATGTGATGCAGCTACATCATTCCATCTGATACATTCATCACAACAATTTCAAGTAGTTGTGCGTAAAACTGTTGAAATGTTAAAATTTACTAATGATTCAAATCTTAGAGCACTAAAAAAAAGCTGGTTGTTTTGCTTAAAATTACCAATGACATAAAATAACATCTTTTTTAATGCCACAAACCAAAATATTTGGACACAATTTTTTCCTTATAATTGATAACCCTTGAGTCACTCTCAGTAAGTAAACAGGTTTGTCAACAACTTGGTAATTGTAAGTACTTTCCCCATAATTCTATCAATTGCCATAAACAAGTATTTCCATGTAATTGTTTTTAATAATTTCATGGTAAAACAATCAAATTAAAGGTTGTGTTTATCTTTTCTAAGAAATATTTTATGAGTGTAAGACCCATAGAACTCCCAACATCTTAATTTAGATATTAAAAAAATTTGGTGTTTAAATCAATCACTCACTTGAAGACAGAATCTGGGTTGTTTGTGTATCTGGTCAGGTTGACAGTTGCGCCAGGGCATTCACATTTGTAAGACCCAACCTGATCCAAACAAGTCCCTCCGTTCAAACATGGCGCTGATTCACACTCGTTGATCTCAGTCTCACAGGTGGCGCCAGTGTATCCTGGAAAGATATAGTTGAGGATACATAATTACATGTGTGTAGTTTTAAGTTGGTCGTAATGAGGGAGCAAGCAAACATGGATTGAGGAAAGCAGTGGTTACCTCTCCCTTTTTGGTATCATAATTGTTTGGCAGAAATATAATTTTGGGTTAAATAATCAGTTGCCAAGTCTATGATATGATGACTAAGTCAGTGCCACTCAGTGGTTAAATTTACTGGAAGGGTGAGTGTTAATCCACTTAGCATGAGAAATTGAGTACAAAGCAATGCCATACTAAAACAATGTCACACATGACACGCAAATGGGATATTGCTGGAGTTTAGCTCATCCACTGTGACTAACTCCAAGAATCAAACTCGCAACTTTCAGCAACATGAAGCCATCATGTCGCAAATCTCAGCAAAATCAATAAATCATCATCACCCCCCATACACTTACCCATTGCACAAGAACAATTGTATTCATTAATTCCATCCACACAGACTTGATAGTCCAAACACGTGTGGCCGACGCAATCGTCAACATTTGTCTCGCAGTCCTTGCCTGTGAATCCGCTTGGACACATGCATGTGTAATTCCTAGATGGAGCCACTGTGCTACACGTTGCGCCATTCTTGCATGGTTTGAGGGAGCATGCATTGTAAACCTGGAGGAGATAAAATTAAAATTGATTATAAAGATAGTTCTGATGAGAAGTTTGTGATAATCTGAAGCAGACATCAGATTCTTGTTATATTTTTATTCCAGACATAACACTTCCAAACGACTTTAATGCTTTAATGTTTCAATATAAATTCTTCCTAAGGTTGAAGAAGCCTACATCTCTTTTCAGACTTTTCAAGGACTTTTATATATTTTTTTACTAGCAGATAAAATAACATAATCATTGTGCAAAAGGTCTAACATTTTGAAATTTCTCAGGTAATGTTAGTATTTTTATGCATGCAATTCAAACTACTATAACTTACTGTTTCACAAGTGTCTCCCATCCATGTTGCGTCACAGTCGCACTTGAATCCATTCACAAGATCATGACATGTTGCTCCGTTAAGACATGGTGTGGACTCGCATTCATTGATGTCAACTTCGCAGTGAATTCCTGAAAGATGAAACAAATGGCATGAAGAAATTGCCGTGTAAAAAGTGTTGATTAATACGACAAATACTAATTGAATACTTGGGATTCTATTACGGGTTTTTCAAACTGTAATGCAGATGAATTCATAAAACAATCCAGCAGTTGTAAAAATGCTTTGTATCTATACGTGTTTGTTCATTTTGCACTAACACATATATGACTAGGACAATTTCGATTACTCTGAAGATACCTCAAAGAATATCTCAAAAGGAAAAATCATATGCACTTCATCTCGCTACATCTGTACATTTGTACATAAACACCAGAGGGCAACACCAGTCAGAGGTGTATCTATTGCGAGGGCAGCACTAATCTCATCTATACAATGCTAAATGAGCAAGGCATTGAACTCAATCTGATTGATTAATAAGCTGTAATTAGGCATTTACAATCAATTATATGATGAAAGAATGATTGCTTGGTTTAGATGTAGCAAGGCAAGTTTTTTCCCCGTCTTTGGGGTTTGTTAGTGATCAGCAAATTATTCCTAAGGGTGGAAACGTTATTTTGACTAGATAATCAGGAGTCGTGCAACTGTTACAAAACAGCAAAACAGTTACGTCAGCAAAATGAATATATACTTGTGCAACATCCAATACAGGGCATAAATAGGTTTGAATAAATTAAAATCAATGCATTTAACTCACACTTGAAAAAGTACAAAGAACTTAGCTGTAACATATGTTGGTATTTTGCGCATTATGTATTAAGTTTTATTAATCGCACGAGTTTAGCAAGCTGTTAAATTATACATACATCATATTGCAGATACAGATTAACAAAACATGTTAAAGCAAGTCTGGCCTGATAAAGAGATTTTTTTACTGTCCTTATGTGCATGTAAATTAAATTATCACAAAAGAGTAGCTTACTGAAAGTCATGCCCCAGTGGATGTTTATTAACAATTCTAGAATAACACTAAACACAGCTGAAAGGCAGAGGCTGCAATGATTTGCTAATATCATGCAGCCTACATGCGCTTAAAATCCTAATCAATTGACTAGGTCTTTTATATTGTAAGTGTGAAATGTGAATCTTAACTCCCCGCAAGTCAAAATTTCATCAAAGGTTGCTTTTGAAAATAATGAATGCAATCAAACATAACACAACCAATATTTTTTCTCAACAAAATCGTCAGTTGACTATTCATTTTTCTCCTTTTTTTTGCGACCACAAGTCACTAGTTGCACGCTGAACATTCAGAATTCACACCAACACCATGAATACAACTGCGTAAATGTTTGCTCCAAAAGCAAAGCAATCATATAAGACCTATTTTGCTCAATCAGTCCACTAATTACCACATCAATTAATCTCATTACCTTGATATCCAGGGGCACATGTGCAGTTGTAGCCACCGATCTTGTCCGTACATTTTCCTCCATTTTGACAAGGATTCGATGCACACTCGTCGATGTTAAATTGACACAATCGACCTTCCCAGCCAGAATCACAACTGCAGTTGAACCCATCAACCTGAAAGAGAAAAAGCCCATACATAAAGGGTGTCTCTAGTAGCCGAATAGTTTTTTTAGTGTTCATATAGGAAACAGAATCCCAAGACTTATAAAAGAAAGCAATGAGTAGATAAGATACAGCAAAGAGAACCGAATAGCATTGAAAATTGAGTTCAATTTCAAGACCACCAGCCTCCAATCTAAATTTTTCAAACCAATTTAACCTTGCATTACCATAGTTTTAAAGGAACACATTATTAGCATAACTAGAAATATAGCCATGGTTTTAATAACACAGATAAGCTCATATTTCTTGTGAAACTTTCATCAGAGCTAGGTGGCTCTTCAAGAGGGTTGCCCTTAAAGTGAGGTTCTAATGTACCAGTACTAAACTAACACTCTGAGATTTATAACAAAATGTCTAAGACTTACGAAATCAACACAAGTCCCATTGTTTTTACATGGCGCTGAATCACATTCATTGATGTTGGTTCCACACGACGCTCCAGAAAATCCAGGTAAGCAGTCACAGGCAAAACTGTCGACCAGATCACGACATCTGAAATGCAAAAATGTAGTTGGAAATATGGTTTAAATGTTACTTTACCTCAGTCAAATTATTATTAATATAAATTGCCTTATCATTCAGTTGCAAGCAATACAATGAAACTCGACTGTAAAGACCACACCAGGCAAAATATTTTACTTGTCTTGATAATCATATTATCAGGGCATCTCTATACTGACAGAGGGAGCCACTAGCAAGACAGTTCAAACTATTGTCTTAATCATATAATCACATCACTGCATGCAGTTGATGAAGTCACATTTAGATGATGCCATCAAACAATGGCTAGACAGTCTCAATGTTTTATTAAGAGATGACCGTTAAAATATTTCTATGCTCACCTTGCTCCGTTCTGACAAGGATCTGACTCGCATTCATCAACATCAGTCTCACAATTATCCCCAACATATCCAGGTACGCAGGAACAGTTGTAGAAGTTTTCGCCATTTTCACAAGTCGCTCCGTTAACGCAAGGGGTACTGGCACACTCGTCTATATCCACACAAGATCCTGGTTCACCTACAGTACAGAGAAATTATCAATATTAATAAATGGTTATTGGCACAGATTATAACAGACCATAAATCAATGACATGAATATTGGCATTACTTTGATAATTGTCCCATCACAACAATATAAAGACAAAGCATAGGAACTGACTTTTCTTGATCTGTTATTAACTTTAATAAAACACAACTATTATAGTTTAAATGACACACAGCCATATATCCCGCATCATAGAAGTATTTACCTGTGTGAAAGCTTATCAATTGTCATAAATATACAGCGAAGTTGCAGCCATCAACAAATATCCATGCAATATAAGGTTATTATTAACAACATCCCGGGGCAGGCCCAAACCATTACAACAGAGAAAGACAGTACCTGATGGATATATCCACCATTCTTGTCGGTTAGTTCAGATCCGCCCCTTGATGTCGTTAGCACCCAATCATTATTGGTGGCTGTAACTTTGCTGACTGGTAATGTGTGACTACAATTCAAAATACTAACCAGAAAACCCAGGCTTGCACACACACTTGAATTCATTCACACCATCGATACATTCTGCATTGTCGAAAGGGCAAGAGGTTGGCAAGCAATCATCGACGTCGACTTCACAGTTTATTCCAGTAAATCCAGATGCGCACTGACATAAATAATATCCGAGATGTTCTTCACAAGTCCCATTGTTTTGACACGGTTGTGAGCCACACTCTTCAATTTTCTGAAAGAGCAAAAATGTGGAAAAAATCATTAAAACTGTCAGCTATTACCCTGAAATCATTGACATATTCACCTAATACAACAGGTTAATATTTAAGTATTATGTAGCGGTCACTGGTATTTGTGTTTTAAAATTAAACATCTGAAATTATAGTAGGAAACATACACTAGGAAATATTTATCAAAATTTGTGAAATACTAGTGTGAAGTACTGTGAGCCATTATAGTTTCACAATTCATTTGAAGTTCCATGACGTAAACACAATCATCAAACTTAGCTACCTTCAAGTACAAATGGTGCTACAATGATTATTTTTAGACCATTCAGTTTTTTTGGCCATTTTTAATTTCATACAACATAACCTTGTGGGCAGAGATGATCAACAATGCCTACAGTTAGTTTCATAAAATACGGTCGACTCTAGCTGTCTGTAGCGACCTGTACCTGGCTGTGGTCTAAACATGCTAAAGCCAGCTGCTTCTGTCCACTTCTAAAGCTAATAATAGGCTTACATCTATCATCAGATAAATATAAACCTTGGTATATGTAAGAAATTAATGTAATATATAATAAATATGTACTTTTAGATCCGGTTTTGAGTAGCCAGCTATGACAGCTTTGTCTAGTTTCAATTTGACGTGTCGTTTTTAATGAAACTAACTGTATACCACGTATACCTATACATTGCTATACCTTTATAAAGAGCATGTTACACTTGTGAACATTTTTAATACGTTATATAAAAAACCTACCATTTCACAAGTCCGGCCAGCATATCCAACAGGACATTGACAGCGGAAGCTTCCCGGAGTATCGACGCACATCGCACCTTGAGCACAGGGGGGCGCTTCAGTGCATTCGTTGATGTTCGTTTCACACAGAGTGCCTTTGTAACCTGAAATTTAAAACAATATATATGTAAATAAACCAAATTTAACCAATTCATTTTCTTCAACCCTACTGGTGGGGAAGGGTGGGGGGCACTTTCGCAAGACAAGTCCATCCTTTTCATGTCTCAATGTTACTGAGTCTGAACTCTGAAGCTGGTCAGCTTATATACAAGGCACCATCAATTTAACATTTAATGGCATCCATTCCTAAGTCTTGCTTGGTTTTCTCATGAACAAAATTATTCAGTTCATTCTCTAAAAGTAATCATATTATTCCTGACTGTTTCTTATTCAATGAGACTCATTGAACTGATTCCATAAAAATTCCCCAAGATATTAACACATTCAAGTTAGTGCGGTTTTTATTGATTGATCTTCAGGTTTCAGTCCAATCCAATACTATCCAGGTCCAACACAAATTACAGGGAAATTTTTGTAAACAGTTCTAAGCTTTCCTTCCAATCAATTTTACTCCAAGCTCGTATCGGAGTTGCGGTCAACATTCGAGAATACTGGGCCCTCTCAACAACTCAACAATGTTTAACTGAACTGTGATAATTCTGAACTGAAAAACCTTCTGAATTCAAGTTTAAACATAATAATATGGTGAAATCTACAATTGTTAAATAAAATTTTTAACAGTAAAAAAAATTAGGCAAACCAATAAAGTATGTATGCATACTTAAAAGAACCTGATGGGCAAAATTCATTGCAAAGTTGTTAGTTTAAAATGAATGTACGTTATTATCTCACACTTCACTATTTGGACAGGAATATCTGTGATTCTGGTCATATTGAAGTCAGGAAGCAAAAATTCAGGCCCACTTTCACAAAAACCAGAAATCCCCATATAAATTGTCACAAAATTACAAACTCAAGAAAACAGACTTATATCGAAACGTTAAACCAGAAAATTCTTCTGTAATTTAGTTTTTTAATTTTTTACCTGTATCAGAACAGTTGCAGCTGTATCCATTGACTTGATCCAGACATTGTCCGCCATTTTGACACGGCAAGGAGGTGCACTCTCTGATCTCAATCTCGCAGTTGACTCCAGTAAATCCTGAAGTGAATGTCGATTCAATATTGATTAATCAAAATAACACAATTTGCCACACCCAGGGTTAGATACAGTCCTGGTGGGTTTCCTTTGTTGCTATTATTCAGGTAAAAATAGATGTCATTTCATACATGTATCAAAATATAAATGTCTTATTTTAAAGTAATTCTAAATTTCTGCATTTATTTTATTGAATTAGCATTTGGGTTTCCTGCAGGTTTCACAGATTTGTTTTGGGTGGGACAACATCTTGCATGCGCCCTTTGTAATTTTATTTTTTTTATATTTTGTTTGGGGTTAAAAAAAGAAAATCTCCAGGAAACCCTTTTTAAATAAATAAAATATTTTAGTTCAAAGAAAGATAAACAAAATACATCATCAACTCGTAACAAAACAGAAGGCATCACTTCCGTCTACTCAATCTCCCTTTTGTACAATGTATACGTCTATGAAAATATTATTACGCCAATCAATTCTTTTGGAAATCATATTAATCAAGCATTTGAAATCTGAAAATGTTCACAAACCTGCTTGGCAGCTACACTCATATCTTCTTGTTCCCGATGTTCTTGGTGAACAGGTCCCTCCATTTTGACATGGGGCAAGATCGCATCCTCGGTCACCTGAAATATTAAAAATATATGTCCTTAGGTTATTGGTGCTTATATTCGAGTGTCTGGTGTGAGGCAAGAGAAGTCCCATTCATAAGGTGAATGACTTGAATGGTGTTATCATCTCATCATTACATCTGCATGAAGCAGCTAGACAACTTAAATCAGAAAGTGAGATTTTGGGCTAGTATCACTATACTAGACTTCTCCATTGTCTCATTGTTATTTAAATTTTTGTCCTATAAATCAAATCTTTGGCAATCAGGAGACACATAATTTATCCAGTGTGCAAAAATATATTCCCACCACTGCTGTTACCAAAAGAAACCACTGTGGTCACTGTAAGCTTGCTTGAGGATAAAGGATGACATGATGAAGAATACAACAGTGAGCCTCACAGACAGACATTTTATAAGAAATATTTGACTCCTAAATCTTCTATTTTTCTGTTCATTTTTTCCCCCTCTTCTGTGTACATTTACGATTGAGCACACAAAAGAAGATAATATCTATGCTAGTCCATTGCTGGAGCATGATAGGATATACTCAACAAACACAACATACTCATCAATCATTTGATATATTATGAGGAAAAATTGAATGTATGCATTAAAATCTAACAATAGAAAAGGAAGCTTTCGGGGGCTTGCCAGACAGTATACAGTAAAACTCAAACAGGGGGCATTTATCATTCACTTAGCTTCCACAATATTACAGACTTACATATTGAAAAAAACCTCACTTCTATTGATTATACCTCACTTTTGAGATCATCCCATAATGACGATAATTGCATTTGAATGAAGGGTGGTGACAATGTTGAGATTTAATGGCAATTAATTCATACCACATTTAGATCAGGAAATTCTTCACATTAGTCATATCCTTCACAATTTCAATACAACAATGTTCAAGAGACATCTACTCCATCAGTACTTTGTCTCTACTCCATCAGTACTTTGTCTCTACTCCATCAGTACTTTGTCTCTACTCCATCAGTACCTTGTCTCTACTGCATCAGTACCTACTGACTCCACAATGATAATATAGACACTTCCTCGTAAAGTGACAATACCATTATGTCCATAATCATAAAGTTTGACTGTATAGAACTTCTCTATACATTTCAAAACTTTATGATAAAAAGCAATACCTCACTGTGTAGACTTTAATTTCAAGTACATGTCAAAATTCGCTTCTTTCCTTGAAGCCATAGCGGAACAAGTAGCCCATGATATTTGCCTACTCACTTCAGTTCGCCTTAAATAAACAGCTTTTCCAATTAAAAAAGACAGCCTTAGCTGTACTACCACTTGCAAACCACAAGATTTTTTTCTGTCTCGATTCAAGTGATTCATCTCAAAACATTATCAATAATCTTATGGAATTTTTTTTAAACATGCTCATTTCAATAATCCACATAAGTTATATTATAGTAGGCCTTACTATAAAATAACTTCTGCGGATTATGGAAATAATAAGTAGGCCTATTAAAGTAACATATGCCATTCTATACTCATGAAATGCAGTACAAATACCCTTAACAAGCCTAATACCTGGACTAAATAGTCCAAGCCTAATATAAACAATTATTAAAGGGGTGCACATTCATAAACTTACTAATAATGGATTTAGCTTGAATATATTAATATCTACATAAGTTATTGAGTATCTGACAACAGCCACTCTGAATTTCATAAATGGCTTCCTTTATAATAGACCTACATTCCATTCATTGTACAATATACTCATATTTCCATTCAGTAATTGTGGTTGTTCAATAGAGCTTAGAAAACTCTAACAAAACGTTTTCAATCATTTCTCAGATTACAATTTTGTAGCATGAAACGTCGGATCAAAATTACAACTGGCGCCATCTATAATTGAACGAAATGACAACTTGACAAGGGCCACCTGGCGTAAATGGAGAGATTTGGCATGTCCGCAAATAGACTTTTAAAAGAATTCCCCACGAATTCCAGTTTCTGGAAGTCTGTGAGTCATTATTTGTAGAAACACAAAAAACTGAATTTGGAAAATACACAGACATCCCAAGCCAAAATAGTGGTGTAACTATTTTACCTTTAACATTGTCCATATTCAGACATAGATATCTAGGCTAAAATAAGAATGAATTATTTTTGAACATATATTTTATTAATCATATATAATGATGATCAATGACAATAAATACTGTTATTTGTTTGTAGAAATCTAAAATTAATTATGGATAAACCTATTGGCTATTACTTATCATTTCAGTGTAAAGAGTATATTTTTGGGTATCAAAGGTCTTACAGTTAATAGCCCTTTACACAATTTACACTGATATATAGCTCAATATATATAAATACAGGCCCAGTTTGAATATGGTGTATTAACAATTGGTAATCAATTGCTATATTTAGACAAAATATAGTCTTGTCAATTACCAACAAAGCAGTCATTACACTCAATAGTTCCCATCGTGTGACTATCAATACTTATATCAATATATACTGCACATAAATAACTAACCTGTATCAATAAATTATATATAAATAATTGGGTTGTACTACTTTGTCAATTGTTACTTAGTCAATTGCAAGTTATTTTTGGCCCAAAACTAGGGTAATAGTGGATGTAAAATATAATGATAGTTTTTTAGTAATCAAAGAAGTAATCAAAGAGGCAGACATAATGACTACATAACAGTTGGTAGTCCTCACCATTTTATTAATCAATAGTTTTTTCGATATACGGCACTCCGACAGTATACGTAATATCGTTAACAGCACGATAACTAACCGTGCAATGAATAACTAACCGTTTAACAATAATCGCAATAGTAATTATAAATTTTGACGAAATTTTGCTTATTCAAATTTACTAATAACTTCATTGCTGGGTCTTTTACTTGCCCCACCATAGAACCCAAGTACCACACTGGGAATACAATGATGTACAAATACACTTTGGTATACCCAGACCATGCATAAACCAGTACAGCCTTCTCATAAAATATTTTGGCAAAGCAGTTAGCCATTGGATCGAGCCCAGTTTGGCATAGCTTTTAAGGCTGTTTTAATGCTTAAATATTGATTGGTTGAGCATGTTATGGTTATGGTTGAATGGCCCCCTGGAATGTAAAATATGCCTGGAATGCTAACAATGGTCTGTGTGTAGATCTTGTGTGGAGTGGCAGTCCATGCGAACACAACAAAAGCTCCATGCAAATAACCATGGTAACCAAACACATTTGTAAAACTAAATATTCAAGGTATAAGGGGCGAATGTGTCAATAGAAAATTGCATTCAAAATGTCTGGCTAATGTCAGGTTTATATATAAAGCTGATTTACTATGACCACAGACTAGTCTGTGATTAATACACTGATTATACCAAGTCCCTTTAAATTATGTCTTGTATACGTGTAGGTATTTTAAGAAAAAAAATTTGACTAACTTGTGCAATATGTAACTAATCACTACAGTAAATAATCAGACTTAAATAAAAAATATATAAAATGTGTGAACTGATGCAAATATCAAATTCATTTGACTGACTGACTGACTGACCACCCATTCCAGGTGGCTTAGGAGATTCAACGTTTCCATTTGTTCAAGGGTATCAATCTTACTGTAATTTCTGAACTCATTAGAATAAGAGCACATAGATAATTGGCAATGTACTTATGTACTAATTAGTTTTGTACTTTTGTGTACCACATGGCTTAATCATTTCTTAATTGCTTTATCTCTCATTATCGCTCAACCGAGACAATCAACTCTTATTCTGACAGTCATTTGACCACCTGGCAACATAACACAACTCCATAGCAACAGAATAAGTTCCCTAGCAACCAAATCCACCACCTGCTAGGCGTTTGTTTTGCCCGTCACACTCCAATGAGCACCAGTTACCCCTTTTCACACTGTTCTGTTTGGAGGGGGTGGGGTTCATGCCCCATGTAGGGCTCTGCAGGATCATGGATCATTCAGTAATGCGTGGCCACTACAGTGTGAGAAATTTGAGTTGTCATGACACACACAGATATATATATATAGATATATACATATACTGACACATAGGATAACAAAATGTTAACTCAAAAGTGAGAAATTCTCAAAAAGGTAGATGTTAGTGATTATCATTATTATGGAAGTAAGCCTATTTGACATCTTACTTGGGATTACTTATCAATTATTAGGAGTTTAATTTAAATTACCTGGAAATTACAATTTTTGACCATATTTTTTTTTTAACTAAATGTAGTTATTACTGATATAACTTTTAAAAAGTTTGCCATAATAAATCGACTTTTTACCTTTGTGTTAAATTTGTTTTTTTATTTATTAGTAAAACCAACAAACTAGACTGCTTATAAATTGAAAAAAATTGGGAACAAAAATACTCAATTATTGTAACTGACGAAATTCACATTGAAACTATCATCAACTAATCAAGGGTGATTTTAATGTCGAATTTCCCCCAATATACAATGGTATACAGTCCTATCTTTATATAGCTACAACATATTATCAACAGTTGAACTTCTTATGTGATGTAAATGAAATATGTATCCTGGTATCCATTCAAATACTTATCACAAATTTACAGCCTATATTTTATTTTATAGGTAGTTATTATATTGTAGCCTGGGCTTCAAAATTACACATACAAAGTGCTATTGAAATATATCACAGTATATAGAGCACATCCATAACAACAGATGAACACTCTATCAAATGCTTTAAAGGGTCAACTCTCAGCCAGGGTATTTTATGTGCAAGGGTAACACTGAAAATCCTGTTGAGTGGTTTAGAAAATTCCTAGGATCGATAACATCCTAGGTATTAGCAGCATGGTTAGTAGGTAACACATTTTTACCCGCATATATATGAAATGACTATGTGTTTGACCCATATTTTGCTTTTTCTTTTGGTATTTTTCTTACAAAGTGACAAGCAGGGGGTCCCTACAAAGTGTGTGAAACCATGGAGTCTCTAGTGACTCCATGGTGAAACTTCAACTACGTGTTGTGAGAAAATCTTTCTGTGGTTAATTGATAAAGATTATGAACAGTTTATAAATAACTATCTTTTGTGTACATAAATGCCATCAATAATATTCATTCAATTATTTAAATTAATTAAAAAAAATTTTTTTTACATTTATTATGTACTTTTGTCCCACCCTCGCACACCATACTGGGACCGAGGATGTTTTGTCCCTGTTGCCATGGAGACAAGAGAAGACTCTTGTCTCCATGCTGTTGCAGTAATCTGCAGCAATTCAGTTCATGATAGGCAATAGTAATGATGAGATGATAAAATGAATAGCCTTGAATTATAAGGATGAGACTTTGAACTGATATTACTTTAAAAGTAACAATACCGACTTAATTTGCATAATTTATTCATCAGATGCTACCAAATTCATTAAAAAATAGTCTCATAAATAAATTTAATAACTAATCAGTACATTTATTTCATCTTAATACCTTGTAACATCAGCATATCCTAATGTTACAGTGACACGTTGTGATTTTCAATTTATCAAACCGTAAATACAGTAAATATGGATTTTCACCAGCTGTGATCGAAACATATTTTGCCATTTCATGTATACGAAATTGATTTCGTATTAAATAAACACCGTTAATATGTGTTCACCAGCTTTCGTGTGCTTAAAAAATGACTATATTTGCCATAAAACACTCTCTCATGTGTAACATAATACCAAAAAGCTACTTATCATGTCAGGAAAAAAAGAAGTAAATATTTGATTTATAGCGCGATTTACGTAAACACCAGACATTAATTCATGTTGTCATGGGTTTATGTACTGTATTTTTGTTTTTTCTGGTCTGAACCTTCGTCAGCTTTATTGCCTTTCTGTTAAAGGCAGATGTAATGATGAGATGAGATGTGAAGCCTTGGGATATACAACACTTAACATATTCATTCTATCAACTGTTCATTTAGCATCATTTGTGCATGGACAAAGCATAGACTACTATTAACATTTTAAAGGCAAAGTAGACAAACTGCTGAATTTTAACTTGAGTTTTCTATTTAAATAATGAAATACACATAAGAAGTGATTCAAATATGTCTTATTAATTAGGATTTCCTGGAAAAGGGCAATTTTCTTGCAATAATTGTGGGGAAAAATTATCAGCCGTTTAATTGATGGCTGCAATGATGGACTGATGATTTTTATCAAATTCTTATCACAACCCAGTTACTAGAAAATGGGTTTCTAGTGAACGCCAAGATCATGTGACCATTGTTACCATGGCAACAGCACCTACAAAGTGGCTACAGCACTATCATTGATAAGGATCAATCAGATTCAGAGTCAGATTAAAGGGCATATCATCAGCAGTGATAACTCTTATTAGCCAGGATGTGAGATAGGATATTTTTGTTTGAGGAATAACCAATGACTGTCGAGTGCCAAAGGTTTTATCACTTAAAAATTGGATGGTCTGGTTGTTAGGAAATCCCTATCTCTGTAACTGTTTAGTTCATCATTGTTCATAGGTAAAAATAAATAATCTGAATAAGGTGTTACACAGGCCCAGTGAGGGCTCTGAAATTGATTCTCAGCCTGACACCTTTAACAATCTACATCTTACACTGTATTGAAAAGTTATAAATAATACATTATATAATTTATGGCACGGGGACCAATAATATAAGCAATTTTGTGCCGAAGCCGGTGATATTATTAGCTAAAGGCACATAGGATGTCCGAAACGTCATGATACAAGGTAATTTAAAAGCTATACTCCAAAAATGAACTTTTGACTATTAAAACACAAGGACTCAATGAATTTATTGTTTCATATGCAGATATACTTTGATTGCGCTATCCTAATCAACTGACTTACCCAAATCGAGCTCGCATTTCTGTCCGCTGTAGGGCAAGGGGCAATTGCAAGTGAAATTCATTCCGGAACGTAGACAACTTCCACCATTTTTGCACGGAAAACTCCAACAGGGGTCAGGACCATCTTCCGCTGTAAATTCAAAACAAGCAAATTTTTGTACATGTACCAACAATTAATAATAATATATTATCAAATTTCGGCATAAATTAATTAGTACAAAAGACTAACTGAAATATAAATTGAATACAGTATCAATCATGAAACCAGAGGGGAAAGGAATCAATTTGATGTAATTTTGTATAATGATCAAAAAGATCTTAGCATTAATTTGATATCATGTCAACAATGGTCAATAACATCACATGCAAACATATTGCACCATTGACACATTTTTTAACAGCATAAAACTAAGTATTGGGACACTTAAAAGACAACCCTAACAAAAATCACAATCTGCAGATGATCTATATATTCCCTGCTGAATACATCAGGGCTTCCAGTCTAAAAATAATTTCGAGTTTTCACTTTCAGATCAAAGTCCAACTCCTTCATAAAAAGCTGTTCCACGACACAAGTACAGATATAACAAAGCGGTCAGTTAAATACTTATTTTGTTTTACTGTCATCTGTTGCTTAAAGAAGCCATTTAAATATTTAACATATTTTCTTGAAGGAACAGGCCTCTATCAGAAATGTCCTTTGCCCCGAAGTCTATTGAGACTTGCGTTTGAGATATAAAATCAGTTTATATTTATTGGATGCATGAATTTTCAATATAATGTTGTGTTAAAATGACCTCTAATTTAAGTTATTCACTGCTTTAATCAAGAAATTCAATTTAACGACTGATCTTGACTACAGTATTAAAATTTAGACACAAATCACTGTTAGAAATGAACAGAATGAAGTGTAAATATTCAGATTTTTCTATTTAAACATCATATTCTCCTTTTAAATAAAAAATATTGACATTTTTGTCCATTAAACGCATTCAAAAATTTTTACAAAAAATAAAGGCGATCTCACTAATTCGACAATTAAAGTCTTTAAAGATAAAAAGAAGGAAAACATGCCATTGACATGCAAAACAGCCTTAACAGGTACAAAAGACTGTGACATTGAACATTAGCTGACATTGATTGTGTCCTGCAGTAGAATCCCTGCACCTGGTTTGACACACCTGTAATAGTTGCAGGCTTACCTGTATAATCACAAATAGGGGAATCTCCTATTATAAGAATTCTGTGTACAAGCAGTGCCAGAGTGCAATGAACTCCTGCGTGACATGATGTTACGAGATATTACTTGATGTTACATGGTGTAAATGTGTACTACATCGTGTAAAGTGATGTGGCATGATGTAATGTGATGTAATAGAGTACATATTGATGTAACATGGGGTTTATGTGCTGTTTACATGTTAAGGGATCTAAAATTAAGCTGTACTGCAAATGTTTATATATTTTCTTGTAAAATGTTCACAGTATACATAGCTTGATAAGTATATAAGCCTGTATCATGTGTATTGTGCAATTCAATATTAGTAGAGTTCAGTAGGTTATACATTGGGACCGCTAGTCCAAAACAGGTCTTATTAATGTGGTGGCCTAATGGAGAAGTTATGATCTTGGATGAACTAGAGAATCCAAGTTATAATTTAGTTCTTTCAAAGCATCCTATTCGTTATATTGCTGAAAAACCATCTATAGATCTATACAGTAATGTCTTTAAAAATAAAAATATAGCAAAATAAAATAAACTGATATTTTAATAAAAAAAATAACGTATTCTACCATAAATTATAAATGACAATTCTCCATAATCCTGTTGAGAATCATGATGATATTGTATTATTCTATCATTTTGAAAATTAATCGTATTTTAGAAATGTATATATGTCAGATTACACAAAATCAAATACATAAACACAAAATGTAACGAAATTAATTTGAAATTTTTCTGTTTGCATTTTTCCCTAATAATCACACATATACAATATTATACATGTACGATTTCATTTTCATATGATACAGGCCAACTAGCACCGATGAGCTAAGAAAAATGATGCTAAATTATTGATCAAAACATAGACATTAGACAATACACTGATCAATGCTAATAAAAGAGCTACAGAGCTAAGCCAAGGGTAATCCCATAATATTCCCACCGACTGTTTTCATTGTTAAGAGATTATCCATTGTTATCGTGTCACATGACCAATGTATCAATGTTGACAGTGGTTTTATCAAATTAATATTTGTTTTTTAATATTCTTAAGTAATAAATCTCTGACCTTCAGCATTTTTGATTTGATTTACTTTGAAATGCGTAGTTGCAAAGTAATTAATCTTCAGTTGATCCAAGGTTAATGAATTAAAAAATTACAAACTTAACTAGAACCCAAGGGTTGTGAAGTTCGGCCTGAACAGCATTTACAAACAATGACACAACACTTTTGAAATTTGCAAGTTTGATAAAATGTGCTAAAGAAACCGTTGCTATTTTAATAAGTATAATTAATAATATAATTAGAGATATCATCGATCATCCACAACTGATTTTCTTCATAACATTTGACTTCACGTACGACTGTACGAGTACATAGTGAAGTTCGGCCTGAACAGCATTTACAAACAATGACACAACACTTTTGAAATTTGCAAGTTTGATAAAATGTGCTAAAGAAACCGTTGCTATTTTAATAAGTATAATTAATAATATAATTAGAGATATCATCGATCATCCACAACTGATTTTCTTCATAACATTTGACTTCACGTACGACTGTACGAGTACATAGTGAAGTTCGGCCTGAACAGCATTTACAAACAATGACACAACACTTTTGAAATTTGCAAGTTTGATAAAATGTGCTAAAGAAACCGTTGCTATTTTAATAAGTATAATTAATAATATAATTAGAGATATCATCGATCATCCACAACTGATTTTCTTCATAACATTTGACTTCACGTACGACTGTACGAGTACACAGCATACCAAAGACCAACATTCTACATCCACATATTCTCTTATACAACTAGAACTTCTCCCAAAACATGGACATCAGTAGGACCAAGTCACCATTATCACATTTATGATTATTAATTTTTTTTTTTTTCGACCAAATTGTAAACCTACCTCCTAGGAACCAGAGGGCAAGAAAATCACAAAAATAAATTAGAAAATTGCGATTCCAAGGGTGATAAAAAATAATTAAATTACATAATGTAGTAGTACATAGAATTAATGTAGTTAATAGCAAAATAGAAATTTATGATGGTACTCCACAAAAACACTTATTAAAAAGAAACATCTATATAGAAAAGTGCAAGAAAATGAAAGTTGAAATTGGAAAGAAAAAAAAGTTCCTCACAGGGGAAATGATATTAATTTTATAAATAGCCCCAAAAAAGTTTAAAACAAAAAGAAAACATCATGTTACTCACCACATCCTCGCTGTGTTTCTAACGGACAGGTATTCCACTCGATATTTTCACTTGTTGTATCGTTTGAACTGAGCATTACTCCGAGACCTTCTTGTATACATCCTGTGAAATTTTGGCCCACAACAAGGGGACCGCCACCCCGCAAGTCGAGATCCCACAAATTTCTGCGGAACGTACTGTTTGACAAGAGTATTTGGTAGCGCTTCTGGCTGCCCTGTTCGACGGCTAAAGTCATGACTCCTTGCAGATACTGTACATCGGCTGTGAACCATTGATTATGAGCAAATCCTCGCATACTGTCTGATTTTTCAGAGTTTTCTGCATTTTTTCTACTTTCATCTTTTTTGCTATCTAGAGTCACCGACCCATTGTCTTTGGTTGAGTTTTGCCACCAGGAGAACACTAGCGCCCCCTTCTGGTTTAGCGACAAACTGAACCAGTCTCCTTTCTGCCCTTGTTGGTATAATAGCTGTCCGTATGAGCACGTTCGGAAACTGACACTGAAAGCAATTTGACTTGTAAGGGCTACTGTGGTGTTTAATCGTAAAAAAGTGTTTTTGGAGCGATCTAGGTAAGCAAGTGTGTTGCCTAATGACACCGTGTCTCTTCCGTCCATGTTCCCATTTTGCCCAAATGAGGGCAGCACTAGTGTGAGCAGCCATACACCTGCAAGAAAAAAAGAGCGGGAAATTCAAATTAGAAACATGGATTTCAATGCAGCAACAATTCATACACATCCAAGGTAGGTCTATGGATGTAACTTATCTTATATTACCATAAAGAGCTTTGATAACTCGACAAACTTTCTTTGCAAAAAGACCAATAAGATATCGTCAAGGTAACACATTGTCACAAACACTACAAAAGACACTACAATCAATGCAAGATGTTTGCTTTATCATCTTGTGACCAGGTGTTACAAAATACAAACACTTAAATCAAGATAAATCAGTGATAGATTTGCCTTAAGTATATCTAAAGCGCATGAGGTGAAGTATAAGTTGCATAAGGACACTTGAATTCATCTTGAGCCTTGAGAAGCAATTATACCACCATTGACTTCAGTATTTTCTTGCAATCCATCTCAACTCCTTTTTATTTTACATTTCAATTGGATTGTCAACGTGAATTTTAGCATTCCAAAGTGACTTAAAAGTGATAGATTTGCCTTAAGTATATCTAAAGCGCATGAGGTGAAGTATTAAGTTGTATAAGGACACTTGAATTCATGGTAGTATGGTGCAAGAGCTGTTTGGGAGGGACGATCTCTTAAATGAATATTTTGCAATTTCCTGATGTATTGATTGTTTATCAAGTATAAGAAAAAGTTTGGGAGGCAGGGGTAGCACAACTCACAATAAATTGATGAAGCATAAAACAAAACAAAAACCCTCTCAAGGAGGCAACATAGGATGGTCTTAAAACTGAGATTCACCTACACATCCATTATGACCATTATGTTTACAGTTAGTTTCATAAAATACGGTTGACTCCAGCTGTCTGTAGCGACCTGTACATGGCGGTGGTCTAAACATGCTAAAGCCAGCTGCTTCTGTCCACTTCTACCATGGGTAATAATCGGCTAACATTTATCACCAGAAAAGTGTGGATAAACACTGGCAAATGTAAGAAATTAATCGAATATATCATAAATATATACTTTTAGATCTGGTTTTGAGTAGCCAGATATGACCGCTTTGGCAAGGTTCAATTTGACAGGCTGTTGTTTTTAATGAAACTGTGTATATATATATATATATATATTTATATATATATAGTGTATCACAGACGACTCTGAGTGTTACAGTATCCATCTTTCAACAAACTTTTAAATTCCACCAGGTTCCATTAGCATTACATAAACAGAAACCTTGTTTCTACAATCCAACCAAGGTTGACAATATGCTTTTTTTTTACGTTCTTTCTTATTCTTCCTGTCTGGCTCCAGATTTTTCATCTGACCTGAAGTCTATCATCCAGGGCCCCACATGCTACAAACAATTTGGTATCAGATCCAAAACCTTAAGTGCCACCAAGTACCACCTTAACACTCAAGATGGGGTCCATATGTGCCCCATTCCACCCCTGGGTAACAAGATCAGCCTGACATTGACCTCTGTCATGTATACAGGGGAGCCCCACAATTTCGACCACCCAATACACACAGCTGTATACATACTTTTTTTTTTTAATAAAATACCATTTGGGCCACACGTTTTTTATCTTTAGCTTTTTGGATTCTCTCAGGGACATTTTCAACAGGTCCATCGAAAACTCAATAATACAATAAAATTTCATATCAACATTGTGACATGCTATTTTATTTTCTAAAAATCAAAAAGTGTGGCCTTATAGTTCTGGGTCACAAAACTGATTACATTGTAAGGTGTTATAAATACAGTCAGGCCTAAAATCATTTAAACACTTCCACATACATATATATGTACAGCTGTATATTCGAACTGTACTGGGTCTAAAATGGCCTTAATTTTGAGGTGGTCTTCATGCGAGGCCAAGCTTTACTCCTGTACACCGAAAGGGGAAAATCAACAGACCCTTTCCCCCCACCCCAGGGCTAAGCCTAGAGCTGACCCGATCCTGACCCTTCAGACTGGCTCTGACTGGGTCATAGGGCACTTATCTGGGGTATACAGTTACCCTGACTCGATATACTCGTGTTATCATTCCAATTATCAGGTTGGCTGATCACAGGCTGCATAATGCAATGCTGATATTACTGTGGTGTAAGGTATCTGAGCACAGAGTATGCGAATTTGGGCAGATTGTATTCAGTAATATCTGAAAGAATGTTGTGAGTGTTGGTTGCCATGGTTTTCAGTAATCAACACCCAATTGTTGTTTTTGCTTTTGTTAAGCATATCTAATGACTATATTTACATATATAATACGTCCATGCACTAAGCACTCTACAATCGCCATCTCTGCCTATGCAAGTACTCTTTTCCTAACTTATATTTCTGGTTCTAATATTGTATCAATTTAAGGTGGCCCTAACACAACCCATTGAGGTTCTTTGGGGTCTCCTGGCAAGTATAAATACTAATACAATATATGCAATAATTTTAAATGTATCATGCCAGCAATAACAAAATATCATGCTGTAGTCTTGTTTTAAGTAAATTGCCAAATAAAATTATTTTCAATTCAAGTATCAATTTGCACCTGGGTTGAGTGAAGCAGTGGTTTGAGAAAATATCTGCTCAGTTCTTCCATGCTGTGGCTGGGCTTGAACCCACAACCATGCACGTACAAGCCCAGCAACTGTCTTTGCAGGGATATTCCAGTTCACCTGGGAATTGAACCTGGGACCTCTGGTACAAGCATCAAGATATTTACAAATTACACTGAAAGAAATCACTCCATAGTGCAAGAGAAATCTGCTAACATCTTAACAATAGTATCTAGTGTGCTATCATAACCATTTTTTCATGACCATGAGATGAAATACACAGCTCAGTTCCTTCTGTATGATGTAAAACAGGTGCTTTCTCTTACCCCTCCCAGTCTGTAGTATGGGAACATTGCCATTATTTCCCCCTGAATGTGTGACCCTCTGCAGATGCACTTGTAAATCATTTTGACTACCTGTGCCTGGCAAAATGTTTATCCGGCAGTTGCTTTATTAGATTCATTTTGAAAAGCTCTGACAGCTGCCAAGTCATTTTACAGGATGAACTGTGGTTACTACTTTGCCCTCCCGACTGTTTTTCACATTTTGACTTTTTACTTTACCCCATTTAACTTGACCACACCCACTACTCTGTCTTTGCTACGTTTCTTCTTGGATAAGGTTCCTTTTTATTCCCTTCTTTGTTTTTTTTTTAGACAAGTGATCATTTGGTTCACGCAGTGCTCAATGCGTTTTATTTTATGCCAGATCTATTTTTTAATTCTGGAGAAAAAATTCATCACTTGCATTTATCATGTCTTGTTTTCTTTCCCATGCACAGTGTATAGTGATTGTTTTAAGTATCTAATATATAGCATCCTGTTAAGCTCCAAGCTTTATCATACCATGGAGGTATGGTCATGCTCACTCTACTTTAAAAATGATCATTTAGCTCAGACTTGCTTTATTTTTTTCCTGCTTTTTTTTGTTTTTGTGAGAGTGATCGTTTAGGACAGACTTACTTTCTTTCTTGCAAGAAAACAAACATGAACGCAGTTGATTGTCTTTCAAAACAGTGTAGCGTTTGTGTGTCTAATGGAAAAACCTGCTGAGTAAAAATACAAAACCTACAAATATTTGGGGCTGGAACTTGTAGACAGGTGTAGGAGGCTCAAACTAAATGTATGAGCTTCACGTTTAAAATAGTCTATAATAACTGTCTGTAGAAAACTGTGCAGAGAGTTTCAATCAATCATGGCAGAATTTTGAGTGATTGAAATCAAGTCAGTCAGTCAGTCAGTCAGTCAGTCAGTCCGCCAGCCAGCCAGCCAGTCAGTCAGTCAGTCAGTCTATCTATCTATTTATCTATTTATCTATCTATCTATCTATCTATCTATCTATCTATCTATCTATAGAAATAAGAAACATGCAAACAAATATAAGAACATTAGTATAATAGTATGCTAATTACGTCAATGGACAACTTGAAAACGAGGCTGGTGAATTGTTAACGTAACAATTATGCCATTGTGACGTCATGTTTACAGGTGTTACCCCCAACAAGAATCTCAGTTACGCAATGTTTACAAACAGCTATGAGGCAAGGGGTTCATTTGCAACTTGTAAAATGCTCAGGCCAACCACATTTTGCAGTTCATGTAGTTGAACTGTGGGAAGCAATGTCAAGTAATCTACCACAAATTCAACTGAAATTCTGCTCTATTTTATTATATTCTATTTGCTTTTCTCTCCCATTAAACACGTGAATACTTCTATTCTATTATTCTATTCTATTCTTTGGAACATCAAAGAATAATACATGAATAAATGCTAGCCTCTTTAATGTTGAAATTCTGCTCTATTTTATTCTAAATATTTTATTTGCTTTGCTCTCCCATTAAAAACATGACATACTTCTACTATATTATTCTATTATATTCTTTGGAACATCAAAGAATGATGCATTACTTAATGTTAGCCTCTTTAATGTTGATTATATCTAGTTAGTTACTTATCACACCTTGATGATTATCACACCTCCTGATGGGTTTGTTTATCACACATTGTGACAACCAACTTGTCACAATCATCAGATGAACAATTCTGTACGAAACATCTGAAGACTTCGTGACAACTGATTAATTAAGTGATGATGTTGATAGCACTTTAATTACACATACTGACAAATACTTTCAGATTGTACTCTGATGTAAATTAGAACTTCATCTGGTGGCAACTCACTATTAGTGGCTATTATTAGGTTTATACAATTAAACCACCCTCAGTGCAAATTTCACTGGGTTTAATGGCGAAGCGATTTTAATAGTGAGGTAAATACAATGGGTGTTTATGGATTAGGTCCAAACATTGTGATAGGCTAATTGTGATGTGGTCTTACGTGGAGATCTTCTACACTAATTTGGCTTGACCTTTATATTTAAAGTTTAATAGTTATAATGATTAAACCCACCCACAGACGCCATATTATTGTTAAAGTCACACTGCAGTGACTGGGAATACTTCAAGGTACTACACTGTAACTTAAACATGAAAATCTCTCAGATTACACACACCATGGACTAAATGTTGACTTCTTTATAGCAGTATACTATAACGAGGTTAATAATTCCCCAACGGATATTTTTATTAACTTTTGTTGCATTATGGTCTGTAGAACTGCATAAAAAAACAATGTTATTTCATCCATTTATTACATCCATCCACCCATCTACGAAACTTCTAAACAATTAACTCAAGTTAAAGTATTTTCAAATCTATGCACTGTATTCAATCACCCAATTTCTACCTTTGATCAAATTTAATTCAACACGTCATCAGATTAAAATTCCACTTGCGGATTTCATCATCCTGATATCTGATACATGTTACTATGGCAACACTTCCACAATGCCCAGACTCCGTACCAAGCAGTGGTATCTCGCTTTGCAAAACTTTCACACACACAAAAAAAACCATAGTAACATTTTTGGTATGCTGCTTTTTTGGGGGGACTCTTGCCCTCTGGGGCTTTGTTGAGATCATGTGACCTACTTAAAGAATTGTTACTACGCAACAGGGTGACTGGAATGATGTTATTACAGTGTAAAACTATTACATGACATTTGTTTAATATTTCAAGGAAAGTTTTCATATTTTCAGTTAGATCAGTTTGAATGTCAAATTTTGGACAGTATTTCTATATATATATATTTTTTTGTCTAGATCACTACATATACAGTTGGCTATATGAGGTGGTGGCAGGTCGTAATATTGAGGTTGTCTTAAAGTGAGGTTCCATTGTATTTACTCTATTATTCGTCGGGTCTCCAATAAACATTGAACTGGTTAATACTAACAAAAATTGAGCTGGTAATTAATAAATGTATGCGGTAAATACACACATGTACACACATAGCAAACATAATGAAGAAAACGCATGCATGGCAGTCAAAGATTGTTAAAATATTCATAAGCCAAGGCTGGGCCTGGGGCCAATTTAGAAGTCTTGGCTAACCAGGTCAAAACCAACTTAATTGAGTTCAGTTAGGTCAAGTTAAATTGAGAAGAAAAATGTCTATATTAGTTAAGTAATATCAAACGTTTCAATCAGACCTAATATAGCATACAGATTTCCACTGCACCAAAAACTTCGCTATAACGTAATTCCTTTGTAAACCCCCATGATTGAGACCGAAAACCCCATAATTAAGACCATCTACCAAGACCACCTCGATATTAAGACCACTATAAATAAACGCAATTGAACATAGATTACTATGGAATCAATTATGGGGATTCCGTTACATAAGTAACAATGGCTGCTGCCAGCCTGCTATATTTACTCTAGGCTTAACAATGAATGATTAATTTGAACAGTTGTTTTAGTCTGGTCAGGGCCACCAGGGGTCTAATGCTTTACCCCTTTACCCCATTTTATCAGAGTCGACACAAATTAACCAGGTGTTCTTAGGGGTTACTCTAATCTAGACTGAACAGCAGTTGTTGCACCCTCCCCCCCCCCCCCATATGGGTCCCCCAAAGGGGTAAAGTGCCACACCCTCAAATCCAGGCAGCTCTAGCAACATGTTACAAACCTCCAGCTAGCACCACCCCTGGGGTACAGGTAACAAGTTCTTATACAAGACCACCTCTATATTGAGACTACATTGAAAACATCCTCTCAGAGTGACTAATATTTTAAACATTTTGATAGATGTTTTAGACATTTTATTTTGAACATTTACCCATTTTGAATGTGTCTAAAATTACTGACACCTCCTATATATGTATGATGGATTTGGAATAAAACAAGTTTTAATATCATTGAAGTGTAACATTTGAGCCAGTCACTCAACAGATAGTCAATAAGGCTACACTGACAATCTCTTGGAGTAGAGTGTCAAATTGGCTAACATTTTAGACACATGGACAACAGAGGGCTTGAACTGTCGTTTTTAAGCATTTTATGAATGACTCCACACAGGCCATTTAACTTTGATTAACGAGTTAGTCAATTTCACATGACTACTAAGACAAAGTGAAATGTTTCTGGATAATAGTCATTATGAATAATAACACACACTGGCATTGACTGAGCTGACTAACTAGTTAGAAAGAGCTAACTTATTCGTCAAAAATGGCTAAAGCTATATTTGAGACCTTAATAAAATTATTGTTAAAAAGCATTGTCGGAATGTTCCCCTAAAACATGACCATGAACTTTTTTGGATAAGGAAATATTTTTGTATTAAAAATCATTACGAGTCATATCTATGTCATAGCAAAGAATAATTTTTTTTTAAACCTATAAATAACAGGGACTAAAGAATTTTTTTATCAATAGTCTAAAAAAAAAAAGTCATTTTATTGCCAATAGCTATAAATTCTACCTAGCAGAATATAAACTCTAGCAGACCACACAAGCAGTGAGACATATTTAAATTTTTTTTGTTCATGATTTTGTTCTTATTATGAATAGTGAGGTTTGTTAATACGAGGGAGCCTCAGGCCAATAGTGAGGTGATCTTAATAGTGAGGAGGTCTTAATGGTAAGGTGGTCTTAACAGTGAGGAGGTCTTAATAGTTAGGTTCTTAACAGTGAGGTGGTCTTAACAGTGAGGTGGTCTTAACAGTGAGGTGGTCTTAATAGTGAGGTGGTCTTAACAGTGAGGTGGTCTTAACAGTGAGGTAGAAAACCAAGCCATATCATACCGCATTATCCTGATTATGGTTCAGTGTTCAATTGAGATTAAAGTCAGCCTAAGCCAGTATTTAGATCCGGCTTGTATTTGAATATATACGGTACATGCTGAATTATAATCACACAAAACTTTGAAAACAATAGTCTTCCAATTCTACAAATTCAACCCCCTCCTAAAAATCTCTAAAATCAGGAAATTTACAACTCTATCAACTTGACACATATCCCAGCACCTTAACCCCTCAAAGGCATCAAAAGAATGTCCTGATAAAGTACAGAGCTCATTCCAAACATTTCGAGATAAAGGGGTCACGATAAATTCACCATAGAAACATGTTATGATAACATTTAGCCAGATATAATATCAAGGAAAAATCCTAGCTACCTTGCTAATGTCTAGACCAGCCCTGATGAATAGCTGACTTTGCAAAGTGGTTGTTCTTATAAGTATGGGCGATATCATATCATATTTAGGATAGGATAGATGGATAGAATAGATAAACAGATAGACAGACAGATAGAGATATAGACAGATAGAAAGGATAGACAGCTAGTAGATGGATATATAGATGATTAGATGGATAGATACATAGGATAGATAGCTAGTAGATAGATCTGTTTATTTGACTGACTGACTGACTGACTGACAACCTAGCTGACTGACTGACATTTTTGCCAAAATTATTATTTAGGCATTAACATTTTTTCATGTATATAATTATGCATAATGAGTATTTTTAAATGAATCTTGTAAAATGTACGTAATAGTTCTAGATGTATTTAATGTATATTATTATATTTTGTCTACATACATGTTCGAAATGGAGGAAGCAGGTTAGAGAATGACATTTCCCAATAATGCTCACACCTCCCAAAATATCATAAACATGTCTAGAAAAACATGTCCTGTGTTGAAAAAGTACCATGATTCATGAAATGGGCAGGTGTTCTTTACAAAGTTCATGTAATGGTCATATATATTAATTATATAATGGTAATTTAGCATTACACATGGGGCTACCTTAAACACTTGTATAACTGAGTTCTAATCGACTTTATAAAATTAAAGATATTGATTTTTGGAGAAAAGTTCCGGAATATGTTTAGTCATCTATAGCAATAAATGGCACTCATTCAAGAATAGGTACAATTCTATCGGACTGTTTTTCTCCATTCTACCCATCCCTATTATATTATATTATATTGACCCCTTATAGAAGAAAAGTATCTTTCTATTCTAGAGTTCAAAGTACAAAATATGTATAATACAGTCTGTTCTAATATTCAAGAATATGTATAATTCTATTCTATTCAACATTTTATAAGAACAGATATATTTCTTCTATAATATTAACAAACTGAATAAGTTCAAGAGTAGGTACATTTCATGATTATATTCTGTTATATTCTGTTATATTCTGTTATATTCTATTCTATTCTATTCTATTCTATTCTATTCTATTCTATTCTATTCTATTCTATTCTATTCTATTCTGTCATATTGTGTCATATTGTGTCATATTATATTCTATTATATTGTTTCTACATGTTCTTTACTCTTGAATTTAACATTTGAGCAGCAAATTCTATCATTAAGCAATCGATTGTAGCCAGGGTCACCTTAGAAACAAGACAATTGATTTATAGGCGCCGCCACAAGCAAAACAATCTGTGACAATCAATAAAAGTGTCACGTGCTCAATGATGCATAATGATGTTGAACTCGGAGCAAATTATAGAATTTTTTTGGATCTCAATAAATTCAATACTAATTGTTTTAAAATTCAACATGCACAATAATTTACGACGAATTTGTTTTGGTAATAACTTCCTTTAAATCAATAAAATAATGATTTTTAATCCAGTTTAACACGAAATCCTAAATGACATTGCGGTTCAACTGAGAGAATTTTTTGTATAAACAAAAACTGCGGTAAATATAGTAAATCTAGGAATATTTATCTTCTTTTTTTTATAAACATTGACTTATGTCTAAATATTCCAAAGGTTAATCATAGCTTAAAGTTAATTAGCTTCCAAATTATTTACATTAAAAGTTGATTTGGTATTTCACTATTGAACGTAATCTAAATCTGCCATTGTATGTACATATTGATAACACCATCATTCCATAATAATATTTGTTTATTGATACCAGATGATAAATATTCTTTGCTAAGTTCTTATTACATAATTTATTGCAGATATTGTTCATATTGATATCTGATGCTAATTAATTCAATGTGTATGCTAAGTTTCATGATGTGAGTGATTATGAATCATAATCAGAATTGATATGCCATGTATTTTAATGCTCATGCCATGAATAGATTATGATAGGTATTTAAATTAATTCTCCAGACATGTATAGCTCATGTCATTAAACATGTCATGGTAATTACATGGCGTTATGAGTATGGATTCTAAACAATGGAACCTCGCCATTAAAGCACTTATTTTATCTATCTATCTGTCTAGTATCAATCTATCTATCTATCTATCTATCTATCTATACCTATAATTATGAATTAGTCAGAATTTATAACTAAGGGATATCAGTAATAACAAAAAAGTTATATAAATTATTCTAAAATCATATACCTTTAAAAGCATGTTATATATAATTATCTATCTATCTATTTTTTAACCTATGATTATGAATTAGTCAGAATTTATAACTAAGGGATATCAGTAATAACAAAAAAGTTATTATATATTCTAAAATCATATACCTTTAAAGGCATGTTATATATAATTAAACTGCAGTGCTAAGTAAACAAGTATATACATGCCCCTTAAATTGATAATATATGCCTTAAACGTTAGCACCTTAAAGCCATTGATTGCTTTAGAATGCATGCAAATGGACTTGACGGTTTTTACCCCCATGTTTTTCACAGGTAAACTCTTTGATGTGTAATTAAGCCAGGTAAAGCGTTTATCTAATGTTGGCATTTCACATTAGACAAATGCTAACAAATGCAATGCGGGTTGCAACAAGCTAGTATGACACAACATCGTTTTAATAAAATATTCATGATCTAACTAAATATTATATATTTGATTAAAAAGAAAAAGCCTTATATTATATATATAATTATATTGTAATAAAAAAAATGGATCTACATTGTGTAAATAAAGAAATTTTGATACTTTGTAAACAATTCATAAAATTGTAGCTTTTAGAGACAATGTCTACAATTGTGACAATTTTCTACAATTGCAACAATTTTTAACAAAAAAAAAAACAATTGAGATTTTTGTCCAAATAAATGGATTGAAACAATCTAATAACACTTCTATTGTAGAATTCACAGCTGGATTTTTGTTGCCTTAAAGACAATTTTGTCCTGGAGCAATTCATGCTGAAACTGGGACATTCCGCTCAGCAACTGTTGATGCTTGGCTGCGCAGAACTCTAGCAAATCTTCACCTAATCTACAGGTGATATGACCACAAATAAATAACTTTACAAACCTGCTGCATATATTATATTCTTCATATACATCTTGGCAAGCCATCCAGTACAAATCACAACTGTTTCAAAGCCTCAGACCAACGTAAATCCATGATATTTTCCAGTTTTCTCACAGAACTAGTCCTACTGCCTTCATAACATGCCGCTCACTGAAGCCATTCAAAAGCACGGCGTCACGTGACCAAGCTAAGGATCCCCCCCACGTGACGTCAGCAGGGAATACCCCAGGTACAGGTGAGAAACAGTGAGTCATCACAGGTAAGCCAGGTATACAAATTCGTTCATAAAGGATTGGCTAATATAAAAAAATATATATTATAAGTACTTACTATGAATAATATTAATAATATTGAAATTATATTGGAATGTTACTTGAAATTTCCTTTCATGTACGTTCTAATAGTGGATTTTCACGGAAGGTTCTCTATATTTCCACCAGGTGTCTATGACAGAATACTGCAATTCTATTGGCTGAAAAAGTTCCCGCCCTTGGCTGTGATGGGTTGAGGCAAAGTGCATCCTAGCTGCAGTATTTTTAGTGCATTTTAATGTATATTTGACACCTTATCACTCAGTTGATTTTTGTTATTTTTCTGAGAAAGTTATATTCGTTTAATAAGTAAGTGATTATCTTCTATGTCTGAAAAGCAAAATGAGTAATAAGAGGAGAGGAAGGACTTATGACTTGCTGAACTCAGGGCTCTTCAGTGAAAAGACTCTATTGAGGAGGAGGAGGAGGAGGAGGAGGAGGAGGAGGAGGAGGTAATTTCTGCTGAAAGACGGCACTTGTCCGGTGCGTAGCACCGGTCATTCTGAGAACCGCAAAGCTCAAGGGATAGAAAGGTGTCTCAATGCCGTAACAACACTTGTGCAGTGCCATTTACGATAGTACCTTCTGCAGTTGGTGAAATTCCATGGTAAAGTTGTTCAATTTCATGACGTTAGTAGAGTTTAAGTCAAAAGAAATCCTCTGAACCAGTTTCTCAGCGAGTGGCTTCATGGAAGAAAGAAATAAGGGTAGTAATCGCACTACTTTGTGTGCAGACGACGCACGGAAGCATTTCCCTCCCCGATTCTGAGGGAGCGGTAAATCCATTATCAGAAAGGCTGGTGCTTCGCAACGGATTGTAGCGCCGCCTTTCGGAAACGAGAAGGAGATATGAGGTGGTCTTAACAATGAGGTGGTCTTAACAGTGAGGTAGAAAACCAAGCCATATCATACCGCTTTATCCTGATTACTGTTCATTGTTCAATTGAAAAAAAAAGTCAGCCTAGGCCAATGTTTGGAATTGCCATACTACTACTACTACTACTACTGCTGCTGCTGCTGCTGCTGCTGCTGCTGCTACTACTACTACTACTACCCCAACTACTCCTCTACTACTAAATGAAACTCTACTACTGCTACTACTATAGTAGTAGAGCTTAGTAGTAGGAGAAGTTTCATTTAGTAGTAAAGGAGTTTCATTTGACGCACACCAGAGGGCATAACGTTTTTGCTGCATTACCACGCCATCTGGTGTAACTGTTAAAAATGATGCAGACCTGTCTTGAGCATCCACATTTTTGACGTGTTTCTCTTATTTCTTAGGAAACTACATTAAAAAAAAAACAGGTGATTTTTTCATCCGTTGTTTAGTGAATTAAGTGTAGCTCCTATAGAAAATAAAAAGTCTGACATAGGCCTGTACAGTGTAAATTTTTGTTCATGCGAAATTGGAATAATTAACTTTATGATAAATGTTCAAATTGAAATTTTTCAACAAGAACTCAAAATGGAAAAAAGTTAGATGTTGCTTAATGCCGGTAGAAGTCCTCTTCAACAGACATTATATTCCACTTGGACTGTTATCCTATTGTTCTGAGAGAGACAAACGAAAATGCTCCTTCCTGATTGCAAAGTGAACTTGTTTTGCGTAATAAACGCAATGAAAAAATCTAAGTAGGATATAATCAGCAAAAATGTTAGTTAACTCATAAAAAAACTGCATGCAGTTTGCTCTTAAAATAATTTATTAACCTAACACAGTTTTCTGACAGCTTTTGTGATAGCCACGGGTGCTTTCCTCCACCAGACAGTCAAGTGAGCCCACTCAAAAATTAAGCTCCATAATAACATCATAATACTTCTATCATCTTCCATTGAGCTGATATCATTAATACCTTCAGTAAATTGAAGGGATGCTGCTTATTGTTTGTTGTCATACAGCAGAAAACCTAATCAATTGGATTTTTCACAGACAATAGTAAATACAGTTGTAATGTACCGAGTCAATACAAAGACATTACAATACAATACATAAACGAAACATGGCAAGAAACAAGTATCTAAAGACCAGAGACAACAACGGCTGGCAAATCTACACAGCTGAGAGAAACAAGACAACAAACATGAGACGACAATCAATTAAACAGCATTTCCTAAGTAAATGTACAAAATGTCTAGCCCCAGTGACTTTTGGAAATGTGTGAAACCTTTCCTGGCAAATGGATCACAAGCACATAACAACATCATCCTGGAAGAAAATGGCAAGATCATCACAGACACAGAGAAGATCTATGACCTTTTTAATGACTTTTTCATCAATGCAGCTAGTGGCATAGGTCCTGATGATGAGATTAACATGTTTAAAGATGACTGGATGACTAAGCTTTTCAGTAAACATGAACATCATCCAAGCATCCACGCCATCAAATCACATTTTAGTGATGACCAAGCATCATTTAATTTCTCTTTAGTCAACAAAGACACTGTCTATCAGCATCTACATAAAATCAATGCGAAGAAATCCACGGGCTATGATAATCTGCCACCCAAGCTAGTAAAGTGCAACAAAAGAGAACTTCCAGACGTACTAACAGAGGTCATCAATTGTAGTTTCATTCAAAACACCTTTCCAGAAGATATGAAGTTTGCAGAAATCTCAACCATTTTCAAGAAGGGCAATGACATGAAAGTCCCAAATTACAGGCCTGTCAGTCTGTTAGTCATTTTTGACAAGGTGTTTGAAGCCATGATTGCAGAACAACTCATGGAATTTTTCTGCAATAAATTTAATAGACATACAGAAAACAATATGGCAGCACACACCTACTTACCAAGCTTGTGGAAACATGGAAAAAAGCCCTAGACAACAATATGTGTGCTGGAACTGTTTTAATCGACTTGTCAAAAGCATTTGACTCTATTCCACATGGTCTTTTGATATGCAAACTTAAGGCATATGGACTAAGTGATGCAGCATGCACATTCATGAGCTCATACCTGTGTGATAGATATCAGAGAGTGAAAGTTGAAGACAAGAGGAGTGAGTGGAAACAGATTAAGAAGGGCATCCCCCAAGGATCCTGCTTTGGTCCTGTAATATTCAACATCTTTGTGAACGACTTGTTCTACTTTATTAAAGACTGTTTGCTTGTAAATTATGCTGACGATAACACCATCAGTGCCACAGGAAGTACATTTGACAGTGTCACAATGGCATTACAGGCTGATGTCAACAACGCCACATCCTGGTTCAAGGTCAACTTTCTTCAAGCAAACCCCGAGAAGTTCCAAGTTATGTATCTGAAGCCCATCTCAAACAGCCAAGAAGTTCCAGAGAGCTTTACAATAGCAGATACAACCATCAACACCCAACCCCAAGTAAAGCTGCTAGGCATCATAATAGATGACAAGTTAAGCTTCGAGAAACAAATAGATATTATGTTTAAAAGGGCATCCATATGAGGAGATTCAAGTATATTTTCCAGTTGAAAGAAATGTCAACCATCTATAATGCCTTCATTCTCTCAAACTTCAACTATTGTCCAGTGGTCTGGCATTTTTGTAGCATCACCAATATGAGAAAACTTGAGAAGATCCAAGAGAGGGCACTGCGCCTACTCTATGATGATCCTGCCTCCAGCTACCAAGAGCTACTCACAAGGAGTGGACACTCAAGCCTACATGTCAGACGCCTTAGGATGATAGCCATGGAAGTTTATAAAAGCTTGAACAAAATAAACCCTGAGTTCATGTGGGAACTTTTTCAAAAGAAAGAAACTGAATATAATTTCAGAGATTCTTTTAAAGTTGATATCCCCTCCTTTAAGACATTAAAATATGGAAAATACTCATTCTCATACTACGGTGCTCATGTTTAATGATGCTCATGTTTTATGATTTTATTGTTATTGATTTTATTGTTACTGATTTTGTTTTAATCGACTAATAGCTTTTAGCTAGTGTTTCTTGTTAACCTGTATGTTGATTCAAAATAAATTTTTACTTACTTACTATTACTTACTTACTTACTATACAGCAGCAGCAGCAGCAGCAGCAGCAGCAGCAGCAGCAGCAGCAGCAGCAGCAGTAGTAGTAGTAGTAGTAGTAGCAGCAGCAGCAGCAGCAGCAGCAGCAGCAGCAGCAGCAGCAGCAGTAGTAGTAGTAGTAGTAGTAGTAGTACATTATTAATATATCAGAAATAGTATAAATAATTATGACATTATCGTTATTATCAGGTAATTAATTGCAATTCCATGCCAAGACAACAAAATAAATTGGCAACCCCACTTTTGTAGACAACGTTTATGAGCTATTGTGACTATTTCTTTGAGTTAGGAGGCTGATATCTGCATTTATCGGTTGACCACACTGCTAAGTTCTGACCAGTTGTTATGTACCGAGTCAATACAAAAAGACATTACAATACAATACGTATTGTGTGTGTTCTCATGGTGATAAACCCCATTGCATTAGTTTATGAAAGTGACTACTGTCTATAATAGGAATCAAATAATAGCCACCCGTTTTTCTGTCATATTTTGCCACAAATGGCACGGCAGCACAAACTGGACAGACATTTTCGCCACAATTCAAATCCCAACTAGAAAGTTGGGATTTGAATTGTGGCGAAAATGTCTATATATCTTTCCCAGTACTGATAAAAACACCTCTGGGAAGTAATAACTTGAAGTTTGCTATATTCTCCATTGTAATTTCTGCCGCTTCTCTGTGGCCATGACAAATGGCTATAATAAGAAAATGGCTTAAAATTATCATTGCGATGATAGGAAACTTGAAGATGATTTTTACAGAGAGGATTTTTTATGGGTTAGAAAGTTGGGATTAGACTTTTTGGTAAAATGTATATTATTTTCTGCTTCTCCGTGACATATTACCCCATAGCTGGGTTTATATATATATAAGACAGAAAAACAACAACAAAACAAGTGAACATTTTATTTTGGATTACACTATAGTACTTGCCCATGAAGAGTGAGGCAAAGCGTGTGTGGGCCACGGTGAGACAGTCAAGTTCAATGTAATTCTTCATAATGGAAATGACAGTTGGTTTTTAGTTGCATGTTGATAGTACCTTGTACCCAATGTCTATGCCAAGTGAATGACCCAGCTATGGGGTGATATGCTTAATATTGTGTGGACTAAAGGCCTACTATCTCATCATTACATCTTCCACTGACTGCTGGTAAAATTAACTTGGTTTAGTGCAGTGTAGCGCACCCAAATGTATGCCCATATTTAGCATCCATGAAATATAAAAAAAATATCACTATTTTTAGCTAAATTTTGTTCTAGCACACAAGAGGAATAATATTTGTGTAGCACAGCGGGGGTTTGGGGGCAAAATAAATAAAATAAATTAACAATGTCTTGACTTGAAAATGATAACAGATAGCATTCAGCATGGCAACCATGCTCACTAAAAAAGGTCATAAATTTGGGTCTCTACTGTGCTTTTTCCAATAACCTGCTAGGCTTCAGATCAGTAGCAATGGACAATAAAAGGAACTTGCTACCTAAAATAAGGTTCGGAGACATTTTACATCTTTATTGTACTATCAAGCCATGTCTCACTCTGCCACTTAGCTTGCACAATAGTGGATTTTCACGGAAGGTTCTCAATATTTCCACCAGGTGGCTATGACAGAATACTGCAATTCTATTGGCTGAAAATGATCCCGCCCTTGGCTGTGATTGGCTGAAGCAAAGTGCATCCTAGCGGCAGTATTTTTAGTGCATTTTAATGTATATTGACATCTTATCATTCAGTTGATTTTTGTTATTATTTTGAGAAAGTTATATTTATTGAATAAGTTAGTGATTATCTTCCATGTCTGAAAAGCAAAATGAGTAATAGGAGAAGACGAAGGACTTATGTCTTGCTGAATTCAGCTCTTCAGTGAAAAGACTCTATTCCCCACCAGTGGGGAACAATGAGACAAATGACTTGCATTGACATTGTGTTGAATAACTAATCTTACAGGACAGGAACATGAAACTGCTGGAAAGTATGCAAAACTATATAACCTACATCTGAGATGGGAAGCCAGCAATACCCTGATTTTAGAATTTTTATCATAATTGAAAACGAAAAAAGTGTCTCATTGTTCCACACTCTGACCTACACGTGACCTATAACCAAACGGTTTGTCAAATAAGTTAAAAAAAGTTAAAAACATTTTTCTGTCTACAACTCAATGTGTATAGGAAATGTGTCAAAAATACAGCAATACTAATGTACAAAGTTAGAAAGGGCATTAGACCAAGTTATTTAAGTGAATTATTTTACAAGAATCACGATATGACATGAGAAATTTACTGTGCCACAATACAGTACAGTGCGCTTTGGCAAAAACAGTATAAGATACTATGGGGCTAAACTATGGATTAGTATTCCAGTATCAATAAAACATAGTCAATCGCTTAACACTTTCAAATCAGCTGTGAATAAGTGGCTGCTCACATGTGACATTGACTGCATCAAGTAAATTGCTGCTACATCCGTATTTCTTGATTATTTTCAGATTATTTTCAGATAACAACTGACCGTGACTACAAAATATCATCAACATCCATCGGCAAAGCAGTCCAAGACATTTTGATTGTTAAAACAAATGAATTTTTGAATTTTGAATTTTATTTTATTTTATTGAATAGTCGTGCAGAAGTTTCACAACTTGTATGATTGAATACAACTCAAAATAAACTTTACTTTACTTTTTATGGCAATTCCAAAATTGCCATCAGTTAATTTTCAAGTTTCCTGATCCTGATCGATTATTTTATCGCCTGCTTACATCTTAGATTTTCATTAAATCGAAAAATAAATAAAGGAAAAAGAATAAATTTCCACAACATCCTTCATTAACTTCTATCTGTTGTTAAAAGGTTAAAAGTTCTGTTGATTACAGCAGTTACTACTGGAAAAACATAAGAATGATATCCATCCACAAATAAAAAATATTATACTCCACCACGTGACCTTTTCTATTGTACTTTTGCGGGATATAACCAACGAAAATGTTAGTTCACTCCCTCCTGAGTTAGTTGCAAACTGAAATGTTATGCGTAATAAAGGCATTAAAACAACAACAAAAAATCAAAAAATTTGTAAATATGCCTAATAGAGTATAAGTTATATCCCTTTTATTCGGGAGCTAATACTTACAGCACAATCGGGAGCAATGGCAAGTGGCAAATTAAGGTTTATTGGCAAAAAGTTCATTGCAAAAAAGTTATATTGGATAACTTATCAGGCGAGTCTGCCAGAATCCCTTGGTGAACTCAGAAACGTGTAAACTTAGTAGGAACTAGGCCTTTCATACAGTTCATTGGAGATTATAGAAAATAGTGCATGGCAAGTCGTCCATCCACTATTTGTGGTATTACTAAGTTTACAAATATCTGACAGATATGGTATTTTTTCTTTTTGGCCAATTTATTATGTCCTTGCCATTTTCTCGATCATGTTTCCTTAAGGCTGAGTTTCTCAAGGTCAGCCTAGGTCATAATTTAAGGTCATCCTTAGATATGCTAATGAGCTGATAATACACAATAGCTATGGCAACCATTGTTTATAACCTTGCATCCTGGGTGGAGGCCCATTTTTGATAAAAATTAGCATATTTGTATACCTTAAAGATATCATTTCCATGCTTGGTCAACTTTTGCCAAGAAAACGATAGGAGTGGCCACTCATTGTTTTCTATAATCCAATGGGATTATCATGATAATAATTGTATTATCATAATAGTGTCTGTATTGTGATAAATTTAGAATACAATATATGTTTGTGAGGGGGCTTATATATAAATTCAGATCTGCCCATTTCTGGCCCATTTCACGAAAAAGGGTGATTGGATATACTTATACAGGTGCTGGGAACATAATTTTTCGATAGAAAATACTTTTTGCACTACTTTATTTGCCGAAATGTGGAAAATTGTATTTGTAGCGACTCTTGTTGGACTGGCTCTGGCCAAAGGTGAGTTTTTATTTTCCAATCTAAATAATATATTTTAAAACATTATTTAAACTATTTCCATCACTTATAAAGATGTTGTGTTCAGAATTTGAATCAGAAAGTTACTTCAAAAAATTTCATGGTGAAAATAATAGATGTTTACTCTGTCAATTTAATCACCTAATCATCTGTAGAATAAATTTTTTTATTGTTTTGTTTATTTATCTATTATATTTTTTCAATCAGAAGAAACATTGAACCGACGAAAGCGACAACTATTCAATCCATTCCTGCTCCTAAACAGTGGATTTGGTGGATGTATTTTTTCAAGAAATCCCTGGCTGTGCAGAGAAAGTGAGTTTAGTCTCTTTTCTTTGAAAAAATCTGAATGGTCTAGTGGTTAAGACAAATAGCTGCTCCTCTGAAGATCCCAGGTTCAAAACCTGTCACATCTGCCAAATCTGCCACGAATGGAGCCAAGTGGGTGCTCTTCATGACTCATGAGCTAGATCAGCTGGGTGAACATTGTTGTCTCAAAAAATAAATTAGTTTATTATTATGTTTTTACTATGTACTGATTAAATTTTTAATCCATTGCAATATAACTGATACACACATATAGTATATAATAATTTATGTAAATGTATGGTCAAAATAAAATATTCTTGAGTCTTGGTTGAGTCATGACAGTGAATAAATATATGGTGTCTTGTACTGTCTATGCTGGCACAAAAGCCCACCAAGATCCCAGATAGCATTCCAAATCGGGCCAGCGTCATTTCCGCATCGTTTCCACACCGTTTCTACATCGTGCCAACGTCGCTACGATTTGGAATGCTATCTGGGATAAGCATGCCAGATGGGGACAACATCGTTTAAACATTGGCCATCGTCAGCAACGCTGGGCCAATGTCTAGCTGATCTTGCATGATATCTGAGTAATGGCTAACTAATGGCAACCTGGTTAAGCACTAAAAATAAGAACTACCAAAAATAAGTGTATTTATGTAATTTCTTTGATAATTTTCATTTTCAGCTCAATTTGTTCCCAAGATTCCAATCAACACCCTTTTTAACCGAGGGACTCCCGCCCCACCCACTCCTGTGTTTGGAGGAACCCTCATAAGTAAGTCCTGCTTTTAATTATTTAAACACATATCAAATAAATGCATTCTCTAATATTAAACATATAGTACAAAGTTCTTTTCTCGAAATTTTAATAAATATATGCTAAAATCACCTGTTAAAACGGTTATAATTTCTGTAGTCATCAAACATGGTCCAATGACATGTCTTTTACAAACTTTTAAATATTTTCGACACTAGTCAAATTGATAAAATTGTATATCTAATTCAAATAAAGTAAAACAAATTTCATTCATGACATTTTGCAGATGGTCTTGTCAATTGCAATTTCGTGTCAAGCGGCAGCCAACGTCCTGGAATCAATTGCAATTACCGTAAGCCCACATTTCTTTCCTTTTAATTTAATACAAAGTTGTGATACTCCATAGGATAAAATAAAAATGTATAGATATTGTGTTTTCCTAATGCAGCAGGTATAAATATGCAATGCTGAAATGCATTGTTTAATATTATTTTAATTTGGATGCAATGCAATTTTAGTCAAAAGTGGGTTCAAGATAATTTTTCATATTTTGCCATAAATGGTGTGGAGCAGCACAAAATGGACTGAAACATTAGCAACAGTTCAAATCTCAACTTTCCAGCCGATAAAAACTCTTCTAGGAAAGAAATAACTTAGAAGTAATGATGACAAAATGGTAAAAAATATTAGGTAGGAAACTTGAAGTTAATTTGTAAAGAGAGGAATTGGGCTAGATGGAAAGTTGGGATTTGACGTCTGATAAAATATAGACATTTAAATTAAAGATAAAAGAATAAGAAAACATGATATGAATTTATACTTGCCAATTCCTGAAAGTGAATTTCATAAGAAAATGTTTTTCTATAGAGGAGCCAGAACCTGGAATAACCTACCGAGTAATTTAAAAGAATGCCATACATTAAATAGCTTTAAAATACAGCTAAACAGCTATAACTTGGTGATTGTGTATTTTATTGTTTGTGTATTTTATTGTTAAGGCTTTTAATTGTTATCAATATTTATGGATTTTATTGTTTTACTTATGTAAAAAAATAAAATAAAATCTATTTTGTGCTTCTCCATGACATATTTGTAAAAAGACCAAAAATAATTGGACATTTACTTTATAATATATTGTAGTTAATCACTTTTTCTTATCAGTTTCAGGATCTATTGGTATTCTCTTAAATACCAGAACTGTTCTGTAGATATACCTTAGTGATCATGAATGGCCTCAAACAGCATAATGTGACGGTTCACTACATTAAACAGCATAATAATAATAATATTATGATTGTTCACTACATCATCCTTTTGTGGGAGAATTCTGTGAGAGGTTTCCTCTGGTAATTTGGCCAGGGGTCATGAAGGGATTTAAAAACATCTATAGGTCTATTTTCTCATGGCAGGCAGAGGATTACGTGCACAAGATGTTTTTCTATTAACCATAGGAATGCATTGCCATGGCACCTTGTCATTATAGATGTGGATATAGTTTCTGCTCATGGAGTCACTAGAGTGACTCCATGATATGATATGAGTGTAGTGTTTTGCAAATTTTGAAATATACCAGGTGGTGACCAGCAATTAAAAATTCATTATATCATTACCAAAGCCTTATTACCAAATATCTTATATTCGTATGAAAATGGTCTTCTTTAGTTAACTACACATCAACTTGAATTATTTCCATTGAATTAATTAAGGGATTCGTTTCATTGTTTTCACAACAGCTACTGTCAACAGAGCAGTCAACGCGCTCAATATTTTCGGAGCAGGTTTGCAAGCGACAGGGCCTGGGGGCACACCAGTTGTAGCTTCTGGTGTTAACACTGGGGGCGCTGCAGTTCCTAGTGGAGTTGGCGCAACAGGTCCAGGTGGCACTCCGATCGCTTCTGGAACCAATGCCCAAGGCGGTAACTTGAATTTATCATTAACTTCGTTACTCAAATTTGGCTTGTGCCATATCATAGTCTTTCCAGAAGCATTATCCATTATTTGATATTTGTTTGTTTGATGATTATTCATGCATTGTATATCTTTAATTTCAGTTAACTGTGCCGCTATTCCGCCTGCTTTTCGAGCACAATCAGGGTGCCCTGTTATCAGCGGTATAATACCAAACAGAAGTGAGAAAATTACTTTATGTTAATATTTACATGGCCAAATGTGCCACGTGCATTTTCCATGAGAACGATAAATGCATGGAAAACACATGGTTTTAGCTAATTATAATGAAGCACAATTGGCCATGTACGTGATATTAAAACTCATTTTCAGATGGAATAGCTATTAAATCAAGAAGTTGGCAAACTTTAATGCATACAATTATTTGTCATGTACTGAAAATACATACAAAACTCATCCCATACGCAACTACCCCCAACTTAATTAAACGCAAGGCTAGAAGAAATTATTTTTTCAGTTAGTTTGACTGAGGAGTTAGTCAATCAAGTCAGCCAATTGTTTTAGTCATCAGAAAATAATTTGAGCAACAGTAATTCTTTATCAATACCACAGTGAAATGGTCTTGCTAATTAACAGAACAAAATTATGTAGTTGGATTATTTTATTTATAAGTGATACTTGGTGATTGCTTTAATGAATTAATTATCATCTGATTATCTACTGTTCTTGCTTTGTAATTAATTTAATTTCTTTATTTTTACAGTTCTTGCACCAGCTCCAGTTGCACCTCCTGCGCCCTCCCCTATCCTTAACAATGTCGGAATTTCTCTCCAAGCTTTACGAAACGCTTTGAACGTCATCCGAGCCAAACTCAACTCCAGAACTACAACTGTGGCCACTCCCACAAGCTCAGGATAAAAGAATCAACAACCAATAATTCTTAAATTAAAAGACAATCTCACCACCCTTGGGTTCTAGTTTTGCCATTGATATCTTCATTTCGGTGGCAAGGGTGTGGACTGCACTCCCAGTCAGAATGTTGACAGCAATGTTTTTGAATATTTTTGCACTACATAAAGTTCTATATGATATTAAGTGAAGTATAATAAAAATGATATGTTACCCAAATTATCTATCTATAGGTAACAGTTGAAGTCTTTTGAGTTACTTTTTAATTAGAATATGTATGATAAGAAATTAATTTAATCATTTTACATGCACTTTCATTGAAATATGACCTTTAAAATTAGTTTGACATAAACTTTCGGCTGGTAGTTTAACCTGTGTCTTCTATTCAAGCAATGAGCACCTGAAATCTGATCAAAGAGATTGTACATACGGAAGGAAAATCTTACAACACTTGGGTTCTAGTTTAACGGTTATTCATCCAGTAAAACACTCAAAATGTAACTGGACTTCACACCACAATATTGATGATTAAATTGTATGATACTTCATAAGTATAAATCTGTTATTTTAAGCTTATAACTGTATACCTTTTAATAAATTATGTAAATAGTTTTTTTCGTTTTCATGTTCGTTAATTGAAGGAAAGTGTTTTTCACTACCACAGGTTTAATGTGTAGCAGTGATATGCTGGCTGCAGACTACAAAATAAAAAAAATAAGAAGAAAATGATAAAGAAAACATTTTTTCAGGCCAGCAAATACTAGTAAATATGATGATCAATGTCCAATATCCCCTATTGTGTTGTTCGGGTGGGACTTTTATCTATTTTTGGCTCATTACCAAGGCCACAGCTGCATAGCAAAAAACACTACACCCATTGATGTGAAATGACATATCCTTTTGCCTAGCCTTGGGCCATATTATATGAATATAACAAATGCCCAAATCTTCGCCCATATAACCTATTATAGAATTTGTATACATATCCAATATGCCTGTATGAATCAAGTCAGGTCTTTTTTGTGAAAGAACCTAGCAGGTCCCTCTTTCTTTGGTATTTGGCAGTCACAGCTTCGTTTTTGTCATTTTCTTTACAGCGAATCCTAGTTACTACAAAGACTTTTTGGATGTCCCAAAATAGTATGTTATATGTAAGGGCCTATCTGTACGAGTTCAATCGCATAGATGGACAATGATTTGGTATTGTAGCGCTGGAGGAACCCATCAGATATTCATTTGTATATTGCCCAGTAAGTACTATAGCCATTGCCCCAGCTCATTATCACAACGAGAAGCTTGTTCATACACCACATCCATAAGAAAATATTCTGATAATATTTTTTTGATAATTCGGTATTAATACTATTCCGGTATACACAACTACCTTGCTAGTATGTACTAGGCTAGTGGGCATTGCTCTTTAATTGTACCAGAATCGGGGAGGGAAATGCTTCCGCGCGTCATCTGCACACAAAGTAGTGCGATTACTATGCCTTATTTCTTTTTCCCAGAAGCCACTCGCTGTGAAACTGATTCAGACGATTAATTTTAACTTAAACTCTACTAACGTTATAAAATTGAACAACTTTACCACGGAATTCCACCAACTGCAGAAGGTGCTATTTTCGTAAATGGCACTGAATAAGCGTTGTAACGGCGTTGTAACGGCATTGCGACGCCTTTTCAATGATCTATTTTTTACCGTATCCCTTGAGCACTGCGTGAGTTCTCAGAAAGACCGGTGCTACGCACTGAACAAGCGAGGTCTTTCGGCAGAAACTGACCAAACAGAGGCTACACTGTGGTCATGCCAAACCGGAAGTCCCAAAATCAAAATACATGTAATCCTGTAGAAGATCAACCTAATATCGCTTTTTGATCAATGGTGCAGAACGAGACTACGTCAGCAAGTCTTAAGCAACGTAAACAACGTCATCGATTCAACAGTTGTGATGTCCATAATTTCGAATACACTACCAGCTTCAAACTTGAAAACATTCATTGTTTTGATGTAAAAATTCAAACGGTACCTAGAAATAGTATAAAAGAATAACCCAGAAATGACAAATCATCTTGAATCGATGACGCTTGCTCCACATTGTGATGACGCTATATCACACCAGGGGACCAGTGTAAGCGACCGCAGCCTCCCTGGCGGCTGAAGGTACGCATTACAATTCTCTGACTTCTTTTGCCTCTAAAACGTTTTTTTGTTGTCTTATTTTGCAAATTTAAAAACCTACATGGGAGGTACAATTTGTACTAGAGGAAGGGCAGGCAGTGGAAATGCATAGCCGAATTAAAATAAATCACTACAAAGTGTAAACGGCCTGGTCACAATCAACCTGTACAGTGGCAGTGCACTTGAGCTAGTTAAAAAAGAAGAAAATTTTTTATATAAAGCTCCACTGTCTGTCAAAATTACTATTTTCTAAAACTTAATTAAATAATTGAAATCAACTCATTTGATCAAGGCACACCAGACGTTAATTACAAATTGCATTTTTGATGGCAAAAATAAATAGTACATTGAATAAATCAACAGGTGAAATGGCATCATCACCAATTTTGAGTTTTGTGACATCATCACTTGGTTTGTTTACATATTGGATTTTTGATGGCATGAAATTTAATACCACATTCCAGCTTTAAAAGAACAGGGTCAGGACTCCTACATATTGTATTGTCATGTAGAATGTATAATGCCTATATAATGAATGTTTTTGCTTAAACTACCCATAGAAATGTATGACACTGTATAGAATGAACCATGCCTGTATAAATACACAATGACAGCAATGTTACAATTTTCTGCTGAAAGACGGCGCTTGTCCGGTGCGTAGCACCGGTCTTTCTGATAACTGACGCAAAGCATCAAGGGATAACATAAAAAATTGATCGTTGAATAAGCGTCGCAATGCCGTTACAACGCTTGTTCAGTGCTTTTTACGAAAATAGTACCTTCTGCAGTGGGTGGAATTCCACGGTAAAGTTGTTCATTTTCATGACGTTAGTAGAGTTTAAGTCAAAAGAAATCGTCTGAACTAATTTCACAGTGATTGGCTTCTTGGAGGAAAGAATTAGGGCGTAGTAATCGCACAACTTTGTATGCAGACGACGCGCGGTAGCATTTCCCTCCCCGATTCTTGGGGTGCGGCGAATCGGTTATGAGAAAGGCTGGTGCTTCGCACTGGATCGTAGCGCCGCCTTACGGAAGAAAACGAGCAATGTTAGGGAAATCCTAGCACTGGAACCGCAGTCTCCTACACTGTAGTGAGACTGGTCGCTAGCATTTCTTTCGTGGTTTGAGATTGGCAGAGGATAAGCAGGGCTATGATTGGTCATTGCATCGTGCTCTCTGGTAGGTTGACTTGGACACGCCCCTAAACAATTAGCCAATCAAACACCAGAAAACAATCAGCCAATCAGAAAACAGCAACAGTCAAGATCCTGACTGAAAGTCACGTGGTTAATGGCGGCCAAGACCGACTCCTATGCACTTGTGCGGAAGGAGGGGACCAACTTAGGGAAATCCAGGATGAACCAACCACTACTCACAAGATGGCAGCACCGGATGGATGGGAGGGGAATCCACCTACTGGCAGATGCACCATCAACCCATGGCAAAAACACTGGAAAGTATTAATTGTGAATGTAAACAGATACTAATATGTAAAAATAAGTAAGCAAGGATTGAAACACTGTACAAACTTACTAAGTAACTTAGAAATGTCACTAGAGCAAAAGGATACTCCAAATACTGGAAACACCATGTTAAAAAGCTAATTATAGAGTCAATTGAGCAGGACCGATTAGAAGGATGTAAGAAAGGAATTATGTGAACAGGTAACAAATGGCACACCACTGTAATTGAATAACAAGGTTGAATCATGTGTAAATTTAACAGCAACTCACACTAAAGGCAAGGTGAAGCACTCAGAGCTCATACAGAATTCAAATGCAGAAATTTATGGAAAGGTTACCTAAAATCATAGAGTTAATAAAACATAGACAGACAATCCCAGTTGCAATATGATTTTAGCACTAGCATTAAATATGACACTAAAAGATAAGGAGATGCAACTACCAATTAATGTACAATGAAAACAGAGAATCAAAGATGGCCTCAGGGAATGCAGTTAAATATCATAGCCAGGAAGTCACTGACCACAGCCCACATTATTTAGGAAATAAGTATGCATAAATTCTAAGTACAAAGAGACAGATATGATAATGACAAAAGACAAACTGAGGCATAATGATGTAGAAAAGTCTGACACATAGATTAGCGATGAGTGTATGATAATAATGCCAAGTGCAACTTGGCTAGCAGTGAGCGGGAGGAGCTAAGCTCAGTCAGAGACTGGCACCCAATATGCCCCAGGCCAGCCCTCTCTGGGCCCAAGGCTTTACCAGTCAGCATATAGTCTAGCAGCTCCAGTAACTCAAGGTCAGTGATCACTAGGAGAACCAGGTGGAATCAGAGCGACTGTGGTAAAATGAATCCTAAAGTCAGCAAGTCGAAAGGAGCCTTCAAGAATTCAGCCTAACTGTGTTCTGTAAAATCCATTATTGAACAAAGTGAGTGTATTTTCTTCTTCATTTATATACCTGATGAGTTGTGCATTTGTTGAGTTGCCATTGTATTAAGTTGTATTGTTCTATGAAAGGTGTAGATGAAACTCTAGGGCCTTGTCACAAGTGTGTGGAGTATATTTGTTGAGTTAAAGTCTGTTTTAAAGTGTTTATCTTAAGAAGGCATAGCGAGGAGGCTAAGACCTTGCCGTAGATGTGTGAGGAACAATTATCTAGTTGCCACTTGCTTTAATGAGTTATTTTTAGAAGGCATAGAGCTATATTATTCTAAGACCTTGCTGCAGATATATGGGAGATAATATGTAAAGTTACCATTGCTTCGATAATTTATTCTAAGAGGGTACAATAGAGCGCTGCAGCCCAGTCGTGTGTGTTTGAGGAACAATAGTTGAACTATCAGAGAGTTGGGGTATTGTTTCAAGAAGGTATGGCCAGAGATGCCACGGCCTTGTCAGATATATATGAAGGATAATTATTGATCAAGTCGTTGTATTTAGGTGCATTATCTTACGAGGGTATAGTTAGAGAAGGTTACGGCCCTGCCATATGTTTGTGGGAGATAACAATTATATATCATCACTGAAAAAAGGGCATTGTTTCAAGAGGGTACAGCCAACTACTGCGGCCCTGTCATATGTTTATGGGAGAAAGCATTAGTGTATTTTTGCTCCAGTATAATTTGTATCAGAGCATACAGAACTAATTGACAGGACATTGATCAGGAAGTGATTGACCACATCCTGAGGTGTCCAGTGAAGTGATTAATTAATAAGCTAAGCCAAGTTAGATTCAGAATTTTGAGCAAGAATAATTGAGTTAATATTATAAAGTACATGATTCATATATTTACACTATTTCTGAATTAAAGCAGCACCCCTAGACCGGTACTAGAAGAACTATAATTACATGACAGTATAGCACTTTCTCGGACCGTTTTTCATGAGACGGTAGGAAAATAAAAAAAATCCTGAGAAAGTGTTTTTGTTTCCATAAATTAACACAGGTGATGTGATACTTTGAGATGCAATACACATATTTGCCCAGACAATTGGTGATTTATTAATTGAGCGGCACTGCCAAAGTTTGGCCGGCGGTGTCAAGAAACGAAAAATAAAAAAACCGTCGCCTTAGTGCCTCTTTCTGTAGCTGATTTGGTGATGTCACAATGGCAGCTTGATTGTGATGTAACAATGGACCATGGTGATGTCACAATTGCATGCTCCTAAGTCATGCAGGAAACAGTGGTGAAAGAGGCTGATATTTTTCTTATGAAATGCATTGTAAACCTTCATTGTGTGGTACAGAAAAGTGGCCCTTATCATTGCTAATCTTAAATATGGATAAACTCTCTGGTCAAAGGTTACTGATAACTGATAACATCAGTAAGTTAAAGTTATGTGTTTCAAACCTTAATATACAATGGAATGAATTACCCTGCAGTTACATTTTTTATCTATCTAGTTTTAATGACTTTACTGCACATAGCCTATTTGCATGATTATTATATTCACAGAGCTCTTATATGCATTCCAATTATGGTCCAAAATTTCACTCTTGAATGGATTTTACACATTATTTATTTGTTTTACAACAATGACTAAACTCTAAACTCTAGTCAAACCTCATTATCACAGTAAATGGCAAGTTTTCCTCATTGTCACAGTTTTTCTTGCTATTGTCACAGTTCATCTTCCGAATGCATCGCCATGTCTCTTCCTTTTGTTGTCCTGTGATCATGGAATACTTTACTTAAACATTCAAGTTCAAGTTCATCGGTTACTATGGCTACAGTTGTCTTAGCAATGACCTCTGTAGTGACCTTCCACAAGGCGGCGCCATCGTCAGTCACATGATCAAGGTCATCGCAGCGGTTTTGGAAACAGTCTCTCATGTAGCCTCGAAGGTTACCTGAAATAGTTTTTACACGATTTATTGCATGAATTTTTGATTTATTAGACATGGTAATTTTCAAAATTGATACAAATAGATTATGTGTATTGTCTTGCTGTAACTGCCCGTTCTAATCAGGTCAATGTCTGTTCTCAATAAGAATTGAGTTCAAATTGGGTTTTCAAATTTTCACTCAGATACAGAGTATAACTGGGTCATTCTTCCGAAAATATCCTTTTTGGTGGCATGATATGATTCAATCAAAAATATTAATATCTGATTTTTTGTTCTGAATAACATTGGAAGTTTTAGATTACAAAAATCAACAGCCAGCAGTAATTATTTTGCCAATATATTGGAGTTACAGTTGTTTGAAAATAAAATGTTGCCCTTTTTGTCACTACCATAACAGGCACAAAATCCTGTGAAAAATAACTGAATGGAATTCGAAAGATGACATTTTTAACAGCAGATCCTAACAGTAAGTTTTAAATCACCAACAAGCCTCAAAATCACCTTTTATTTTCAAATTCTCATCAGCAAGAACACAAAATATTGACAATCTTGTGAAAATTGTCATTTCACAAAGATTTACTTTCATGTGACAAGTTTATGTTGCTTCTGTGGATGAATAATATGTGATTGGAAAACACATTTTATGGGAATTTAGTATTATAATTGATAAAGTTGATAAAGATTCAAAATCTTTCATGGTTTTGGTTTTTTTCGGCGTCGCTCTTTACCGGTAAATAAAAGCATGACTATACATCTATAGTGACATTTCGTAAACATAACCGCTGATTTGGCGGTCCACAATCAAACTGGATAATTAATTAGTCACTGGGCGGGAAAAGGACTTTTTCGGTTGAATGAGCCAGCAAACTTGCAAGTGGAGTGGAGCAATGTGTGCAAAAATAATTTTCACTTACTCGATTAAGACTAGAGTGAACATGGCTCCCTATACAATACGATACATTTTAACTCTTTAAATAGTACATACAGATTCAGATTCAGATCACATTTATTTGCTCTATTTTCTTTTGTACATAATTTTCACATTAAAATTGTGTAGAGCTGGGGGACTCCTCCAAGATGATCTTGTCATCGCTGCTGAGGCACCCCCCCCCCCCATTACATTGTTTAAACTATTTATAAATAGATTGTGTTCATGGTGCCGCATGGATCCACACTCTCAGTGATACATGTTATTTAGTGAGATTTAATAAAACTTCAATTTAATAACAAAAAGTCACTAATTTAAGGAATTAAATACTTTACTCCATTTGTAGGGTAACCCAATTCTTACCCCCCCCCCCCCCCCCTTTTTTTTTAGAGTCTATTAGTTACCTGTGTCAGTGATTGTAAGAGCTTTGATTCCTCTCTTGTAAATGTCGTTCTTGAGATTCCAAAATGCCTCATGGTTTCCATGAAATAGTGAATGCTTGGATGAAATCCCAGGAATTCTCCAGATGGGGAAATATTTGAATTTACGATAAGCAGGATTTGAACCTAACACTTTTCTCCTGTTTAAATGAAAATTTCAAAACATATATAATTACAAAAGTTTCATGAGATAAGACTAAACATAAGAATGTACATTCATAACATAAAATGATCAAATATCCGGTCTTTCCGAATAAAAGGAACTTTTTGAACCAAAATATTTCTGGCATTATTTTTGAACACTCAGTAATGATGTAAAATGGAAATATTTTTTTTATTAATTTACCACATGTTTTCAATGGAACGCTCCAAAACTTCATCGCTTGATCTTGAAATTGTTGAAATGAAGTCACCGCGATAATTGTTTTTCAAAAGTGACTTTGATATTTTTGGATACTGAAAAAAGTACAGTAAGCAGTTATTGCAATGAATTTTACCAAAAAGTCCACTTGTGCAGTGTAATTCATATTTTAATTAAAAATTTCATAATTTGTAACCAACCTCCTTCCAATAAGGCCAGTCTTGTGAATTGGGTAGTTTATCATGGCCAAACAAACTTCCAAAGTTAATGACGCCATAAATGACATCATCATTGTCACCATGGCGCTGTAGAATGTTTGGAACAAGCCAGTTCTCTACAAACTGACGACTGCCTAAGTTCTGAAATGTAATAGAATACATACATCAGTTTAAATGTTATTTTATTACATTTTGAATTATGAAGTTCCAGAACAGTTTTTTTTATAGCTAAAGATATTTAATGATTTGTTTTTGGTCAGTTGAATTTCTCAAACATGAACGATTCTTACATTTTCCTGGTTATCCAACAGCCCCAATATAACAGTGCTTGCTCTTTTGCACGAGTGGTTCTTGGATGACCACAGGTCTCCCAGAATTCTTGCCACCTCCAAAATTAGAGCACTCCCTGATCCGCCATAGTTTACTCCTGAATTAGATTAGATGATATGATTTATGATAGATTAATTATATCAGACTGTAATGTATTGCATTATATTGTATCAGATAAGATTAGATTAGAAAGCAAGGGGTTTAGTGCAGTATAGCGGACCCAAATTAATGCCCATAATTGGCGGCCATAAAAATTAAGTTTTAAGTTCTAGCACAATTAAAATAACATTTGGTGTAGATAAGCGAGGGTTTGGGGACGGCAGCCCCCGAGAAAAAGCAAAAATAAATGCTGTCCTTACCGTGAAGATGAAACCGCCGTCATTACTACATTAATTTTTGTGACGTCATAATTACATTTCAAGCATTTTACATCATAGGCCTGGCAATGAGGCTTGTTAAATATGGTCATAAATCTGGGTCCGCTATACTGCACTTCTTCCAGAGCAAGATGGCTATATTGCTCGAAATTAGATTAGATTTACGAGTCATATGCAAATAGTCTATGTGCAGTAAATTCACTAAATATAGATGGAGACACCATCCAAAAAAAATATATCAAAAATGTTAACTCAAATGGATTGGTAATTAGATTAGACAGCCAGCTAAATACATGGATATCTAGTACATACTGACTGACTGATATCCTGACTGACTAATCGACTGGTTGATATTTTGGTTCCTTCCAGTTACTGGGACTATGTCAAATAGTACATTAATGCATAAAATCAGAGCAAACCTGGCGTATTTGGCCCTGTGTCATATGAAGCCAACAGGACGAGAATTTTTTCATCTTCTTGCCCCACATTTGGATCAGGTATAATTGTCATGTAATTGATACCTTCAACCTAATAAATAAGAATAAAATAAATAAACAATAGCAAATATGATTGACTGGATTTGAACCATTAAATATAATATATATATAAAAGAATTATATAATATCAAAGACACTTGCCAATTTTCCATGTATTTCCTCAGTGTAGACCTGTTTTGTATGAAGTTCATGAGGTAAAACTTCTTTCAAGTAATTTTCTATGTACTCCCTGGTTTGTTGTTTATATTCAGGCTGTAGGGAAGAATTTCATGCCATGTTATAAAGATAATTGATGCAGAATCATCCAGTTAATATCATTATAAACACATCTACATGAGTTTCATTATTACTTCTGGCAACATTTAAATGCACCAATTTACATTTTTGTTTTGTCTAAAGGTATCCAGTATGGAAAACTTGTAGTAGATATATATTGTCTATATTTAATTGCTCAGGTATTAACATCATTAAGCAGCTTGTTTGTGGACCAAGTGGATAATGTGGTTGTCAGCTCGTCTGAAGGTCTTGTGTTCGATTCCCAAAATGAACATGAGGTATATATATCAATTAGACATTCCAGAGAAAATATTAGAAATTTACGCTATGTAGGAAGATACAAGTGGAATACTTTGTCTCATGATAAACTTCTCATGGGACTGTAATAAATTTTCCAAGAGTGACCAGGCCACTAATTGAACTCCGGACATTCAACATTTGTTCAAAGAAGTTGATCAGCTCCTCATCACTTTAATTGTTTAATCAAGGTTTAAAATAGGGCATATTATTTGCAAGGTTACTGCACTGATACTTTCATCACTCTCGGTTGCAAGAAAACTAATAGAGCCACTATTTTGTGTTAAACCATAATAGAATAATAAAATTAGAATAAAATCAACTAAAAGCATGCTATATATGTCAGTAATGGCAATATTTTACTTCACCTTTGAATGATGTCTGATTTGGGAAAATCCTGAGACCAGGTGCTTGACTAGGTTGATACTGCTGACTGTTATTTTATATGAATGGAGACCTGAAATGTAAGAAAATTAATATAATTATAAACACTTCAACTTCAGAAAAATCAAGCCACAGTTTTATTTGCAGAGTGGTCCTTTAACGAAGAGACATAAAGCTTTATTGATGAGGTTTTTAAGAAACTGGTAAACCCCTGAAAATTATTTTGAAAGATGTCCTTGTTAGTCATTTCATAGGCCACGTGTAGACATGGATTGATTGATTGATAAAATATAATTGTTCAGGGTAACAATTCAGAAATCAAAAATTGGTAAAAACATATATATATATATTATAATGCCATGGAACATATAACACAATTTCATGTTATGTCTCAGATTAATTATATATACAGTGATTAAAGGTGCACTGTCTGTCAAATTTACACATTAAAATAATGATATAAATCAATACTGCCTTCTTGTTTCATGATATTTTTCACCATTACATACCCAGTTTTGGTCAACAATTTAGTTTTAATTTACAATAAATATTATAATATAAATATTAGTTTTTCATGCCATCAAAAACTCAATATGTAAACAAACCCAGTGATGATGTCACAATACTGAACAATGGTGATGATGTCATTTCCATTGCGTTTCCAATGTTTTGGTCTGGATTTTCTCTCAATGTATAATTCATTTTTAAGTAATTAATGTCTTATAAAATCATTAATTCACACAAAGTTATTGTGTCATGATCAATAAAGGTAATTTTCAACTGTTTGATAGCTTCTTAGAAAATTTGAAAGACAGTGCAACTTTAATGCAGACTATATCGACATACACAACTTAATAACACTATGTAAAATATTTAATTGCAACTTACCATCAGGAAGGCTCGACAATGCTACTAGACACAAGAACCAAAGTATTTTCAAACTAGACATAATGAAGACAAACAAAGAAGTGTCACAGAATACACTTAGACTACACACACCTATATCAGAGATAATGAGCAAACAGGACATAAATGGTGAAAGTCGAAAGTATTATCTTATCTTGTATGAAATGTCATATTGGAACCAATGTGCTATCAAAGAACTTTGATCTATCATCATCATAATAATAATTAATTGTTAACACTGATAGTGGGACATTTCAAGAATACCTTTATATCATTCAATGGATGATAATCTATGATGAAGGTCTATTCTTATTGAGAAAATTGGAAATATCAAGTAGATCTTATAATTTAATAACGGACATTGCATTAAGAAGACAACCTTGATTAATTATTTGTAGAGGTCGGGCTAGGTGGCCACATAGTTACAGTGCTTCCATAGCTTATGTGGTGCTGAGTTCAATTGTGATGTGGACTCCTAAGCCATTTTGATTATAGTACAATCCAAAAATGTCCCCTTGATTTTTGGTCTTATTATTACATATATGTCATGGAGAAGCACAAAATAGATGTAAATGTTACCAAAAAGTCAAACCCCAACCTTCTAATCCATATAATCTTCTCTGTGCAAATTAAAAATTTTCTATCCTTGCAAATGATAATTTTTTGCCACTTTTTAATAATGGGCATTTGTTGTAGTCACAAAGAAGCAGCAGAAATTACAATGGAGAATTTAGCGAACTTCTAATAATTTCTTTCCCAGAAGTGCTGCTTTTATCAGGTAGCTAGTTGGGATTGGAATTGTTACGAACATATTTTGATCCATTTTGTGTCGTTCAATGTCATTTGTGACAAAATATGACCGAAAAACAGGAGTGGACATTTGTCTTGAATCTTACTATATAATATTGCCACTGTTCGTCATGAGCTTCAGAGAGTAGAACAAAAAAAAAGAAGCTTACAGTTAGTTCCTCCCTAAAATGAGCTTTGTATAGTTTTATGTCATTCATTCATGCATTATTATATTAATTACTAGTGATAAATAATATACAGAGACATTGAGATCACTTAAATGTAGACTATAGTATTCTTGCATATGCTGATATTATGCCCAAGGCGAAGGCAATTAACAACTCACCAATTAACAACTCACTTGCTAATCGTCTTTTCACTATGTCTTGAGCAATTTAATGTCTGAGTGACTTGAATTTAATCTATAACATTAACTGGACATGATGGGAAAGGTTTGGTTCTTTTATGTGTTCTTTGTATCGTTATTTCTTATTGTTTATTACAGTTACTTTATTGGATTCGATGCAGGATTTATTGTTGATGTTCGTGGAGCAAAATCCAAGGACCTACCAAAGAAAACTTACAACCATTTCAGAGTAGCTCATGGACATTTTGAACTACTACAGTTATTACATTTAATCAGCAAATTCTTGAAGATACCCAACGATGTCTTCAAAAAATCTTCGCAGTTCATCATGCAAACATTATCTGAAGGCCAGCGATTGGATTTGGAAAATAATTCTGATGCTTATGCGAAGAAAAGAAACTTCACTAATGTGGAATACACCTATAAGAAATTGTCAACATACGAGTTCATTATTACAGAAACCCAGAAAGATTCCTTACAACTCAAAGGTGGTGCTGCTTTTAAAGCCATCATTATTGGAAAATTTTTTATTGAATTATGTGATACCCAAGATTTCACAAATGGAACATACTTAATACATTGTCCGCCATGTTCAGAATGTGACAAAATCATTGCGTATTTATACTTACCAAACTATGGTGCATACATTTCCAAGAGAATGCATTATAACTACACAAAATTATTCACAGAAGTCATTCGTAACGAGTTAACAGACCAAGAAACAAAAACATTTATCGGTGAGATAAACGAGTGTCATTCCATCGACTTTTCTTCACATGGAAGGATAATGTATGACAAATCAAAAAGCAAAGATTACAAATCATTTTATAATGTGCCATTTCTAGATGGCATTGGATGGGTAACTTGGATACAAGGTGATTGCATTCCACCAAAAGTTATCGAGTCGACCTTTCATCGATGTCTTTCCGAGATTGATCACATCATTCTTGTTGGCAATTCACATTTACGCTTTCTTTATTACTACATGCTAGAGATCCTCAATATTGAAACAAACCTACCAAAGAAGTTGGATGACTACCATTCAGTGCTAAATCTGGAGTTCCACTGGGCAACCATGATTGAGGATGTAGCGAATGTTCTGCACCGGAAAGATTTGGACCGTGCGTTTAACTCCAAACACAAACGAAAGAGACATTTGCACAATTTCGATCGAGGGATAATTTTTAACACAATGCATTGGGAGCTAGCATACCATTTTGGTGCATTTAACTACATGGCAAAATTTGGAAAACTTATAAAAGCACTACGTAAACTCAGACAACGTTACCCAAACATGCGTTTCATATGGATAAGCGGCGTACCAGTAACAGACAATATTGGAGATGATTCCTGGAGACTGCAGTATTTCCTTCACCCAAACCCATTAAGATCTGCAATAAACAGTTGGACTGCCTCACAACTGAAGCCATTAAATGTGGAAATATTTGATCAGTTCAAAATGCTCTATCCGTTCTCTGAAGAAACCCCTGATAAGAATCATTATGTCAGCATCGATCCATCCAAAAACTTTCACAACGCTTCAACAGGAGACCTTGTTGCAAACATGTTTCTGCATTTTATTTGTAAACCAGTTTTACATGGTAATAATGGATGAATACTTTAATGCGATTCCAGTGCATCGTGATGCCTTGAGAGGAACTTGATCCCCAGTAGATTAAGTCTTGCACCAATGAGTATTAGTAGCACCTTTTTTTTTTAAACACCATTAGGGGCTTCCACCAAGGTGAGTTCACACCATGTAAATAGGCAGCGAAAATGCGAAGCAAAGAAATGATGCCAATGCCGCTTTAAGGTTTTGTATTTCACAAACAACATTGGGGATGTCGTGTGATGCCAGGAGGAGCATCTCAACGACCAAACCTACCAATTAGAAACAAGCAAATCAAATATCAAATATTATTAATTTCATAAATAATCAATCAGCTGGACATATTGTATGGATTTTCATGGGTTCATGGGTAAAGGAGAATTAACAGTAACACATCTTATATTCTTGTATTCTTGTTGTTCTATTGATTAATGTAACTTGTATCTTATCAATGTAAATTGTATGTATGTGTACTTTTCTTAGGAGCTACTAATTGATCCTTGGAAAATTAATATATATATAACAATGCAAACTGTATAATTACCTTATGATCTGTAGCAGGTATAAATTTTCATAAATCAATGTTTGTACATGTATGTAAGTTAAACCTGATGATATATCTGATAAAGGATAAATGCTTTTATTATTATTAAAATGTACCAATGTATTGACTTGTAATGTAGTAGGATAAGTTTAGTGTTTGTAACTGACACTGTTAGTATGCTTTGTATGCCTATATAGTAGATATAACATTTGTTGCTATTATTATAAAGCTTCACTATAGTGAATACATGTACCTGATATAAATATAATATGTAGAGGGCTAAGCAACACATTCCTTGGCCAATAATACACTGAGGGTAAGATAGGATTAGCCACACCCCAAATCGAAAAGCTGCTGCAGGGTGCAGGAATTTATCCAGCAGCCAGCCTGCACAGAAATGGGGGGGGGGGGTTATGAGATATATAAGCTGGGGTAAAGCCTAAGGGGGCAGCGAAGGTAACGAGCAGTCAGTTGGAAGGAACTGAGCTCAAGTCCTTGGCAGAAGTAATAAGACTGGGAGGAAGTGACTCTGGCATTGGGATAGATTAGTTAAGTATAATTAGAATTGTTGGAAACATGACTGTCAATGGGTCATGTGTATGGTCAAGGAATGATGTCATTATGTATTAAGGTATGTGCTTTGTTTTGTAAGAATTGTGTGTATTGGGATATATAGATTGTGCTTTCTATTGAATGTATTCTTAAGCTAGATTAAATGTTTGGAATTTAATTATCAAAGTGTTATAGTTCATTCATATACTCAGAATCTAGTGACCTGTAATGGAATGACTAGATAAATTCTGAAGAAAATATTTATTGAAGAAAAGATGAGACAGAGTCTTAATCCTGAACTCACTTGTTATTAACACAGAGGTGCATAATTATCAGTAATTAAACACCATGAAGCCCTAGCAAGGGATATGATTAGTCCATTGACAGATTAGGCTCACAGTCGAGATCCAGAATTGCCGTACTACTGATAACATTTTTCACCTACTGTAAGATCCAGGATTTGGACTAATGAGCATAACGAGCAATTAGTGCAAATATGGTGGAGAATCCGGGTAGTAGGTAGAAGTGTGGTTAATTCTGGCGGTAGACTGATTGACTTTTCTTAAATTGTATAACTTAATGCTACTTTATATATCCATCTAAGTAAGGTTGGGAATTGTAATTGTAAAGAAAACTTCTGAACTGACAGAGCTAGAAGGCTGGCTTCTAAGAGAAGAACACACCCAAAATTTAGGTGAGTAGAAAGTTTTTCTGTGTAAGTACTTAGGCTAGGGTGTATAATATGGACTTACTAAAAAGTAAGATGATGCCTTTCTTTGGGTCTAAATAGGATTTATGGAGAGGAAGGATGACTAGGGCATAGCATGCTGCCAAAGATTCCCTGCAGTTCGCACCCATGTTTGTAGAACCATCTTCAGCACCTGCTACTGTGCCCGCGATAAGACTAGACACGCATTTGTTTAGGAACTCTAACATATACATGACCCAGCACTCGATCACATCACACTTTGGGGTTTACTTGGCAGAGCGGTTTGACCATCAAAGACCAGCAGATTGGTCCCGCTTATCTCTAGAATAAATCCACCCCATATTCCGACAGGTCGCGTCTGCATTGGTCACTCATAACATGTCCGCCGGAACAGCAGCGCAATTGCTGGTCATCCTACTGAATACAAAGTTCCTCAAACGTGAGCAGGCCATCAGAATGATGACCAATGTATGGGACATCCTGATAAATGATTCCAGTCAGTCCGCCATATTTCCAACATCAGATGTCGATCTGTTTGTACAGTTGTATGCAGGACCATCTTTGGATAGTTTTAATTATGAATATGTGTGGTGGCTAGCACAAAAGCTAGACCGTTTTATCATTGCGGAATTAGGGTACCCGCGTTCATACCTGCGGGAGATGCGGCAACAGGTAGAACAATAGTTTTCCATGTCCGCAGAGCAAGTGTTGGGCGGTAATAAAAAAATGCAAACACCAGGGAAGAAAAGGGAAAGGGCAAGTGAAACGGTACAAACAACAGGTAAGGGAGGCACTAAGAAGGCAGAGACATTCACCAAAGACAGGGCGGGATCGGCGGATGACGCAGAGCTATCTTTAACTGAAGATATGGGTGTGGTACAACAATTGGAAGACCTCGATTAGTCTGTGGCCGAGTCCACAAAACAATTTTCTAAGTTGATGACTTGGCAGAAACCGGTGACCTCTACACCCCGCTACCCTCCAGACTTGCCCCCCTTGTCAACGCCAGACTTCACGGCTGCACCTGATGTGATGAGAGTCCCTTTGGGCCGCGTGTTGCGAGCTCCATTAGATACAACACTAGATGAGGAGTGGTTTGAGAAGGAGAGGACTGGCCAGAGAGCTCCACCGCAAACAACCACAAGACGGGAGTAGCTGGATGACACCACAGAAAATGAAGATGACCTTATTGACCTTGCGTCACACGTATCTCTGCGACCTGAAAGGCAAATGGGATATGGGCCAAAAACGGGAGCCGGGACATATGTGAGTAGTCGGAGACAAACAAATCCACCAATCCCATTATCCAATGAATGGCAAACAATAAACACCCCGGACCCAATACCTAATGTGTATGCAGCTAGGGCCAGATTTCGAGGTTCAAGAAAAGGTGACACACTGCAAGATACTCCTAAGAGCTCTAGAGCATCTAAGCGACACTCAGGAACACCTAACGGGGTGGGAAGAATGTTTACCTCAAAGGGGGGAGGTAAAGACAAGATATTACATATGAGGAGCTCAAAAGGTGGCCACCATCGGACTGATAGTTCTAGTGATTCTGATGGGGATCCCCACGGCAGGATAGATGCTATGGCCTTGCGAAAGAAATTGACCCAATTTTTCCCGAACCTGTTTAATGGCACAGGTTCAGCTGCAGCAGCACGAGGACATTGGTACTCATTTCAGGATTTTTTGCAGTGCAATGGTATTGTCGGAAAGCGCTATGAAAGCACTGCAATTGCCTTGTTTAAATTATCCTTGAAGGAGGCAGCAAGATCATGGTTTCAAGATCTGCCCTCACCCCTAACAATGGAACTGTTGAAGGAAGAGTTTTTCAGTCGTTTTCACATAGACGTGGGGTCCAGGACATCAGCCTCTCAACAGTTCTGGTACTTTGAGAGGTCAGATGGTGAGTCCTGGGGTAAGACCATAGGGCGTCTCAAGACGCTGAACCATAAGCTGGGATATACTGAACAAACGTTAATTGATAAAGTGCTGGAGTTGACAGGTATGACTGCGCATCAGAGAGATTGACCCTGATACATTGGATGAAGTGGCTGAGATTATTCGTTTCTATGAAAGGGAGGGCCTTGAGACACAGAGCCAGCACTCGGGGAGCCTTGTGCAAAGGGAGAGGGACAGTGCTGGAAATTGGACAAACAGTAGAAAGCCCAGAAGTGAAATATGTACTGACTAAACAAGCACCGGCACTTAGTATGGGTAATCACCCAGGGGACGCCATGAGGAAGGTGGTGCAACGCAAATTGCTTAGCGAGTTACAGTGTTATGCTTGCCATATCGATGGGCGATAAATGTTCCCTGCAATCCTGGTGTGAGGCCCTCGATATGGTGCTGCGTGACCTGAAGCACCACAAGCAAATTGCTTATTACGCTGACGATATCTACGACATGATACCACTTTTGAGCAGCATTTCCAGGCCCTGGATGAAATCCTCGAGCGTATGGAAACCCACAATTTAACTTTGAGTCTGAAGAAATCTCAGTTCTGTGGGTGACAAACGACCATCCTGGGTTTCGAATTCACGACGGGGCCAGAGGGTCTATTGGTTAAAGTACCTGAGTCAAAAATATCAGTAGCTGCCTGCATGCAAGAACCCACCAAATGAAAGGGTGTGCGTAGACTGCTGGGGTTTGCTAATTTTCTTGCAGGCCATTTGCTACAGTTTAGATATCAAGACCCTTATATACGCTCAATAGCTCAAGAAGACTTTGAATGGCTTGAAGAACATCAAGTGGCTTTTGAGGCATTGAAGAATGTGTTGGTGAACCCAGAAGTACTTTAGGTCTCCATAGCAGGCCATACCTATACTATGAGAGTGGATACAAGCCTCGAGGGTATGGGCTGCATGCTGCTACAGAAAAGGCCTAGCCTTGCGGGAGATGGTTTGCATGAAGCTGTGATTGCGTATGACTCCAAAGCATTTCGCAGTCCACCCAAAATCGAATCGACGGCTGAATTAGAGTTATTTGGCCTCACACTAGCAATTATTACGTTCAAACACTACTTGTCTGGTAAGCACTTTGAGGTTGAGACTGACAGCAGTGGAGCTATGGGAATACTTAAACCCAAATCCCACCAAAATAAAGATGCATCCCGCACAGTTGTTAGATTGCTGCAAAAAATCACACCTTATTCATTTACAGTGAAACATGTTGCGGGCAATGCACTATTAAAATCAGTTGATTTCCTTTCATGCGAGGTCTTTAGTGCTGAGGACCCTGATACCTGGGCTTGGCCTTTTGCGAGGGAGGGCAAATTATGGTTAGATAACAACGAGAGTGTGTTACAGATTTTGGGTATACAAGATGATACAGAACCTCGGTATGCTTTGAGGCAGCGGCGGAATGTGCCTCAACGAACGAGGGATGCAGACCTCGGGTACAGAATACCCCAAAATAACTCGCCTGGAAACTTATCTTACTTGAGTAGACCGGATACCTCAGATGCCACTGCACTTAACAGTGAGATCGATGGGGGTAAGAGTTTGGCCGAGGCCGAGGATGGGGAGGAGGGGGCGCCTGAGGATCGTCACTCAGGAGCACCCCTTTCCCCCCTTGCTGACGTCATCAACTCACCCGAAGCGATGATGTCATGAACACCAGTAATCCATTTGACCAGTAATTTGACCAGTAATCCATTTGACACCAAAGGCAGACCACTGACCCACATTGACAAGGAAGGACGCTTCATTGTCACGTTGGATGATCTCCAGGAAGTTCCCCTGGATGACACAAGACCTGGATGTGTCACTTGGTCAGACTTGTGTAGGAAAGACATCAAGATAATCCACATTCCTAGTCAGGCCAGTATAGATTCCTACCTGGAATCCATCTTGAAGGCATGTGATTTAGAGTTAATGATGCCTCTCAGTAAAGATGAGCTCATACAACACCAGCAGTTATCTTTGGAATGGGGAGCATTATATAGATTTCTATCTCAAGGGCTGCTCCCATCAGATCAACGCCTTTTCCGCCGAGTCTTAACCCAAGCTGAATACTTTGGACTGATAGATGGAGTTCTAGTGCACTTACTAGCTCAAGAAGACAACCCTATGTGGGTACGCCCAGTCCTGACAGAATATGACACTTTTAAAGTTGTCTCAAGGGCTCATCTAGACCCCAGACAGCATCATCTAGGGTGTTCTAAACTTTACAACCTCTTAAAGAGGCAATTATATCTCAAACTGTACAACACTGTCAGGACCTTTGTTGCCAATTGCCCCATTTGTTTGCAAAAGCGAACACCACCTAGTAAATTTGACAATTTTGACTTTGATCCAGATTATGTGCCAAGAAGCAGACAAGGGATGGACATGTGGTACGCCGACATTGAAGTTCTACCCCAGTCTTGTGACGGCTTTAAATACCTGTTGTCATTGCTGATTTTTTTTTCCTGATTTGTCGCCGAGCCTTTGAAATCGTGTACTAGTCAGGACAGCACTGACTCTCTGTTACGTATTGTATCGTGCATGGGTCCTCCGGCAAAAATCTTAGCTGACAGTGAAAGGTCTTTCATGGCACGCTGTTTTGAAATTGGCTGTAACTTGCTAGGAACAGACCTCGAGTTTATACCGGTGTTTGCTCATCACTTCAGCTTTGCAGAGCGGGCCATAGGAGCAATACAGACTCGACTGTTGACACTGGTAGCCAAAAATAGAAATTGGGATTAGCTACAACAAGTGCAATTCACCGTATGAGGAGTAAATATGACTCCCATGTATGATGACTATACCCTGTTTGAGGTGTTCTATGGGCGTACGTGTACAAAACAGATCTAGCTACCTTGCAAGTAGTTCCACGCGAGAACCCTTCAGACACTGAAGAGTATATACAACAACTGCACGAGCGCATGGAACATTTGAGTAGGGACATCATGGAACAACGAACATTGAGAAGACAGATTGAAGCCAGAAGACAGAGGAGCCATAGAAACACAAAAACAATCTGGGGGCCAGGATTGTTCTGTTATGTATGGGTTCCTCAGGTTTGGTTACCAACAGCCGTAAGCTAAACTTCAACTACGTGGGTCCTCTCGTACTCGTACGGAAGCACCCAGATAATTTTGTCACATAATGTGCCTTAGATGGTACCTTGATTACACAACCCATACATGTAAGAAGAGTGCGTACGGCCTCCACTATTGGCCAACTGATGGACATGGTGGCTTCCTTGCCTCTCGAATTACAAAATCAGTTCCACAACCAACTCACTATGCTAAATGACATAAAGAAAACTTGTCAAGTGTTAAAAGAGAATCTAGTCGAAACAGACAACTCTACGGAGAATATGGAAAGCTCTGAACACTTGACACTACCCTCTGATCAATAAATCAATACTTGTTGTCATGGGCAACAAGAGCATGCATATATTATGTTTATTTTTCGTGTTACAAAGCGCAGGGAACTAAACAAAGCAAGCATGATGATGGGTAAGTACAGCCTTTTGACCTTCTTTTTGTGCTATATGTTTCATCACTTACAGCACCTTCAGCAAGGGCAGTACACAGGCCTTAAAATAGCAGAAGCAGAATGGAATGCGAGGATCAGGCAACATCACCTAGTAACGGTGAATCACCTCTGGTTTACCCCAAGCCAGAACCACTCCGTGCTATCTTTGGGCTCGATTGTGCACAAAGGGTTTCGCATTACACAGCTGCACTTATCGTTTTGGCCTATACATGCACTCCAAATTCCCCTAGACGTGAATCATAAATTTTTGTACATGAGTCTCCACAGCTGACTGGGGTTAAATGCAGTTACACTGCTGAGGCACTGCAATCATTGGGAGGCCTTAGGAAATTAAATCTTATATTACATCAAACAACTTGGTCTCGTTTCCCACAACTCGGAAAAATAAAGCACCTAAACATTCATGGACCAGAAATAGCTACTATCGGTACGCTATACTTTGGCCGCACCTGTCACATTGAGCACCTCACTCTAGTATTCCCTAAAGTGCTAGAAATCCTGGCCGCTTCCTCAATATCACAATTGATATTTATAAGATGAAGTTACCATGCCATATTACCAAGTTGCATATTCAAGCAGATAAACCACTTCCTAGTAGTTTATTGGGACCATATTTCATTGTAGATGAACTACGTATAACTACGTATAACATCACGATAAACCCATTGGAATGTTCCTGAATGAACGCCCAGAGCCTTTTATGGGCCGACAGGCAAAAACACACAGTGTGGCATGAGCGATGCTGGGAGCAACCCCCCTCCCCCTGCACTGATGCCGAGAACGCCTGGATATTCCAACGCATGCTGCAAGAATTAGCAGTCGTTGGAAGCCAAAATAAGCAAAAAAAACACTGCTTGGCGACACGACCGACTGGGACTACTTCGACAGAAAATAATCTTTTTATTATTACAGATAGTCAAGTGCTTCAATAACAGGAACAGACTACATGATATCACCACCAGGTATGCTACTTTTCATAATATGTATATGGACTGCTGCTGCAGCTGGTAACATTGACAGCAACTCTGAGGCCAACAAACAAGATACTATCTTGGGAGCTCAGTACGGAGTAGGGTTTCAGCCCATGGGCTCCCTAGTAGTCAGTCCACACTTAATGACGCTAAATTTTATGATACCTTTCCGCAATTGGATAACTACTCCCCTTATTCTCCCACCTACAGTTACCTCAGTTTGTAGCAACAACAATATTACAAACAATTATATTACTAAGATTTGCAAACATCAGAGCTCTCCCTTCTTTGTACCTCTACCTAAATATTTCGCAAGCATGGGAAACAAGAATTGAGAATTTGCAGCAAGAATTTCGAGATTTACAATCAGGCTTAGTTCAAAGTGGACATCCCAGGAGAAAAAGGGCAGTAGCGGGTATGATATTGGGAGGACTGGGATGGGCTGTGGGACAGGGCATTAGGACATTAATTGATCTAAATCGAGACCGTGATTTAAAGAAAGGATTAACTATTTTAGCAAAACAGCAAGAGTCCCAAGGCAGAAACATAATCTTCCTAAAACGAGAACTAGCCCATTACATCACTTTAGACCTGCAGCAGCAGTCAAATACACTCATGAAATAACATCACATGGCTCAACTGATAGCACACATGTGACAAGAGGTAGGTGGATTATTTAATACCCTTATTACCATTACTTCAGACCTGGACAAGAGAACCATAACGATACCCTTGTTGTCCAAGCTGACCCAACTGAGAGCAGACTTAGCCACTTTGGCCTTTTCACAGTTTCCTGAGGTTTACTACTCAGATCTGCAGTTGCAAAATAATTTAAGAGATGCCCAGAGAGGAATCCTGCAACATGGGTTATTAGACCGTGGGGTGTTGCAGGATACTCTCACAATGGCAACAGAACAGCTCAAAGAGTGGCAGCCTGACTACCAATTCGTGACAAATAATCTTCAAATCGACATGGACAACAGGGTTAGAGTTTTGGTTACACCGAGGGGGGCCATAGTCCAGATCCCACTTGAAGTAATAAAAAAACACACCCCCGTTATGGCCCTGTATAGTCTCGTTAGTATACCGGTACCACTTAATCAAACAAAAGAATTGTCCAGCTTCGCATCGCGTGTCGATATCACCGATACATTTTTTGGCATATCAAGAACACATTATGTATTAATTATTCAAAAGCAGCTATCTGAGCAACAAGAAATAAATAAAGTGTACGCCCAATGCCCCCTTATAATAAAGCCTATCAGTCAGTGGGGTGCTCAGATTTTGGAGTAAAAAAATTATTTACTCATTTTCGGTCTCCAACAACATCAAATCTGGTGCGAGCATTCCAATCAACCAGATCCATTCACCTCCCTGACTTATGCACTCGTGTCTAAAAGCTTACTCTGTCGATGCAATGTCTTGACCTCATCCTACTTCTTGAAAGGCTATCTGTGTGAGCAGATCAAAGTATCAGATGTTTCGGTTGAACACCCATTTAACCCCTTCACCGTCCATTATTAAAGATTTACAAACAGAAATAGAGGCCTACGATATTGAGTCAGAAATGTGGGACAATACTGTAGAGCTAATCCCCAAGTTATTGCAAACAGTAGATAACCTGACAAATAACAATCAGCCTGATGAAGACCTGCAAGAGGGCACTTCTTTATCAGATAGAAAAGGAAGCACTGATACTAGAAAGAGATGCACCCAAGGCCACGGACACTAGCAAGTGGTTCGATGGCTCTTTCTGGCTCTTGGGGCTGTCATTGATCTGTTCAATTCTAGGGGCTCTAAGCTGCCTATGTGTGTGCACACATTTTCGCAAGCACCAGAAGATATCTTCAATGGCAGGAGGACTCCTGAGTCAAGCCAAACCCACCTTTGCCAGCATTGAAGATGATAATTGTAAGTACGCATTGAAGATGATAATTGTAAGTACACATTTATCCCTATCCTGACCCAAGCTGCTAGCACTTCAGCCTTAATCATTATTTCATGGATATTGATAAAAGTACTCTTGAAAATGTATTCTCATTTTTCATCATATAAACTCCCTTCATTGAATCCAGAATTATATTTAGGATATCCCCAGGTTAGACTCACCCTAGAGATTGTGTCTGGGACCAAAAGATTGATGTTTCCCATCGCCATTTTAAATGGTCTGGTAAACGAAATAATGTACATCGGTATACTACAACCTAGGATACTATGGTACAGAAATTCGTTGTGTGGTGGGGCATTGACTTTGAATTTTGGTGGCACGGGGCCTAGCAAATTATTATGTGGCTCAATGTATATTAATGTCCCAGACATGGTTTCCACCCCCTAGTCGCACATGTGGAACATCCGTCGTATGGCCCAAAGACAATACCGAGCCAAAATATGGCTCATTGACCAATACAATGTAGCATACCCCCTGCCTGATTCTATGAATAACAGTAATAACGAGCACTCTTTTAGTCCTATGATTGAATCAACCTAATTACTCTTATATTAAAATATTACAGATAATACAGAAACAATACAAAGACATCCAATTTTCGTAAAAGAATAAATTTAATCATGGCTCACATCATCCCATCAATCTCACATACTTATTCTTCCCCAATCCTACACCAGTTGTAACCTTTCCTATTCCAGCCAGCATGAATCACAGTATCAAAAGTTATAAACAAAGAAGAAGTAACTAACATCCTCCTTTATGTCTGTCTAACAATCATTCCAAGATGGATCTCATCAAACTAACACTACTAAACCCGGTAACATTTATCAGTCAAACTTTTATAACCTCATCATGGACGGTTTATATAAAAACATCATATCAAAAATGTAAACTCTTGAGTGTATATCTGATTATATGTTACATGTTAGAAATACTGATTGTTCAGTAAAGCTAACAGCCACAATAACAATAATTTCGCTAAATGACTAGATGTGATTACTGTTAAAATGTTAAAGATAGTTAAAAGAAAAACATTTTTACGTCTTGTATCCTATAAATATTATGCATGCTAATAAAGCAGGAATGATTATTTTGTTCATATAGTTCATATTTGATCAGACATTAAATCACTGATCGTCACAATTACACCTTCATACTTATAATCCAACATTGTTTCAGTTTTACGGCTTGCTAATACAGGTAAAGGCCAGAAAACATCATATATTACTTTTCATCATCTTTCAAATAATCGGATACAAAAAAAGTGTTAACAGCTTCATGTAAAAAAAATAACACGCTAAATGCAATGAGATGAAGTAAACAGGTCCGCATATCGAAATCATTTTGTAAATTTGTAAATAATAGACTATTTCACATAGATAATAGAAAATCATGGCTCACAATTTGTCCAACATGTGCCTCGGCTGATGTGCCTGCAGCGTGCCCCTGGTAGCGGCTATATCCATGCGCTCCGGCTAAAGCTGTGCGGTTGTCAGTCCCAACGAAGACGAAGAAATGCTTCAGCTAGTAAATGACATCTGACACACATAAAAGGTCACTGACACCTAACCAAGCAGGTTAGCAAAACATGACCAAACTGGCCATACCAAAGACTACTTAGATTCCGTACGCGGAACTGCGGGACTGCATTCCCTTACAAAGATCTTCATCACAACAATGAACCTTTACATAGGCTCTCGTACGGGGGCAGAAGCCACTGCACCCAAGCATCCTGACGGCGATATCTCCCATCACTACGTGATGCACCAACTAAAACCAAGGGAACCAAAATCTCATTAAAAACTCAACTAGACTACAACCAAAAACAATAATGCCACTACAAGTTTTAACAAACCAAATAACACTGAAAAGTACTTACATAGCACGTCGAATTTTGAGCACATGTCTGATGGACTAGAAGCCCAGCACGTGGTTCCCCATTTTTGCTCTCCTGCCGCCCGGCCAAGCACTTCAATGCTATACAATGAAAGTTCTAATAAGTACTTAAAACATCTTCAAAAGTGACTTTAACAAGATGTACATACCCAGAGCGACGCCAACGAACACCAAAAGAAAGAAGACAAATTGCCTTAGTATAGACATTTTGACCGAACTCTCAGCAACAATTCTTGGACAGCTTCTTCCAGAAAAATCCTCACGTCTTGTGACTTCTATTAATAGATGGTGTAAAACGCTTGAAAGAGGAGATTGTGTGTTGCCTATGAGTACTCATGACAACACCCAAGGTGAACATTGGGGATGTCGTGTGATGCCAGGAGGAGCATCTCAACGACCAAACCTACCAATTAGAAACAAGCAAATCAAATATCAAATATTATTAATTTCATAAATAATCAATCAGCTGGACATATTGTATGGATTTTCATGGGTTCATGGGTAAAGGAGAGTTAACAGTAACACATCTTATATTCTTGTATTCTTGTCTGTTGTTGTTCTATTGATTAATGTAACTTGTATCTTATCAATGTAAATTGTATGTATGTGTGCTTTCCTTAGGAGCTACTAATTGATCCTTGGAAAATTAATATATATATATAACAATGCAAACTGTATTATTACCTCATATGATCTGAAGCAGGTATAAAGATTCATAAATCAATGTCTGTACATGTATGTAAGTTAAACCTGATGATATATCTGATAAAGGATAAATGCTTTTATTATTATTAAAATGTACCAATGTATTGACTTGTAATATGTGTGTGTGTGTGTGTGTGATTAGGGCTTTACGTCCTGTATTTCTGCACCAGTTGGGCTAATTAGGACAGGCAGAGACCATGGCCATGAGACGAAGGATGAAACAGCCATCCAACTTAGGCTCGATCGGAAATCGAACCCGGGACCCAGCGGTTGGAAGCCCAGAGCGCTACCTCTGAGCTAGGCCCCCACCCTATGACTTGTAATGTAGTAGGTTAAGTTTAGTGTTTGTAACTGACACTGTTAGTATGCTTTGTATGCCTATATAGTAGATATAACATAAAATGTTGGTGTTGCTATTATTATAAAGCTTCACTATAGTGAATACATATACCTGATATAAATATAATATCTAAGTTTTCTTTTGCCCTCATGTAGAGGGCTAAGCAACACATTCCTTGGCCAATAATACACTGAGGGTAAGATAGGATTAGTCACACCCCAAACCTGAAAAGCTGCTGCAGGGTGCAGGAATTTATCCAGCAGCCAGCCTGCACAGAAATGGGAGGGGGGGGATGAGATATATAAGCTGGGGTAAAGCCTAAGGGGGCAGAGAAGGTAACGAGCAGTCAGTTGGAAGGAACTGAGGTCAAGTCCTTGGCAGAAGTAATAAGACCGGGAGGAAGTGACTCTGGCATTGGGATAGATTAGTTAAGTATAATTAGAATTGTTGGAAACATGACCGTCAATGGGTCATGTGTATGGTCAAGGAATGATGTCATTATGTATTAAGGTATGTGCTTTGTTTTGTGAGACTTGTGTGTATTGGGATATATAGATTGTGTTTTCTATTGAATGTATTCTTAAGCTTGATTAAATGTTTGGAATTTAATTATCAAAGTGTTATAGTTCATTCATATATCCCACACTTGGCTGTGTTTTTCATAGAAAACCTATAAGGAACAACCCATGTGGTATTTTTTGTGAATGAATGGGACTTTGATGGGAAATTATATAGCTAGCGACTCAATTAACTGGGACGATTCGGCCTACGAAAGAGGTCGGTTCGGCTCCCTATACATTAGCATTGAGGTTCTGGGTCCATTCATCTAAGAAATGAGTCTATTCGGCTCTGACACAAATGTCCGGCCGCAGGTTCCCAAGCGTCGTTCGGCCGCCAAATAGTGCCCTGTCTGCCCTTTCGCCGCTAAGAAATAGAATATCTTGATAACTAATCATGATAGAATCATGATATTTACACCTAGATCTACTTGTTCACCATAACAAACCCTTTTAAAATAAAAGATGCACATTTTTTCTTCTGCAAATTTATTTAGCACTGCATGTGCATTTATGAATTTAATTATGATCAATCCACTCCACCAAAACAATTGAAATAATATAAATATATTATAAGCAACTTTGAAAATTATGCAATCACTCAATGTCCAATTAAAAAAAACATTTAAATGACAAAACAATTATATAATACTTTAACAACTGTAAATAAATAAAAAAATAAAAAATTACAATTGAGTCATATTGTTAGTAGTGTCTAATCCATGACAGGACCATGGAATTTAAATGTTTTTATTATTACACTTGCATCATCTTATTCTTTCAAGTAATATCACAAAGCATTTCCAATTGCATTTAAATCTTTCTTTATTCCATTATCCAGGTGCATCAAAGTATCAATAATTGCAATTGTCGTGGCTCTTGACACTACTAACAATATGACTCAATTGTAATTTTTAATTTTTTTATAGGATATTATTTCATACAACTCCCGATTGCAATAAATATAACGGTTTTGTGTTATTCTAAATGTGCAATATGATTGGTCACTCCCTGGAATTTAATTGCAATTTAGTAAATAATTGCAAGTATATAGGAAGAGACCATGATGGATTCACATATCTACATTACACATTTGTAAAAATGTATAAATTTAAGTACATTCGCAAAATTGGAAAAAAAAAATCGAACGTTTCAGACATATCTCGAACATTTTGGACATTTTTTGGACGTTTCGGAAGTCGGACGTTTCGGTTTTTTCGGAACATTTTCGGACCATTTTTCGGACGTTACAACCTTGGACGTTTTGGGTTTTTTTTTTTTGTAGCAAATATTTTTTGATGCACGCCACCTTACGTCTTAGGATGGCCACTTTATGGCTGAATAAAACACAACAGGTTACATCTCAAATAAAGTGAGAGATTGAAGTGGTAGATAGGCTTCTCTATTTATACTGCCAAATTCAAGGCCCTGGTATTTGTATTTTTAGTTTTATACCTGAATTAATTTTTGGGAAGGTGGACAAACTTGCCAAAAAGTGTGGTGTCCATGTATGTCTTGCAAAATAACCCAGGTTCTGATGATATTCAATGGTTGTTATATGGCAATGGGTTTGTCTAAAGTGACTGTTTAGGTGTTTGTTTAAATTGTCACGTATGTCTTTCTGCATGATTTGATTAATGAAAAACATGAAAGTGGGTCAAACATAACTACCTACCTTTGTGTCCAAAATGTTACGTCTTGTAAAATTGCTGATACTTGTGTGAATATATATGCTATAACAGCAATAAATTGCCCTAGTTGTAAAACTTTAGTCCCTCTTTAATCCTAAATGAATCTGCAGTGTCTAAGGATTATTTTCCCAAGAATCTAAGCATCTCAGACAACTTCGAAAAACAATAAAAAATGTTACGTCTTGGATGCTTACACTTACAGAGAAATGGCATTACACAATATCCTGTTGTACACATAACCAAGCTAAAAAAGAGAATACCCTGGCAAACTTTCAGTCAATCAGGTGACACCTAGCATCAAAGATGGCAGAACAAGACGAACAGGCATGTAAGAAGTGAATGCTATTTTTGTAGTATTCTCATTGTTACATCTTGTTCTTGAGTGTACTTTTCTCACTACTAGTTGATATTTGTCTGATGATACGTAGAAAAATGTCTTGATGTGCAGTTCATCGGTAAATTTAATGATAATCCTCCATTAATCATGTTCCAAAGGGAAAGTACTATTTATAGCAAAATGGGAGGTATTGAAATTACAGTCTCCAGAAACTCAGCTGAATATTTGTTGTGTCCTTTGTTACGTCTTAGTTTGAGTACATATTTGTAGCATTTGTCCATGTTACATCTTGTGCAGTGCAAGTTGTGTAGTTTGCAACCGAAACCTGGTGTTACAGTGAATGTAATTTGCATTGCACATGCCATGAAGAATAGTAAATACCATGACTTTTAAAATGTGGAACACCGAGTCTTTGAGCCCAATCATCAAGAGAAGACGTAACAGTGGACTGCACTACTTGGTTAAATGAGCTTGAAATAAAGAAATATACGTGACTAAAGAACTGTGGTTACATCATAGTGATGCATTATCTTATACATTTACAGGTCACAAGGTGTTATGACCCAGAGGAAGTTAGGGTGAGATATTTCACCCCAAACATGGGTTTTACGTGGAAAATGAAGTGGAACATAGTGTTCCACTTCATGAAGTGAGACTAAGGAAGCACCGATCACAATCACCAAGGGCAGACGAGTGTATTACAGGTAGTACATCAAGTTTCACTGAACACTGCTGATATGTAATTTGGATATTTTGGTACTGAATTTCAGTGACAGTATTTTTTCCTTGTTTCTTTGCAGATTTGATAATTGACAGCCATGTACCCTGATCATTTGCTTTAAGTTAACATCCACATAATTATTGGTGTGATTGTATGCTGGGACAGATTTCATGTTATACTTTTTAAATAAATTGTCTAGATTTGAGTCTTGAACCTGTGTCAGAAATTTTCAAAAATATTAACTAGGTGAGAGCAAAGAGGAGAAACTCCGAAGTGGGGTATGAAGGGAAAGATGTTTTTATATTGGTCTAATTCATTATATTGAGCCAATAAAATTAAGGCATGGGAAACGAAGGAAAAAGACGTAACAGTGGACAACATTTTCACTTTACTGCTTTTATCTTGCGATACTGTTATATAACTTCATTATTACCACACCAAAAAAAATTCTGTACATAGATGTATAAATTACATAAAAGGTAACAACTATAAATTTTCAAATGGAAGGATAAGCGATGTTTTTAATGATGTACTTTGGTGTCCATGTTACATCTAGATAAAATTGTTACCAAAAAGCTGGAAGTACCACTTTTGTTGTCCATGTTGCATCTTGGTTTTGCAATTTCAAATTCAAAATACATTAAGATTTTGAGAGATTTAAAAAAACCAAACACTGATATAATCAGGATTTAGTACAAATATTTCTTTTGTGTCACATCTGAAGTGGTTGCATCAAAATATTGAGAAAATGCCATACCAAGAAGTAACAAAAAAGTTTTGACAGTAAATTCGAGGTTCATATCACTCACCTGTGTGAGGAGTCATACTGGGCACCCTGGGGTGCCCACTTGGCTGACGCAGTCGGCACCCCTCCAGGGAGCAATTAGTTTTTAAAAAGCGAGGATTAGAGGAAACCTAGTGCATGGGCACCATGGGACCCAATGGGATACCCAAAATGCAGAGAGGAGGTGAGAAGAACAATAGGAATACTCCTCATTATTCATGTTACGTCTTTTCACATGAAAAGACGTCACATGAATTGATGTGACAAATTTATCATTTTGAGAAGAGTTATAATTATTTGGTCAATCCATATGAATTCACCGAAATTCAGACAAACTTCCCAGGTCAAAAAATTCTGCAAAAAAATACCAGTTGTAGTACTATATAATTAATGAAAAAATCCAAAATTTCAGGTCTCCAGTATCAAAAGTTTAGAAGACACAGCAATTTGAAGTTTTGTTGATTTTTTGCGGAAAAGCACAATGGCATGAATATCCAAGTTAAGACGTCCATATCTCTCTTATTTTTCATAATGTAGGCATCAAATGTTGTACCTAGAGTGAAGAAGTTGTATTGAAACCATGTATGCTGTTACATCAAGGCTATTGGCGATATTTTTCAAACTGTAATGCTCTGAAAAGGGGCGAAAATAGGAAACGTTACAAAACGAGACTTTATATTTTGCAAGGCTGTGTGGAATCTATGCCAGAATAAGAGCTCATATTTGTTTTGCTTGCTTCTTATGGTCCACCTGCAGATATATGAATGGCCAAAACCACCTTATTTGCAAAAAGATGGAAGCCGGAGCAGTAATATACAATTGTGAAAAAACCCTTTATTCTAATGTGATTTTGACCAACAAGAGAGTTCACCATCACTTCCTTTTTTTTCCCAATATCACACACATCTAGTGGTCCTCTGGTTAAAATATCATTGTGGTGGTCAGATTCCTTCATATTTTTTGGAATTTATTAAAAATCGATCTTTATATATTCAAAAAAAATAAATAGTCTTTTTTGATTTCTTAATATTTGCATAAAGTTTTGAACAGTTGAATTTATCTCTTCATTTGATAAACATGCTTTAACATTTATGATGCTATATTGATTACATAATCATCACTAAGTCATGAGGCATCCTACTGGGTCTCCTTGCCTCCTCATCTGTGAGGGGGGTCTCACTAGGTCATGAGGTATCCCATTTGGCTTCCTCGCCTCCTCATCTGTGAGAGGGGGGGATCCCACTAGCTCAAGGTATCCCACTGGGTCTCCTCGCCTCCTCACTCTGTAAGAGGGGGTCCCACTAGGTCATGAGGTATCTCACTGGGTCTCCTCGCCTCCTCATCTGTGAGAGGGGTCCCATTATCTTTAGGGGTTTCCCACTGGGTCTTCTCACCTCCTCACTCAGTAAGAGGCACTCCCACTAACTCAAGGTATCCCACTGGGTCTCCTCACCTCCACACTCTGTAAGAGGGGGGTCCCACTAGGTCATGAGGTATCCCACTGGGCTTCCTCACTTCCTCATCTGTGATAGGGGCTCCCACTAGTTCAAGGTATCCCACTGGGTCTCCTCGCCTCCTCACTCTGTGAGGTGGGAGGGGGGGGTCCCACTAGGTCCTAAGGTATCCCACTGGGTCTCATCACCTCCTCATCTGTGAGAGGGGGTCCAGCTAGGTCATGAGGTATCCCACTGGGCTTCCTCACTTCCTCATCTGTGAGAGGGGCTCCCACTAGTTCAAGGTATCCCACTGGGTCTCCTCGCCTCCTCACTCTGTAAGAGGGGGTCCCACTAGGTCATGAGGTATCCCACTGGGTCTCCTCGCCTCCTCACACTGTGAGACTGGTCCCACTATGTCATGAGGTATCCCACTGGGCTTCCTCACTTCCTCATCTGTGAGGGGACTCCCACTAGTTCAAGGTATCCCACTGGGTCTCCTCGCCTCCTCACTCTGTAAGAGGGGGTCCCACTAGGTCATGAGGTATCCCACTGGGTCTCCTCGCCTCCTCACTCTGTGAGGTGGGGGGGGGGAGTCCCACTAGGTCCTAAGGTATCCCACTGGGTCTCCTCACCTCCTCATCTGTGAGAGGGGGTCAAGCTAGGTCATGAGGTATCCCATTGGGCTTCCTGACCTCCTCATCTGTTAGAGGGGGCTCCCACTAGCTCAAGGTATCCCACTGGGTCTCCTCGCCTCCTCACTCTGTAAGGGGGACCCACTATAGGTCATAGGTATCCCACTGGGCATATGGATGTCCCACTGGGTTTCCTCTCCCCACTCAGGGCCCATTGGGTTGTCCTCTTTTGCCCACATGTACTAAATTTCCCACTGGGTCATCTCTGTGCTCTCATTCCACCATGCTCCTCATTCTGGTGAGGTTTACTTAGGTGGTAAATTCTGGCTCATACACCGACCGCGGCGCCCCTAGCAGCCATTTGTAGAATTGGCAGGCCAACGTCACCATGGCTACGTGGACGCTTTGGTTATGGACGCTTCGGAATTTGGACGTTTTGGAGGCATTGCGGTAGCAGAAATAGATTAATATTACCGTGATTAGCATTCGACAACAAAATATGAATAGCCCAGATTGTAGATTTTGTCATTGCGGAAGTGTGGGCAAAGGGACAGGCCCGTAGAGCGCTTATTAACGCCACTACGTGTTCCGAAGCTCTTAAAAGGCCTTAGCAGAATATATAATAGATTGTGTTCCACCATCCCTGATTTACATATTGGACGGTCTACTTTAGGTTGATCAGTTTCACTTTCATTTTCACTTTCACACTAAAATCACAGCTTCGCCTATTACACTACTATTCATGAACACAAACTAGGTTCGAAGTAAATTTGTATTTAAAAGTAATTTTGAAAACTAAAAGTTGTTCGTAGCGGTCATTGGTTATGTATGGACGAGACTACAGTTCAAAGCACTTTCACTTTCAGTTTGCCCATTAAATCTGGAAAATGGCGGTAACTTCGTCAATTCTTGACTGACTTTGACAAAATAAAAATTGGCTTGAAGCTTAGTTTCTCTTCTCTTCAAATCAGCTAAAAATTCCAATATAAAAATGGAATAGTTAATTTGTACCGGTGACTCGTTTTTTCTGACGATACAATCTGTTGATCTCAAACAGTCAGACATCCAAAACATTGAACATGCCATGGCCACAACTTCGCCAATTCTTGTCCGATTTTGACCAAATCAAGACTGGCATGAAGCTGAATCTCTCCTCGTTTCTACTAACATTAAATATATATCATTGGTTGTTTATACGTACCGGCGATTTGTTTTTACCGACGACACTGTCTGTTAAACTCAAACAGATAGGCATTCAGCGTTGTTGCCATGAATACCAAATGCACAGTGCCGTCACTGAGGAATTTGGTCGCACTGAGGTGTGATTTCTGACTAAAATATTAGCTTTTTTCACACCAAATAACGCAGAACGTCTTTCTACATGCATAAAACCAATGTATTTATGAAAAATACAGTCTAGCAAAGGTTTTTTCTATGCTAAAAGCCTTCAAAGTTGTGAATGGGAGGACGTTGTGACGTCTGTCTATTTGCTTGGTTCTCTTCTGTGATTGGCTGCTGAGTTCAGCATGAATATTAATGAGATTTTTTATCCTCACTGTTTGTGTAGGAATATCAATATGAAAAGTACAAGCATTTTGTCAAAACAATTCTTAATTTCTTAGTTTTCTCAACTCAAAATACAGAAAATATCTGTAAAAGTGTGGGATATAAATAAAACCCAACCACAGTGGTGGATCAGCTCATTTAAACCCATTCGTGAGCTGTCTGGCAGAGGAACTCACTCGTGGCTTTACCACTCGTGAGTTTCTCCGCCAGACATCTCACTCATGGGTTTCATTGAGCTGATCCACCACTGTGGTTGGGTTTTATTACAATACTCAGAATCTAGTGACCTGTAATGGAATGATTAGATAAATTCTGAAGAAAATATTTATTGAAGGAAAGATGAGACAGAATCTTAATCCTGAACTCACTTGTTATTAACACAGAGGCGCATAATTATCAGTAATTAAACACCATTAAGCCCTAGCAAGGGATATGATTAGTCCATTGACAGATTAGGCTCACAGTCGAGGTCCAGAATTGCCATACTACTGATAAGACATTTGTCACCTACTGTAAGATCCCGGATTTGGACTAATGAGCATAACGAGCAATTAGTGCCAATCAATAATAGTGAAGTTTATTAACCAACTTTTTCTGCTGGATGGTGTCAGAATGTTGTTGAGTTTATCACATGATCGATTTGTGACCAAATTGTCATATGTGGCTAAACTGGTCGCCCCCCCCCCCCCATCTCTGTTCATGGTGTTTCCTGTTGATCTAGGGTGGGGGCCCAGCTCAGTGATAGCGTGCTTGGCTTTCAACCGTGTGGTCCTGGCTTCATTTTTCGGTCGAGCCCAAGTTAAATGGCCGTTTCATCCTCGTCTTATTGCCATGGTCCCTGCCTGTCCTAATTAGCCCATCAGGTGCAGAAATACAGAATGTAAAGCTGTAATCCTAACACCACCAGTTGCTACCTAATCTTGTCATAACCTACTGCATTTGTAACATCAGCTATTGATGTTTATCAACATTGCCCAACAGCTATGGCTATTAAAATTAGTATGCATTTCGGTACCTATTTAATTGCAAGCCATGTTGAATCAGTGTTTATCAACTGTATTGGGGGGTTGTTTTAATTTAGCAGCTGATGGCCATAGCAGCTTCAGGTAGTTCATTGAAGTTGCACCTAGTTTACACAAGGTGGCTTACAAAAAATTGTTAGAACAAGCCCCACCAATTTTCATCTATCTTTGACAAATGTCACTTTCATCAAGGACATTGCTCTCATAATAAAGGCTGTTTGGAAATTTTGTGTTAATTTGTGTTGTAGGAAAATGCAGTAGGTTATGACAAGATTTGAAGTACAATATGTAATCAATGTATGAAACTTGTCAAATTAAATCACACATTTTGATATAAACCAGAAGACACAATGACACGTGTATGGCCCGCCACAGCACAAAATTTCTTATCAATAATTTTCTACATGATTAATTAATGATAGTGAAATATACAAATATGTACATGCAACCTTTCAAGAAAGTACAAGAAGGTTGTAACAATTAAAGACTCCCTTCTCTATAGAAATCTTGCAGTTCATACACCTGAATTTCTATTCATATATCTGCAATCACTTCCATGAACTTACAACATACGCTTGAACGACAATGGCCATGGGTATACAAAACTACGCGGCCAAATGTGCCATGTGCGTTTTCCATGAAAAGGATAAATGCATGAAAAACGCATGGTTTTTGCCTAATTAAAATTAGGTGAAAACCATGCATTTACCATGTGTTTATCCATGGTTTATCCAAAAGCATGGAATATGCACATAGCACATTTGGCCATATAGATAGTACCATAAACCGGATAACTTTGGCCGCCTTTGGGTAACTTGGCTACCTATGAAAAAAAAAAACTGATTTTGTTGAGCCTTTCTCTAAACTGGCTTGTTACAGGTAAATTATTTGCATAAAAAAGATTCTTAACTTGTTAACATCTCAAAATATACTTACGGCCATTAATGCACTATGCTGCTCTAGGAACACTTATGTTATGGCATGTGGTTTTCAATGACACAACACTTATTTGATAAGTTGGGTTCAGGAAACCAGGCTCAACAGGTTGTATTCATGTATTGTGTAGAGAATGTCTCAGAGGTGAAATGGCTGTGTAGCTGATTCAAATATTTTAGTTTTTCTTGGTAAAGCCAAAAGGAAATTAGCATTTCAGTCCTCTGAAGGCTAGTCTAGTGGAATATATTTGTAAATGGCAAATATGACCTCAAGGGTCTTCAGTCTTGAGGCCATTAAGTTTGTGCACAGGGTTGTTTATTAAATCAACATTGTCATATCATTTGCAAGTAATTAAAAAGTCTGGTCAGTATGCTTCTTTTCAGACTTTTAAATGCTGTACTTAAGTTATTGTGATAAACTATGTGAATATGTAAGGGTAAATAGGTGTATGTTCTTGATAAACCTATTCTGACAGTAGTAGTAAAAGTACCTACGCATTGCCCCCACCATTGCAAACGCTATTATTTTTGTTAAATTAATCTGCAATAATTTATGAATTTCAAGAACCTGTGTGATGCACATATCTTCCATTTAGGTGGCATGAACTGCATTTTTCTATTTATTTTTTGTTAGAGTCAATTATGTTTGGCAAAGCGGCCAAAGATACATGCTGTTTGGTAAGCTTAAAACACTGGTACGATGTGTACTTGCATGATGAAACTATTTTTTCAGCATATCAGGTAATGGTTTTGCAAACTGTGCTCGAGGTCCCAGGTTCGAGCCCGCATGGGACATCACTTCATTAGCTGAGATTACTGTACAACTGATGAGGTCAGGAACTGAGTCTTCGTGCAAACATGGAGTCCTATGTGCTCCTATCATATCGAATATCACTATTACAGACACTGCAATTACAAAATGGAATAGAAAAGCTAATAAATAAATTAAGTGGATATCATTTCACAATACGAGGTAATTGAAGCTATATATGCATGAATTTGACAAATATAAACTGTATTAAATTATGTTTACTGAATGAAGGAGATTGAGAACTTAATAACCATTTTTTGGAAAAAATAAAAATGTAATACAAATTTAAAATGTCTTGTTGATTACACACATACAGTTTCACGGTTGGTTACAAAGTCACTTCTAAATCTGTTATTGACAATTTTCTAATAAAGCACTACCTTAATTTTACAATACCTGAAAAACCATTTGGTCACCATAGATATGTTGCATTTATATTGAGCATGGTTCCAATTATCAGAATGGATTTGTATTGACAGTACATCATATTACATATTTACAAACTTTAGTGGTTTAACTCTAAATATGATGTGCACATATGGAAAACCTTGAACAGTCTGTGTCAACTAAGTGAATCTTAATCTATAAAGTTCGCCAACTCAGCATTTAGACATTGAATTCATTCAGAAATATTCTGTAATTTTGTCCAATTGCTGAGTTTGCGTGCATTCTATTGTTGACTGAATTATTAATCGTTAAAAATTCTGTTGGTTTTATATAAATTAAAAGAGAATAATGAAAGATTAGATTAAAAAACTCCTCAAGTAGTAACGGAGTAATGTAACATTTCATGAAATCATTCACAACAAACACTTCAATGTGACGAGATGTCTTCGGGTAGTCAGCAAAACTCAAAAGCACTAAGCTGGCCTGTTCAGTAGATTAGGTAATTGTGCACAACAAATATTTCATTTATTTTTTAGAGGTCATAAGAGGTTAAGTCATTTCATGAATGGCACTTGTGTGGGAGTTCAATAATAACATCATCTGCCCTAAATGTAAATGATGGAATCGCACGAGAACAAGTTTTGAATAACAAAAGAACAGGAGAATTGTGCTTGATTTAAATGAAGTTAGATTCGCATGAGAACTGCCTGCAGATACCTTAAAAATCCTGCCATGGATTTCTTGGAAACAGGAACAATAGAGATAGAACAATTGCGATAAGATAAACAATAAAGAAGAACTGGTCAAGAGCGCTTGCCACCTGCCGCCATTCGTAAACTATTTCCTGAACTTCATTTCCCTGTTGGTGTCTGTGGACTGTCAGGTGCATCAATATCTCCATGGCTTTCTTAATGTTCACTATGTGGTACTCAACACGTTCCCAACTACCACTGGCCATGGGGGCATTGCCATCCTGCGAGTTGCACACGATCGTATCGACGCCATTTTGACAACTGAATTGCAATGGTACTGGTCCTGCCTTGATTGAACAAACGGCTGCATATCCTCATCATCAATGACATCCGACATTTTGTATTTGGTCTGACTGGTTGCTTTTGGTGGCGAAGTGACACAGAACAAACGACCGAGTATGGTTAGTGTGATCTTAAATAAGAAAAGCAACCACGTTAGTATATTTAGTAACTTGGTAGTATTTGATCAGATTATAAATTAAGCTTTAATTTGATTAAATGCAAAAGCTACATGGCCAAATGTGCCACATGCGTTTTCCATGAGAAAGATAAACGCATGGTTTTAAGCTAATTATAATGAGGCAAAAACCATGCGTTTTCTATGAGTTTATCCAAATGCATGGAAAACGCATGTGGCACAATTGGCCATGTAATAAGCACTCCGTAACTAACACCTTTTTATTCGAATTTGCAATCTACAGTGCATGACATTAAACTAAGTGAATATGGTAACTCATCAATAGCACCACAAGCTCTTCTGTTGTATGCAAGTTACTTGCTTTACATTGTCCAGGGTCGTTGCTCATTCAGGGTCTCTGGGGTTATTACCTCCAATTAAACATACAAAGTAAATTCATAACATTTTACCTCTTCATGAGACAACATGATCGTAACACCCCGTAGAGTGTACAAACCAAATACAGTGAAAGTTATAGCATTTTACCTCATAAAGGGCTAATTACCCCATAGCAACCATAAAAATGTTACAATATAAAGGTACCACCCAGTAGAGTACAAAAAGTGAAGATCCGATCACCCAAATACAAGTTATCACAATTTACCTCTCATGGGGTAATTACTCCAAGGTAGCAATACACATTACGTTAACATGCACTCTGTACAGTATAAAAACCAAAATCATATCACTGAAGAGCTCAATGAAAGACCTTAACCAGAAGGTGCAAATGCAGCCAACTCCAATGACAATGCCACTGACAAGTGACAACAACAACTCGTCTGTTAGACAAACAGATGAGCTAAAAATCAGCAGGTATATATGGTAATATAACTCACTAGGGCCTAACTTTTGAATCAGATTCTTACTAGGCAAGAGCAGATATAAAATATGACATTATGGAACTTACAAATCTGAGCCCTGCAGGTACCCTACTTCTGCACTCTCCAGCTCTGTGCATATTGACCACCACAGTGGACAGGAAGATGGACAGCATAATGATGACCATGTTGAAACAATAGTATATCCCTGAAAAATAAACAAACCACAATGACAATCGATCAATTAATATTCGTCTATTTATTATCTATCAGTCTATCAGTCTATCAGTCTACAGTCTATCAGTCTATCAATTCATCAATCAATCTATCTATCTATCCATCTATCAGACAGACAGACAGACAGACAGTCAGAAAGTATTTATTTTGACCATAAACTTACAATTTACATAAACAAAAATAATCAAGGAAAACTGGATATATTATGGTCATAGGAGACATTCACAAACGCCAAAAGCCGCTGACGTGCATGCCACCTATGAGCCATTTGGTGTTATAACATATGAATATTGGCTACATATGGAAGGAAAATCATGGAAAGGATTGCAAGTGCTACAAGCAGGACAGTACTAAACTGTTACCTACATTAATTGTTTTACTCGCATGTTCGCTGATGGGATATCTAGTACTGCATACATAACAGTTTGGATTAGTGCAGTCGGTTTGATAGGCATTGATATATACCCTTTTTAAATCTGGCGTCTAGACCTATGAACAATAACTATATTACGAACACTACGTTTGAGAGTGAAAGCATTTAGGTCAAGGACCCAGGCGGGGTAGTTTTGCAGGCTCTTAGATTTGATTGGTTGTTCAATTATGAATAACCCGTCGGGGGCCTTTTGACTTTTTTAGTGTATTCGACCTCAGAATTCTCATGCTCAACTAACCTAGGCAAGTATTCACCTTAATTTTGGGTTAAAATCCTTGGTTACAACTTCCAAAGTTCATAATTAAAGATTTAGGCATAATTGAACTTGTAACTATGGAGTATTACTGCCGTAAAGTAAACAAATCGTTCATTCACTGCTCAGGCATGCTATTTATAGAACACAGAGCCTACACTTAAAAAAAAAAACATATTGTCCACATATTTTACTATTGTCCACTATTGTCCACAGACTTGGAAACTAAACTCCAGATGACGTAATGCTAATCCTGGACTTCCATTGGCTGGCTGGGTGACTGTCTTAACCAACGTTACAGTGTATTGCTGAATTCACATGATTTCCTCTGGAGTTTAGTTTCCAAGTCAAAAAATATGCTTTTAGGTTAAATAAATTCTAACGAGTCTTTATTTTTTTATAAAGACACTGATACACAAATGTCACATTTACCTCCTTCCAAAAAAGAAAGAAAGAAAACGTTGTCATTATGGAGATGCACGTGCCCAAATTACATAGAAAAAAATCACAAGTGGCATTATTAGTAATAGGAACCTTTTCTGTGTACAAGTTTGCAGTCAACCTTCCGAACATGGAAAGGGGTCGTGCTTCCTTAATCAACAATTCCAACTACTGGATCCCTGGTTTAACTCCTGGCCGAGCCTACATCAGATGGCTGTTTCATCCTTCGTCTTATTTCCATGGCCCCTGCCTGTCCTAATTAGCCCAACAGGTGCAGAAATAGGACATAAAGCACTATATCACTGCCCTAATCCACCAACCATTGCTTTTTCAAAAATATTTCATTAAAATGTTTCTGGTCTTTCATGTTGGCAAAAAAGACAAAAAAATGGTTTATGACTTGCAGATTTTTTCCCCCATGAAATGATTGAACAAAAGAGAATGCTTTGGACATTTTACTTAAGCAATAATTGGCAACTTTATGAAACTGAGTGAGGCCTTTTTTCATCAGTTTAGATGAACTGTCTATGCTGCTGTTTGCAAATGTTTGACATTATGAACTTACCTTTACATGATCATCTCTAAATTGCTCAATATGCATTTCTGTTGGCTCATCTAAAAGGCTTTCAATTAAGCCCAGCATATGATATGTTTCATCCGCCATATGATAGATTTAGTGGACATATGATAGGGTAGTATTTACTAAGGCTAATGCACATTTAGCCTCTTTCATCTCAATTGCGGATACAGATATTGCACTTGGGAATTTTGGGTCATTCATTAAAACTTTCTTTGATTTTCAGGAGTGTTAAAATTGTGCTAATATATTGAATTAGCCCATTGCAGTGGTGTATGGCTGTACTCAGAAAAAAACAACCAATTTGATCAGGTGAAAACCAGGGATTTTGTGAGGGAGGGTTTATGCAGGGTCACCACAAATGAAGGATCCAGCTTCCATAAAGACAAAGTAAAAATACTAGACGTACATTGAGAAAGTTTACCTTCACTGCAATCATCCACTTTAAACCAATCTTTTACTTGATACTTAATGGTTGCATTAGGCACTCGTTTTCGTCCTGTCAATATGTGGACAATAGTAAAATTGCTAAAAAGTTGGAGGGGGTACACAAACAAATGACTCCCATTTGCTCCCTTGATTCCCTGAAGTATTCCTATATTAATGGCCTGGCACTGCGAAGTGAGCATTTTAGTCCATGGGGAGGGGGGAGACCTAGCTCAGTGATACCACACTGGCTTCAAACTGCTAGGTGCAGGGTTCGATTCCCTGTCCAGCCTAAGTTTGATGGCTGTTTCATCCTTCATCTCATTGCCATGGTTCTTGCCTGTTCTATTTAGCCCTTTAGGTGCAGAAATACAAGATTTAAAGCCCTTATCCACCCACCACCACTCTTAGTCCATAAAAATCCCTAATAATGTGGCATCATCTATTATATGGCAACAAGAAAAGATAAACCACACAGTAACCGCCTAAAAGTCATGACCAAACAGACAGCACTAAGTGAATAGTGCTGAATACCAGTCATTTGCAACTGTCGTTTCAGAAGATTCTTTAGCTGCTATATAAACAGTTTTTTTTAAGATAATTCTTCGAAGTAATTACAAAATTCAGTGATATTATAATTGGGCTTAATGGCAAATTTTAGTGATGTGGTTGTAATTAAGGATGTGAAACTTTATTGACTACAAGTAATCTGCAATTAGCATGATTTATTAATCGAATATTCATAACTGTGAAAAGAAAAAGACAAATCACTCTGTAAGGTTCGTAAGACATCCATTTCCTTCTGATTGTGGCTCATTACAGCCAATTTATAGACTTGGAAACTAAACTCCAGAAGAGGTAAGGTGAATCCTGGACTAAACCAGTCCCTCAGCCAATACACCCTTTTCATGCGGCAGCCATTAGGACATTGACCTCATTTTAAATTAATTATGTAATATATTATGGCTTCATTTCTTGACCATTGTTCTAGCACACTGTGACCTCACCATGGCCATTATCTACTTATGACGTCACAACATTTTTATTGACTATAAAGAGAGGTCAATGGGGCAAAATGACAATATGGCTGCTCCATGAAAAGGGTGTATGGGAGTTTTGCAGGATCCATAAGACGTACTCTGGTGTTTAGTTTCCAAGTCTATGAAATTGGCTGTGAGGTTTGGTTTCGATATTCTGTACATTTTAATTGTGACTTGACTGGTTAGTTGTAAGCATGGACCTTTAATAAGGTCCTTGTTTTAATTATAGCCTCACATCAGACTATACTTGCACAAATTCAAATAAAGTCCTCCATTGCAAAATTCATTAGTGCCTGGGTATACATTGTTTACCATGGTTTACCTAGCAATCCGAATGCATGCCTTAGGGTGCCTGGAGCGCTGATACATTTATTGTTAGTGGAGAAATATGTCCGGGGTGGGAAATAAAAGACTAACATATGACACATTAGTCACCTCCCAGATGTCATTCTATACAGTTAAGAAACCATTAGCAAAGCATGCACGCAGGAAAGAAGATATTTACTGTACATTTATGAAATGTAATTTATACCATACCTCACAGTTGTGAGGCATTTTTGTACTCTCATGGCCTATACTGTGTTCAATCCACTGTCCAGAATGTGGACAGACAGCTGTTTTATAAAATTTCCCAGCAACTAGGACTAGTATATATGATGGTATTCAAACAAATTATGTTACAAATTCATCATGAACTGAGATTGTGAATCATCAATAAAAAAAAGGCTCTTTCAGTTTCTATTGGATAACCATGCTTAAATGATCTAAATAAATTTTAAATTTTAGTGTTAAATCAGTGCAGACAATTTACAGCCATGACATCATTAAGAGTGTGGCATCTCCTAGAATTGTTAGGAATGTCTTCAACTAAAGTTGTTGAAGTAAAATGTACATTTCAGTATTAACATGGGGCTTGTTATCACATCCAATGAAAAACAACACCATACAGTTTTAGTTGAGATCTTACACCAACTTACAAGTGTAATGCCTAACCTTAATGATATAATAGGATACAAAAAGCCGCCTGAAGCCTGGGTGCTATTTGTATCAACAATTCGACGTCCAAAGATGACCACTGCACTATATTATATTAGCAGTGTCATTGGATACGAAAAATATCAAGTTCTCATATAGCATCAATGTCATTTTGTATACAGACATAAAATGCATATTTTACATTATTGATAATAATTAAACTCTTAACTTGATTAAATGCAATTGTTTATTATGGTTTGCCATTTCCCACTAAGTTTAAGTATTTCTGTTGGACAAATTTCTCACCTTTCAGCTAAATCATTGTTTCTGTTGTTTCCTCTATCAAAGTAATCCTGTTGTTTCATCATGCTGTCGTAACATACATACATGCAGGTTTTGATATATGGGGAAAATCCTGAAACATGTCTTCGTTATAACCAAAGTGCACCAGGTTACCTCTGAAAAGTTTGAAAGAATAAGTCATCGTCATGGAACAAGATATATGCAAAATAATTTCTTCCCTAATAAACCACAAGGAATTGAAAAATGTAACTTCAGCTACCAAGGAGCTTTGTACTGAAACAACCTGCCAAATGTTATAAAGCTTGCAAATAGTAACCATGTTTTTAAAACTAAAGTCAGGCAATTTCTTAAAACTCAAGCACACTTTAATGAAGTAAATGATAGTGTATACTATTAATTATCATTACTGCCATTATTATTATTACTGTTACTTTCAATTGTGGATAGCCTTTACTGCACCTTGATGTCCTCTTGCATGATATCTAGAAGGGACCACACTGGAAATAAGTTTTCAAACTTTAGTGTGCTATCCCAATGGCACTTAAACAGTGTACTTCTTGCACTTCAGTCTTGTATGTACACCCTTATGATATTATTGAATAATGTCTATCTATCTATCTAACTTCGTTATACTAATTTGTAGATCAGCAAAAACATTATTAACCTTGTATGACCACTTACCAAAATGAGACACTGTGTAAGTTATCGGATGAAAGAAGGGAAAAGACGAGATGAGATGAGACAAGATAGCTAGGCGACTAAAGTGAGGATGAGAAAATACAAAAGGAGACAAGATTTAAATATGCTGTGATAAATACAAATAAAGAAAAACATGTTTTTCTTTTGTTGTGGTTCTACTGAGCAGTTTTCTTAGATTCCTCTGTGTCATTTGTATGTATTATGCATAGTCTGTTTCCAAGCGGTTTGTTCTGAGAAATGGTAGCTTTCATCAAAGAGATGTTGGTGGATTTTCTGCCTTTTTGCTTTAATTTCCTTGGATATCTTTTAAGGCAACACGCAGAAATTGATTGGGCTCATACAAGATTTGTTTCACATGTTTTTTTGCAGAATAAAAGCATTTCCAGCACCAAAACGTAAAATACTAATACTTCTACTCCCTTTTATGCCAACAAGAAATAGATGACAGTTATTACAAAGTCTGCTATACTATACAAAGGCCACATATCTTGTTCTGCTCATGAGGAAAAGACAGCATCTCGCACAAAGAGAAGTAGCGACAATGTATTGGAGAAGCTTTCCTGGCACGGCAATTGCTTTCCTGTGACAGGCGGCACATTGCATCTTTGTTGAAAGCTCATCCTTTGAAGCTGTTGTGAAGCTTGGTAGTTTACGGCTGCTTTGGAAGCATTGGTGCTATATCCCCCATGAGTGCCACACAGCGACTCATTGCTATGATTTCTACTCAGATATGTATTTTGGTGCAATAAAGAATTGAACTGAATATGGTGCAATGTCAAAATAGGGAGTTAAATTTTGAACATGAACTTGCTAAAGTATTACATTTCACAAATAATCAAAGTAAATTTATTTGCAGACAATCATATTTCAGTTTCAATGGGATTCTGAGCCATAATACACAGCTTATAAATGCCCGACACAAATCTAATAAAAAAAAAAAACCCAAAGAATTTAGAAAGTACATTTCAGAAGTCGCCACACTTAAAAACTATCATGCTCTCCATTGAAATTTAGAAGCATCAAAGAATTTTTGTCCAGTCGCCCGATTAAAAAATAACAATATTATGATTTAACTCAGTTGTTTTAAAAACTGTTGGCCAACTGATACTTGATTTGGACCCAAACTGGATGCCGTGTCTCTAATGTCATGGCCTACCTTGATGGCATTCTTGTTTTATTATTCAATATTCAGCAATACTCACCTGAAATTAAAGAAAAAATAAATTAGTAAATTACAGTTATTTGTAAACAAAGATTAATTTCTAAGACATTTCACACCATTGACACTTAGAAGACAAACGGCTGGTGGGCGGATTAGGGCTTTATGTCTTGTATTTCTGCACCTGATGGGCTAATTAGGACAGGCAGGTACAATGGCAATGAGATGATGGATGAAACAGCCATCCAACTTAGGCTTGACCGGGAATTAAACCACTGAGCTAGGCCCCACCCTAGAAGACTAATGCCCAGATTTAGAGTCTATTGGTTACCTGTGTCAGTGATTGTAAGAGCTTTGATTCCTCTCTTGTAAATTTCTTTCTTGAGATTCCAAAATGCCTCATGGTTTCCATGAAATAGCAAATGCTTGGATGAAATCCCAGGAATTCTCCAGATGGGGAAATATTTGAATTTACGATAAGCAGGACTTGAACCTAATACTTTTCTCCTGTTTAAATGAAAATTTCAAAACATATATAATTACAAAAGTTTCATGAGATAAGACTAAACATAAGAATGTACATTCATAACATACATGATCATATATCCGGTCTTTCAGAATAAAAGCAACTTTTTTGAACCAAAATATTTCTGGCATTATTTTTTAACACGTAGTAATGACGTAAAATGGAAATATATTTTTTTTATTCATTTACCACATGTTTTTAATGGAACGCTCCAAAACTTCATCGCTTTATCTTGAAATTGTTGAAATGAAGTCATTGCGATAATTGTTTTTCAAAAGTGACTTTGATATTTTTTGATACTGAAAAACGTACAGTAAGCGGTTAATGCAATGAATTTGACCAAAGTCCACTTGTGCAGTGTAATTCATATTTTAATTAAAAATTTCATAATTTGTAACCAACCTCATTCCAATAAGGCCAGTCTTGTGAATTGGGTAGTTTATCATGGCGAAACAAACTTTCAAAGTTAATGACACCATAAATGACATCATCATTGTTACCATGGCGCTGTAGAATGTTTGGAACAAGCCAGTTCTCTACAAACTGACGACTGCCTAGGTTCTGAAATGTAATCGAATACATACATCAGTTTAAATGTTATTTTATTACATTTTGAATTATGAAGTTCCAGAACAGTTTTTTTATAGCTAAAGATATTTAATGATTTGTTTTTGGTCAGTTGAATTTCTCAAACATGAACGATTCTTACATTTTCCTGGTTATCCAGCAGCCCCAATATAACAGTGCTTGCTCTTTTGCATGAGTGGTTCTTGAAATTTTTGTATGAAGTTCATGAGGAAAAACTTCTTTCAAGTAATTTTCTATGTACTCCCTGGTTTGTTGTTTATATTCAGGCTGTAGGGAAGAATTTCATGCCATGTTATAAAGATCATTGATGCAGAATCATCCAGTTAATATGGCAATATTTAAATGCACCAATTACATGTTTGTTTTGCCTAAAGGTATCCAGTATGGAAAACTTGTAGTTGATATATATTGTCTATATTTTATTGCTCAGGCATTAACATCATTAAGCAGCTTGTTTGTGGGCCAAGTGGGTAATGTGGTTGTCAGCTACTCTGAAGGTCCTGGGTTCGATTCTCAAAATGACAATGAGGTAATTGAGGTATGAGCTAACTTTCAATTATATGGCTATGTTAGACATTCCATAAAATATTAGAAAATAATGCTATGTTAGACTAAACAAGTGGAATACTTTGTCTCATTATAAACACCAAATGATAGGTATTGTCAATTCAACTTCTCGTGGGACTGTAGTCGGACATTACACTTACAAAGAGTGCCCAGGCCACTAATTGAACTCGGGACATTCAAAGAAGCTGGTCAGCACCTCATCACTTTAACTGTTTATTAAGGTTACTGCACTGATACTTTCATCACTCTCGGTTGCAAGAAAACTAATAGAGCTACAATATTGTGTTATACCATAATAAAATTAGAATAAAATAAACTAAAAGCATGCTATATATGTCAGTAAGGGCAATATTTTACTTTACCTTGAGTGATGTCTGATTTGGGAAAATCCTGAGACCAGGTGCTTGACTAGGTTGATACTGCTGACTGTTATTTTATATGAATGGAGACCTGAAATGTAAGAAATGAATATAATTATAAACACTTCAACTTCAGAAAAATCAAGCCACTGTTTTATTTGCAGAGTGGTCTTTTAAAGAAGAGACAAAGAAGCTTTATTAAGAGGTTTTTCAGAAACTGGTAAATCCCTTAAAATAATTTTTACTATAATATTGATGATGCTCTGGCGGGGCCAAGACTCTACAGGATGTCAGTCATTTCATAGGCCACGTGTAGACATTGATTGATTGATTAATAAAATATATTTATTCAGGGTAACAATTCAGATGAAAATGCCGTTTTACAATTGGCCCTGAGAACAATAAAATCAAATATGATATAAATATCACGTTTAAAAAGAACATAAATCAAAAATTGGTAAAAACATAATGCTGACATTAAGACTGGTATGGGGGGGGGGGCCCAATGGGCCGCCCTGGATCTGCCAGTGGATAAAATATATATATTATAATGCCATAGAACATATAACACAATTTCATGTTATGTCTCAGATTAATTATATATACAATGATTAAAGAAGACTATCAACATACACAAATTAATAACACTATGTAAAATATGTAATAGCAACTTACCATCAGGAAGGCTCGACAATGCTACTAGACACAAGAGCCAATGTATTTTCAAAATAGACATAATGAAGACATACAAAGAAGTGTCACAGAATACACTTAGACTAGCACAGACCTATATCAGAGATAATGAGCAAACAGGACATAAATGGTGAAAGTCGAAATTATTGGAACCAATGTACTATCAAAGAACTTTGATCTATCATCATCATAATAATAATTAATTGTTAACACTGATAGTGGGACATTTCAAGAATACCTTTAAATTATTCAATGGATGATAATCTATGATAAACGTCTATTCTTAAAACGTCTATTCTTAAATTGAGAAAAATAAATAAATAAAGGAAAACATTGCATCAAAATGACAACCTTGATTTATTATTTGTAGAGGTCGGGCTAGGTGGCCACATGGTGACAGTGACTCTCTATAGCTTATCTGCTGCCATTTTGTACCATTATTACAGTGCAACCTGTGTTAAGTGGTCAGCCAAGGTAAGTGGCCAAAGTGGCTGCTAAAGCCAGGTGGCTATTGATAATGGAAAAACTCAGTTTTTTAGTCATGAATATAGAATACTTATATTACTGAATGATTTCACAGATATTTACTATTGACATTTTCTAACTAAGAAAATGTATATATTTGTAATGTTGGCAACTAATAATTATACATATACATTTAAAATATTAAACATATGCATTTAATTGGCTTTTAGTTTGTTCATGTAGGTACTGTCATAATATAATATAATAAATTAACTTTAAGCCTAAAGCTTTATGAGAAGTAAAAAGATCAGACTTGGTTTTAAGTCTTTAGTTACACCCCATGGGTGATGCTATGATAGGGGCAACTGACCACTAAGTACAGGTCAACATAGGGGTTTGGAGTGAAATCTGCTGACCGCTGGCCACAGAATGGAGGTGGCTGCTAAATCCAGGTTCATTTACACAATATTTCGTTTGGGGGGGGGGGGGGAGAATCAGACTGATCACTTAGGCCAGGAGGCTGCTCTAAGGAGGTAACCACTAGGGCAGGTTACACTGTATATCACAATCCAAAATAAATGTAAACTTATTTTTTTGGTCTGATTTTGACATTTTTGTCATGGAGAAGCACAAAATAGATATAAATGTTACCAAAAAGCCAAAGCCCAACTTTTTTACCCCATGAAATCCCTTCTCTGCAAATTAACGTCAAGTTTCCTATCCTTGCAATGAATTTTCTTTTGCCACTTCTTCATTATGGCCATTTGTTGTGGTCACAAAGAAGCAGCAGAGATAACAATGGAGAATTTAGCAAATTTCTAGTAATTTCTTTCCCAGAAGTGCTTTTATAAGCTAGAAAGTTGGGATTGGAATTGCTGCGAAAATGTTTTGATCCAATTTATGTTGTTCAATGCCATTTGTGACAAAATATGACAGAAAAACAGGTGTGGACATTTATCTTGAATCTGACTATATAATATTGCCACTGTTCGTCATGAGCTTCAGAGAGTAGAACAAAAAAGAAGCTTACAGTTAGTTCCTCCCTAAAATGAGCTTTGTATAGTTTTATGTCATTCATTCATGCATTAATATATTAATTACTAGTAATAAATAATATACAGAGACATTGAGATCACTTAAATGTAGACTATGGGTATTCTTGCATATACTGATATTATGCCCCAGGCAACAATTTAAATATACAACTTACTTGCTAATCGTCTTTTGATTATGCCTGGAGCAATTTAATGTCTGAGTGACTTGGAATTTAATCTATAACATTAACTGGACATGATGAGAAAGGTTCAGTTCCTTTATGTGTTCTTTGTATCGTTATTTCTTATTGTTTATTACAGTTATTTTATTGAATTCGATGCAGGATTTATTGTTGATGTTCGAGGAGCAAAATCCAAGGACCTACCAAAGAAAACTTACAACCATTTCAGAGTAGCTCATGGACATTTTGAACTACTACAGTTATTACATTTAATCAGCAAATTCTTGAAGATACCCAATGATGTCTTCAAGAAATCTTCGCAGTTCATCATGCAAACATTATCTGAAGGCCAGCGATTGGATTTGGAAAATGATTCTGATGCTTATGCGAACAAAATTAACTTCACTAATGTGGAATACACCTATAAGAAATTGTCAACATACCAGTTCATTATTACAGAAACCCAGAAAGATTCCTTACAACTCAAAGGTGGTGCTGCTTTTAAAGCCATAATTGTTGGAAAAAATGTTATTGAATTATGTGATACCCAAGATTTCACAAATGGAACATACTTAATACATTGTCCGTCATGTTCAGAATGCGACAAAATCATTGCGTATTTATACTTACCAAACTATGGTGCATACATTTCCAAGAGAATGCATTATAACTACACAAAATTATTCACACAAGTCATTCGTAACGAGTTTACAGACCAAGAGACAAAAACATTTATCGGTGAGATAAACGAGTGTCATTCCATCGACTTTTCTTCACATGGAAGGATAATGTACGACAAATTACAAAGCAAAGATTACAAATCATTTTATAATGTGCCATTTCTAGATGGTATTGGATGGGTAACTTGGATACAAGGTGATTGCATTCCACCGAAAATTATTGAGTCGACCTTTCATCGATGTCTTTCAGAGATTGATCACATCATTCTTGTTGGCAATTCACAGTTACGCTTTCTTTATTACTACATGCTAGAGATCCTCAAAATTGAAACAAACCTACCAAAGAAGTTGTATGATTACCATTCAGTGCTAAATCTGGAGTACCACTGGGCAGCCATGATTGAAGATGTAGTGAATGTTCTACACCGGAAGGATTTGCACCGTGCGTCAAATTCCAAATACAAACGAAAGAGTTACTTGCATAATTACGATCGAGTGATAATTTTTAACACAATGCATTGGGAGCTAGCATACCATTTTGGTGCATTTTACTACATGGCAAAATTTGGAAAACTTATACAAGCACTACGTAAACTCAGACAACGTGACCCACGCATGCGTTTCATATGGATAAGCGGCGTACCACTAACAGACAATATTGGAGATGATTCCTGGAGACTGCAATATTTCCTTCACACAAACCCGTTAAGATCTGCAATAAACAGTTGGACTGCTTCACAACTGAAGCCATTAAATGTGGAAATATTTGATCAGTTCAAAATGCTGTATCCGTTCTCCGAAGAAACCCCTGATAAGAAACATTATGTCAGCATCGATCCATCCAAAAAATCTCACAACGCTTCAACAGGAGACCTTGTTGCAAACATGCTTCTGCATTTTATTTGTCAACCAGTTTTAAATGGTGATAATGGATAATTTAATGTGATTCCAGTGCATCGTGATGCCTTGAGAGGTATATATAGGTTAAGTTGTGCACCAATGAGTATGAGTAGCACTTTTTAGCACCATTAGGGGCTTCCACCGAGGTGAGTTCACACCATGGATGGGGATTCTGCAAATAATGTCACAATTGTGCAATTCTGCCATTCTTTGCATTCAAAATGTCACATAATAAGTAGCTGGTCAGCTCTGCTGAGGGTCCTGGGTTTAAACATGGCCCATACCCTTCACGACCTACAGTACAACTCTTTGAATGAGTTCATCAGTTTTGTATGATCCTGAGTAGAATAACTGTTCTATTTTCATAAACAATGTATTTTTACTTTTGTGACGTTTCACCGACTTGTTCTGCTGGCTTCATCAAACTTGGTGTAGGGGATGGTGTCAGAATGTTGTTGAGTCTGTCACATGATCGATATATGACCAAATTGTCATATGTGGCTGAGGTGGTTGCCTCCCTCATCTCTGTTCATGGTGCTTCCTGTTTGTCTGATCAGTACAACTTGTAACTTATGTTCAGTCTTTGAAAGCTAATACATATATGTACTGAGCTAGACCACTGTTTGACCACCTTGCTAGTTGTTACCTAATATGGGGTGGGGGCCTAGGTCAGTGATAGCGTGCTTGGCTTCCAACCGCTGGGTCCTGGGTTCATTTCCCGGTCGAGCCCCAGTTAAATGGCTGTTTCATCCATCATCTCATTGCCATGGTCCCTGCCTGTCCTAATTAGCCCATCAGGTGCAGAAATACAGAATGTAAAGCTGTAATCCTAACACCACCAGTTGCTACCTAACATCAGCTATTGATGTTTATCAACATTGCCCAACAGCTATGGCTATTAAAATTAGTATGCCTTATTTTTACGGTACTTCCTTAATTGCAGGCAAGCCATGTTGATTCAGTGTTTATTAACTGTATTGGGGGGGGGGGGGGTTGTTTTAATTTAGCAGCTGATGGTTGCAGCAGCTTTAGGTACACAAGGTGGCTTACAGAAAATTGTTAGAACAAGCCCCACCTAGTGGAAATTTTCATGTATCTTTGACAAATGTCATTTTCATCAAGGACATTGCTCTCATAATAAAGACTGTTTGGAAATTTTGTGTTAATTTTTATTGTAGTAAAATGCAGTAGGTTATGACAAGATTTGAAGTACAATATGTCACACATTTTGATATAAACCAGAAGACACAATGACACGTGTATGGCCTGCCACAGCACAAAAATTCTTATTAATAATTGTATACATAAATTAATGATAGTGAAATATACAAATATGTACATGCAACCTTTCAAGAAATTACAAGAAAGTTGTAACGATTAAAGTCTACCTTCTCTATATATAGAAATCTGGCAGTTCATACACCTGAATTTCTGTTCATATTCATGCAGTCGCTTCCATGAACTCACAACATACGCTTGAACAAAACTAAATGGCCAAATGTGCCACATGCGTTTTCCATGAGAAGGATAAATGCATGGAAAAAGCATGGTTTTTGCATAATTAAAATTAGGTGAAAACCATGCGTTTTCCATGCGTTTTTCCAAAAGCCTGGAAAACGCACGTAGCACATTTGGCCATGGAGATAGTACCGTAAACCAGATATCTTTAGCCACCTTTGGGTAACTTGGCTGCCTATGGAAAAAAACTGATTGATTGATAAAATATAATTGTTCAGGGTAACAATTCAGAAATCAAAAATTGGTAAAAACATATATATATATATTATAATGCCATGGAACATATAACACAATTTCATGTTATGTCTCAGATTAATTATATATACAGTGATTAAAGGTGCACTGTCTGTCAAATTTGCACATTAAAATAATTATATAAATCAATACTGCCTTCTTGTCTCATGATATTTTTCACCATTACATTACAACAATGTAGTTTTAATTTACAATAAAGAATATATTTATTAGTTTTTCATGCAATCAAAAACTCGATAAGTAAACAAACCCAGTGACGACATCACAATACTGAACAATGGTGATAATGTCATTTTCATTGTGTTTCCAATTTTTTGGTCTGGATTTTCTTTCAATGTATAATTTATTTTTAATTAATTAATGTCTTATAAATCATTAATTCACACAAATTTAGTGTGTTTGATAGCGTCTTAGAAAATTGCAAATTTGACTGACAGTGCAACTTTAAATTAGGTTTACTGAATAAAGGAGATTCAGAAATTAACCACTATTTTTGAAAAAAATAAATAAAATAAAAATGTAATACAAATTTAAAATGTCTTGTTGATTACACACATACAGTTTCACGGTTGGTTTCAAAGTCACTTCTTAATCTGTTATTGACAAATTTCTAATATTTAAAGCACTACCTTAATTTTACAATACCTGACAAACCATGTGGTCACCATAGATATGTTGCATTTATATTGAGCATGGTTCCAATTATCAGAATGGATTTGTATTGACAGTACATCATATTACATATTTACAAACTTTAGTGGTTTGACTCTAAATATGATGTGCACATATGGAAAACCTTGAACAGTCTGTGTCAACTTAATCTATAAAGTTTGCCAACTCAGCATTCAGACATTGACTTTGCATGCATTCTATTGTTGACTGAATTATTAACCGTTAACAATTCTGTTGTTTGATATCAATTAAAAGAGAATAATGAAAGATTAGATTAAAAAACCCCCCCAAGTAGCAACAGAGTAATGTAACATTTCATGAAATCATTCACAACAAACAATTCAATGTGACAAGTTGTCCTCGGGTAATCAGCAAAACTCAAAAGCAAATGTGCACAACAAATATTTCATTTATTTTTTAGAGGTCATAAGAGGTTAAGTCATTTCATGAATGGCACTTGTGTGGGAGTTCAATCATAACATCATCTGCCCTGAATGTAAATGACGGAATCGCACGAGAACAAGTTTTTAATAACAAAAAAAACAACAGAAGAATGGTGCTTGATTAAAATGAAGTAAGATTTGCATGAGAACTGCCTGCAGATACGATGATATCCTGCCATGGATTTCTTGGAAACAGGAACAATAGAGATAGAACAATTGCGATAAGATAAACAATAAAGAAGAACCGGTCAAGAGCGCTTGCCACCTGCCGCCATTCGTAAACTATTTCCTGAACTTCATTTCCCTTTTGGTGTCTGTGGACTGTCAGGTGCATTAATATCTCCATGGCTTTCTTAATGTTCACTATGTGGTACTCAACACGTTCCCAACTACCGCTGGCCATGGGGGCATTGCTATCCTGCGAGTTGCACACGATCGTATCGACGCCATTTTGACAACTGAATTGCGAACGGTACTGGTCCTGCCTTGATTGAACAAAACGTTGCATATCCTCATCATCAATGACATCCGACATTTTGTATTTGGTCTGACTGGTTGCTTTTGGTGGCGAAGTGACACAGAACAAACGACCGAGTATGGTTAGTGTGATCTTAAATAAGAAAAGAAACCACATTAGTATGTTTAGTAACTTGGTGGTACTTGATCGGATTATAAATAAGGCTTTAATTTGATTAAATGCAAAAGCTACATGGCCAAATGTGCCACATGCGTTTTCCATGAGAAGGATGAACGCATGGTTATAAGCTAATTAAAATGAGCCAAAAACCATGCGTTTTCCATGAGTTTATCCAAACGCATGGAAAACGCATGCGGCACAATTGGCCATGTAGTATGGTACTTCCATCATAATAAGCACTCCGTAAGTAACACATATTTATTTGAATTTGCAATCTACAGTGCATGACATTAACGAAGTGAATATTGTAACTCATCATCAGGGACTAAACTTAAAAAGAGCACAACAAGCGGTGACGACGCTCTTCTGTTGTATGCATGTTACTAGCTTTACATTGCCCAGGGTCGTTGTTCTTTCAGGGTATGTGGGTTATTACCTCCAATTAAACATACAAAGTAAATTCATAACATATTACCCTTCATGGGACAACATGATCGTAACACCCTGTAGAGTGTACAAACCAAATACAGTGAAGATCCAATCCTCCAAATGGAGTACAAAAAGTGAAGAACCTATCACCCAAGTACAAGTTATCCCAATTTACCTCTCATGGGGTAATTACTCCATGGTAAGAAATACACACGACACAACATGATGTTAGCACTCTGTACAGTATATAAACCAAATTCGAAGGAAATCATATCACTGAAGAGCTTAATGAAAGACATTAACCAGAAGGTGCTAATGCAGCCAACCCCAACGACAATGCCAGTGACAAGTGATAACAATAACTCGTCTGTTAGACAAACAGATGAGCTAAAAATCAGCAGGTATATATGGTAATATAATTGACTAGGGCGAAACTTTTGAATCAGATTCTTACTAGGCAAGGGCAGATATGAGATATGACATTATTGAACTTACAAATCTGAGCCATGCAGGTACCCTACTTCTGCTTTTTCCAGCTCTGTGCATATTGACCACCACAGTGGACAGGAAGATGGACAGCATAATGATGACCATGTTGAAACAATAGTATATCCCTGAAAAATAAACAAACCACAATGACAATCGATCAATCAATATTTGTCTATTTTTTATTTATCAGTCTCTATCTATCCATCTATCCATCTATCAATCTATCTATTTATCTATGTATCTATTTATCTACTTATTTAAAGATGATGGATGAATGTAATCTATGTATCTATTTATCTACTTACTTTTTTATAAGTCTATTCAATCATTATTATTTTTCTTTGGCAAATATGCCAGAAGCATCAGCCCACCATTTACATAATTTTAGTTGTATGTGGAATACAATTTGATTTGATGTGAGAAATCCCTGGATATGTGATAAACAAAAGTATTGATGGAATTTGCGTATTCCTGGTAGATCCATCTTAACAGCTTCCATTAGGACGTTTAACAAGAATGTAATGAATTGACAAACAATCCTTAAAATAGCAAAATACATCAGTTGATTACTCTGCTCACATCATCAATATTCGCGTTTTGAATTACTTTCTCTCACTTCATTGTACAAGCACGGATGGTACATTAGTGATTTGTCAACTTGACTCATAACTGCATGCATCTTGTGTGTTTTTAGTTGTGGAATAGATGTAGCCAAACCATTTTCTCACCGATAAGAGGTACAGAAGACGCGGTGGGTGGTGCAGCCTCCACAAGGATGAGAAGCAAAACCAAGAAACTGGCAAACAGACTCATAGCTGAAAAAATAATAGAATATTGATATACATATTAAAATTATCAAAGTGTGTCTAGAACTGAAGTGACCTATAATCGAAAATCACCAATAATATGAGTAAATTCAAATTTCCTATCATCAATAATTTTGCCTTGATTTTCGAGTTATAAGATTAATAAGCAATAGTCAATATTCAACTGCATCATTAATGTACAGTTGAAAGGAGATGGGATGATGCTTATGAAAGGCACCTTTCATGAGCATAATCCCAGCTGGATGTCGTTCGGATGCGACGTTAAATTGGCGGTCCTTTGTACTCAGTGTCTATTCTGAGGCAAGTAAAAGATCCCACCCATGGGGTAAATGTGTAACATGGGTGGACTCCTCCTCTCTCTCACCTCATCAATCAACCCTCAATAACAGCAAGAACTTGCCTTAGAGGGCTGCACTTCCCATATCTATCTATCTATCTATCTATCTATGTTACAAGACATATTATGTAAGGACAGTCGTTCAGAGGATTGTACTCTTATATATAGCACATTTATTTAACCTAGCCCAATTAGTCACTAGGGTTGCAAGTTATTTGGAAGGTGGTGGAAAATGAGATGATTAGGAATAAATGGGAAAGGGTTTGAGACGAGGTCCAAATCCTCACACTCCTTAGAAACCAAACATGCTTACCAATTGACCACCCGAGATCAAACAGGTAACTTTATTTGATCTGGAACTGATCAATGCCAAGTCATAATGCTACATGCTTTAATTAGTTAATTAACTAACACTGCAGGGTAAATTAGAATGCTCCTTAACCGCTAATGGTCATTAACTGGGTAATAAATAGCCACCAGTGAAGGAGCTAGGAGCATGTTTCCATTGATTAATTGAATTGGGGTAAATAAAACCATCTAAATCAAGTGCCGAAACACTTTTAGAAGGTTATCTGGCTTGAATATATATTCACATAGTTCTGCTCATACTACAAGAAACCACCCGGAAGTAAAATTCATCTGTTCAAGGGCAAAGGGTGAGATGATGTGATGGAATAGGGACAGAGATGTGGCTCATACACAGTGTAGCCAACGGAGTAAATAGCCATTTTGCCAGTTACCAGGCTGCGCAGCGACTTAATTTGATCATAATCGGTAGTAAATGGCTATAAGCATAAAAGAGTTAGTGTGTTAGTTCATTTACAACTGTGCTAGATGTGGGTTAGCTTGGTAGACAAAACTGGAGTGTTCATTGTGCAGAGCCCTGTGTTGGCCACTTGGGTTTGAGGTCTTGACCCACACTGTTGCCACCCTTGCCACGACAAGGCCCACGACTGTTAAGGGCAGCGGGGAGTAATAGCCATTACACATGACCTTGCTAATCAAAGTCTCGGCCACTCAGCTCCTTAATTTGATCAGTGTCGATGCATAAAGCTATAAGCATAAAGAGGCCCACTTAAGATAGTAAATATGATTTTATTGAACCAACTGATGCAAGCAGACGACCGCTAGGGCTACATGAATGCTTCAAGACACAGTGAGATTGATTTCATGAAGTAGAAATCCAACAGGAATAAGACCTCTGTGCTGGTGTCAATTTTGTAATTCTAACGGATATTGTAAACAATTTCTGTGGTTGAATTTTTTCTTCACAAAATTCCTTGCACCTCACCATGGATGTTAGTGGTACTGGGTTGATTCTCACACGTGGCATTTATTCTCGGACACGTTAAATACTTGTAAATTGTCAGGTGTCGTAATGAGTGATCTTACTTTGATGTTATTTATTAGATCAACAGCTTTACCTAAACCAGTGCGATCCGGCCGATCAGGAGGCAACCAAAATACGACGAGTGTCAAAGAAGCAAGAAAGATGCATGGAAGAGTCAGCATATAAGACGAGAAGACAAGTTTTCTTTGGAGGTGAAGAGTGAAGGTCAACACTGCCACTGGTTGAGTGTCATTCGGAGGAAGGAGTTGCCTCTCTGCTAAACAGTCAATGATCTCCCATTCACAAGAGTCCTGTAATTTGGAAAAAAAATCAATGCTTAAATTCGGTATTGTTAATTATCATTATCTCCCACAATAACCTGCATACCTCATAGAAAAGCCACGTGGTATAGCCTATGTGGTATACATATCTATACTACATGGTTTACCTTACACGGATGGGAAATGTTTACCACATACAGTGCCTCAAAAAAGTGATGGGACAGTCCAACATTTTCCCTAATATCACTGACCACATTTCATAGAATGACATTAGACCACTTTTACTTATAAGATGACTTTATTGAACATAGTAAAACACAGTTTTATAGCAAAAATGACAATTATGTAATCAATAGATCTGCAACAGTGTGACAAACAATCGACAGATGATTTATCACTTAAAAAAGGGTCGGGACACCCCAGCCAGAACCGACCTACATTGCATTAGATGCAATGTAGGGTCGGAACGCCTGCTATAGGAATTCATGAACGCTCAAAATTCCGACACATTTTTCTCAATAAACACGTTAGCATACCTTATTTTGTTGTTATGTACAGGATTACTACTCCGTTTACTACTTTCATGCAGATTTTACTGAAAAAGCCACTGGAAACATCCTTTTTAAGAGCATTTTCAAATTCACGTTCGCTTGGTTCATGCTTTCACAGGTAGCAGGTCGATTCGTCATTGCCTGATTGAACCCAATGAAAACTGGTCCGTTCGTCACCCCAATTTGGTCGATTTGTCATCCGAAATTGGTTGATTTGGCCGGTACACAGTGTATGGTCACTGCTATTATATAAAATATGTTAACTGCCGGTGAAGAACCGACCTTTTTTTGAGTGATGAACCGTCCAGTTTTTACGAAGACGAATCGTGCTGTGACGAATCGACCATGTTATTGATGTCTACTTACACTAAACCTCACTAGAGGGCTCCGGCGACATCACAGCGCCACCCAGGTGCAATGGTGCAGATAAATATCTAATAATTTAGCTTCATTAGACCCATAGAACAGTGGAATCGTGTGGAATAGTTTATTAAAATATTTTAATTGTGAAATTGAGAAAACTACGGACTTTCCAGCGCTATTCTGTGTGCCACTAGGGGTGTTGAAACATCGCCAGAGCCCTCTTGTGAGTTTTTCGGAACTAGGCGGCCATGCTTCAAGCTTTGTTTACCGAAATGTGAATTCGAAAATGGCACAGAAATCTATTAATATTGGAAGAAATCAACCATATCTGAGCGCGACACAATAGAAAAAAAGGTATGTCTAACGCTACAGTGGGTGTATGTTGTGTGACAAACATTTACTAAAAGGCTAGTTCCCACTCAAGCAAAAAAGTCCATATTTTTTCATCCAGGACCTTGTAACCCTGTCCTATGGACAGGGGACTTGTAGCTAGGGACACCCATGATTATTATATGCAAAAATAATGTCAGTCAATATTTTGTGGCATAAATGTCTTTTTGACTGCTTCAAGACATCCATGGCATAGAGTGGACAATCTTCTGGAAAATGGATGGTATAATGTATTTCCAAGCCTTCTAAACTAAATTTTTAAGTTCAGCCTTATTTTTTGGATTTTCTGATTGCATTTGCCTCTTCAGGAGATAGAAGATGTGTTCAATTGGGTTAGATCAGGTGATTGACTTGGCCAGTTGAGCACTGTCCACTTTTTCTTGGCAATGAACTCTTGGGTAGCCTTTGTCAGATTGCACAATTGAGCCCCTGCCAGCAAGATTTTTCCCATTTGGCTCAATATACTTGCTCAATATCTTCCTGTAGGTGTTGCCATCCATTATGCTAGATCCATCTTCAGTTATGTCATCAATGAAGACCAGGTCACCAGGTCCTTTGGGAGTAATACATGCCCAGGCCATCACACTACCTCCTCCTTGCTTCACAGATGCACAGGTATATCTTGGATCATCAGGTTTATTCTTTAGTCTCCATGTTGTGCACTTGCCATCCGACTGAAACATGTTTATTTTAGTTTCAGCTGTCCACAGGACCTTTTCCCAGTAAGAGGTGGGTTATCATTAACATGTGCCCTTGCAAATTCTAGACATGCTCTTCTGTTCTTGGCACTTACCAGGACTTTGCAGCGTGCCCAACGTCCCATGAACCCTGCATCATGTAACCTATTCCTTATGGTTTGATCACTGCTGGTTATTCCTGCATCCTTCAATGCTTGGTTCAGGGGCATTTAGTTTGGGGGTTTTCTTCACCATCCACCTTATGGCATGGTCATCAGTATCTGAAGTTGCCCCTAGACGCCCTGGTTTCAGAAGGTTGGCTGTTCTGGCAGTTTGCTTGAACTTCTGTAGGACATTGTGCGCAGTGGTTTTAGCAACTTTCAACAATTTAAAGATGTTGCTAATGCCATCATTTTCCATTTTCCAGACTTATTATTGTGTTTTAAATTTTTGAACACAATTGTTTCCTTGGCATCCTTTCAGAAATGACTTGATGTCTAATAATTTTAATATATTGACACTAAACTGCCAAAAACAGTCTCTCCTCACTTGTGGTGATAGCCTGGACCTAAAAATAATGGTTTTACCTCAAGCATAATAGCAGATTAGTGTCTAGCAATCAATTAAGACTTAATTCTTAAGGTGTCCCAAGACTTTTTTGAGTCCTCTGTGACATGGTTCAACGCTTCTTGTGTAACTGTGTGCTTAATCATGCATGGAAGGATAACACAAACAACAAACATTCTCACAGCATTCAACAGAACACCTTGAAACAGTAAGTTTTAATTTTTGAACCTCCATTTCTACAGAGAAAGTAAAAAGAAAACCCCATGCATGTCTGTCCCATCCCTTTTTTGAGGCACTGTACTTCTATGGAAAGCCAATGACAAAAAATCACTTTTTGCAGCTAAGCGCTTCGCCGTTTAAACTAGCGCCACCGCTTAAAAACAATATTCGGAGTCACAGTTTACCACCATTCAACAGATAAAATTATCAGCTCTTTAAGAAAGTTTCAATTTTTTATATCGGACCAGAATTAACGATTCTAGAGCCAGAAAAGTAACAGAAAGTCAATGGTCTGTTCAGTCCACAGATACAAGCTATTGTGTATCTGTGTTGCTATGGGCAACGTCATAAGAGCATTATCGCTTCGGTAATACAATCGAGTAATACTAAACAATAAACTATTTTCTTTATCTACTATAAAAACAAATTCTGACAAGAAATATTTAACAACCGGTTTGTAAATATCATTTGTAAATTCCTTCATTAATCTGAAAATGTCCCAATGGCAAAAAATTATATTCATGAATTTTTTTTATACTACATGAATGCATAGCCAGGCAGCTCAACCTAAAGTGAAAATTGTGGGATATAAATAAGACCCAAGTGGATATGTGGTATTTTTTTTTATATTCCCTCACTCGTGGACAGACTGGCTTCAGAATTCACTCGTGGAATCCTGGCCAATCTGTCCACTCATGGGGAATATAAAAATATACCACATAACCATTGGGTCTTATTATAATACTAAACCCATCTACATGAATTTGCTGTCATGCCACATTACTGAATTACCCCTGTCAAAATTACAATCCTTAGTATTAAAGCCCTGAATTCTGTAAAAATGTGATTAGTTATTATGTAAATTTTGTTTTATTGGTATTAAATTATAGAGCATCCCATTTGCTCATGGCATAATGCAATGTCAGTTGACTTGCGATTATAAAAAAAAATCGCTATAATACTTGATGGAATATAGCGCTGATTTTTGCATTTAGCATGAGAATAATTCATTAGATGATGCATAATAACCTTGAATTTTTAAATAATAAAATTTACGATGATTATATCCAAATGTTGGTAGGTTGATAGATGGAAAACTTATTTCCTCTGCAGAAAGCCAAACTGACAAAAATCATCAATGAAACAAGCATGCACTTAATTCCTTGTTTTATTTTTCAGCAAAACATGCTTACATTTTCATAATAAAGCCATGTGTTTGATTTGTTAAATTTCACTTTTGGCAGCAAACTCTGGTTTTTTTTTTGTCCTAAAATTATGGCTACTGACCTTATAATCTGACTGGAAAGTGGACAAGTCAATTCCCCCGGGGAACGCCAGCATGAGATCAATGTCACCCCGACTGTGGGTCCAAGATCCGAACCACATATGACACGTCTGTCGATCGAAAGGAAAATTCGTCACGTCGATAGAACAGGACGACTTAAAGATCTGATGTGGGATCCATTGGACCTTTCCATCAAACGACACCACCATCAAAGCGTTCCTTGCTGCTCCTTCTGGGTCAGCCCTGGAACCCAAAGTCAAACGGGTTAATCAGTCAAAGACTCAAAGCACTGGTATATCCAGAGACATTTCCTTCAGTGTCTCTTGTATGTCACTGATAAGGAGAGTAGAACATCACTATTGGAGTAGCTCATTTTTTTTCAATCTTAAGAAAGGTTACCACTTGTGGTGTATTTTGTAAATTTGGATGGAATGAAAAATAGTTACGCGAGCTGGTGCTACAGTGGATCATATATTTCGACAATGCAAAATCTTCAATGGGATTTTACTAAAACTTCTTGGAACTGATATTATCATACTTCTTGGAACTGACATTCCTTGGAATAGACATCACTTCACCCCCTAATTTTGAACATAACTTATTATTTAAACTTACGTATTGTAGAGCATAATATCTGGTTTCCAGATTTGATTTGACTCCAAGCGGACAGAAGAAACTCCTCCATATTCCCCAGGCTCCCATGTTAAATAGGCATCTGTCCATCTCTGAAAAATGTCAAGGAAATTTCTTTAATAATAATTTTAATATAGTTTTCAAAATCATGCTACTGCTCGGAGTCCTGTCAGTATTTCTTAACTGAACTTATTACCAACATCAGTGTGGCATTGTAAAAATTGAATGTACATGGCCAATGTTTAAATGTTATATTTAACAACATGTTCACCATCAAAGTTATTTGCATGTATGTTAGTGGGGATAGGTAGACTGGCATAACTGAAGCAAAGAATACCAAGAACTCGCACTCTCGTAAGTAGGACGCACTATGCCTACAGGGAAAAGGAGGCATATTGTTAACCGAACTAATTACGTCATGAACAGAGAACAATCGGTACAATTGAGTGACATCATACTGGTTGATTAAGACGTCATTGGACATTGATTACATTCACATTGATCAGCTTTTGTTGACGTAAATTTGTGATAATGTGCTTTATTCGCACACTAGGACATGAGCTGACAATGAAATAATGTGGACATGACATTTTAATGTGTTGTTCACGTGAAATTGACAAATATACGCACTTGACTAGAAATTTCTAAATTAATTTTATTATCCACCAGGGGCGTTATAGATCTCCGGTGCGCAATGCTGGTAAAAGAATGCGCAGCGTTTACAATGTGAAGTATAGGTACATATTCTTTGACTGGAGTGTGCATTGTGCAGCGCCCCCTGTTTGCCACTGGGTTTTGACTTTTTCACCCACAGTGTTGCCACCCATGCCACGAGGAGGCCCAGGATCTTTGAGGGCAAAGTTATTTTAATTAGTCATCAATTATAAGCGGGTTTACCTTATTATGTAGGACTCTTAGGATTGAACTACCAGAGGCAGAACAAAAACAGAACTGATAAAACTGTTTATACTCCACCTAGATAGGACACTTGAAACTCCACTTACCAATCTGGACCACATACTGGTTGTAAATATTTTTTTCTTTTCGTCCAGTTCCATCTGAATCAGACCGAGTCCAAATTCCACCAATGTTGCTTGCGACATATTGTAAACCGGTCGACCACCTCTACCTGCTCTGCGGTATCTCTCCAACAGGTGACGAAGCAGACGTTTCTCATCGGAAATTGTGATGTTGTCTGACCTGAAACCAAATGAAAATGACCAATTTAATATTCAAATACTGGAAAACATTCCTGTTTATGAATTTTAAAAAAACCAGACGCTGATAGAAGTATTTCTCATCTGACATTGACTTTTTTTCATATCAATTGCCAGTGAAGACTAGTAATAACTGGTTTCAATTGAGGACTTCATTGTTCGCACAGTTGATAGATAGGGATTAGGGAATAAGAAGAACAGCAACATTTGCTGCTACAAGTCAGATGTCTCCGCTACTTTTATCTGATATTTACAAATTGATCACAGTTTATAATAAAGGCCGTTAATTTTTAAATTAGTATACATATCGACACATTTATATGTATATTCGTATCTATTGAAATATATATCTTGTTATGTAGGCAATAAAATATTTTCTCAATGTAAACCTGCAAATGAAAAACAACAGTAAGCCATCTCAATTACATCTTAGTAGGTCACTGATTGAAAACGGATGTGACAGCTTAAGCATGGTGCCTATGCATATTTTCCATCTTAAGCGATTGAGCCACAGCTCAGCTCCCTTGTTTTCTGCGGTCCTACTCAAATCATCTAATGGCATCTTTCGAAGATGAATTCATCTTTCAGCATGGGCTACATCAACCAATGGAGATTTGCTTTGACACTGAGCAAACATCTCTCTGTTTCCGCAGCAAATTTGAAGCATTAAGCAAAGTGCGCCTACTCACACAGAGCTCACACATCCCTAATTCAATGGAAAAATATTGAAATTACATCCCCCTTTACAATGACATGGTCTTGCAAATGCATGACTATATTTGCATAATACAGTGCTGTGTGGGCTTTCCTGATGATAGCATGATGCATGTCCTATAATGCTTGTCAACTGAGAGCTGATAGGCTTTGGCAAATGTACTGCAATAAAGTTTCAAATAAAATTGATTAAACCACTACAGTATGATTGAAATTGAATGTCCACTCGTTTTTCTGTCACATATATTTTTCATACAAAACATGGGGTAGCAGTATAGACAGAAATGCTAACTAGCCAATAATCAAACAGCAATTTTCAAAATGATACACATACCACTAAGTAACAACTTTAATACAAAGACAGACAAGGAAGTGCTGGCAAAGGAACTTTACTGCCTCAGATCATCAACTACAGTTACATCAAAAACACAATGATAACATCTACATACAAACAGCACGCACGCACGCACGCACGCACGCACGCACGCACGCACGCACGCACACACACACACACACACACACACACACACACACACATCAATATAGGTACATATAGAAATTAAGTAAAGCAAAGTTATCGTCCTGAGCATGAAACCATGTAAGATAAGAATAACTAATTGAAAAAATAGGAAGGGAAGTAATTAGGGAGGGGGGAGCAAAATGCAACAAGATGTGGTCACTTAGGGAGCCAAGCAGCAAGTGGGGTGAGCACAGGGCAGAGCTTATCTTACATGGGGTTAGATAGGCATGACATTATTAAGGATGACCAGAGGTCAATGACCAGGCCAAGCTCCACCCTGTCCTCAGAATAACCGATTTTTCGTTGGTTACCTCCCTCCTACTTCGGATACAACTATTACTTAATATCTCGCAACTGAATTTCAAACTACACTTCCCATTTGCAGGGTATACATTGTCATTTCTGTGATAAATTCAAAAATCTCAGCTCACCCTTTGATGACATACGTTTCCTTGTGTCTTCCTAAAAATGCCCTGAGACACAAAGTGTTGGTATAGCAACCATATACCCATTTAGGGCAATATAAAAAGTCACTCTGGGGCTGCATATCGATGTTGCTCGACGCTTAAGGTCAATGCCCTTTTAGTATTCAATCCAGAACCATAAATGGATGGGCTACAATTTACAGTTAGGGAGCTGTTGATCCCTTCATTTGATCCTCACATATCTATCAGGCTAACACCATGTGCCACAGACGCATTTGAAATGCATGAAGACTGTCCCCAGGGCATCATTGCAGGGTTCAAACAGACGTGTCCTCCATGACTATAAGTCAAAAGAGTGGGGGCCTAGCTCAGTGGTAGCGTGCTGGGCTTTCAACCACTGGATCCTGGGTTCAATTCCCGGTTGAGCCTAAGTTGGATGGCCGTTTCATCCATCATTTCATTGCCATGGTGCAGAAATACTGGACGTAAAGCCCTATTCCAAAAATTGCCGGTTTGTTTACATTGCATTGTCTTTTATGGCCAATGACATGAAAACGAGGCACAAATGAACGTCATTAGCGTCCTCGCTACGTGATGCCTTTCTAACAGCTCCTTCAATGTTCGTCCAATTTTCAAAATTCAAGTTCCTTATGTACAAAAATGTATTTGTAGTTCGCTTATGGTGTGAATTAAAACGACTCCGATCTAATTTTTTTTTGTAAAATGACTCTGAAGTCGTGAATCCGCGACGCTTTCCAGGACGTTCCTATGCAGCCAGTTATACAGATTACCCAAGGCCAAGGGATGTGTTCTTTTAATATTCACTTCTGGCTGCAATTTATGGCTTAAAAGTGTCTGCATCACTCTCACACAAGCTGGTCGGCAACTAAACCAATATTCTACCAACCTGTTTTTATTTGTTTTAATTATTTATTAACTAGATGAAAGATAATGTAAAGCTTGCATTATTTTCCAGCCACTTAGTTTAGTCCTATTTGGAAGAGTTCTTGTAGTCAGCTTTCAAAATCATCAGACTTAAAGACTTATTCAGTGATTCCCAGCAGCAGTCTCTTGTATTCAAGCTCAAGCAACACCACAACTCTAATGGCGCTAAACCACAAGCGTATGGCATACATTGCACAGATTGTGCCATAAAGAAAACAAAATGTTGGAGAGATCATCTCTATTTAATGCAACGATATACATCAGGATGCCACCTACTTCCTCTGTTTGTAAAAGCAACCTTCCATTACAAGCCAATGCTTCTTTACAAACAAAATCGCATTGACTTTTCTCTGGCCTCGCTTATTCTACACTTTTGGTTGCTATCAGCATCGGTTGAGCTTTGTTTATGCCACTGCCATATCTTGCCCTCCAAGAGATTTGACTTGAAAGGAATTTAAGTCAGCTCACTGAATGTTGTCAAGTGATATAAGAATGCAATTTGCTCTCAATTAGGTCGCTTAGGTTCTAATATTGATGGCTCATTTGGATAATGTTATGGCTCTCTGTCAAAAGGTTTCAAAAAGGATGGATTGCTCATAAACTGTGCCTGCTTCTATAATATCTGAATATATGTGTGTCGTAATAGTGTGGCCTTTTGGGGTCCCCTGACATTGTTTTGTCCAAAATAAAAAATTAATTCTAATTTTCAAATTGTATTTTTTAATAACATGATTATTGCAAAGCTGTTAGCCACTGTGTTTACTGAATCAGTGCTTCATCAATTATGTTGGGGGGGGGGGGGGCTCCTCATCAGCTGCATTCATTGCCTTTGTTACACAAGTAACCCCTTTTGATGTTTTCCTTCTATCTTAAATGGCCTAAATAGCTATGCTATGTCCATATATTTTTTTATTTGGAGCAAACAAAAAAGTGACTCTAGGTCTATAAATGGCTTTACTTAGTCAACTTCTTAATGGGGCCAGTTGTGGTTTCAGTTGCACATCAATGGTCTTATTATTAGTAAGGGCATTATAATGCTTGAGGTTACTAAGATATTCAATGAATTCATCTACATTGAATTAGATGGCCTTATTAGGCTAGGAGCTCAAAGGCAACCCTTCCTGCAACAAAATTGGTTGTATTGTTTGAAGGCTGAAAGTCAACATAGACCAGACATACTATATTATGCAAACATTTTATATGTCCTGATATTATTCAATCACAGATTGAGTGATTATCAATTTAAAACTGAGTGATAATCAATGCAAAACTGGATATACTTCAGGTAATGTATGTGTTGCCTTGGTTCCAAATGATCAAGGTTAACCATTACAAATGTTCACCAAATGCGTTTTCTGGAATGCTTTTAACTTAAAATGGATTAACAGCATGTACACATACTTCGAATATTTACCACCTGACATCTAAGTACTTATTGCCAATACATTCCATGAAACGTATACATTGTATACAACACTGAACCAAAGATATTTCAAGTGATCATCCCTAATTCCAATGCAAGACACGTCAGGATGCCGCTCGGTGTGACTTGTATGCCTATGGTAGTCGTAAATGCTCATTTTACATCACAAACCTGTTCCCCTATTTGTGGAAGCAACCTCCCATAGCAAGTCACTGTTTTGTACAAACAAAAATATATGAACTGCCTTTTCTAAAGCCTCACATTCTAAGTATCTGGTTTCTGTGTGTGCCATTTGGTTTATGTGTATGTCTGAGACAGCCAACAGTATGTGCTCAGTGAGTTGCTATTTGCAAGGAAAAGCTAGCTCATTAAAAGTTGAAATGTGGAGAATATTGTACATCCACTACTTGAAAGACTGTACTTCTGTGTTCTACGTTATGCTGGAAGCACCAAAAAAACCAAGTACACTACAAGAAAAAGTTAGCTTGTGGAAAGTTAAATATCATTTGGAAAATGTTGTGCTTCCAACAGGATCATACTTTGCAGATCGCCAGGTGATGTGGTGGGTAGATTAGGCTTTACTTCCTGTATTCCTGCACCTGTTGGACTAATTAGGACAGGCAGGGACCATGGCAATGAGATGAAGGATAAATCAGCCATCCCAATCAAGCCCGGGACCCAGAGGTTTGTAGCCCAGCATGCTACCAATGTGGTAAGGGTCCCGCTTCTTTCAAATCACCAGTAAAATCAGTAAAATGAGTTCCTAAAAAGCTTGCTTCTTTCTGCGGAAGGCCATTGGTAAATTCAGAGCAAGACTGCACTTTTCAATCTTCATTAGTCCCAGAAGCATTTCCCCAATAAAAGATTAATGGAACTAAAGATAAAGGGTACACCAAGAACATGCAATCAGCCTCATTCCTGTGGTAAATTTGAGACAAACTACTAACAATCAATGAATTTGGTTCAGCAATGATAAGAAATGCACACTTATGATTGTTTATTCTGATTAGAACTACGTAGCTTATTAACAAATGATAACCTAGAAGAAAGTCGAAATTCTTGTCTAAATGCAAACCTATGCTCAAATTTATCAAAAGATGGGATTTACACAAAAGAAATAAACAGCTAGTATATATTTAGCCCTAAATGTGCCCCATAATTTATGACATGCAATATGACAATAACAACTAAGTTTTTTTATTATGCATAGGACCATAAATACAAGGCGAAATCTCACTTAGACTATATTTTTTAATTTTGCATAATCACTTTAAATGCACATTTATGCATGGGGATCAAACCAATTATCGACAAATCTTACTTCAGTTTGCACATAAACAGAATATATGTATCTTAAAAAAGACACTTTTGAATCACAAGTTGTGATCTTACGAGCGTTTGTCCTTAGTCCGATCTGCAGATCCAGCAAATTTCCATTAAGTAGAAATGCATAATGTACAGGAATGTGAATATATTGTTGTTTGATGTTCCTACACGTTGCACTCAATTCTGTAGAGTGTATGCCAATCTGAACACAAAGCTTTGATGGTAGACGAAAAAGAGATTAGTCAGTGGTTTGTGATCCTTGAAAATGCAATTTACATGCAATAAGTCTTGCTTCATACGAGATGATGCGTAGCAGTGCATAGGTTCTGTTCTGCATGTTCAGGATTTGTTTAATGTTTAAAAGATGGATGGTTAAGGACTGGCTAGCTCACTGTGGTCCTAGGTTTGAATTCTGACACAAGCACTGCCAGCCACTCATCTTACCAAATATTCTTGAACATTTTACATATCAGCTTCATAATTTTCATTGAGGGGTGGGGGCATATCTCAGTGGTAGCAAGTTAGGTTTCCAACTACTAGGTACTGGGTTCAATTCCCAGTTGAGCTTAAGTTGGATGGCTGTTTCATCCATCATCTCATTGTCATCATCCCTGCCTGTACTGATCAGCGCATCTGGTACAGAAATACAGGCCGTAAAGACCCTAACTACCTATCCATCTCATACTTTTCATTGCAAAATTTATGGAAGTGCTAGATTGAACAAAAGTAGGATCACACACTCAGACCAGTAGCATGGTGGCAATACATCTACTATTGTATAAAGTAAATGACACCAGTTATGGTCTTCTAGTTTCCTTTTAATAAAAACCATGGGTTAGAAGTCTCAGGTAAATCTTTGGGCAAAACCTCCAGGGAAATCACAAAATATATCACTAGTACCTTCTTGCCAACCACACAGAATCTTCCTCATTCTTGTCTAACAACAAGAAACATCTCTTGTCTGGCATATACAGCAATAAAGAGTACATTGTCAAAGTCTATCAAAAATTGATAGCCTAGCTAAGACCGCTCTTGTGATGTAGTCCTTATAACTGAACTAAGGCCACCCCATCATTGAGACCATTAGTTGTGAACCTCTGGTGGTCCTAATAGTGAGGTTCTGTTGTATATCCATATCCTGATGACCTCAGGGTAATGCCCTAAGTGAAGACTTAGAGAACCCAGCCCCATTGAGCAATGAAAGGCTTACCAATAAACCTCCATTAATGACCCTTGGTTCAACAAAAACCTGCACTTTCCATTTACCAAGATACAAGAACCAAACTTACAACAGGATATCCCTAAGCTTACTATAAAGCTTTCTATTACCCCTACAGCTAGCTCTTGATAATTGAAATTGTAGTTAACATTCTTTATTTTACGAGCAGTGCTGAATAATGCACTGATGCACCCAGAACTAACTATCAATGTTGTGCCTTGAAATTCGCATAGGTGTAAGTTGTAACAGATAATTCAGTACAATGTAATCAATGAAACAGTATAAATTGGAATAATACTTCTGACATATAATAATATAATGACATAAAGCTATGATACAATATCCATATTGATTTAAAGTGTAACCTGCCCTAGTGGTCACCTCCTTAGAGCAGAGACTGGCCTAAGTGGTTAGTCTGATTCCTCCGAATGAAATACTATGTAAATGCACTTGGATTTAGCAGCCACCTCCATTCTGTGGCCAGCGGTCAGCAGACTTCACTCCAAACTCCTATGTTGACCTGTACTTATTGGGCAGTTGCCCCTATTATAACAGACCAGTGGAGCCATGAAGTTAGTTATTATGTAAATTGCATCACAACACTTTGAAGCTGGAAGCTTCATCTTAAAACCAGGTTATCTTTTAACCACAAAGTTTTAGGCTTAAAGTTAATATATTATATAATATCATGATAGTAAACTACATGAACAAACTAAAAGCAGGTTAAATGTATACCTGTTATATCTTTTTTAATGTATATGTTGAAATATCAGTTGCCATCATTACATGATTGCACTAATATAAACATTTTCTTCTCCCAGTGTACTTTATAGAGCAATAACATTTTATAATTAGAAAATGTCTATAGTAAATACCTGTGAAATCATTCAGTAAATATAAGTATTCCAATCTATATTCATAACTATGAAAAGCGAGTTTGCATTATCTGCACCTGACTTCAGCAGCCACCTGGTTTTAGCAGCCACTTCGGCCACTTCCCTTGGCTGAACATTTAACACAGGTTGCACTGTATATTATTAGTTTATATCATGTCAATCAATGTCTCAATGCTACTGGGTTTGAAGCTGAGATATGGCTTATAAACAGTGCAGGATGAAGAGAATGACCTTGATGTGCTCATTGCCTTTGGAGCTGTCTATGCTATTCACTTGGCCACCAGGCTCCCTCACGTAATATTGACAAAGGTGTTCTTGCTGAAGTGAATACATTCTGCTGGATTACACTCGAACTGCCTGTTGTTTTATTAATTAAGTAACCTGCTTCTTAATTAATCTTATCTCCATTGTATACTCCAGCATAAATTACCCAGTGGCACATTTGTAAAGAAGAAGTAGTAGTAGTTGTATTAGTAGTAATAGTAGTAATAGTTGTAATATTAGGAGGAGGAGAAGAAGAAGGAGGAGGGAGAGGAGGAGGAGGAGGAGATTAATGACGTGTTAACCACTAAAGGGTCATTCACGTCAGGATTTTTAAGAGGACAGGATAGTTAGGGCACGAGTGAAGTAGGCCTAATTACTTGCTGTGACATATATCAAGATATGAAAAAAACATCTAAGGGAAAGTTAAATATCTTGTGGAGAATATTGACTGCCTACCAGTGGTGCTACCAAGAACGCACTTACTTCAACCACTAAAAGTGGGCTTCCGGGAGGAACTTTTTCCTGGACAGAGGTACTTAGAAACAGGGTAGGTGACTAAACAGAGGTGCGACTTAATTATTGGACACCACTCAAAACTGCAAAATATTTGGGGAAAGGAAATTGAGATATTGCGATATTAATTGCAGTATGCCTCGGTTTTTTATGTTATGATATGTCCAATTTGCATATTCTCTAAAAAGTAGGCTTATTGCAACATTTTCAGCGCAAGTGTAACTGTAGGCTTCCGTTACTAGGGAACGCATTTCATGAAGAACGTTCGAGGGATCATCTCTATTTAGTGCAACGATATACATCAGGATACCACCCATTTCCTCTATTTGTAGAAACAACCTTCCATCCCAAGCCAATGCTTTTTTACAAATAAAATCGCATTGACTTTTCTCTGGCCTGGCTTATTCTACGTACGCTTTTGATTGCTGTCAACAATCAATTGGTAGAGCTTTGTTTATGCCACTGGTGAGCTTTGATTTGAAAGGAAAAGTCAGCTCACTGAAAGTAAAGTCATATATGAATGAAATTTGCTCACAATTATGTCACTTGCTCAAAGCCCTCCAAGTCTGCGTTGCTGTCTTATGTAGTAAATACATTCTGCTGGATTACACTCGAACTGCCTGTTGTTTTATGAGAGAACATCACTAACTAAGTAACCTGCTTCTTAATTAATCTTATCTCCATTGTATACTCCAGCATAAATTACCAAAAAGGACGATTACTTGTGCTTACCTCTATAAAATCTGTAATATGTGTTTGGTATTAGTGTCGTCCTTTTGGGTCCCCTGATATTATTTCGTGCAAAAAAAAAACCGATTCTGATATTTAAATTGTGTTTTGTTACAACATATTTTGTTACAACATGATTATTGCAAGGCTGTTGTGTGCGGAGGCCTAGCTCAGAGGTAGCGCTCTGGGCTTCCAACCGCTGGGTCCCGGGTTCGATTCCCGGTCGAGCCTAAGTTGGATGGCTGTTTCATCCTTCGTCTCATTGCCATGGTCTCTGCCTGTCCTAATTAGCCCAATTGGTGCAGAAATACAGGACGTAAAGCCCTAATCACCCACCCACCCATTGCAAGGCTGTTAGCCACTGTATTTACTGAATCAATGCTTCATCTATTATATGGAGGGCTCCTCATCAGCTGCATTCATTGCCTTTGTTACACAAGTAACCCCTTTTGATGTTTTCCTTCTCTCTTAAATGGCCCAAATGGCTAAGCCAAGTCTATATATTTTCATATTTGGAGCCAAAAACAAAAAAGTGATTCTGGGTCTGTAGATGGCTTACCGAGTCTTCAACTTCTTAATGATGCCAGTCGTGCTTTCAGTTGCACAGCAATGGTCTTATTCTAATGCTTGAGGTTACTAAGATATTCAATGAATTCATCTACATTGATTTAGATGGCCTTATTAGGATAGGGGCTCAAAGGCAACCCTTCCTGAAACAAAAATGATTGTATGTCTGGTTTGTGTGAAGGCTGAAAGTCAACACAGACCAAACCTACTATAGCATGCACACATTATATATGTCCTGATTAAATGTATCCTTTAAACTGTATTATTGTATGTTATTTGTATGTTTGACAAATGTATCAATCATGATAATATCCTGTCAATAAAATGATCAACATCAAGTAATGTACGTGTGTCCTTGATTCCAAATGATCTAGGTTAACCATTTAAAATATTCACCAAAGGCATTAAGCTTTTAACTCAAAATGGATTAACAGCATGTACATATACTTTGCATATTTGCCAGCTCATCTCTTAGATTTAAATTACTTATAGTACAGATTATAGTACTAAATCAATCGTTCTTGTCAATGCATACCAAGAAACATATACATTGTACACAACACTGAACCAAAGAAATTTCAAGTGATCATCCCTAATTCCAATGCAAGACACAACGTCAGGATGCCGCTCGGTGTGACTTGTATGCCTATGGTAGTCTTAAATGCTCATTTTACATCACAGATCTGTTCCCCTATTTGTGGAAGCAACCTCCTATAGCAATTCAATGTTTTGTACAAACAAAAATATATGCACTGATTTTTCTAAAGCCTCACAATCTCAGCATTGTGTGTGCCATTTGGTTTATGTGTATGTCTGAGACCGCCAACAGTATGTGCTGGGTGAGTTGCTATTTGCAAGGAAAAGCTAGCTCATTAAAAGTTGAAATGTGGAGAATATTGTACATCCACTACTTCAAAGACCGTACTTCTGTGTGCTACATTATGCCGGAAGCACCAAGAAGACCAAGTACACCACAAGAAAAAGTTAGCTTGTTGAAAGTTAAATATCATTTGGAAAATGTTGTGCTTCCAACAGGATCATACTTTGCAGATCGCCAGGTGATGTGGCGGGTATATTAGGCTTTACTTCCTGTATTCCTGCACCTGTTGGACTAATTAGGACAGGCAGGGACCATGGCAATGAGATGAAGGATAAAACAGCCATCCAACTTAAGTTTAACCAGGAATCAAGCCCAGGACCCAGTGGTTTGTAGCCCAGCGTTGTCCACTGAGTTAGGCCCCCAATCCTTTCAGATCACCAGTAACATCAGTAAAATTTGTTCCTGAAAAGCTTGCTTCTTTCTGCGGAAGGCCATTGGTAAATTCAGAGCAAGGCTTTGCACTTTTCAATCTTCATTAGTCTCAGAAGCAGCTTCCCAATCAAAAATTTATGGAACTAAGGATAAAGGATTCACAAATAACATGCAATCAGCCTCAATCCTGTGGTACAATTACAATGCAATAAATTTGGTTCAGCAATGATAAGAAATGCACACTTATGGTTGTTTATCCTGATTAGAACTACACAGCTTATTAACAAATGATAACCTAGAAGAAAGTCGACATTCTTGGCTAATATTTTTTTATTATGCATACGACCATAGATACAAGGCGAAATCTCACTTGGACCACAGTTTTCACTTTGCACAATCACTTTAAATGCACATTTATGCATGGGGATCAAACCAACTATTTACAAATCTTACTTAAGTTTGCACATAAACAGACTATATGTATCTTACAAAAGACACTTGTAAATCAAAAGTTGTGATCTTATGAGCGTTTGTCCTTAGTCTGATCTGCAGAATCAGCAAATATCCATTAAGTAGAAATGCATAATGTACAGGAATGTGAATATATTGTTGTTCGATGTTCCCACTCATTGCTCTCAATCCTTTAGAGTGTATGACAATCTAAACACAAAGCTTTGATGGTAGACGAAAAAAGAGATTAGTCAGTGGTTCTGTTATGTATGTTCAGGATTTCTTTAAAGTTTAAAAGCTGGATGGTGAAGGACTGGCTAGCTCACTGGGGTCCTAGGTTTGAATTCTGACACAAGCACTGCCAGCTCACTCACCTTACCAAATATTCTTGAGTATTTTACATATCAGCTTCATAATTTTCATTGAGGGTGGGGGCCTATCTCAGTCGTAGCAACTAGGTCCTGGGTTCAATTCCCAGTTGAGCCTAAGCTGGATGGCCATTTCATCCATCATCTCATTGTCCCTGCACATACTGATCAGCACATCAGGTACAGAAATACCGGACGTAAAGCCTTTAGCCACCAACCAATCTCGTACGTTTCATTGCAAAATGTATGGAAAGTGCTAGATTGAATGAAAAAGGACCTCAGCTCACCTACACATATGGAATAACTGTCCAAAACTGAGTAGGATCATGTCCAGGATTCAGACCAGTAGCACTGTGGCAATTCATCTACTAGAAAGTAAATGACACCAGTTATGGTCTTCTAATTTCCTTTTTATAGAAACCATGGGTTAGAAGTCTGAGGTAAATCTTTGGGCAAAACCTACTGGGAAATCAATAGAGAATTCACTAGAGAATTCACTATTACCTACCCGCCAACTACACAGTAACTTTCTCATTCTTGTCTAACTGGAAACATTTCTTGTCTGGCATATACAGCAATAAAGAGTACATGGTCAAAGTCTATCAAGAATTGATAGCCTAGGTAAGACCGCTCTTGAAAGGTAGTCCTTATAACTGAACTAAGGCCACCTCCTCATTGAGATCATTAGTTGTGAACCTCTGGTAGTATTATTAGTGAGGTTCTGTTGCCAATATCAATATCCTGATAGCCTCACGGTAATGCCCTAAGTGAAGACTTAGAGAACCCAGCCCCATTGAGCAATGAAAGGCATACCAATAAACCTCCATTAGTTACCCTTGATTCAACAAAAACGTCTACTTTCCATTTACCAAGATACAAGAACGAAACTTACAATACGATATCCATTAGCTTAACATTAAGCTTTCTATTACCCCCACAGTTAGCTCTTGATAACTGAATTGAAGTTAACGTTCTTAATTTTATGAGCAGTGCTGCATAATGCACTGTTGCACCCAGACCTAACTATCAATGTTGTGCCTTGAAATTCGCGTGGGTGCAAGTTGTAACAGATAATTCAGTAAAATGTAATCAATGAAACGGTATAAATTGGAATAATACTTCTGACCCTAGTGGTCACCTCCTAAGAGCAGCCACTGGCCTAAGTGGTCAGTCTGATTCCCCCTTAATGAAATACTATGTAAATGCAATTTGATTTAGCAGCCACCTCCATTCGGTGACCAGCGGTCAGAAGATTTCACTCCAAACTCCTATGTTGACCTGTACTTAGTGGTCAGTTGTCCTTATTTTAACAGACCAGTGGAGCCATGAAGTTGGGTATTATGTAAATTGCATCACCCATGAGGGTGTAACTAAAGACAACACTTTGAAGCTGGAAGCTTCATCTTAAAACCAAGTTATCTTTTTACCCCTCACAAAGTCTTAGGCTTAAAGTTAATATATTATATAATATCATGATAGTAAACTACATGAACAAACTAAAAGCAGGTTAAATGTATACCTGTTATATCTTTTTTAATGTATATGTTGAAATATCAGTTGCCATCATTACATGATTGCACTAATATAAACATTTTCTTCTCCCAGTGTACTTTATAGAGCAATAACATTTTATAATAAGAAAATGTCATTAGTAAATACCTGTGAAATCATTCAGTAAATATAAGTATTCCAATCTATATGCATAACTATGAAAAGCGAGTTTGCGTTATCTGCACCTGACTTCAGCAGCCACCTGGTTTTAGCAGCCACTTCGGCCACTTCCCTTGGCTGAACATTTAACACATGTTGCACTGTATATTATAAGTTTATATCATGTCAATCAATGTCTCAATGCTACTGGGTTTGAAGCTGAGATATGGCTTATAAATAGTGCAGGATGAAGAGAATGACCTTGGTGTGCTCATTGCCTTTGGAGCTGTCTATGCTATTCACTTGGCCACCAGGCTCCCTCACGTTATATTGACAAAGGTGTTCTTGCTGAAGTGAATACATTCTGCTTAATAACAACTCAACTTTTTATGTTGTTTTATGAGAGAAAATCATTCAATAACTCAGTAACCTGCTCCTTAATTTGTCTTATCTCTTATACTAACTTACATGACATTGTATACACCAGCATAAATTACCCAGTGGAGAATTTGTAAATATGTGGTGTAGTATAATATTCCTGATGGCAATTGAATCAGAAACTACCAGGAGCAGAGAGGAATTTGACAGAGGTACTTAGAAACAGGGATGGTGACTAAACAGAGATGCGACTCTATAATTGGACACCACTGAAGACTGCAAAATATTTGGGAACCCATTTTATGAAGCCATAATAGCTGAGACTCAACTTTGGCCTCATATGATCTGAGTACTGGGTTTATGGAATAGCCAGAATGACCATCAAATCGACAGACATGTCAGATGTTCCAAATGAAATTATTTGCAATGCAGTATCCAACTGCTCATTTATACCCATTGCGTTAGATACAGTGTGGCTTGAAAAGTTGATATGCTGTGACCATACCTCAATGCTGTGACTAGCCCTTTGGTTAACACATCGATCAGCTTCTTAGATAGTCATGGGTCTATTCTCACACATTCCCAGCAAAGATAAATGCATATCAATAGGTTATTGTTTGATGGTTCAATTCACCCATCAGATGGTAAGGTCAACCATTATCTTGGTTGGTCACATATCAATAGAAATATCTGTTAAAAAAGCAATCTGTTTTTAAAGTAAAGCCCCCCAGTGGATTTTAATCACAAAGTCCTAATGTTCACGTTACATTAAAAACAAACACACTAGAAATTGATGCATTAAATGCATGCATATCTGCTTGTGAATTCAAATGCATATTGGTAATAAAAATACCCATCCACTGCTACATACTGAACCATTTAATAACCTTAAATAACCTTGAAAGAACCTCTAAACCACTCTAAACTTTCGTAAGCCAATTCGGGAAATTCTATACTAAGCACATTTCGACTGGTAAACTTCACTGATGTCAGTCAGATTTGGAGATGTTTAATCCTTTTCAAATCAAATCAACTCAAATCCCTAGTTGCTAGAGATAGTTTGAGAATACTTCCAAACTTTTTACAAAAGCAGAACTTCTAGAGTCTTATCTTAATGATGCCTGTTGGGTGTATTAAGTTTCCTTTCATGATGGGAACCTTCTTGGCAAGCGCCTCTTGGGTGCAGGGTAAATACATGATTGCACAGCATGCTGCGTGGAAGTAATGAGCTAAGCAACAGCGGTAATAAGATGCTGAAATCACGGATGAAGCTAGAAGGAGACAGTAAATTACTGTATTTAAACTAAATGGGTAGTCAAACATGGCACAAATGTTCGATACCTTAAATCATGCCATCTTATTGGCAAATTGTATTGTATCACAGGCTTTGCTCACACATGGTTTACATTTTTAACAGAAGACAATATCATATAAAACAAACTAATTATGAGAAATTTTAATGGCTACTTGTAGTGTCCCAATCAATCAATCAATCAATCAATCAACCAATCAAGTACTTTCTCGATTGTACGTCTAGTATTTTTACTTTGTCTTTATGGAATCTGGATGCTTCATTTGTGGTGAACCTGCATAAACCCTCTCTTACAAAATCTCTTGTTTTCATCTGATCAAATTGTATTTCTTTTGTTTGTGAGGCCAGCAACCATACTGCAATGGGCTGATTCAATATATTAGCACAATTTAAACACTCCTGAAAATCAAAGAAAGTTTTAATGAACGACCCAAAATTCCCAAGTGCAATATCTGTATCCGCAATTGAGATGAAAGAGGCTAAATGTGCATTAGCCTTAGTAAATACTACCCTATCATATGTCCACTAAATCTGTCATATAGTGGATGAAACATATCATATGCTGGGCTTAATTGAAAGCCTTTTAGACGAGCCAACAGAAATGCATATTGAGCAATTTAGAGATGATCGTGTAAAGGTAAGTTCATAATGTCAAAAATTTGCAAACAGCAGCATGGACAGTTCATCTAAAGTGATGAAAAAGGGCCTTACTCGGTTTCATAAAGTTGCCAATATTTGCTGAAGTAAAATGTCCAAAACATCAGTTTCTTTTGTTCAATCATTTCATGGGGGAAAAACCTGCAAGTCATAGACAATTTTTTTGTCTTTTTCACTAACATGAGAGACCAGAAACATTTTATAAAAAATGTTTTTGATAAAACACGGGGGGTGGATTAGGGCAGCAATAGGGCTTTATGTCGGACCATGGCAATAAGACGAAGGATGAAGGAGCCATCAGATGTAGGCTCGACCAGGAGTTAAACAAGGGATCCAGTAGTTGGAATTGTTGATTAAGAAAGCACGCACCCTTTCCATGTTTGGAAGGTTGACTGCAAAGTCTAACTTGGATTATCGGTTTTCACAATGTCGAGAAAATTGTCTGAACTACACAAGAAAGATTCCCTATTACTAATAATGCCACTTACGATTTTTAATAGGTAATTTGGGCACGTGCATCTTCATAATGGCAACTTGTTCTTTCTTTCCTTTTTGGAGGGGGGAGGGGGGGGGGGGGGCAGGTAAATGTGACATTTGTGTATCAGTGTCTTTATAAAAAAATAAAGATTCGCTTGAATTTATTTAACTTACAAGCAGATTTTCAGAATTTGAAACTAAACTGCAGAGGAAATCATGATTTCCTCTGCAGTTTAGTTTCCAAGTCTGAAAAGTCCAGGATTCGCATTACGTCATCTGGAGTTAAGTTTCCAAGTCTGTGGGTTCGCTGTAACTATCAATTCGAAATTGCACTTATGACCTTGCAAAGACTCCATCACACTTTTGAAATCACTTTTTGTGGGACACCTTATGTACAAGGTATGGACCCCAACTCCTTGATTTCTAGTTGGTCAAGAGGTTAACAGAGAGAGAATCTCGACAGTGACTCTTTTAGTGCCTGGGTTTAAACCCCGCTGTTTACTAGCCATCTCTCAGTCCCTGACCCATCACATGGGATGCATTTCTCCTCTAGTAATTGTGACAAATTGTTTTCTTGCAGGGTGCAAAAGGACATGTCGGCTGCCTTTAGCCTGAATAGTCATATATCTTGGATGGTATTTTTCCAGACTTTTGCATGCATATCTTCGGGTGTCTAAAGCCATCCATTTGTTTCTGTGAAAATTGCTCCAATGTGGGTTATAAAGACTCTATGTATGGGATAGGACCCACCTCCCAGTTATCATCTTACACACTGAAGTAGCAATAAGCAGTTCGTTGAAGTAGATAAGCAAACATTTACTGCACCTGATTGTATCATGCCACTTGATGGCTACTTTTATGGCAAATTTTCTGCCCTTTTCAAGTGTATCGTGCACTTCTACAGAATTCTATGTACTTCTATGGTGATTTGAGGGCTTCCTTCCAACATGTGCATCCTCACCATATTATATGCAAATTGGGCACATTACGGGTTTATTTACCTTCATTGCAATCATCCACTTGTAAACCAATCTTTTACTTAATACTGGTTGCATTAGGCACTCATTTTCGTCCTGTCAATATGTGGACAATAGTAAAATTGCTAAAAAGCTGGAGGGGGTACTGAAAAACAAATGACTCTCATTTGCTCCTATGATTCCCTGAAGTATTCCTATATTGATGGCCTGGCATAGTGAAGTGAGCATTTTAGTCTATCGGGAGGAGGGAGGAGACCTAGCTCAGTGATACCACACTGGCTTCAACCTGCTAGGTGTGGGGTTCGATTCCCTGTCCAGCCTAAGTTTGATGGCTCTTTCATCCTTCATCTCATTGCCATGGTCTTTGCCTGTCCTAATTATCTGAATACCAGTCATTTGCAACTGTCATTTCAGAAGATTCCTTAGCTGCTATATAAACAGTTTTTTTTAAAGATAATTCTTCAAAGTAATTACAAGTTCAGTGATATTATAATTGAGCTTAATGGCAAATTTTAGAGATGTGGTTGTAATTAAGGATGTGAAACTTCATTGACTGCAAATTCTAATTTTCATTTACTGTATATTACAGCAAATTCATAGACTTGGACACTGAACTCCAGAGAACGTAAGGTAAATCCTGGACTAAACCAGTCCCTCAGCCAATACGCCCTTTTCATGCGGCAGCCATTAGGACATTAACCTCAATTAAATTAATTATGTAATATATTATGGCGTCATTTCTTGACCATTGTTCTATTATACTGTGACCTCACCATGGCCATTGTCTACTTATGATGTCACGACATTTTTATTGAGTATAAAGAGAGGTCAATGGGGCAAAAATGCCAATATGGCTGCTCCATGAAAAGGGTGCATGGGAGTTTTGCAGGATCCATAAGATGTACTCTGGTGTTTAGTTTCCAAGTCTATGAAACTGGCTGTGAGGTTATTGTAAGTGGAGAAATATGTCCTGGGTGGGAAATAAAAGACTAACATATGACACATTAGTCACCTCCCAGATGTCATTCTATACAGTTAAGAAACCATTAGCAAAGCATGCACGCAGGAAAGAAGATATTTACTTTACCTGTAGGAGTCAGTAAGACAGTTCATATACTTTAAGACATTTATGAAATGTAATTTATACCATACCTCACAGTTGTGAGGCATTTGTGTACTCTCATAGCCTGTACTGTGTTCAATCCGCTGCCCAGAATGTGGACAGCTGTTTTTTCAAATTTCCCAGCAACTAGGACTAGTATATATGATGGTATTCACACAAAGATTGTTACAAATTCATCATGGACTGAGATTGTGAATCAACAATAAAAAAAGGCTCTTTCAGTTTCTATTGAATAATCATTATGACTGTGGCATCTCCTAGACTTGTTAGGAATGTCTCCAACTAAAATTGTTGAAGTAAAATGTACGTTTCAGTATTAACATGGGGCTTGTTATCACATCCAATGAAAAACAAACACCATACAGTTTTAGTTGAGATCTTACACCAACTTACAAGAGTAATTCCCAACCTTAATGATATAATAGGATACAAAAAGCCGCCTGAAGCCGTGGTGCTATTTGTATCAACGATTCGACGTCCAAAGATGACCACTGCACTATATTACATAGAATGATATCAATTCATACATTAAGTTCTCATATAGCATCAATGTCATATTCTGGCACATCAGAAAATACCTTCTTCTTTTGTAAATGAAGTTGCAACTGACAGGATCACCTGCTACTGGCTAAGCTCTACAATTAGAAACCCGGCCTGGACGCAGTTTGCAAACTAACGTCATAGTGATAATGGCCTGTAAAAGATCCCAGCGGAACTATCTCGACTAGCGTTTGGCTCGTAGGAACTTCCCTTCAGCTCTAGTGGCAGGGTTGTTGGTCAGTTTGCAATATACCATGCTGGAAAATCACTATTGCACTAAAGCCCCGTTCCCACATAGCCGAGTTTGTCGTAGTCAACTCGTAGTATTACGTAACGGCCAAAATTCGAGGAGTTGGCGACGAATTCTGGCCGAAAAAGTGACTCGGCGGGTTACTCGCCGAGTTACTCGGCGGGTTCGGCGGGTGACTCGGCAGGTGACTCGCCGAGTTGTAGGAGTGACTCGCCGGGTTAAGCAAGGTAGCTACGACAGCGACGAGTCACCCGTCGAATGATAGGCCGACGCCAGCCTACCTGCATTCTCAGATGCATATCTCGCTTAATATTTGGTCTATTTTCGATGCGAAAATACCTATGGAGTCACTATGAATTATACTACAAAACAATCTTTATTTGACGAAAATCGGACTAATATTAAGGGAGCAGTAGCTTTTTAAAGAAGCGCTCAGCTTTCTACATTAATACAGACCGGGCGCGGACGCTTCAGGGAGCACCAGTATAAGTAAATTAAAGATAGCAAATAAAATCACAGATCAAATCACAAATACTAATTACAATATCAATATTAGATTTAAATTTTACAAAAATATACACAAATTTATACTGATCATAATATCACAATAAGATTCAAATTAACACAAAAAGATAAGAAAGTTATACAAATATAATCATTGCCTGGTAATTACAATAAAATATATTGCTTTTAAATAATGAAAGCAATTACATATTTTTGTAATTGTGAATGACAATCAAGACAATGTCATATTACTGTGTCATCTTTGAACAAACCATGAAATGACAGGTCAAAGAACCCCAATTTAGGCAATTAGGCAATTGACACATGTATTGAGCATTTGCTGTATTCTCTACACCCATTCTTTGTATCATTCAAAATGCTAATAGCAATTGACATAACAGTCATGGCAGTTGGCAGAATGAGAAGAAATGAATTGCAATAAAGCTCATCCAAACAATGTATATAAAATGGTCAAAAATATTGACCACACCATTCAAATCAGGGCCATACACAGAGCACCTTGCCGCCGCCAGACTACCTGCCTTTTCAGACGAATATCTCGCTTAATATTTGGTCTATTTTCAATCCGAAAATCTGTGTGGAATAAGTATGAACTCGACTATAATTCCAATATTATTTGACGAAAATCGGACTAATATTAATGGAGCAGCAGCCGCCGCCAGACAACCGCCTTCTCAGACGAATATCTCGCTTAATATTTGGTCTATTTTCAATCTGAAAATCTGTGTGGAATAAGTATGAACTCGACTATAATTCAATATTATTTGACGAAAATTGGACTAATATTAGGAGAGCAGCAGCCTTTTAAAGTAGCACTCAGCCTTACCTGCATTGATACACTCCAGGCGCGGACGTCTGCGAGAGCACCACTGTTTGCAACCTAGCTGCCTTCTCAGACGAATATCTCGCTTAATATTTGGTTTATTTTTAATCTGATAACACCTATAGAGTCACTATGAATTATACTACAAAACAATTCTTATTTAAACTATATACGACCCCCTACGCTGATGATGCATGTACTAAAGTTACTCGGCGAGTTACTCCTACAACTCGTCGAGTTACTCCTACAACTCGTCGAGTTATTCCTCGCACTCCTGAACATCCAGCCGAGTGTAGTACGAGTGAAATTAGCGCCGAGTGACTCGGCGAGTAACTCGGCGAGTTAGAGGAGTTACTCGGCGAGTTAGAGGAGTTACTCGCCGAGTGACTCCTGGTACTCGGCTAGTCATGACCAAGATTTTGAAACTCCGGGAAAATCCGCCGAGTGTGCCGTGCAGCGCGGCATACTCGGCTATCGGCTCCAAATCTCATGAGTTCGCTACGAGTCACAGGAGTTTCTCGCCGAACATCTCTCGAGTGCGAGGAGTAATCGCAGAGTTTAGTACGAATTGGGCCCGAGAGGCGTGTTACGTAATACTACGAGTTGACTACGAGAAACTCGGCTATGTGGGAACGGGGCTTTAACCTCTTTGGGAAAAATCTTTAAAAATATCCTCGTTATAACCAAATTTCGTTATACTTCTTTGTAGATCAGCCAGTACCTTAATTAACCTTATATGACCACATACCAAAATGAGACACTGTGTGTAAGGTATTGGATGAAAGAAGGGAAAAGAAGAGATGAGATGAGACAAGATGAGACAAGATGAGACAAGATAGCCAGGCGACTTAAGTGAGGATGAGAAAATACAAAAGGAGACAAGATTTAAATGTGTTGCGATAAATACAAATAAATAAAAACGTGTTTTTCTTTTGTTGTGGTTCTACTGCACAGTTTTCTTAGATTCCTGTGTCATTTGTATGTATTATGCATAGTCTGTTTCCAAGCGGTTTGTTCTGAGAAATGGTAGCTTTCATCAAGAGATGTTGGTGGATTTTCTGCCTTTTTGCTTTAATTTCCATGGATATCTTTCAAGGAAACACACACAAATTCATTGGGCTCATACAAGATTAGTTTTACATGGTTTTTGCAGAATAAAAGCCTTTCCAGGACCAAAACGTAATATACTGATACCTCTACTCCCTTTTATACCAACAAGAAATAGATGATAGTGATTACAAAGTCTGCTATAATCTACAAAGACCACAGATCTTGTTCCGCACACGAGGAAAAGACAGCAAATCACACAAAGAGAAGTAGCGACAATGTATCGGAGAGGCTTTCCTGGGACAGCTATTGCTTTCCTGTGACAGGCGGCACATCGCATCTTTGTTGAAAGCTCATCCTTTGAAGCTGCTGTGAAGCCTGGTAGTTTACGGCTGCTTTGGAAGCTATATTCACCATGAGTGCCACACAGCGACTCATTGCTCTGATAACTAATCAGAAATGTATTTTGGCGCAATAAAGAATTGAAATTTTGGAACATGAACTTTCTTAAGTTTTACATTTCACAAATAATCGAAGTAAATTTATTTGCAGAAAATCATATTTCAGTTTTAATGGGATTCTGAGCCATAATGCACAGCTTATTATGAATCCCCAAAACAAATCTCATAAAAAAAAACTCCTAATAATTCAGAAAGTACATTTAAAAAGTCGCCCCACTTAAAATGCTCTCCATTGAAATTTAGAAGCATCAAAGAAATTCTGTCCAGTTGCCCGATGAAATAACAATGTTACGATTTAACTCAGTGGTTTTAAAAACTGTGCCCCAACTGATACCTGATATGGACCCAAACTCGATGCCGTGTCTCTAATGTCATGGCCTACCTTGATGGCATTCTTGTTTTATTATTCAATATTCAGCAATACTCACCTGAAATTAAAGAAAAAATAAATTAGTAAATTATAGTTATTTGTAAATAAAGATTCATTTCTAAGACATTTCACACCATTGACACTTAGAAGACAAATGGCTGGTGGGCGGATTAGGGCTTTATGTCTTGTATTTCTGCACCTGATGGGCTAATTAGAACAGGCAAGTACAATGGCAAAGAGATGATGGATGAAACAGCTATCCAACTTAGGCTTGACCGGGAATTAAACCACTGAGCTAGGGCCCCACCCTAGAAGACTAATGCCCAGATAGCATTCAAAATCGTTTTGACGTCAGCGCGATGTTGGCGACGTCAAAACCATATAGAAACAATGCTGGCCCGATTTGGAATGCTATCCCAACTACTCTGTACTTGGCCTAAAGCTGCCCAAGGATCTATAGAGTGTCTGTGTGTATAGCCATTTGTATTTCTTGCGATCTCTTCCCATAAAGTCAGCAAATACTGCTATCATCTGGTATCATCCTCTGCTGTGAGTCAGATTCCCCAGGGATCAGAGCCATCAATCTGGCTTTGTGCTTGTGGCTCTCAAGTCCAGATAACAAACATTCGCAATGCCAGATTTGCAAGCATTACATCACTCACTTCAAGCACAAAAAGTAGAGAGAGAAAAAAAAAAAGATTTAGTTTCAAGCAAAGCACAAACACCATTCCTGTACTAGGTTACATGTATAAGTACAGAATCAAATCAAAATCCAGTGAGATAGTCCTGACATAGCACTTAAGCGCCGTTGATTATATCGGTTATTTGTTGTGAGCTAGTGCTCACAACAAATAATAGAGCAACACAGCTCAGTTCACAGTAAGATACCATTCAATAGGCTGAGTTATCAATGTTCGGGGGCAGAAATCGCCAATAACTTCGTTGATATCCATTGTTGGACAATAACATGGTGTACAGTAGTTTTCCATCACAGGACACACATTTTGAGAGGTGGCAAGATTTTAAACCCCTCAACACACACAACACAGAATTTCAGGTGGGTCAACTTAGCATACAGCTAGTTTAATAAAAAAAAACGGTTGACTCTAGAAAGCTGCAGCGACCTATACTTGACTGTGATCTAAAAATGCTAAAGCCAGCTGCTTCTGTCCACTTCTATAGCTAAAATTCAGCTTACATTCATCAACAGAAAAGTGTAAACATTGGCAATTGTAAGAAATTAATTGTAATATATCATAAATAAGTACCTTTAGACCCGATTTTGAGTAGCCAGCAATGAAAGCTTTGGCTAGGCTCAATTTGACAGGCCGTTTTTAATGATACTAACTGTATACAATATCTGCTGACTGATAAAGGACTTGGCTCTCCTTGTAACACAGCAATGGTACATGATATCTCTAATTAAGCACATGAATGTACTTATCAAAAATACAGTTAGGTCATAAAATATAGTCTAATCTAGACAGCTGTAGCAATCTATACCTGACTTTAGCTATAACTGTCTAAAGCCAGTCACTTCTGTCTACACCTAGCTTACAGTCAGCTTACTGAAAAAAATATAAACCTTTGCAAATGTAAGAAATTTGACTAATATATATCAGAAATATGTACTTTTAGATCCAGCTTTGGGCAGCCAGCTATAGCCAGACAGTTCTGTTTAGTGGCAAGTAGCATTGCATAGCAGATGTTGTCTAGCTTTGTCTAGGTTCAGTTTGACAGGCCGTTTTTAATGAAACTAACTGTACATGACTGAGGGTATTATGTGGCAGTGGGTATGATGAAGCAGGGACAAAGAGACAGTATTTATTTGCCCTGTCAACTCTTTATGTAGTCACAGAGGCTGTGATTGTCTCCACAGGGAAACTTTTCCCATTAATTCCTGTTTCTCTGTGGACTGGTGCAGTTCATTCTGAAGAAAATGTAGAGGCATTTGCTTATGATTTTTCAGAATGTCTCACGGATTGTGTTTGGCTGAGACCGCATCACCTGACATCTTACTAGAAGTCATGGCGACCCCTTTGACTAAAAACTCTGGTCTGCAACTTTAATCAATTATTTTCTTAACTTTTGCTTTTTCTGAAGCAGCCTAATGCCATCAGGTTTATATAGATATTGTAACAATTGATATTAGATTCCTGTTTTTCCAACGAAACTTCGTCGCCTTGTTGTTCGTCATCATCAAGGTCATTTGTCATGGACCATGGTCACAGTGCAAGAAGAAGAAGAAGAAGAAGAAGAAGAAGAAGAAGAAGAAGAAGAAATGCTTTTCAGAAATATAATTGCTTTCCATGGTTGATTTAAAACCTACGTGTAAATATCTTGGAAATTCAATTCTATTTTGGCTCAAAAGCATTATAGATAAGGTTGGATCAAGACAGAATTTGCTATGGTCTTGTGGAGAATACAAATTAAATATTTTTATTCCGAGCCCTTCATGTTTTTTATGCTATTTTAATAACACCGTTTAATTACAAAGTAAAAACACTGTGTAGAAAGACACTGCTAAAATGTGCAGAAAATATTCATTATTCAAATTGGCTTTTGTGCCAAATTCATTGATTTTTACCTCATCTCATATCATCTCTCCCAAGGTTATCACATGGCTAGAGGCTGTATCTCCTATTCTCCTTGGCATCATACCGTGAAACCCTGCATTGATTATACCTAGACCCGTAGGTCGAAAGATGATACAGTACGATTTTATATCATCAGTATTTTCAGAACCCCCCAAAAAAAAAAATCAATGGGAACTAAGGCATGACAAATAATGGTTTTCTTCATTCTTTGAATTGTATAAATTAGGTTTCTCATCATTCAAATTTGGCTGGAATGACACGACAAGGCTGTCGTAAACACGATCAAAGAAAACCCACATCATTCGTTTATTAATATGATTTGGCACAAGGCTGCACCCTGCAGAATTTTCCACACCTCAAGCCAATTGATCAAAATGACGTCTAATTCAAACAAGAATGATACATCTCCACCTCGCAATGATGTAGCAGGAACGAAAGTGAATTTAAAGGAGGAAATGGAAGTTTTAATTGCCATTAATCGACAGACAGAATTTGGCCATAATTTACTAATATGAGCCATGTCTCAGCTTGACGGTGACCACTGGGCGAAAGGTTTCAGGATACCAGCACAGACGGATTTACACAGATTGGACATTTCTCCATTTACATAAGCCATTAGCCTTCATTTTCGGGTGTGTTTTGGTTGAAAATAAGTCTACTTTGCTTTATCACATCATAATCTTAACAATTGCAAGTGACCTCATTGTGATTGTTGTTATTGTTACGTCATATTTCTGCGAGCTTAGAATTAACTTTTATAAAAACTACACCTGATCCGGGCTACCTGAACCACAAACAAGTATTTCTATGTGAACATTAAAAATAATATTTCATTTTATTTAGTGTAAATTAAGTGAAGCTTCGACAAATCTTTCATATGTTTGCACCACAACACTGGAACTCTGTAGGCTTGAGATTCTGTGAATCACCAGGCTTACACTCTGTGTTATCAGTGTCCTGACAAAAATCACACAGAACTGGGCCTATGAGTTATATACAGCAGAGACCACAGCATAGTCTTACATCAAACAAAGAAATGGTCCGTGTCATTTTCACTTTGTTGGGTAATAACAAACCTTGATATGAGCCAGGTGGTCCGTGTTATTGGGTGGCATCTGTGATGATGAGATGAGACAATAGACAAATAAATTGACTCATATAGGTATAGAGTATTAGATGTGCCATTACGTGATGAACATATGGTGTAAAATTACAATTACACACGCGACAGGCCAATCAAACAAGTATTTCTATGTGAACATTAAAAATAATATTTCATTTTATTTAGTGTAAATTAAGTGAAGCTTCGACAAATCTTTCATATGTTTGCACCACAACACTGGAACTCTGTAGGCTTGAGATTCTGTGAATCACCAGGCTTACACTCTGTGTTATCAGTGTCCTGACAAAAATCACACAGAACTGGGCCTATGAGTTATATACAGCAGAGACCACAGCATAGTCTTACATCAAACAAAGAAATGGTCCGTGTCATTTTCACTTTGTTGGGTAATAACAAACCTTGATATGAGCCAGGTGGTCCGTGTTATTGGGTGGCATCTGTGATGATGAGATGAGACAATAGACAAATAAATTGACTCATATAGGTATAGAGTATTAGATGTGCCATTACGTGATGAACATATGGTGTAAAATTACAATTACACACGCGACAGGCCAATCTAGAGTCTTTCTCAATGCGGGAGTACATTGTATGCAGCCTTGAAAGGGGCTGATCCAGAAAAATTTTCACGGGGGGGGGGGGGGGGTCATGCTTTTGTTCCAAGCGAAGACACACCTTTACAGCAGCGGACCTACTGTGGTAAAACTTACTCATTTTAATAGTGAGGTTACCTTTATTACAATCTGTGCGAAGTACCAATTTGTCCAAAATTCAGTATAATAACAGAAAGCGCTAATATATATCATAAAAAGTTACTGGTGCGAAATATATGAATCTAAGCTATATTTCCTAATAAACCTTTGATAAGTATGCTACATTTCCTAATAACATCTCTTGAAAGTAATATGTCTTTGAATTCAATGTAAGACCACTGACTGACTTCACAGCTTGACAAGTCTCAACAATGTATCCCAGAGTTTTGCCTTTCTGTCCAATCTACGTAGATTCATAGACAATATGTATTTTGCACCAGTAAGGAGAGCTCAACATTTTTTCATTAGTACTGAAAGATCGCTCAGTCAGTCAGATGAAAAGCATTTTATTCATGCACTTCAATCAAAGAGTTCACATGAAAGAGTGAGTTGCAGGGTGTGTGAAAATCGTGATTGACAAGTAGCAAGTCAATGATATGCATGAAATAGCCACTGACAAATTAACCCAAATTTACCATACAACAATGGGCATGGACATCCTAAGAAATTTAGTGACAGTTCCTGGAAGTATAAGTTTAATTATGACATGCTGCTCTTCATTTTAAGTTGTTGATACTCGCAAGTATTAATGGTGGTTTAGGGTTCATGACACTCTAAGGTAAAAAAAGATGCCCCATAGAATCAATTTTTGGGTTTTTCAGCTTGTCACAAATACAGAACCCTATAAAGTCTAACATGGGACTCACCACTAGGAATTTGGGAAGAACCCTATAAATGTTTTTTTTTAAATACCTTTTATATATGGATTGGTCAAAATCAAATAAGTAATATTCAAAGACTCCTGCAAGATATAAATAAAAAAAATAAAACCATGGATTCGAACTCATGCAAGTTGTGCCGATGGCATTCACAAGCCAGTGTGTCACCTAATGAACTATAGAGAGCTGATTGCTTTGAATGAGATATCGGCCCATTGATTACAAGCCAGTTAACAGAAACTATAAATAGAACTACTGCCTAATTCTGATCCTGAATGACCTGCATGAGCAATGGCATCAGTGGTGTAATGGTTAGCATGACTGCTCCTGTGTTGGTAACCAGAGTTTGATTCTCAATCCTTCTCACTGTTTCTAGACTGAAGCCAACTTAACACTTCTGAAGAACTTTTTGGGGTAACTTCACAGAAATACAAATAAAAGTTCTTTGAAAGCGTTTTGTCCTTGCTATTAAGACAGCAAATACAAGGCCCCAACAACATGAAGGGACATATTAAAGTTTCAGGAATTTTATGAGATTCAAACCCTTGACCCTGGGAAGAGCTGTCCAATACATTAACCACTAGATCACCCAGTTGTAAGCTGGATGCATTGTTTGTGTTACAATGTAAGTATCAAGGTTTCCTGACACACTAGCACAAAAGATAATTTAGAGACCCAATGAATGTACTGGCTGACAACTTAATGGCAACAAATGAGACAGGCTGGCCATAACACTGACCACAAACTGACCATGAGCAGATATAAATTTGCTGTTTTTTTGTCACAACAGACAAGCAATCTGTCTGGATTTGTGGTCGAAAAGGGTTCATCTATTTCTCACCAAATGGTCTGTTGTAAAATTATTGCATGAAGCGGGGAACTGGTCCAGTGCTATTGAGCAAGTAGTGTTTGTTGTTGGACAAATTGTCCAAAGTCTTAAATACTCATTCTCATATGCACAATAATAATATGACATGTAAGGTATCAGCAAAAATTGTCAATCTGGCTATGGCTGTTCCTATTCATTACAGTCAAATGGTGTGTCCATAACAATGAAGAGACTACTGAAAGGGTGTCTTTAGATATTTGGACAACATTTTAAACCACTTTAACAACTTTTTCAGGCATTCTGACAAGCACACATTTTGACTCCGTCTACAACATTTGATTGAAACCCCATAACTATTTTTGCTTAATTATTATAGCTTTGTTTATCAACAATTTAGTCAACCTAAGTCAATGCCATGTATTTCTTCAGACATAATAGAATTATATATGCATAACAGGTTGGGGCCATTGGGTCAACACATGACTTCAAATGACACCGACTATGAGGCTATTTGGAGGGAGAGCGGGTTGGCCAGTCAATACAAACGCCATGGAATGGCTAAAACCTTCCTCAAAATAATTTTAAGTGAAAGAAAATTTTAGTTTTGGATGAGTTTTTTTTTTTTAAATATCTACCATATTGTCTCAATTATATACTACCCTTTTAAGTCACATTGGACTAGTGCCCAGATAGCATGCGACATCAGCTAGACGTCAGTCTGATGTGAACAATGTTGGACCAACATCGGACTGACGTAGCATGTTATCAGGGTGTACCAATTAAATATATCACACTTGTGTCTTCCCAAAGACGTTACAGACATTCAGTATCTGCCATGACAATGTTGTTATTGCATAAAACTATGAGAATATTCCCACAGGGTTATCACCCATGACAGGAACATGCGATACATTACTGGATTCCCCTTGGTGGCAATAACGACAGTAATTTGCTGCGAAGTTACCCAAGTTTCTGCATAGTTTCATGTCACAATCTCTGATAAATCTCCAGAGACAGGTGATTAATCAAAGCATTATTGTCACCTTTGGGCATGACGAGTCTACTTCGTCAATTGCGTACATTTCTATTGCAATATTTAGGCAGGCTGAAGTACCCACTGTATTTGTTCGTAACATTACAGTCCAAGAAAAAACCATGATGTTGATGATTTTGCCCTATTGTATGGGACATTGGGACAGGGAATGATGCATTGAGAATATATAGGATATCAACCAAGCACTAAGAATATCAAGGGTGGATCTCTTACTTGCCACAGTGTAGGCACTGACATTTACTTCACATGTCATGAGATCAGACAATGGCTGAGATATCTTTCATAAATGTAATGGTGCAACAAATTAGGCAATATGATAGATATAACATGATATCATTGTACATGTAGATAAATAGATAGAATTCTTTTGACAGAAGTATGTCTTGAAACAGTAGTCTTTTAGAAAGTACAAAGAAGCAGACAATACATATATCTGAAGATGTCTGGCACTTTTTTGACATTGCTAAAAACCAGGTTTTCATGCCATCAGGCACTCTTTCAAAATATTTATTAAAAAGAGTTTGTCTTATCTTTCTAATTACATGGTGCTGTGATATTGGAGAATTTGGATACCAAAGTTTAGCATTTCCACTAACAAAAATATCCCATTTGTGTCATCCTTCATCCTACACATAAGATAACCTATCATGGACATTGAACAATGATAATACATTGTATAATGACAATATATTTATTTTTCTTAGAATTTACGTAGGTAAGCCTTATTTTCTGTACAAGGAACATGTCATTTATTCCACTAGGCTGATAATGTAGCCATACCTCACTAACTAGGTCACACCACAATAATTATTTTAAAACCATTTTATTTCAATTTTAACTTGTGTGTTTTTTAAACTAATTACATTCCACAGTACAAATCAAACAGAGTGTTGGAAAATATGGAATAAACTTACAACTAAATCAAGTCCATTCAACAACCTCCCTAACATTGAGACATTCCATGAGTACTTCTGTAATCAAGCTAACCCCCCGAATTGCAGCTACTTCGACAATGAACACATAAAAGAAATAAATGACCAAATAGAAATTATGATGGAAAGAAAAATAACAATAACTGTGGCAATGGCTAAAATATTTGACTCTATAATAAATGCCCGACTGTATTTTAAAAATGATGCCATAGCAGTTGATGATCCCTTCCAATTTGGCTTTACACCATCCACCATCGCATAGGACAACTGATTGTGTCTTTGTATTAGATACTGTAATAAGGTACCAGCAATTTCATAGAAAACCTATCTTCCTTTGTTTTGTTGACTTCAGCAAGGCTTTTGATTACATACACCGACATGCTTTATATTTTAAACTACAGAAACAGAAAATGGGTAGGAAAATGCTTAATATAATAATGAGTATGTTTGACAAGACCAAAGCTAGAGTATATTTAGATGGTAGACTGGGTGAACCCATAAATAGTATCTGTGGGGTATTACAAGGAGGCATTCTCAGCCCCAAAATTTTTAATGAGTTTATGTCTGATCTCCCAAATTACCTAAATACTAATGATGGAATTGACATATATGGCACATCCTTCACACATCTTCTATATGCAGATGACATAGTCCTCATATCTGAATCTGCAATTGGTTTACAAAATGGTATTAACTCACTGTACAGTTTCTGCTCTAAATGGCATCTAATAGTTAACATAACTAAAACTAAAGTACTGAAAATAGGTACAAAAAGTAATACAACATTTAAGTATGGAGAACAAAGTATAGAAAATGTAGACACTTACAAATACCTTGGCCACATCTTGAATGTACATAAGTCTACCCACAATAAAATGCCAGAATATTTATCTACGCAGGCCAATAAAGCAATCTTTGCACTACAAGGTAAAACTAAATCAGCCATAGGATACATTCCACCAGCACTAGCATTAAAAATGTTTGACACTTACATCCTCCCTATACTTGAATACAATAACATGTTATGGGCCACAAATAAAGAAATCCAAATATTAGAAAAAATCCAATTAAGCTATCTTAAACTATACTAGGAGTAAGAAAACAGACCCCAACAATAGGAGTATTTGCTGAAACTGGTAGATTCCCTCTTCTTATTAGACAGCAAATAAGTACATTAAACTACTGGGCAAGGCTAGCAAAATTGCCAGATTATGACATTCTAAATAAATGCCTGAAGATACAAGAAATATTACACACACATGGCCAAGATAATTATTATAGCAAAGTAAAACACATAATTGACTACTCTGAAATCACAGACTGGTCAACGAAAGATCCAGAAAAATTGGTAAATGAGATGAGGTTAAAATTGTACAAAAAAGAGCAAAACGAATCATAAATGCAATACATGACTCCGAAGTAAACCCCAAACTAAGGACTTATAAGATCTTTAAAACCAACTATAGTTTTGAAACCTACTTAAACCTCAATCTCCCAAAAAAGACTTACAGTAACATAGCTAGGTTTAGAATTAGTTCGCATAACCTCAAGATAGAAAAAGGTAGACATGAAACCCCTAAGGTACGACTCGAAGAAAGAATCTGTGAGAATTGTAATAACAACGATGTAGAAGATGAATTTCACTGCCTCTTAATATGTATTGCCAATAATGTTCCAAGAATAGAGCTAAATAAAGAACTTAGTAAATATATTTCTGACTTCAATAATCTAACCCCAACTGAACAGTTTCAAGCAATAATGTCCAGCAAAGAGTCAGGTGTAATTAATGTTCTTGGCATATTTCTAAACTATGTCCTATGAATTTATTTATTTTAGTTATTTTTTTTTTTTCTTCCCCTTGGCTCCGCATACTATTATTTATAAACCATACATGGATAGCCAGATTGGTTAAACCACTGGGACAAGCAGTATATATTTGTCTGTTTTTTTTTTATTTTGTATTATTAGTATTTTTTACTAGTCACAACCGGGACCAATTTGCTGTAAAATACATAGTTACAACATTTAATATAGACTGTTAGTTTAACACTTTTAATATTATTTTCTTATTACTGTAAAAGTACTGTATTATTGTATGTTATTTGTATGTTTGACCCATGTATCAATTATGATAATATCATGTCAATAAAATTATATATATTTAAATATTTTCTTTATAATGCTAAAGGAAGCAAAAAAAATTGAAAGATTTATTACCCAATATTATGAATGACCATGAAATCTCTATAACAAATAATTACACAATGACATCTCCATGAAAAATAAAATTTCTGTTTACTTTTTCCTTCAAATGAAATAGGCTGTTGGCCATAACAAACCACCTTGTTGACAATGCAAAATAGGCAATTAACACTGGAAAGACAGGTATTTATTTGATAAAGTTGTTTAGTCATTTTCTTGTCAAAAGTAGGGTTTTAATGATGAATGGGATGAAAAAGTTACTTATTTTGGAAAACAAATCGGCCAATTCGATGTATGCATACTGAACCATATCATATTTGACACATTTCTACATTCCTTTCATGACACTCTTAAGGAGAAAAAGGTGCCACTTAGGACCCGATAAGGTCCCACGTGGGAAATCACCACTAGGTATTTGGGATGAATCCTATACATGGTTTTTTTCAAATACGTTTTACATGTGTATAAGTCAAAATCAAATAAGTAATATTCAAAGACTCTTGCAAGATTAAATCAAACAAAAAACTAAGTCATGGATTCGAATGGCATTCACAAGCCAGTGTGTCACCTAATGAACTATAGAGAACTGATTGCTTCCAATGGAATCTTGGCCAATTTCTTACAGGCCAGCTAACAGAAACTATAATTAAAACTGCTTTATTCTGATCCTTGAATGACCTACAGGAGTAATGGCATCAGTGGTGTTATGGTTAGCATGACTGTTCTCTGTGTGGGTAACCAGAGTTCCTGTTCAATGATTTTCTGGTCTGTCGCTGACATAACACCTCTGTAGAACCTTTCAAAACCGAAATACCTCTGAGGCAGTTCTTTAGGGATTGATGGAACGAAAAACCTCAAAATGTATGAAGAACCTTTAGGGTAGTTCACAGCACCCAAAAGAACACTTAAAAACTTAATTGTACTATCATTTCTTAGAGTGTAACACATTAGCTTAAAATTTGTTAAACATTTACTCTGAGCATAACATAACACAACATAACAGATTTATCGGTCATACAACATCAACATGCTGTGAAATTTGTTGTGCTTTGGCACATTTTTAAAAGATAAAGAATCATTAATTTACTTTAGAGAAATACAAATAAATTTCCGTGCTTTTGGGAAAGCAGATACAAGGCCCCAACAACTTGAAGGGACATATTAAAGTGTCAGGAATGTTATGAGATTCGAACCCTTGACCCCGCGATGAGCTGTCCAATACATTAACCACTAGATCATCCAGTTGCAAGCTGAAGGCATTGTGTGTTATAATGTTAGTATCAAGTTTTCCTGATACACTAGCAGGAAAGATAATTCAGAGACCCAATGAATGTACTGGCTGACAACTTAATGGCAACAAACAAGACAGGCTGGCCATAACACTGACCATGAACTGACCATGAGCAGATCTAAATTTGCTGCTTTTGTGTTACAACTGATCAATCTGTCTGGATTTGTGGTCGAAAAGGGTTCATCTATTTCTCACCAAATGGTCTGTTATTGCATGAAGCGTGTAATTGGTCCAGCACTATGCTGTGCATTGAGCTAGTAGTGTTTGCTGTTGGACAAATTGCCGTGATATACTGACAACAATTAGTCACGTGAACAATTCCCCACTTCAGACAATAACAGGCAACATATACAGTACTATACTACTCACAAAGAACAATTAACTGTAGCTATCCAGAGTGAGAAAAAACTACTCGAAACAAGCAACACCAAGCGACAGACACCTGATAGTAGGCCCAACTGAAAACCAACACTAGCAAAAACACCTTTAACAACTTCTTTATCAATGAAAGCTCTGTAAATTTTGAGGACACACCATGACTGGTATTATACTGTAAGTAGACAAATTCTGCAGTCCCAAAATCAGGATGTAGACCGATGAATCAGTCCCTGTATCAGGGATATTCTATATGTATGTTTACGTTTTACAATGATATGTGTAGAAGTGAAGAATATTCCTGCTTTTGGGAATATGATTTGTGCATGATAAGTCATCAGTGAGGCATGTCCCTATCTTTTCTAAGTCTTCACTCTTAAACATATCACAGTGACACAAACCACTCATGTTATGTAAAAGTATTCATGACATTTTATGGTATTCAGTTTAGTTTTCTATTCTATAACTCTAGCTAGGTATGGCTTGGTTTGGTTTGTTCTAGCTTAGGCAGTTGTTCATAGCTTTAGATGGCCTCAGTTTAACATTATTAATGAATATAACTGTACAATAAGGATAGTGCAGCCTTGTAAAACAAGTTATTGCCACCAACAACACTTCTAGTAAGCCTAGTTCTCCATAACCAAACTACAGAACATCTACATCAAAGAAACTGTATAATACAATTATGAGGACCCCAAAGGGCAGAATCTCAAGGACACTCAAAATGAAGGTCGCTTATTGGGTCACAGACACCACATGATTTGCATACAATTAGGTCAATTTGTCGTTTGACTAACACCATGCAGCCACAAATTCACACTAATGCAAAAGCGTTGTCATATTCCAGTCAAAATAATCATGTTTGTTACACCACGGTAATCGTAATGACAATATTTGTTCAAATAGACATCAAAATGTATCATGTAATTGCAGCTCTAGCTTCAAGTTCAACTTAGTGTTCTCACTGGTGAAAGGCAAATTAAAATGGCAGGAGTACATTTCGCTATAAAACCCATTGGACGCCATGAAATTTTAGAAATTGCAAGTATTCATTGAACATATTCCACATTTGGAAGTTGTAATGTCAATGGTTAGTAAATTAGCTGATGAAATTAAGATTCCCAGTCAGGTAAATAGAAACATTGGATATCAAAATACATTTTGTCGTTGGAATGCAATTTTAATGTAGAGAAAATAATCTGGCAGAAACATGTTCATTAAGCTCTAATAAATTCAACATCTAATTGAGTATTTTTCACAGCGGAACTCCTCCATTAAGACCATATTCAGACAACATCAAATTTTATTGTCCGCTTCATTGTTAATGTTGGAGTTAATTTAAATCTTATTTTGTTGAGCAATGTATTACATTTACGTTTAATTTTGTAAACTCTCCATCACATAGCACATGATTTTCACATTATATGGGATATAAGCATTATATACAGCTCTCATAATACAATTAACCATGAGGTTTTCTTCATGGAAATGCCTTGGAAAAAATAAAGGGCTGCAAACGCCCACAAAACTCAAGAAAATTGAAAGTCATATGTCCTCTTTTATGACTTGGGATGTCAAATGTGATTAAATATTGTATTATGTATGTCATCGTCACATCATAAGTGTCATCAAGTGAGAATATGCTCTTGAATAATTCAACCCATAATTGGTGCAAAACCACTAAGAGTGAAACATGTAGTTGAAAAAATTGGATGTTTTCATGAAGGTTGATATATGACATAATGTTAAAGGACAACAACAGGGTAGGTTGTCGCATTAATATACTCATAGCTGCTTTCATAAGATAAGAACCTGCATTCAATCATCTCATCATTACAGCAGCCTGAGAAAATTGATTTTAATCCTGGGCATTTTCAGGACATAGAGATAACCTATTAAAAAAATTAACAAAAATTCTACCAACACCGCATGAAAGTATATGGTCTCACCTTAATTTTGATGCAAAAACCAACTTCTATTGAGAAAGTTTGAGATACTTTATTTTAACTTTTATTGGTTTATCACACCCAGAGAAGTTCACGATAACTGGCATCAGCAAACTGAAAATTGATGTTTGCCAAAAAAATAAAACAATATGCCAATCAGTGAAAAACAGTTATGAAGGAATTAATCAAGGCAACAATGAGACAATGTAATAAAGGTTTTTGTTTATCACACCAACTATATCATGCACATTCCACATTACATTACATTTGATGGTTGATTTCTATCATTAGTAGTTAGCCCCAGTGCTTTTAAATCAATATCAAATATTCTAATTGATATTGCTTTAAAAGTTGTCATTAAATGGATCCTTATAAATGCGGTTGTATGAAGTGAAATGTCAGATGAGCTAACTATTAGCTGTCTCAAGGTTGTTGTAGCTTGTTGCTGCTTCAAATAGGTTGTCTTAGTTCTGGTCAGCTATAGTTGAACGTTTTCTATGAGTTGGACAGCACCAATGCATCAATACAGCAATGAAGATGAGACAAATATTTCTGACATACACCATTTGCAACAGCAAAAATATTGTCGGAGAAGCTGTACATGTCATCCATGACAATATTGTTACGGCATAAACCTATAAGAGCATTCTCGCAGGAATATCATCCATGACAGAAACATGCAAAACTACTCTATTTCCCTGACAGCAGTAATGGCATCAATTTCGAAGGAAGTTACAAAAAACTTGTGAAACACTCTTTTGTCACATACTTTGAGAATATAATGACCAATTGGTTAATTTTCCATGCATAGTTTATTATTGCAGACTATTGTATTGTATTGCATTATAATATATTTCTTTCTTAGACTGCCGTATTGTCAAACTAAACTGATCACAAAAATTATTGATTAGAAAGTGATTGTCTCCTTTCAAAGAATTGAAACAAAATGGTTTTTGCTTGGCCTGTAACCAGCCACTTTTAAATGGAACTTAATCTATCATAATATACCTTTGAGGAATACATGCAGTTCAACAATCCATCACAATCCATCACCTTGTGCAACTCTGCGGCTACTCTTAACGCTTTGGTCAGTCCCGATAATTTATGGGTACAACATTAGAATAGAACTTCTGCTAAAATATCGCCTCCTTCTGAAGACTACCTCACTATTAAGCACCTGTCTCATACAAGTGTATCATAATCTATAATTAAAAACAGTAACTATATTACTGGCGGGGATTTTCATAGTATGCATGCAGCATAATCTGTTATTTATAAATTAGTGTGGTCAAGTAGGCGGGGACCTGTCATCTAAATATACTTATTTTGTTATCATTCCCAGCTCAGTGTGTGTTGTAAGGAATTGTGGCATAGAATGGTAAACTGCCATGATGTTTCTTTGGTTTTTGACACAGAGGATATAATATACATAAATTATAATTTTTTAACTGAGTCTGGTAAGTTTTTCATAGAAGTAAGGAAAGACTTGATGAGGTGTTCTCTAATGCATTTATCAACAAGTAGGAATTTCTTTTCGGTAATCTTGTGAATTGGATTGATTAGTTTTCCCTCATCTGCAAATTAGAGATAAGGCTCTAAAGATTTAAGATGAGCTACAATGTTAGTCATCAAGGTATTGGGAAATTAAAAGGATTTGGCTAGATTAGAAACACAATTCCACTAAATCTGTCGTCTGAGTTGCTAATTACTAAACACACAAATTAGCTGTTTCAATTATCAGTTCTTGCAGTGGTGATAAAATATTTTATGGGACAGAAAAGGTATGTATATGTTGAATGCAAAAAAGACAAAAAATATACATGCAGAACAGCATCTGAGTGACATAATGGTTAGGGTGCAACCATCTCTTTCAAGCTGTGGGATTCTGTCGAATTATGTTTCTTTCTTTCTTTTTCTTTCTGTCTTTCTTTCTTTCTTTCTTTCTGTTAACTTGTAGTTGATGATGTGTTGCAAGATGGATAATCCAATGCACCCATACCAGCATTATGGAATAAGGTACAAACTGAATTAAACAAGAAATCTATCATTTTATGGGTTGACAAAAACTTCTTTTCACAGAAAGAGAATCGGAATATCAACCACACAGAGAATGAATTGCAATTACACGTAATGCAATATCGATATGTTGGAGCTTCAGTAGATGGTATTTAGTATGTAGAGGCAGGAAACGAAAGTCTTAAATGCTCATTCTTTTATGCACAATAATATGACATGTGAGGTATCAGCAGGAAATTTTCTATCTGGCTATGGCCGTTCCTATTCATTACAGCCAAATGGTTAGTGTATCAATAACAACAAAGGCATAACTGAAAAGTGGTTTTTAGATATTTGGACAACATTTGAAAAAATTTGACAAACTTTTCAGGCATTTTGACAAGCACACATTTTGACTCCGTCTACAACATTTGATTGAAATCCCAGAACCATTTTACTTACTTATTAAAGCTTTGTCTATCAACAATTTAGTCAACCTCAATCAATGAAATGTTTTCTTCAGCCATAATAGAGATATAGACGCACAACAGGTTGGGGCCATTGGGTCAACACATGAATTCAAATGACAATGACTATGAGGCTATTTGGAGGGAGAGCGGGTTGGCCAGTCAATACAAACACCATGGAATGGCTAAAACCTTCCTCAAAATAATTTTCAGTGAAAGAAAATTTTAGGTTTGGATGAATATTTTTTTTCAACATCTACCATATTGTCTCAACTATATTACTACCCTTTTAAGTCACATTGGACTAGTGCCCAGATAGCATGCGACATCAGCTAGACGTCAGTCTGATGTGAACAACGTTGGACCAACATCGGGCTGACGTAGCTTGTTATCAGGGTGTTCCAATTAAATATATCACTCTAAGACAGACTTGTGTCTTCCCAAAGACGTTACAGACATTCAGTATCCGCCATGACAATGTTGTTACTGCATAAAACTATGAGAACATTCCCACAGGGTTATCACCCATGACAGGAACATGCGATACATAACTAGATCCCTTGGTGGTGATAACGACAGTAATTTGCTGCGAAGTCACCCAAGTTTCGACAAAGCTTCCTGTCACAAACCCTGAGAAGTCTCCAGAGACAGCTGATTAATCAAAGGATTATTGTCACCATAAGTTTTACACAAGGTAAAGTATATTCTTTTGTTACCACAAGAATCCAAGATGAGGATAATGATCATTATTTCATCCACTGCTAATTACTCATATTCATTGACAGTGAGATATCACCAAAGCACTAATAATTCAAAGGTTGGGTCTTTAACGTGCCACAGTGGAGGCACTTTACATCGTATGCAATCAGACAGTGTTAAGCAGTTGTTCTTAAACAGTGCAAAAGCTTGCGTAACATACATTGTATTAGACATAACATAGGATGAAAACATTGTGGATGGATAGATGTAGTATAATTGACAGAGAGAGGTCAGGTCTGGCCTATTAGTCATATGTATGTCTAGACATAGCATTCTTATAGCAGACAAAACATAAGTAAAGAAACAGACAACACAGAAATGCATAAAGAGGTCTTGCACTTTTTGACATTGCTGTATGTCTTCAAATCACGATGTTATCAATTTTCAAGACACCGGAGCTTCTTGAAACACAACCTATATGCCATAACACCAATCACACAAAGTAACAGATATATTTCCAAAAAGGTAAAACATTTATCAAAAAGAGTTTTATCTTTCTAATTACATGGTGCTCTGATATTGGAGAATTTGGATGCCAAAATTCAGACATTTCCATTGACAGAAATATCAAATTTATATGTGTCACCCTTCGTACATCCTACACATAAGATAACCTAGTATGAAGAATGATAATACATTGTATATTGACAATATAATAATTTTTCTTTTAAAATTTACGAAGGTAAGCATTACTTTCTGTACAAGGAAAATGTCATCCATTCAACTAGGCTGATGATGTAGCCATACCTTTGTATCACAATGCTTATTTTAAGACAATTTATTTTAAATTTACTCTCATGGTATATACGGAAATAAAATATCGTGCTTTTTTTATAAGGAAAACAAAAAGCATTATCGTATTTCTAAATGATAATGACACATCTCTATGACAACAGATAATTGTTTGCTCTTTCCCTCCATGTAATTTAGGCTGTTGGCCACAACAAACTACCTTGGTGACAATGCAAAATGGGCAACAATTAACACTAGAAAGATAGGTAAATTTCTTTGATGAAGTCTATTGGTCATTTTTCTTTCAAAAGTTGGGTTTTGAAGATGAATGGAATGAAAAAGTAACTTATTTTGGAAAAATTGGCCAAGTTAATGTATGCATTCTGAATAATATCATATTTGACACGTCTCTGCATTCCTTTGGTTGCTGCATGTCATTACATGTATGCCAATAACACCATTATTTCTACACCTTTGTGACCACTTGCAATGTGTGGCTTAATCACATGATCAGTAATTGGTCTAATTCCATGCAAGTCACGTGGTGTCTGTGACACCATTAGGAACCTCAATTTTGGGTGTCCTTGAGAATTTGCCAAGGGTAGGAAATTGAGTTGGCGCCAATGTAATACTCAATATTTAAGCTGGAGTTTGTATGTCAGTACCCTTGTAGAATTTTTCAATGACTTTCGCTGTTGAGCAGAATAGCTTTGCCATAATATGTGACGAAAGCTTGGCAAACATTACCTTAGTCTATCCTTAGTAATTTGCTGTCTTGTTGTATTCACATAAAGTGGCAAAGCTATTGCATGATATTAGATGCTTCAACTCTAGTGCTAACATTGAGGTGTCTAAAAGACACAACCATGAGATTGATAGGTTGGTCCCCCAGTCTTTCTCAGTTTCTTTTGGTAACAGCAGAGATGTGTACGTAAGTAAGGTAAGATTCGTCATTAGGATTTGTATTATCTTGGTGTATAATCCTAGTCTATTTAGATATAGAGGTGAGTAGGGCACCTTGAGCTACGGGGCACCAAAGACCCTAAGACGTTCATCTGCTATTGGGGTCAATAGTGGCCAGTGCAGTGGTCAGCGCACCAAGCGGCCATCAGTATTAACTAAGTCCAGCTGGGCCTGTCAGTGTAGCTGTCAGTGCAAACAGCTTGGTAATCATCAAACAAAACACGCTCATAAAATAATGGGCATCTTTATTTGGGGTTACTTAGGCCTTGGATGAATCCAAGCTTAGGCCCAACCAAATGAATCACATGATTAAAAACATATAATGATCAAATTAGGAGAAAACCTGACAATAACAATAAAACAATGACTACCCAGTGCTACGGGCATATAAGTCACAAATCATTTTAATACTATTAAAAATACCGTAACAAATGCCAAATATATGTTAAATTAAATTACATTACTGTGTACATGATCACATGAGAAAGATTACAAATTTTGCAGTTTAAGGAGTTTCCTATTTTTTTTTCCAGAGCTAGATTTTCGAATTGTCGTGTTCAGTTTTTTAATGGCAGCATGTAAACGCACTTTCATGTACAATTTTAACATAGCTTGAAGTTTATATTTACATGTTTCTTCGCTGCATGAGAAATTTAAGCATGTGTCCTTGGCATACCTAAAAAGTCTTCCCAAAATGCCGTTCATGTGAATGACATTATCAACAGAATTCTTAAATATTGTTTCCCATTTCTCAACCAGGTACACAAATGGTTCTGTTGGAAATACAAGTGTATCATGCTCCCTGTAAGCTTTCTCATGTAGAAATGTATACAGGCCAGAGTTTGATGGCTCATTTTCCTGAAATATTGATTGACAATCAGAACACTCTGCAATTTTAGACTTTCTGACCAAATAGCCTGCCATGTAAGCCTCAACATTTTGTACAGGTAGGCTGACTGGGGCTTTCATTGTCATTAAGCTGTCTACATCAGTGAAGTTATTGTTTTCAACTGGATTGAAAGAACTGGAAGAAATTGCACTTCCAACATCAGTGGACATATTTATGTTAGTCAAACTCAACAGGATGCCATCTCTGTTCATTTCACAATTACTGCCTTGAGAGGGCAAGAGTATCTGATCGAACACAACCTGTCTATATGCTGCCCTGAACTCCCTTGCATCAGGATTGTCACGTTTGCCCCCTTTGCCACGAATTATTGAAAAAAGGTTTTCCAGGCAGTCTTGGTTTAAGCGATTTGTCAACAGAAATTCAAAATTGTGACAATCATGTAACTCTGACCACAGAGACATCAGACTCCTTATAGAGATCTGCCACCCATTGATGCAAGGCAGGGTCTTATTGTTGGGCAGTTTGAGTTCGGTCAGATAATCATATGCTTCACTTAAAAATTTAAGATGTTCTGTTTGATTACTCAGAGCCTGGCCAAATGGTTTGCTGCTTTTTCTGGAAGAACTATTGAAAGAGTTGAATAATTTATCCATAAATTCTACAAAATCGGCTGTAGTTTTGGCTTCAGGTGGGAGTTTTTCAAGGCGAGGTAATGTAGCGATTCCAGCAGCAACTGAGTGACTTAGCACTTCAGTTGCTAATCTGACTCGCATCTTCGTAAACATTGGTAATCGTATATGGTCGTCGGTCAGTTTAGGTGCTAGTCGTATGTCATTGTCCTTGTCAAAATCATAAAAATTTACAATGTGCCACCAGTCTATTTTATCATCACCATGCTTAAAGTTGTGCTTCTTGAGATTGTTGCGGATATTTTTCAACAAATGTGGAGGGTCATAAACAACATGAATTTTCTGCCCTGCATGAATGATGTATGGTTTCTCGACAGATACACCACACTGAGTTTCTAGGAAACTTCTGTTGTTGGATCCCTGATCACAGATGAGAACTTTAACATTAAGCCCAGCCTCTGTCAATTTGCCTACAGCTTGCAAAGTAAGGTCTTTCAAAGTCTTTGATGAAACAGGACCAGCACTCAAGAAGTAGCCAATGCATTGCTTCCACTTGTCAGCTAAACCTCTGATCATGAAAACTAAGGCTGTATTAGCCAACAGTTTTGTTTTCCCTGCAGTGCCAAAGTCTTCGGCTCCTTCGACTGAATCCTGGTACTTGTTGTAAGACAGACTACACTTTATTGCCATTTCATCAAATACTAAGACACATTGTTTGTCTCTGTTGGAAAGAGTTTGCACTTTCTTTTTGATTGCCTGAAAAAGGTTATCATTAAAACCAGGGTAAATTTTGCTGTTTCCAAGAAGTTTTGTTAACGTTGTTTTGCATGGCAAAGTAAAGAGCTTACCAAGCAACCTGTAGGCTTTGCGGCTGTGATAATAAACTGACAATGCAAACATCTTATCACTCAGTGTCCATCTCATACCTTTTTTGTTTTTTAATTGGTGGACCCTAATTTGTGACTTTACAAATCGAGCAGCATCTGATGGCAGAAGTTTATCTAATTTGGTACACACTGACTTAATATCACGGTTTGTGGCACTTGGATGAATGTCACCACTATTCTTCTTTTTCTTCAGTCTGGTAACTGTGTTCCTCAGATGTTTTATTTGTTTCCTGAGTTTCACCTTGGTTGGGGATGAAGTGACAGGGCCTGTTCGGTGGGGTAGAATGCTACTCTCTTGATCCTCTGGCTGGGATGGCCCTGGATCCAGAATCTCCTGCTCATTTTCACCTGCAATATAAAATTACCTTTAAGTATGGTCCCTTGATCACATCAGTGAAATCATAAATACAGTGTATTAGGGCAGTTGCAAGTTTCTTGTATATATACTTCAATTTACTGAGGCCAAACATTTCCAGGTCTTACCTCTGTGCCTCTTTGAAGTCAATAAAACTTCCTGGCATTGTCTTTTCCTTGCAATGGATCTAGATGGGGTGATTTTAGCCGGGGGATTAGGGACATCAAAAAGGGTGGGGACAGCATTCCAGACCAGCTTGTTTTTGTTAGGATTCATGAACTGCGAATCCTCGAAATGTTTGGCACATATTCTGTAATTCTTGTAGAGTTGTTCTGCAGACAGGTGATCCAGATCCCCTCTTCTGGTATTAATCACCCATTTCTTACATCTATTTAACAGATCATGACAAATATGTGTTAAAATATATTGTTTACAAGTGATCATTATCAAGTAGACACATCATGATCAAGTATTTTGTTTTTTACAAATAGTAAAATTAAATTTTTTTTTTTATAAAATAGCATACTCTCAATTTTTGCCTAAATCTATGCAATTTAGTTTATATGTCATATAATATTCATGCAGATTGTAGATACTTGTCATTTAATCTAAATTAGACAGAGCATGTGTTCTATGTTACAAACAAACCATGCACATGTTTGTCACATTTACAGTATCTAAAAAGCTGAATATTTCAGTGTAGTGGTACATTTGGTTTTAATCACATGAATGAATAGATTTTACATACCTTTGAGCATCCTTTGGGAAGCGGAAAATCGAAATTGTGCAGTTATTTCTTCTATTATGACAGGAAAAAGCCGAACAATTTTCCCCACCCTGCTTAATAGACGCCATGACCTGATGGGGGTGAGATAGCGTGGGGTGATGATTAATACAAGTGGCCGCCTGGTGCGCCCTAATCCCCCTGACCTCATGATTAGGGGTAAGATGACCGTCTTATTCTATATACTGTCTATATACTGTCTTTGGGGGCACCTTGATCCATTGGCTCTGTGGGCTTGTTGGTTTGTCATTAACCTTGTAAATGGCAATGATTTTGCCCCCTTAGTGATAAAGAATTAGGTCACTAATTATTTTTTGAGCTTCCTATCAGGACAATGTGTCAATCCAGAATTTACACTTTTCACTACTACAGAGTAATAAAACCAGTACATTTTTTTATTGTTCTAATATCTTCATTATTTGTAGAATCCAGTAACCAATTTATCAGTGTGAACTAGGCAATATATGCCAAAGATTACCCTCGTTGCAGATGAGTGGAGATTTAGCTCCATCGCACAACATGTGTTTTTATATGAAATTTGCATGTGGGGCACCTTGAGCCAGCTTACACGAGGCACCTTGAGCCTGGCCATGAAACAACAATAATTCTTGAAAGCATACAAGTAAATGTTATAAACCCTAATTAATTACATTTTAAGCCTTAATTTAACATGCCATATAGTGTATTTTATAAATATGTAATTTTCCACGAATTATCACTTACCCAAGACACACTTTAATTGCCTTGGACATTGAAATTATTACCCCTTTAATTACAAAATAAGCCTTAATATAAATACATTTAAAATAGCAAATATAGACATGCTTGTGCATTTAAAGACTTGACATTATACATTTCCGCTTGATTTTATTCAAGCAAACAAACGAGTGTATTTTATAAGTAATTTTACCCAAGGCACAATTCACTCATCTTGGACAGTCAAACAATCATTGAGGTTGGACCCTACATTCATGTTGTATGGACTTGATCAGTATTTCCTAATATAAACATGCACCTTGAAATAAATGATATTATTTTTTACATATTATTCCCTGATATGGACAATTAAAAATTTTACATAAGATACTCAGGATGTTAAACTATAGTACAATGTTTGCAGTAAGACTACGATTGTCACTTCACGCTCTAAGGTGAAAAGGTAAAACACGTTTCATGGTGCCCCACTCTCCCCTTGTGGTTACCTGTGGTATACACAGGATAAGCATGAGGTCAATCACACAGATATGCTATCCTGAATAAAACTAGTCTCAGTCCAAAGTTCTGATTTGGGTCTAAAAAACCCCAGTATTGCTGGACAAACTCTCCTCCCAGACAACAAATCTTCTGTAAGCTTCAGATATTCATTGTAGCTTCACAAAGGCACATAACAATTGACACAGTACAAACAATAGCACATAAAACAATTGCTCGGACCAACTGCTACCCCCAGACATTGGTCAATTTTTTCTCATTATGTTTCATTGTGTTCTGCCACAGTTGCCTTATTGTCCCATACAAACCCCTTTTACAGATCTGTATAATCTCATACAAAGAACTTGTAACAAGAAAGCAATTTGTCTGCCGTCCATTGTGGTGTGGTGTCCATAGAATATGTATGGTTACAGCCACATCCCAGGAACAGGCCGCTTGGGCAGATCTTCCCGACAAGCCATTTTTTGGACCAGAAGGAAAGTTTGCCAACAAAACAATGGTTGTGACAGGTTCATTTCTCCTTTCTTCTTGTTGGAAATATCGCTGACCATAAGAGACAGATAGAGCACTGCCAGTCCAGTCCTCTTACAGAATCTGACAAATAGTCTCAAAGCTGGCCACCAGTTCTAATGTCACGCTAAAGATAATAAAACACCCATGGGTGCACGCTCCAAGTATAATGACTGAAGTATAAGGTAAGAATCAAATCTCTAAATACCCCGCATTTGATTCTCATCCCAGATATCCTCTAGATGCTACAGCTCACAGTATACTCAATATGTGTAGCTACAGATATACATTTTGGTGGTACATTGTACAAAGGGTTTATGCTGGGGCAAGTTAAACTGTAAAAGATCCCACACTGGGGGTACAGTCAACCCTCATTTATCCGGGCTTCACTTATCCGGGCCTCCCTTATCCGCACAGTTAACTGGGGGACGAAGGTGTGTGGACAAATGAGGGTTGACTGTACATGGTAAATGTATTCCAGTAGAAGTAGGACGTTGTTCTTTGCCTTATCTCATTGTATGACTATGACAATTAATAACGGTAAGTTAAGCTTTAAATTAGTTAATAGGCTTCAAACTAGCAGTATTGAACAATACAAATACAGTGGAATTAAAATAAGAAAGCATAATTTTTAATCTTAATAGAGGCTCTTAGCGAGGTAAGGACACAACTGGAACCAAAACCAGTGTTCTGTCCACTGCTGACAGATTATTTCACAGTAGACCTAATGCTCCAGTTTGGCAGTTAGGGTGGACTATATGGACCCACTGAACCATATGAAAGCATATTGCCAATCTCCTGTTCAATAATACATTTATTCAACAGCACTGGCTACTACAGTAACCCGAGACTCCCCCCTAGACCATTGATATTTTTCTGTCGGCTTGCGAGTCACATATCAAGAGTCAAGACTCATATCAACCTCTGCTCAATCATTGAAGACCAAATGTAATCGAGACAAGAAACTATCATCAGTTGTCATCAAGAATGTCCGACATTTTGAATCTTGATGAATGAGGAGATGTTGGATCGCATTTCTTCACTTGATTATTTACCTTTTTGATAAGGTTGTATCAGTAATTGAGATCAAATTTATGGTTATTACCTTGGCCAGACACATCAAAATCGGCAAAGAAATCGGAGACATGGCTTGAAGTATTGATAAGGAAATTTGAAATCATTTTCAAAACAGCAATTAGAAATTTTACGTAACATTCCCCGATAAACGTAATTTGGAGTATGCAAAGAATTATTCTTATCCTGATAAGAAAAATTGCAATCTTGGTAAAAACTCACCTTATCATATTGTAAGCAATACCCAAGAATGTCTTTCCCAGAAAACATTCTGGATTAGATCGACATCGGCGCACGTCAGCGATGTTGATGTGTTGTCACGATGGCGACCAATATAGAAACGATGTTAATGGTCTCGATTTGGAATGCTATCTGGGTTAGGACTATCAACAAAGAGTTGTTCATTTCCAACAACGAGGATGGAAATCTCCCTTGAACTCTTCACGACAGGACTAAAGAGGTCTCAATAATAAATTGGTCATATACAAGTAAATTGCAATCCAGAGCATGGCCAAAACTTGTGGGAAGTGCAGCTCTCTAAGGCAACTTCTTGCCACTATCGAGGGTTGATTGATGAGGCAAGAGAGGAGGAGGAGTCCACCCATGTTACACATTTACCCCATGGGTGGGATATTTTACTTGCCTCAGCATAGACATTGAGTTTAAGGGACCGCCAATTTAATTTCTCATTCGAATGACATCCAGCTGGGATGATGCTCATGAAAGGTTGCCCAGGCCTGAGAATGAACCCGGGTCCTTCAGAAGACCACCAATTATGATACTGGGATCCCAGGACAATAGCCCGACCAAGGGCCAGTCACTCCAGCAAAGTACAGTTATTAGTTTCATAAAAAACAGTTGACTCTAGACGGCTGGAGTGACCTATACCTGGCTGTGATCTAAACATGCTAAAGCCAGCTGCTTCTGTCCACTTCTATAGCTAACAGTCGGCTTACATTTATATCCGGAAAAGTGTAAACATTGGCAAATCTAAGAAATTAATGTAATATATCATAAATATGTACTTTTAGATCCTTTTTGAGTAGCCAGCCTTTGACAAAGCTCAATTTGACGTGCTATTTTTAATGTAACTAACTACTTTTCCTGGGTAGTGTCAGTAAGTCCACTTAGCTCAAAATAATTATATGATCAATACCTTCCTTAATTTGACACTTCTTTGTTATCCATCTACCTTGACCTGTAATTGGCCCAATTGACCCAATTCAATGCAAGTCACGTGGTGGCCTTGACCTAGTTAGGAAATATCCAATTAGGAGATCTTTCAGATGCAACAGATAGGGTTGTGAGAGTACCCTCTTCTCTTATTAATATAATCAGTTTCTGAGAGCTCAGCAATCACCTAAAAGTAAAAATGGGATGCGCAGACTACTAAGCTTAATGATGAGTTGATTTTATGCAAGATTTGCATGTTATTTAGCATTAATTGCTGTGATTTATCTTCACAAATCCTGTTGCATTAACACCACTAATTAGCAATCTACATTGCACCTTGTAGTTGCACATGGTTCGCACACAAATACATCTTCGGACATGCTAAAGTAGGAAGTCAATTGCAGTGCTCAGGCTCACCTTAAGACCAAAATGGGTAGCCTGAATCCTGATCATCTCATCATTAATTCTGCCTCTGGTATACATGACATATAGAACTCAATAATCATCATAGCATCCATAATCATCATAGCATCTATATCTATCTCCTTATTTCATGCAGTACATTGAATATCTAAGCATACCAAATTCCCACTACTTTTATGACGCAATTCACATATTATAATTGTTGCTTCGCAGTATGAAACTGATTCTTTAAGACTTTCATTTCCTTTCATTTAATTCAAACTCATGCTTCACGTAACTCCATCAATTTGGGAAGGTGATTAAGTGTGCTAATTCTGTGGACCAGTAATTAACTTATGATTGATAGGTGAGAATGTGCATGTAAAGTGTGTAGGTGTGAAGCAAATGAAGAATTTCTTTCTGCGCAATTTGGAATATAAAATGGAAGAATATAAATCATGTATGCGTGTTACATGCACGGCAATAACATTAGAAAAATAGTTTGATTTATTATAGCATTTATAAATTATCTCCCTGACAGTGACAAATCGGTGTCTCTAACTCCCAGAAGTAGTTCTTTGCAAAATCGGTGTCTCTTTGCAAAATGTATAAATAACCTTTAAAAATTAGCTTCACACAATGAAATGCATTCTCATTTACAATATCTAATAAATAGCTATCTGCGTGTCATCCCAGCTAATGCATACTTCTGGTGGAACTTTAAAACACTTCATATCGCATACTGTAACCTAGGAAAATTTGGAGATCTAATATTTCTAGCTGTAACGAACTGTAACAAAACAGCCCATTTGCTGCCATCCATTTAGTTAATCTCAAGAATTCAACTAAATTCCTAGGACCTAGAGAACTAATTCTTTGAATTATCATAGTCTTATTGGACTTGTATAATCATCAATCTTATCATCTTATTTGTAATTCGCAGATGGAAAACATTGTACAAGGTTACTGGACTAAGTAAGCCAACAAACGCAGGACGTCAAGAAAACGTTCCAAGATGGTTTACTTTTGGGAAGTTTTCTGACGTTTTATAAGATTGTTTCATTCGGACTTTCTTGACATGTTTCCAGCGAACAAATTACGTATTTTAAACGTTTTACAAAATTGTTTTATTCGGACTTTACTAAAAAAATTTCCAGCAAATGGACAAAATATTTTTTCCAAACGTTTTATAAGATAAGTGCTTTTATTGGTCGCTTTATTCCCAGATAGCATTCCAAATCATTTCAGCATCGGCGCGATGTCGGCGATGTTCATACGATGTTGTAACGACTGTGGCCCATATGGAAACGATGCTGGGCCGATTTTGAATGCTATCTGGGATTCACATTGCAAAAAAGACCAAATTACTCCACTTCAAGGTCAGACTATCATGGATGCTTGCAATGAAATCAAATGGTGAGCCAAATGCATAGACTACACCTATCTTTACGACGTCGACTGGTCAAGAGGCCCCATTGGTCAAATATATACCGATGCCAGTGACCATGGTTTCGGTGGCCGCTTTGGGTTCGCAATGTCCTGTCCAATTCTGTAAAGTGGAGGGAACTCCATGCCGCCCCCTGCCAGAGCTTTGGCCACCTGGGCACCCTCCATGGAGGGACAGAAAGTTATTTTCCACGTAGACAATTCCTCAGTCTTTGGAATATTAAACAAATTATACAACCCCATACTGTAGCTTCTAGAGCTCATCCCAACCTGGTGCCTTCTAGTCGAGAGACATAGCATCACAATGGCTTTTGTGTATATATCAACCCACGATAACACGGATGCAACTGGCCACTTCGGGCTTGGCTCATAACTCTCGTAAATCCTACATTCCAGTTCACCGAGGTAAATGCACTTCGTTTCATTTCTTTTGTAGCTTCCAGGTAGTATCAGTAAGAACAGTGAGAGACTCTCTAGTTGGAATTCGAGCCCACCTAATGTTTATACTATCAGATTGAATTAGGCTCTAACATTTTTGGACATGTCGCAGCCTGGCCCTGTAAAAGCAGAGCGTATCTTATATACAATGCTCAATACTTTACTTTACAGCCATGACCTTGGTTTACTTTGCAGCATGCTAAAGGTCAGCTGAGTATTGCTACATCCATCAGGTGGCCCCGCCAGTTCGCATTTCAGATCTTAAATTCATCAACCATGAGCATCCAAGATGTGTAAGATAGTAAAACCTCAAAAACCTCTCTTAAAGAATTTTGCGGCCATAGTGTGTTGTACCAGTACTACGTTGTGTGCTTGTTGTAACCTCAAAGTCTACTCAATATCACGACCTTCTGTGCCTAATGTCCCCCTTTTTCCTACATGCCGATGGTGCACCCCTGTGTCACAATTTGCAAGTCTGGAAAGAAAAAGTCAAGCAAAATGGAGACCGTTTTACTTTGACTTTCCCAAGGAAAAATATAAGTCACGTTTCTACTGAAAAGAACTTGCCAATATATATCACACCTAATCTGAGGGTTTAATAGAAATCTAAAAGGATTGTAAAGGGGATTTAAATGCCATGGTGTAATGTTTTGGTCGGCAGTGTACTAATAAATGAAATGTGTTAATATGCATAAGATACAATTCATGGCATTCTGAACAGTCAAGGATAACGCCCCACACCCTCAGAGCGGGCTCAGCTACTGACGCAGCCCAAAAGTTTATCCCGGACTCAGTAATACAGAGGATGGACCCGTGGTGATCAGGGGCCTACCTTAATTACATTTGCCCTTCTACCCAGCAACAATCCTTGCTTGCAGCAAACCTCACCTCTGGTTCATGCCATCTCCCTCCTTTAACACATCACTAACCAATTCCACCCCATCACTGTTTCTGCTCTTGGGATGGCCCATCCTTAGCATGTTGCATTGGGTGTCTACCAGAGCAGACTACTAATTTTTCCTAGTATTTATTTCGTTGCGAATAAAGATTGGCAAATGTGCCCAAACGTCAATTCTGACACATTTTTCTTATTCAGTGTTAATACCAAATTGCAATGTAATAGTAGTATGTAGTAACAGTAGTAATAGTAGTAGTAGTAGTAGTAGTAGTAGCAGCAGAAGTAGTAGTAGTAGTAGTAGTAGTAGTAGTAGTAGTAGTAGTAGTAACTTAGTAGTAGTAGTAGTGGTATTAGTAGTAGTAGTGTGGTAGTAGTAGTCAGTACTTAGTAGCAGCAGCAGAAATTTTAGTGGTGGAAGTAGCAGGAGTAGGAATAGTACTCTTAGCACAAGTATCATTAGGCTTGTAGTCTTGGTTGGCAATATCTTTCGTGCACTGTATTATTTCTGCCATATCTACAATAATATTATTGATCCATGGAGTGATGAGCTTGAATGTCACATCCAAGGTAGCTAGACGACCTTCGTCTGAATGATGAGAACCAATAAAATGCCAACTGATTTGTCCTTGACCAAAGCCAGACAATCATCTCTAACTGGCATTCGATACTGTGGGGTGAGACATGAAATAGTGATTGTATATACCACAGTTATAATTGTACCAGAATGACCTAGTGGTTTAAATATATATATATATAAATTTTATTGACCATCTCAATATCATGAGTTGATACATGTGTCAAAACAACAAAAACAGAAAGCTACAAAACATTCACTACAAATACTACATTGGTAAAGACTACAGAATATGTACAGAAAACTGAATAAGAGCGAATATAGTACTATTAACAAATCGATGTCTGGAAAAAAGACAATTAGCAATGAGCTATGGCTTATTTCCACCCCGTTGGTCACATATAAACATAATAAGAGGGTAAATTAATCGTGTCTTCTACCTGGTGATTATGTTAGGTAAATGAAGGACCCCCTGTCTCTGCCCAGGAACCTCGAGTCTCTTGAAACTCATGTGAACAACTCACCAAATCTCTCGCACAATTAACCCAGGCAGTTTTGACCTGATTCAACATTGTTAATTACCATTGAAGAAATACAAAACCGCTAATATAACGATATACGCTGTTTCTACACCGATCAAAATTATTGATTGATTGAGTTCTTGCAGACAAAATGGACAACAGCAACTGAGAGAAGGATAATTGAAAAAAATCAGGGATAAGTCTCAGCTTAAGGTCAGTGTTTGCCTAGTATTGGCGTAGACTGCAGATATTTCCTTTGCATTGTGTGGGAGTCAGCATATGCCACACTAAATCTGCAACGGATACCTGACTACAGTCTGAAACTCAGACAATCCTGTTTAGACTACCTCAATACCTAACATACAATTGGGGTGGGGACCTAGCTCAGTGGTAGCTTGCTTGGCTTCCAACCACTGCGTTCCGTGTTCGATTCCCGGTCCAGCCTATGTTGGATGGCTGTTTCATCCTTCATCTAATTGCCATGGTCCCTGCCTGTCCTAATTACCCCATCAGGTGCAGAAATACAGGAGGTAAAGCCCTACTCAACCAACCCACCACCTCACATACAATTTTGATTTATCTGCACAATTAGAACTGTCTCATAATTGCAATCGTGGTCTTGTACATTTAGTTTTGTGCCTAAAGTATTCTCTTCTGCTATTTTGTTTTTACTTGTCAAATATTTCATCATGCTTGCACTATAAGGTAAAGTTATCAACACAGCTCTGCTGAAGGGTCTTTTTGAGCTACATCTTCGCTTGGTATTGTTCAATTAAGATATTTTTAATTGACAAAACATTCGTTATTCAACCCTCGTGAGCAGAAAGTACTAGCTTTGGAGGGCTGGACTTTCCTAATCGATATATATTCATTGTGGAAACAAGCTTTTGAGATTGCCTTTGGTATATTTTAATGGTGGGTCCGCCAGATGATCTCAAGTATATACTTTCTCAAATGTGATGCAGTCTCATTATATTGGACAGTTTCACCCTTTACCAGACTGGTTCTTATTATAGACATTGTGATCTCGAAATTTTTGTGATGAGGTTTGCCTGTTACACAAGATCACATTCACAAAGGTCATGTATTCCTCCATATCTCATATTCTTTGGCATCTCTGCATATTTAAGAATTTCATTGAATTGAATGACATTTTTATGCTATTTTGATCTTAAAAGAAATGTTAGTGGGCAAATATATTAAAGTATGAATTCAAGAAAAGTCAATAAGACAGGGCTGAATCATCCTGTTGGAATGTGACAACTTGCAGTCTTACAGAAACCAAAAACTGTGCTCAGGATGTCTATGTTACCTGTTATCTATTGTCTATTTTACTTGTTAATACCAAAACTATAGTTAATACCAAAACTATTTTATCTAAACCTTTAATGACTACACTGCATCATCTTATAGCAATGAGACTATAAGTTTTTCACCAACAGCTACTGAAACACATCCCACAAAAAACGGAGATTTGTTGAAAACTTCTATGGCAATGGCTCCTGGTGCATGGGTTCAAACCTCAATTTTGCAAAACTATTATAAATTTTATGCAAGCAGAATCACTAGACAAAATAAAGGAACTATTGATAAGCAGAGTAAAGACAGAACAAGCCAAAATATCAGCAGTTTATGAAAGCGCAATACTGTGGTATAATTTTCAGAAACAAAACTATCATGATTTCCAAACTTACAAGCATTTCACAATAGCATCAAAAGCTACTTCATCAGTGGTTACATACTTTTTATAAATGGATATTGACCTTCATTAATTTTTATATAATACAAACCTGATTCTGTGAAGGCAACGCGCCTGATAGGCCTTGGCTTTTCTGGTCGCCATCTACTTAATATATGGATAACAAAATTACTGCTATTACTACATTGATTATTTCCTTCAAAATAATAGCCACACGTAGTTCTTGATAACATCACAATCTCATCATTTACCTGTAAAGATAGATTCTAACCCTATTGGTTTCTATAGACAAAAGCAGAGACTAGTTTTCTGTGGTGGAAGAATAGGTTGTGTGAGGCAAAAAACAGCAAGTCTTGGGAGTCCTACCTCAGAGAGATTGGATTAAGGCAAGAAACCTTGACATGGACTTGGAGTTGTCTGAGGGTTTATAATGTGGCCACAGAGAATAATCAGCTGAAGAAACAACCAACGTTTGGACAACATTAAAAGGAAATGACTCGTGGTACAAAGACTCCATAAACGGCTAATCAAACGTTTTAAATTGTAAGGGCAGTTAATGAACCTTGTTATTTATTTATTTTTGTGGCTGAGACAAAGGTGTGGGGTGATTAGGGCTTTACGTCCTGTATTTCTGCACCGGTTGGGCTAATTAGGACAGGCAGAGACCATGGTAATGAGATGAAGGATGAAACAGCCATCCAACTTAGGCTCGACTGGGAATTGAACCCAGGACCCAGCGTTTGGCTGAGACAAAGAATAAAGAATACAAATTTATTACTTACAAGATTCATCTGTATTCAAACTTCATTTATTTAATTGGATTCCCTACTTACAGAAGCTGCAGGTAAACTTATCACATTCTGAGAAAGAAACACCCCTTTATGCTGCTAATAGCTAATCTGACCATCAGTCACCTCAAGGTACCCCTTAGCATTCAGATGCTAAGAATTCCAATTAACTATTCAGCCAGTTACATTAAGTTGGAAATCTCATTATTCTTGAATGCCTGCTGGCTGTTTCTTTGCATCAGAATTAGCTAGCCCCACGGAACTGGCTTGCGTTAAGTCTGTTCGGGCTAGATTAGCCACACCGTCACAAGATTCACTTGCAAACAGCAGTGACACCACCATTCAACTGCCAGTTAAATTTCTATTCAAGGATTGACAGCCTTTCATTTGAAATTCAAACAGCATTTAAGGTTTTATGCAATGTTATCCAACAACCCTGAGAAACATCCAGATTTGTAAAACCAAACTCTGACAAAACGAGTGGCGCATTTCGTGATTACTAGAATATTTCATGGTTTTGGCCTGATCATGAACACAAACTGATGAAATGAAATGCCAAAATCAACATAACTGGTCTCAGTTGGGTTAACTGCTATGCATCTTATATTAGTGGTTGTGTGACCGGTGAGTGCATGGCCTGTTACAGAGTTACATGCAGAGGGCTAATCTTTAAAGTCAAAATTCTTTTATTTAAGCAGGGTAGCTTGATTAATGTATATACACCGTTTGATATAAGGCCCTGACAAATTAACAAAAAAGATAAACCAGTATTATTATCCCAGTAATAATGACGAAGAATTCCAATTGAAATTGAGTAAGAAGATGACATCAATTTACGTCTTGTCTGCTAATCCCATTTTAATCCCTGTAATGGTATCTCAGATTCCAAGTTTCATAGAAAACTTTGTAAAACAAATATCAAACGATAACTAAAAACAATAAAACAACCAAACAAAGCAAATAGTTTGTCAAACTCTGTTTTTTTCATGCATGTTCAGTTCTTTACATTGGAAAAGCTGAGACTGTCCAATCACATGCCTTAAAAAGCCTGATGTCAGCTGCCAACTGAGTGCAAAAATATACTTCCATTCCATGTAATTATTACGGGGATAATTATATAAGAACATGTTAAAATGGAGGTAAAAATATCAAAATTAAATCATACAAAGAGTAAAGGCATTCCATTCCGATGAGATAAAATATAAATACTTGTGGTTTCCAGGTTAAGACATTGAACCTTTGAAAAATTCAATGTGTGTCTTAAGATATCTCTATGCTGCAAGAATTAAAATCACTTGCAGGTACTAATAATTCTCATATTAATTCTCATATTAAAAACGTATAAATGCATGCAGTAATGACCTACAACTCACGAAAATATTTATTGTCACGGAATAATGGTGTACTGGCCAAAATAACAAGACTAGAACTGAAAAAAGTAAAGTTTGGACTACAACACCATGTTCTTCATTGTGTTTCAATAGGGCTGGACAGTTCTTGGGTGACCTTTGTACCTGGAAGTGCTAGTGCCGTACATGACATCACCATCACACAATACTAGATGATGTCATCAATAATGGGGAACTATTGTACCAATAAAGGGAGCTATCAGTAAATGCGCCCACCATTGTTTAACGACATAATCATACGATGAGGTCATTGAGGGCTGTTGAAGACCTCACATTAAAATGAGGCCAATAACAGTTGTAGGTAATAGTTATACACCGTTACGAAGGATATAACATTCCAATGACGGCAGTTATATCGCGCGAGGGATTTAACTGCCCACATTGGAATGTTATATCCTGAGTATAAGGTGATTAACTGACTTATACCCAATGTGCATTCAATAGTGGCTTTTACGCAATTTATAATGCCATATTTTAGCTGTAATTGTGGGACTATTTTCATGGATGATTTGATTTTGTGAAGATTGTGATATGGTTGAAACTATGCAACAACAGCAAACAAGAAACAACAAATGCTAAGGCAAACAATCCTAAAGAGGATTTACTCTTTGTTGTGCTTTTAAAACTAAGCAGACCTTAAGGGATTAATTCTGCATTAGAGCAGGTTGTTTGTGTTCGTGTGTTTTCGCTAATCCCCATGTTAGCAGTTGTTCATGAATGACATGCCAAACTGGCCAGTTATATCACGGCAAAGAACAATAGAAAAGGGACTACTTTTGGTATAAGCGCAGTTACTGATAGCTCCCTCTATTGGTACAATAGTTTCCCATTGGACCTCTCTGGTTCCCTGAGTGAAAAACAATCAGGTTGGGGCTGGCGAATTCTGTGATCTGATTGGCTGATATCTAGGAAACACAGATTGTGATGTCACTTTCCGATTGGACTGTGGTGACGTCATGCATTCTTTTTGTACTTCCGGGTACAAAGTCATACGAGAACTAGCCAGCCCCACAGTGAGGTGATGCTGCAGTGTGGCTTCTCTGTACCAGTATCTACGACCTACGACCCATATTTATTATGATGGCTACACATTGTTCAGTTTCCAGGGCAACCAATGTGACACCAAAATGAAAGACAACATTGCCAAGGGTTCCTAATGTGGAGGTCACGTCACTGACATTGTGGATCTCAGACACATCTTCGACATGCAATAATATATTTCTTGGCCTAATAGACCTACATGTCAATACATATATACACTAATGGACTTTAAAAACGCATAGGTAAAACATGATGTACAAACCCGAGATAATGCGTTTTTAAAGTCCATTAGTGTAGTTTGTAGTCTCCTTTGATAGTTCTTATGATAAAGTAAGTCAATAATCTTACCATTAAATGCTATTTGTACCTCCCCGTTTGGCAATCGATGAAATGAAAAATCACTCACCTGGAATAAAAAATACAACCGTTAAAAATCATTAAAAAATAGTCATGGTTAATGAGAAACATCATATTGGTATCATTTAGTCATATGCAAAAAGTTCCTAGGAAACAAAGTGTCATCTTAAAAACGTTGACAGATCAGTCTTGACAACTACTTTGAAGTTATCACTGGAGATTTGTCTTATCAATATTTTAGCTGGTGTCTATACCAAAAGTCATAATCCTGTACATAAATAGATTGGCTATTCTTATATTAGATTTCTGGTATAGTGTTTCCTCATCTGATCAATCAACAAGTTAGCCCCTGTGTCTTCAAGATCTTGTACATCATCTTTTCAGGAGAGAGTTAGCAATATTTCATCTGACAAAGTATTAAGTGCAACAATGTAGTCTGTGGCTTTGATCGTACAAGGGATTTAGTGTCCTTTGGCAAGAATGAGTATGACAGACCACATACACTTTTTTTCTGATGTACGACCATAATGCCATCTTGGGACAAGACAAGGTCAACCTCGGATTATGGCACAAAGGAGAATCTGGAATAGATCATTCCTGCATGTCCAGTGGCTATGAAGGCAGTTTATATCTTTCCTGCACCATTAGCCAATCTACTTCAAAGAAATATTGCAAAAGACAAAGTATAGTATATATATAGATTTTATTGACATGTAAAATATCATAAATGATACATATGTCATTCAGTTAAAAGATAACATGAAAGAGACATTAATGTAAGTACAGAAAGCAATAAAATTTCAATAATCAAGGTTCCAGCCACCAAGTTAACTTATAATACGTGTTTAAAATCAACATACACAATAGAAAAAAATACAAGCCACTAATAAAAACATTTCACTCTCAAAGTCCAAAACATGACAAGCACATCATAACTAATAAACTAATAAACTAAATTAATAACTGTGTGGATACAGGAGATGGTTTTCTCTACACATCAGCTTGAAGGAGAAACTTTCCTAAACTAATTAATAACTCAGGTTCCTTGTTTGTCATTATTGCTGTAAACTTAGTTATATCATCTAGAGACAAGAAGTTGTTAATAAATTTAGTTGCATTCAAAAAAAGGTTAACACGGTGTTGCTCATTGCCAGGACAGACAATCAAACAGTGAATTTCGTCTTCTACAAAGTTTAACGTACACTTTTCACATATTCTATTTGGAGCAGGAATTATTGGTTTATGGTGTCGACCTGTTTCAATCTTCAGGCTATGTGAACTTGTCCTAAATCTAGCTATTTTAGTTAACACTTTGCGAATTTGTTGCAATTCAAGATAAGGTTCTATTCTACAATCAGTTTTAAATAGTTTATATGTCCTAAGTTTTGGTTGTTGTGAACTGTCATTTATTGCATTTATAAGTCGCTCATGTTCGGCTTCATAGAGTCTTAGTTTCACTGTGTTAGAGATATTATCAATGTCAAAGTTTCTGAGGTTACTAATATCATATTCAATGTTGCAGTTATTTAATACATGACACACTTTACTGAACCAGTTATTTCCATTTACTGCATTCACATAAATTTCCTTCTGAAAATTTAAACATTTCTTAAGTAAACTGTCATCAGGTGCTCTTTCCAATCTTATCCAGTAATTCACCATTCTAATTTTCTGTCTGACATGCAATGGGAATCTACCTGTTTCACCATAGACTGCTAAAGATGGTGTTTGTTTTCTAACTCCTAATATGTTTTTAAGATATGCAAGTTGCAAATTTTCTAATTCAGGCATAGATTTTTCACTTGTCCATATTTCACTATTGTACTCCAGGATAGGTAAAATATAGGTATCAAACATTCGAAGAGATAGCATGGGATCGATTTTTCCTAATGCTTGTTTTGAATCACCTTGCAGTGCAAAGAGCGCTTTATGAGCTTGTGTTGAGAGGTATTCCGTCATCTTGCTATGTATTCTAGTAAGGTATAGACTATTGTACCCGTGGACACTGTACAGAATCCTGCAATTTGGTGGGTAACCGGATTAATTTGTCTTTTGGTGGGTAACCGGATTGGACAAATCTGGTTACCCACCAACATTTCTGGAAATTGCATGACTATAACTGGATGTATCGACCTATGAATCGGATTTTTAAAAACTCAAATGTTAAGATTTACCCAAAATATCCAACAATAATTAAAATTTATTATATGCATTTTTGGTGTATTTTGTTACTCTGTGCTTTAAGTTTCTTTTCATCATTATTTTTCCTGTGACCCATTTGTGGAAAGGCAAGTTCTTTTAGCGAGGGTTGATTAATGAGGTGAGAAAAAGAGAGAGAGGAGGAGGAGTCCACCCATGTTACAAATTTACCCCATTGGTGGAATCTTTAATTTGCCTCAGCATTGATACCAAGTAAAAGAGACCGCCAATTGAACGTCTCATCCGAATGACATCCAGCTAGGATGTAGCTCATGAAGAGTGCCGCACCACGGATCGAGTCCGGGACCTTCAGCAGAGGTGGCCAATGTGGAATTGGCGGATGCAATTAGGCCACCCAGCTGCTGCATCAAAACCTTCCATAAAGATTTCTTAGACTTTACTAGCTTAAAGTATACTTATAACAGAGCATACATGTCATTATTAGCATTGGTTGTGAGAAATTTCAATAAAGTAAACCGCGTGACTAAAAAACCACTGGGCATATCCTGAAAAAAGATTAATGCATCACTTGCAAAACAACTCTTACATTATATATGTGTTTTACGAAAATTCTGAGTGATAATTAGGACTTTCATTTCTTTCTTTCAAATTTATTTCTCTTTACACTCCATCATCCTTGCAATATGAAGACTGATCATTGCTTATTCCTGAGACATTGTTGTTAATGATCTTGGGATATGGAAAACTTTTTGACAAATGCAAGAGATTAGAAAAGGTAAGTACAAATGAAGTTCACAGAATTAGTGGCATGATGGATGATCAATCCATTTTGTATAGCGAATGTAAGACTACTGTAATGTGTATTGTAATGCATTCCATTGAATTGTATTGTCTCAATGCTACTGGTCTGAAACTTCGGTCATATGACCAGATCTATGCTAGAGGCAGACGTAATGATGAGACTTTGATGTCCAACCCAATTTACGGTATGGGCAGGGTCTTTCACCTTCTCAGGCAACAAAACTGCTTGGCATATTTTGAAGTGATTTATCAGCACCTTAATTCCGTTTAATGTAATGTAATGTTGCCTAACAGATATTAAGCATTAATTAATTTAGGGTTTTATTTCAAACTTACTGTACTTGTCTAAATGCTAATCTTTTAAATTGCATTCTACTCAGGGTAGGTGGAATGAAGTGTACTTTTTACAATCATTCTTGCTCATTATCTCTGTGAACTATCCCATATCCAACTGATAAACCCTTCCAGGTTTGTGACACAAAAATACCTCAGCTCCAAGTTTATCATGCAGGGTCACACACTGGCACTGATACCTTCAGGGAAACACGGTCCAGATAAGCCAATAAAGTCAGTCCATCACTTAGCAGCCAGCTTCCACAAGCCGGTGCACTATGATCTATGCAGTCTAGTTACATTGGGTTATAGAGTCAGGAATACCTAATGTACATGTTATCATCTCAGCGCAGATTTCACAATTAACCTGAATGTTTTTTACCGCTTCATTGGCACTTATGTGGCATACATGACAGCACTAGTATGTCTACCTCCAACTGCAGTGGTACCTTGCTCGTAACAGACCAAGGACCTTGGGCAACGAAGTTAGTCTTAAACGGTCTTGACAGTGAGGTGGTCTTACAGTTTGTAGAAATGATATGTTAACTTTTTTCCTTACACTCAAAACTGCATTGATGTGTCGCACTCCTTTTTGTTTTACTCTAGTTTTTCTATCCCACGATGACTCATAAGGTAGTTATGACTTTCACTACTGTAACCTGAGTATTCTAGGGCACTGTATCTAAACCTTGTCTTTAGCAACAAACTTCAGCGAATACAGGATTGTCCATTGAGCACTATGGGTACCAGTATGATTCATCAAGGGAGCTTAAACGAAACAAAATATATATCACCAATGACTCATTTAGTGCAATGTTCACTTCACAAGTGAATAAAGTTTACATGTTGTGTGGTTTTGGCAGCTAATATATAAGACCATTTTCATTGGTCGGGTAATGTATGTATTTGTCCTAGGACAGATGACTATCAAGCATTTCATTCCAAATTGAAAAGTAAATTTGCCTTTGGGGGATTGTTCTGGGAGGCCCTTTTTAAATAAAAAAATCACCACAATAAATAAAAAAAACAATAGAAATTGTCGAATCCTGCTTTTGCCATCACAGCTCCAAAAACTTACAGTTCTCACATCTTTAAATGTGCATTGCTTATCACCTGCTTCTGACAGCTATTCCTTAGAAGTAATGAAACCAGGCTGAACGTTGAAGGCTCTAAAGCTGCTGCTGCCTTGACTGATGTCCTGCTGTGTAAGAGTGTCACAAACCCAGACAGGACACTTTCAAATTCTCACTTTTTATTGAGCTACCAAGCACAAAAAAAATTAACTGGACAATATACCGAAAGACTGAGACAAGGGGAGACTGTTCCAAGATATCTATGGTCAGAGTTTAGACCAATATTTCTTCAACAGTTTTTTTCGAAAAAGGAATGTGCTATCTATAATTTGATTAATGCAGGGTGATCAGTAGCCTAAGAAATCTGATGTTCGCTCAGGCACTCTTTATTTTTTATCAGGCATTTTTTGTGAGTGCTAGCGAAGCAGCTCCCTATAAACGTCACAATATGAATAAGAGCTGACAGCGGCCTGCGGTGAGGAAGGGTGTCTCGGGCTAGGTGATCAGTAGTATTTTGGGGGTGCCTAAGTCCAGTCTTATGGAAAACATGCATCTTCATTTTCCGTCACCTTCACACATATAAACTCAGCCCACAGTGACTTTCTATGGTTAAAACAAGAACTGTGTGTGGCTAAATTAGTCAATACCAATGCAAATCTTAAACTATGTTTGTTCCTTCTCCATTTCTTCAGATTTTTAATATGGAATCATAGCAATAAATATTAAAATTCCCATACTCTGTGCTGTTCAACAGGCACATGTACAAACAGGATGTGCAACTGTGAAATATGCTGTGTTCACAGCAAACCTGATGTAGCTCCTCAAATTTTCAGATATTTCTACTTTTTAACTTCTAGTTCTAATCACAACATGTTCAACAAGATCATTAATCAGCTGTGATAACCTTATTGTTCCATTTACTAAACGAGCTACTTTCGCTGTCCGAAGTTTTCCTGTTGCTGTACCTAAGTACTAGAATCTTCTACCAAATGACATTAAATGACATTCAATCTTGACAAACCATTGATCTTTTGAGAAGAAAGCTAAAGTTTTTTTATTTTAACTTCTGAATTAGCAAACATGAGTTTATTGTATTCAACTATTGTTCGAGCTATTGTGAACATGTCTTAAGACATTAATGGCAGCAATATTTGAAAGAATTCAATCATTACTAGGATTGCCTCTTTTCGACAAAGACTGAGTACAATATACTGACAATGAAAAATAGCCTCTATGCATACAAAAATTGACATTCTTTACAATAGACTATGTTAGGCGTTCCGCATCCAAAGTAACATTACAATTGTATTGTTTATATACACTGCCAAGAAAAAGTTTGGAAAAAAATGTTTTTTCGTTTTCTTTTTTTTAATTTCATGGTTTTATTAACAAATGTAACACTGACTGGGTAAACAAACACAAGAGAAAGAATGTGATATGTACAAAACCATTAATTAGCAAAAACAAACTTGTTACAGTTCAAACTTTTGATTCATCAAAAAAACCACCCTTTGCAGCTATGAGCGCTTTACAAATCTTGGGCATTCTGGCAGTGAGTTTGGTGAGATATTCAGGTGTGATTTCATTCCAAGCCTGTTGCAAAAGGTTCCACATGTCAGATTGGCTTGTGGGACACTTTTCTCGGACTTTCCGATCAAGCTGCTCCCATAAAAGCTCTATTGGATTTAGGTCGGGCGATTGTGCTGGCCATTTCATAACTGATAGTATCCCAGCTGCTTCTTTCTTTTCCAAATATGTTGTGCAGAGCTTTGCGTATGTTTGGGGTCATTATCTTGTTGCATAATGAAGTTGCACCCAATTGTTCGCTGTCAAGATGGGATTGCTTGTCGCTGCAGGATGAAATGATAGCCTTTCTGGTTCAGTATTCCTTTGATTTGGAACAGGTTGCCAACTCTACCATTCCCAAAACAACCCCATATCATCACATTTCCACCACCGTGTTTGACGGAAGGTGTTAAACAGGCATCCAGCATCTTCTCATTGCTCCTGCGTCTGACAAATGTTCTCCTCTTGGATCCAAACACTTCAAATTTTAATTCATCAGTCCAGAGTACCCGATTCTAATCATCAATGCTCCAATTTTTATGGTCTCTGGCCCACTGTAACCTCTTTTTTCGATTTGCAGACCTCAGGAGGGGTTTTTTCTTCGCGACTCTTCCCATAAGACCCACACTCCTGAGTCGTCTCCTCACAGTATCTGTGCATACTGGTGTCTGGCGAGTGCTGTTCAGGGAGGCAGCTATTTCAGGAGCAGTTAAACGTCTGTTCATCAGAGAAGACACCCAAATGTATTTATCCTCTTGAGCAGTGGTGCATTTTGGCCTTCCACTCCGATGTTTATCCCTAATAGAGCCAGTATCACCATGTCATGTAAGGGTATAATGGATCCCCTTTAAAGATATACCCAGTATTTTGGCTATATCTTCAAGCTTATATTCTTCATTTCTCAAAACTACTATAGACTGTCGAGTTTCTAGTGTCAATTGTTTCTTTTTGGCCATTTGCAGTTGAACTTTCTGGAAAAGGTTTAAACAAAATTAACTGGAAAAATGACCAGTTAAGAATTAAGGTTTAGACAAAATTAATTAGGCCGTTTGGATACTTAAGAAAATTTTTAGTCTACAAGGTGTTTTAAGTGCACAATGGAAGATATGGATGACCAGGCACGCATATTTGGACCTAATTTGTGCACTATACTGTGAAAAAACATCTACCTTTGACAGCTGCAAAAGGTGTTTTTTATTGATGGGTTAAAAGTTTGAACTATAACAAGTTTGTTTTTTGCTAATTAATGGTTTTGTACATATCACATTCTTTTCTCTTGTGTTTGTTTACCCAGTCAGTGTTACATTTGTTAATAAAACCATGAAATTAAAAAAAATATAACGAAAAAACATTTTTTTCCAAACTTTTTCTTGGCAGTGTATGTAACACAATTTCTTTAAAAAAGACCAGAAAAAGTGCACTTTGCCTGTAAAACGGTGGACATATTCTTCACTTAGCATCTAGACTATGCACCATTTAGCAAATGGCCCCCTACCATCAGCTGCAAAGAGCAAGCATTTTACTTCTACAAATTTCTTTTAAGATCTCTTGGAAAAATGGGAGGGCACTCTAGCATTAGCAGAGTAAATGTGTCTCACAGTGTTATTTCTAAGTATAAATAAACAATATCATTAGAGACAACCCTTGCAGCGAAATTTCTGACCTTACACATTTGCGATGTTTAGCTTTCAAAATCCTTCGAAAGGTCAGAATGCATATTGAACGAACAGAGAAACTAAGTGCAAGCTCCCTGCTGAGCATGGTCTGTTTATGGTGGCTAGACACTAAGGAAGGAAAGGGACATCAACAGCCACTGAACCATTTCGCTGGATGTGAGAAAAAAGTATCAGTGTGCATAATTAACTCTGTTCAATATGGAAAAATCACAATTTATCTACACAATGGGGGTGGGTATCAGAGTACATCTCATGTGTTGGGAATGAAATGTGGCTGAAATGTGGCTGAAATGTGGCAGTGAAATGTGCCATACAAACCAACTACTCCAATCACTTCCCAACCCAGTCTAGTTATATTGGGTTCTAAAGTCAAGCTGAAGGAATACCGAATGCATATGTTATCACCTCAGCGCAGAGATTACAATTTACTTGAATGTTTTTTTACACCTTCATTGGCATTTTATGGGTCTTCTTCAGAATTAAAATTAAGCTACAACAGCCTATTGTATGCTTAGTGTGAATTCACACTGCCATCCCATGAAAGTTCGCACATACTAAATAATGCAGAAGCTGCTTGTTATCCTAGTCTAAACAGTGAACCAACAGCCTTATAGGATATATGCTCGGAATTTATTAATCTAGTTTCTAGACTCAGTCACCATTAACGTGTGCTGTGTTCTCACATTCCCTCTCTAGTCATAGTCATTGATGAAAAATAATGCACCCCACTGCACTCAAACTTCAAATTATTGATGAACACTGACTTAATTTGTAGTAGAAATGGATGTCTTTAATAAAAGGCATGCTCGTAATTAAGATGTCAGCCTGCTATTGGTATTGATATTGTGTGAATATTGATACAGTATCTAAAATATGAACAATAACTGAACTCATCTGCTATGACCAATAACTGAACTCATCTGCTTCAGGAATTACGAGTACAATTCTCTGCTTGGCATACAGTTAGTTTCATATAATACGGTTGACTCGAGTCTAGCTGTCTGTAGCGACCTGTACCTGGCTGTGGTCTAAACATGCTAAAGCCAGCTGCTTCTGTCCACTTCTTCAGCTAATAATCAGCTTACATCTATCACCAGATCAATATAAACCTTGGTAAATGTAAGAAATTAATCTAATATATCATAAATATGTACTGTTAGATCCGGTTTTGAGCAACCAGCTAAGACAGCTTTGTTTAGGCTCAATTTGATGGGCAGTTTTTAATGAAACTAACTGTAGCTACATCTCAGTTGGATGCCCTTCACTTGAGATGCTAAATTGGCAACACCTTGTACTCCCAAGTCTTTGCTTATAACTTGGTTATCTTGGACTAAATAGTGAATAACCAGCCTTGTACTATAGGATATGCCCAGAATTTATTAATTTAGTTTCCAGACTCAGTCACAATTAACGTGTTTAATCATTCTTTTCATTTTTGTTACTAAACCTTTCATTACTTTCTTATATTATTCTTATTGTTAATTGTTATCATATTTTTGTAATATATTGTATAAATAACTTTACTGCAATTAAAGAAGTTCTGAGTTCTGAGTTTGTTGAGGCAGGCATGAACACGTAACATGATGTGGACTCCTCTCCTCTCTCATTTATCTATCAATCAGCCCTGGTGAATTTCAATATCTTGCTTTAGTGGGCTGTTCTATCCCAATCCTGTTTATACAGTATCAAACCTTATCATGTTTCTGATTTTACGCCCACCAATCCGTAAAACACATGGAATACATCAACCAAGTTGTTTGATATTATAATGATGTAATATAAGTCATTATATGACCAAATAATTGCTATTTTCATTCAACTGTCATTCACAATTTCATCTTTTGTTGCTGAAAAAGGATATATGATGCAATTCATGTGGTTTCATACAAAATGATTACACAATCTTGGCAAACAGTCTGATTTGTAACACAAAGGCTGAAGATGTCAACCCTGTACATGACAGATTACATATTTCATGATGCGAGGCTCTGCTTGAAATGCAATGCAAAACTGATGGAAACAAAGAGATTCATTTTTTGGATGTTTTTGATCTTAAAAATAATCCCGAACTGAATACAAATGTGAATGATGTAACTACAATCAGATAAACAGCTCTATAAAATATTAAAGCAAATAAAAACCGTCTGAAACAATGCATCATCTGAGCTGAAATATCACCTGACACGTCGGTACTGAATAAATATTATGAAATCATGACAAGATATTCATATTTGGTCTCGTGTCTCAGGTAAAATAATATGAATGAATGACGCCAGAAGAAATCATGCATACACGATCACATCATATCTAGTTTTAGCATGAAATATGAAGCAACATGGTACTGTGGTGGTATTATCATCCTTGATTGAGACATGTTATGCATTATGTGCACCATGACATCGTAAGAGATATAATACACATAAAAAAAGATATGGGATTATATTTAAATTAAACTTGCATTAGGTTATTTATCCACAATATCATTTCGTATATCACGTAAACAAAAAAGTTGAATTGCGTGGAAGCAAACAGGGAAAATAAAAATATTTTTAATTTAGCATTTACAAAGCATGACAGATGTGTATCAATATCTCAACTATCTTGTAACAAAATGTAATTATAGTCCACAGTAAACTAATACGTAGATGCCAAAAGTTCAAAATTAAAATATAATTGTCTATGAACCAAGATTCATGTTTCAGTTCATCAAGAAAACTTCAGTTTGGATAAAATTAATAAAATTTTTTAATAAAATTCATCAATAAAATTATGGAAGATTGAATATTCATACAAATTTCAAGTAGTCATGTCAGAAATATTGAGAAATATGCTAAATCAGTGAAATATAATAATACAATGTAATATTCATATTTCTTGGTTATGTTTACAAGTTTTCTAATTTTATTCACACACAACATTAAAAAGCATAAACATTGGTGTAATATCAGTTAAATTAAAAGCATAAAATCAACATTTATAAATCCACGTCATCTGTACATACAAAATTTAAAATACATAAAATCTCCTGGTGGCCAAAACTATCAAATAAAAACAAACCAAGTGAATATTTAAGCTCTTGAATTTAGTGCGCTACTGGAATGCTGCCTTTATATTTGACTGGAAACATATTCTTCAACTAACTTTTACTCATTCCAAGCACCATATGATTAACCCAAAGCTCTCTAGCTATAACATTTAGATTAGCACCACTTAATTAAAAGGTCAACCTCTGTTACCTGAGTTTTCTATCGTATAAGGTAGGTGGTGTCACTGCTTCGAATCATCAAGGGAGCTTAAACCTCCACAAAATATAGTTCTGTGTATCACCCTTAACTCATCAAGTGCAATTTTCACTTTACAAGTGAATGAAAGTACACATATCAATTCCACCAACTGTAAAAAGGTAACAAGTAATGCAACACATTCATCTCAGATGAAACTAATTCCAAACAAAAACACTCAGAATCCCAACAGAGGCACTATTTCATTAGGAAAGCATCTAATGATATCATAATAATTAGGAATGATTTGAATGTCCAATTTCACTATTTGACTTGATTTTCCCCAATCGTGTTGACATTGTCAGATAAATTTCCCGAAATAATATGCAAAAATAAATTAACATTTTAATGTAATTTAGAATAAGTTCTGATTCCTTTGTTTTGGTAAACTTTCCAAGATACAAGAAAAAAAAGGGTAAACTTAATTAGTGCTTGCTTGTTGTTCTACTTGAGTAAACTGACTTTACCACCCCAGCGGGTAACTTTGACCTACTAATTTCAGACCTGTTAGCTCCACAAGTTGTTGATTTGGAGAAAAGTTGAATGACCTTTGTGAGCTTTGAACCAAAGATGTAGTAACGATCTTCAATTGGCCAACCAGCCTTAGATAAGGGGCTTACCCCTCCACACTAGGTGTCAACCAGTGACCCAAAAATCATATGCCAGGTCCTAACATAGGACAACAGCAAACATGAAAAAACTAATAAAAATTTTTACATCCTAATTAGGCCTATATGTTGTCAAACGTCTGAGATTTTCAGCTTGAACACTCTATTGTGTCTAAGAAGTAATTTTTAGCCAAATTCATAGACTTGGAAACAAGTTTAATAGAATTGGCAACAAAACTTCAGAGGACGTGAGTCCAGGACTCTAATTGGTTGAGGGCCCTTGATTCAACTTCATGCATGAGACTGGTTTCCAAGTAAATGAATTTGGCTGTAAGTGACTAGTTATTATGTGTTGTAGTTATTTTGAGGCAAGTTAAGAAGCCCAACCTGAGGGTAAGGTAGTGTGGACTAGAGACTAATTTATTAACTGATTGCACCTGCCTCTGATAGATGTTCATATAACTTGATTGAACCACAGTACACTAGCATTGAGGCATCGCAAAATAATACAGTACAGATACAGTACAATATAGTGTGTTTTTGTGTGTGTGTTTGTTTCATTGAATCAACACAGCATACAAATCTAATAAATTTTCCACAGATTGCATTTGAATTTAAGGACACACAAAATGGCTGTATCTTCATCTTCACAATCACCTTGTTCAACCGTTCTTGATAAATCGTCCCTGTTTTCGTATAATGACACCATCTAACGGCCGTCTTGAATTTTTATCTGGACTTAGTCGTGTTGCGAGCCTTTAACATTCAGGTTATTGTAATGATGTTCTCCGGATCTTTGATGTTGTGGGTTATTGATGGGCTATCAGCTGCTTTGAATCTGATGACAATACATTTTATGAACGATCCTGAAGAAGCTGGTCATCTTGTCTTAACTGACAATAACGCTGCATTTAAGGATTTTATCTGAAGCGCGGATTATCACTTAGAATGGAATTCTTTACCTTAAGAGTACCTTCTGTTACCAAAGGAAACTACTATTATGCAATATATCTGCACAAGGGTGAAGGATAAGATGAAGAGTATATTATATTATTATATGCCATGTGATGGGAATTAATGGACTGGGATGATATGAAACACAAACAGCATGGGGTTGAGGTTTGAATTCATGTACTCAATCACTACCATGAATAAGATATTGAGTACAGGACAGACCGTGAGATTTGAACCCATCCATCCACAGCCACTACCATAGATGCCAATCATGCTAACCACTTGGCTACACACCCATTTAAAAGTTTGTACAATCACTGTTTCCATTATTCCTGTTTTTATCACCTACTTCATTTGTTAACACAATGAAGTTACTTGTTGCTTTCACAAACAGCAGGGCTTGAGTCAGCTGCCAAATACAATGCAAATGCTCCCGTCAAGGATACTAATGCCAAATCTCCATGGCAACAAATCTGCATTTCAATTGAGAGTGAGACAAGGTGAATGTCGTGGTCTCCAGATTCACTCAAAACAAACAAATCCCTTTGGAGTTTATATTCACTCTTTGGGTGTACCATTTCAAGAGTGAAAGCATCCATTTAATAGCTGCAGGCAACCCACTGCACAGGTAGGAACATGACTTGTTGGTCATGGTTTCTGTAATTGCAGACTGAGTGGCTAATCCTGCTTTAGACAAATGGGCTGAAGTTCAAACATTTTGTTGACTCAATGGCACCATAGCTGACAGGCCCTCAAGTTAGTTTCAGGTACTCTGCAAAAACTTATTTTTAGTGTAGTTATTTTAAAAGTGTCAACAAAGAGAACAGGAACACTTACATTGGGGAAAATATGGCCATGGCTATGACACTTCCCAAGACAGATTTTGATAGAGGCGATGTAGCAGTGGTGTATGAGCTTAGAACTCTACATTCCATTTTTTTACAATGACTCTATTCAGACTCTTTTTGAACTTCCTTCGTACAAATTAATTTTTTTTATTTCTATTCTTTATACCATTTATTTCATTTATAATGGGACAGGGTCTGAGCTGTGGCTGATAATTTATTTTTTAACCCAAGCCTATGAATCCCATAATTGCCAGAGGCAGCCATAATGATGAGATACTGAGATTGGCTTGGAGTCCACACCATGTTATACAATTAATAAACAAACAGAGTCTTCTACCTGCCCCCAGCATAGTCACCGAGCAACGAGTATGAGGCACCACCATTTTAACATCACATGCAAATGACATTCAGATGAGATGTATGTCTTGGCTATGAGTGCCTGGGTCAAGAATCAAGACCAGGATCCCGAATGGAGCTGGCTCTTCTCAATAATATAATTATGAAACTAATACGAATCTAACACATGTACACTGAGTATATGTCCATGACAGCAGGAACATATACATCAACCTTATTTTTAAAAGCTGATCGATCTTTTTATGCACTGTAGTTTTGGTGACAATCTCACAACATCAAAATCTTGGTATACCACTATGTCTTAGCTACATTAAAAAAAAAGATAACTTACACAATGCAATCAGATATTACCAGAAACAGTAATGCTAAAAGCTTTTAGCAAAATCACCAATCTCGTATAAAGCTATGTTTCTATATGATCCCTTTTTTTTGAGGAAAACAAGACGGAAAGACAATATCAGCCAAATGACTTTCTGCACAAATAATAGCAGTCACTTAAACCTGTACAGAAAATGCACCCAAAGAAAAATATGCAATATCTTTTAGATGCTCAAGAGACAGACAGATTTGAAGCAAGAGAAAGACATTAACAGGCTCATGCAGAGAAACAACATGAGGGACAATTTACCAAAAAGAGATTAACAAAGTTAGAGATGAACAAAAAAGTTCGAAATTTTGCGACAAAAGTGCAAAAATTCGCGATAAAGTAACAGTGCATAATTTCACAACTAAGGTGTGAATATCCCACTGAAAGTGCGTAATTTCACAATAAAATTGCGAAATTTCACAGAATAAGTGTGAATGCAAAATTTTGCACTTTCTGACACTTATGGAAAGTTGACATTTTTAACATTATGTACATTTGTGAGAGTTGTGGTTTCATACAAGACACTTATTCCATCAGGATCCAGCAGTGAAATTAGGGCAGCATCAGTTTCCCTGGCAACTACAAATCCGTTATTTCTGCATTTCTGATTAAAAAATAAACATGGCTACATCAGTTATGTCAGAATAGTTCTTCCTCTTATATAAATTCATCTTTGATAGTCTTCGTTTCAGAGTTCTCATGCTAAATATGAAACCATGGTCAGCCAAAAAATGCAGGAATTCTTTATAATTCATTCCAAGCGCAAAATATATTGAAATGAGTATGTCTCTACGGTGCTCATCCTCCATTTTGTTTTAAAGCTCTGTGAAAGTAAGCCTTAAATTGTGAAGTTACGCACTTGACTTTGTAAAATTTCAAACTTTCTGTGCAAAATTACACACTTCCTTTATGAAATTTCAAACTTTTTTTTTTGATTGAGCATTTATCTTTGTGATATTTCACATTTTTTGTGAAATTTGACTTTCTGTGCAAAATTACACTTTATGAAATTTCAAACTTTCTTTGCGAAATTACACACTTTCATTGTAAAATTTATTCCGATACCGCAGGCAGACATAATGACTAGATGATAACGCTTAGAGTCCACAAATGCTAAAATGTTTAAGGCTTTGGCAATCTGTGGTCTTACAAACCATTCCAGCTGAGACTGAACTCATATAGCATATCTGCTTTTTAGGTTTTGGACCTGGGACTCCAAGAGGAGCTGATCGATGCATTTACCACTGGGCCACCAAGCCACTAGTTATGGATAGAGCATATGCATTTTATATTACATAAATCCTTTCCATGACAATGGTGTCATCAGTCCTCCAGATATTGCTGCAGCAACAACCTGTGCAATAGCTATCTCATAACAAAAGTACTGAGTCTAGCCTATTATGCAAAAATCACAGATCTTCTGCTCATGCCCTGGAATTTTTTTCCTGCAATGACAATTGCTGTGTTATAACAGATGGCATGAGGCCTCTTTGCCGAAAGCTTATCCTTTGACGTTTTCACAATAATCTCAATTTCTATCAGATGATTTATTAGTCCAGCAGAAGACTGTGATTTATAAGAGTTGTTTTGTCAGTGATCACACACTGCAGTTGATGCATACAGAAATTGTCATGATTCAGAATATCCATATTGTTATTCAAACAACTGCAATGTGCCACTTTATTGCTCCATATTGCACTTGGAAAAATTACTCTAAAAATGGCTCAGCTTCCACAAAGGCTTCTTAAAAAATGTATTATAATATAGATTTTTTTTTAATTTAAGTGAAAAAAGTAGAAAATTAATAGATTAAGAACTTATTTTTTTACCTAATTCTAACACATTATTTACAAAAAGAAAGAATTTGATACATTAATCATGCAATAATTGAGTATTTATAGAATACTGTATTTGTAAAGAATTAGTAATCATTTCCTGATAAAACAAGCACATTGCATGGGTCAAGTAACTTTAAAAGATATATTTTTTGCGGAAAGTTGGTTCCTGTGCAGCAAAAATTCAATTAACAAAACATAACCAGGCCACCCCATTTTACAAAATCCTCTAGTAACAGTTAAATCGGTGGTCCCAATATAATTGGTGTAGTTTTTAATCCAGACATTACATTATTAATGGGATTTCGTCGAAAATGCCTATTGAATGCACTGGTTCATGCATCCATCCTTCATTGCCTCTTTCGTTTTGAAATGAAAATAAAAGTACTTTAAAATTCACAAAGAGTTCATAAAAGTCATGAAACAGCCTGGCGAGATTCACATCCAGGGAATATCCCCCCAAATGATCCTGTCAACCAAGTGACATTATAATACTGAGATTCGTCAGGTATTTGTCATTGTCACGCGTCTAGCTCGTTTATTTTGTCATGTTTCATCTCAAGGGTAAAAAGTGCATCAGAATTCCATAAGCTGGATTTATAATGATGTTGTCTATTCGAAACTTCCAGGTTCACATATAACAAAAGTAAATATTATGTAAACCACAGATGTGTTTCCTCTATTGATGTATACAAGCATACTAAAGGTTGAACTCTTTTGTTGTGGTTTACTGGCTGTTTGCAGACTTTTTAATGCAATGGAACCAATGATTACTTCAAATAGAATTATAGTTCTGAACTTCTGGGGGCAGATCTGATCACCAGGTAATGGAGAGTATCGGCTGGTAAAGGTCACCATGAAGAGAGCTAGCACAGCAACCTTTGCCCTGAATGGCTGTAATTTGTGTGGTTATTCATAACCTTTCTGGCTGAATGCAACAGAAGCTTATTGCCCAATGAGAGAAGGCCTAGAAAGCACTACCATATTTGGAAAATAGTGTCATTGCGTCATTGTGTAAACTGGCTTCTGATTGGCTTAAACACTGATGTTATCCACCAGAGGACAGCACCTGCAAGGCCTTCCATTGGTCTAGCAATGACTATTGCCAGCTCATATTATAGATGGCGACAGTTTCAAACCTCTACAAATACAGATCAAGGGGTCAAAGTGAGCGACACTTTGACATCGTGAAAATGCTATGTTTTATACAAAGTTGTTCGTATACCCAGGGGCAATACTTGAGCTTTTCAAACTCATTGGCTATTCAGTCTGATATGTGTATAATATTTGACGCCATCATTGATCACATGAAACATAACATCGTTTAAATGTGGGGCCAATGACATTTGTTCACACTCTTGGGCATCTGTATTTCCTTAGGTTTTCATGGCATTCTATTCACACTAAGAGACAATATTAAGAAATGTCATGGAGGTGATACCTACTCTCTTTCATCTACATACTGATAAACAATGGTTATCTCTGGATGATGTTGTTATTGGGGTTCTCATTGCCACCTCTGTGCATTTTGATCTATGCATAAAAATTGCAAATACTTAGATGGCCTCATATTAGTAGTATCATATTTATCTTTGTACCTAAGCAAATTAATTATATGAATAATATAACGTTGTTGTGGATGGTAAAAAAGCAACTTATAGTCCATTGTTAAAAGTTTGCTGCTTATGCCTTGAAAGTTAAAAAAAAAAAAATGCATATATATATCTAAGGCATCGAATATAGTACAAGAATAATTGTTTAAAGCAGTGTTACAGTTACAGTAAAGCCTTATTCTTATGATCACAATAACATGGATGTCTCTTAACATTAAATTACCTATTCTTTACCACGTCCACTAAATGCATTGTATAAAGCCATGCAAACTGAGCATAGAACCAGTTATCCTAATCCAGACGTGACTGGTTAAAAACTTGTTTGTTTTAAAAAATATAAGATTGTAATCTGGCACTTGACAAATCTGGAAAACTTCATCAATCAAGGATTTCCAAGCAAAACAACATGCTGTCTCAATTGCAGTTATTGCATGTTCATGCATTCCAATTTCTGAAAGAACTAATTAAATTTGATCGAAGCTGTGAATTGCTGATCGTGTAATAATTTCCTACAGATCGGCTCAATGCCACTGATCTGAAGCTGGTCAGTTAATTTTACCAACTGCCGGAGGCAGATGTTTTGATGAGATAAGGTTTAACATTTTAACTACCTTTCGTAAGAACAGAACCCCTGCTTTTGCTAAATCCAGTGTGTTTGATGAATCGTTTTGGCAGCAGATCAAACGAAACCCTTTCAAACTGTCATCCAATAATAAGTTTTACCCCTTTGGGCACCCTAAAAATCATGGCATAGCACTGCAAGCTTTGTATGAATTTCAAGAATGTTCAAGCGGTAATGGATTCCATATTCAAAGCCCTACTAATAGTATAATCAATTTTACAACAAATTAAGTTGGGATTATATAATGTATTGTAGCTTCCAAGGTAAGCATTTGCTGTATTTAAGCCATAGATGTACATGTGGGGTCTTTTATTTACCTCAACAGAGACATCCAAGGACAAGGCATTATACAGCTGAACCTACAGATCAAATGAAACCAATGAGAACTTCATGGTTTGTTAACTGGGCCACACATTATTTTTAATCACCATGCTATCTAAAATGGACATCACATTCTATGCCTTGTCATCTCATCAGACACTCAAGCAACATTCGTGCTATTATACATACACATCTGTCAGAGGTGCCCAACAGAGCATATACACTGTGGCGGTGATGAATAAGTACATAACCATCGCAGATATGCTGGCCATTTTAAGAGTTATCCATTCTGACCTTGACAACTTTGATTTTCAAGACAACGTCCCCACCTGTCTTCTTCCAGACCCATGCTATCTATAATTTGATTAATGCGGGGTAATCTAGCACTCTGGGTTTCCAACCGCTGGGTCCCGGGTTCGATTCCCGGTCGAGCCTAAGTTGGATAGCTGGTTCATCCTTCGTCTCATTGCCATGGTCTCTGCCTGTCCTAATTAGCCCAACTGGTGCAGAAATACAGGACATAAAGCCATAATCACACACACACACACACACACACACACACACACACACACACACACACACACACACACACACACACACACACACACACACACACACACACACACACACACACACACACACACACACACACACACACAATGTGGGGTAATCAGTAGTATTTTGAGGGTTCCCAAGTCCAGTCTCGTGAGAAACATGCATCTTCATTTTCCGTCACTTTCACATAGATAAACTTAGTCCCCACTGACTTCCTATGGTAAAGGCAAGAACTGTGTGTGGCTAAATTAGTCAATAACAATGCAAATCTTCAACTATGTGGGTTATTTCTTCCATTTCCTCAATAAATATAAAAATTCCTCCCCAAATTCTCAGATATTTCTACTTTTTAACCTCTAGTTCTAATCAGGACACATTCAACAAGATCATTAATCAGCTGTGGTAAGCTCATTGTGCCATTTAGTAAACAAGCTACTTTTGCTGCCCAAAGTTTTCCTGTTGCTGCACCCGAGTACTGGAATCTTCTACCAAATGACACCATTGACCTTTTGAGAAGAAAGCTATAGAATTTTTATTTAATTTCTGAATTAGCAAAGTTTATATAGACCATGAAAAATATTCTGTATTCAACTATGGTTTGAGCTATTGTGAACATGTCTCAAGACATTAAAGGCAGCAATATTTGAAAGAATTCAATCATTACTAGGATTGCCTCTTTTCCACCAAGACTGAGTATTCTTTCTAATGTGTAGCTTGAGATTTTAACTGCTTACCTAATAAAATTTTACACAATTTACTGGCAATGAAAAATAGCCTCAAAGCATACAAAAATGAACATTCTTTACAATAGACTGTGAGGTGTTCTGCATCAAAAATAATATTACAATTGTATCGGAATTGTAATGTTTATATATATATATATATGTAACACAATTTCTTTTAGAAAAGACCAGAAAAAGTGCACTTTGCTAATAAAATCGGGGAAATATTTTTCTGCACTTAGCATCTAGACTATTCACCATTTCACAAATGGCCCCCTACCATCAGCTGCAAAAGAGCAAGCATTTTACTTCTATACATTTTCTTTTTAAGATCTCTTCGAAAGGTGGGAGGGCATTCTAGCATTAGCAGAGTAAATATATCTCACAGTGTTATTTCTAAGTATAAATACACAATATCATTAGAGAGAACCCTTGCAGCAAAAATTCTGACTTAAAACAGTGGCGATATTTAGCTTTCAAAATCCTTTGAAAAATCAGAATGCATAATGAACGAACAGAGAAACTAAGTACAAGCTCCCTGCTGAGCATGGTCTGTTTATGGTGGCTAGACACGAGGGAAGAAAAGGGACATCAACAGCCGCTGAACCATTTCGCTGGATGTGACAAAAAGTATAAGTGCACATAACTCTGTTCAATATGGAAAAAATCACAATTTATCTACACAAGGGTTGATGATGAGATGATGAGTACATCCCATGTGATGGGACTGAAATGTGGCTGAAATGTGGCAGTGCAGGGAGTGGGTTTGAACCCATCCAAACCAAATACTCCAATCACTTGCCAACCCAGTAACCGTATAATCAACAAGATGTCCACAAGTACACTGCTTAATAGTTTGCGAGTGACAGCAAGCAGTCTATCACGGATGTGTTGCTAACCACTGAAAATAGATCACCGCTCCCAGAAAAGGCATATAATACCCTAATTATTGTGGTTTTGGCTTCCACAAATTATATTAAACATTTTTTAATTGAGGACCATATGTCAGAAGTGGCTGGGTTAGTTGTGTGTGATATCTGGTGAGGTTTTCACAATGAGTATCCAGGGACCCTCGGGACTTGAGGGTCCTGGGCAGAGACAGATCAACAAAACTTTCGGACCTCACCAGTCAGCTTATACCAAAGTTACAAATTAAGCTACAACAGCCTATTGTATGCTCAGTGTGAATTCACACTGCCATCCCATGAAAGTTCGCCCATACTAAATAATGCAGAAGCTGCTTGTTATCAAGGACTAAACACTGAACCAATAGCCTTATAGGATATGCTCGGAATTTATTAATATAGTTTCTAGACTCAGTCACCATTAACTTGTGCTGTGTTCTCACATTCCCTCTCTAGTTGAAGTCATTTGATGAAAAAGAATGCATCCCACTGAGCAGCATTCAAACTTCCATCATTGATGAACAATGACTTAATTTGTAGTAGAAATGTTTATCTTTAAAGGCATATTGGTCACTAAGATTTCAGCCTAAAATTAATGTATATTTATATAGTATCTAAAATATGGCCAGTAAATCAGAACTCATCTTCTTCTGCAATTACAAATTGATTAGAAATCAGTTGCATCTTCATTAGCATTGCAATTAGTTTTTTTTTAATAATTCTATTCAGAGGCAGACTGAGCTGGGTAACTCGAGTACAATGTTCAGCCAAGGCATCGCTACATCTCAGTTGGACGCCCTTCACTTGAGATGCTAAATTGGCAACACCTTGTACTCCCAAGTCTTTGTTTGTAACCTTGTTATCCTGGACTAAATAGGAAATCACCAGCCTTGTACTATAGGATATGCCCGGAATTTATTAATTTAGTTTCCAGACTCGGTCACAATAAAAATGTTTTTCTGTATTTAATTAGTTAATTAATATCATATTTTTGTAATATATTGTATATATAATTTCTTAAATAATTCTTAATTTTATTGTTAATTAATATCATATTTTTGTAATATATTGTATATATAACTTCACTGCAAATAAATAAGTTCTGAGAACATGTGTCATGGTGTGGACTCCTCTCTCATTCATCTTATAAATCATCCCTGGTGAATGTCAATAACTTGCTTTATTAGAGGGCTGTTCTATCCCAGTCCTGATTATAAATTATCAAACCTTATCATGTTAGTCCTGAATTTTGCACCCTCCAATACATACAATGCATGGATTACATCAACCAAGTATTGCAAGTTATTTGATATTGTAATATATAATGCAATATAAGTCATTGTATGTCAAAATAATTGCTATTTTCATCCCACTGTCATTCACAATTTTATCTTTTGTTGCTGAAAAGGATATATAATTCATGTGGTTTCATACAAAATGATTACACAATCTTGGCAAACAGTCTGATTTGTAACACAAAACCTGAAGATACCAACCCTATACATTAAAGGATAAATATTTCAGGATGTAAGCCTATGCTTGAAATGCAATGCAAAAATGATGGAAACAAAGAGATTAATTATTTGGATAGCATCACATTATTTCAGTCTCAGTCATTTTACACTACATTTTTTTATAGCTTTTCAAAATGATGTTTTTGATCTTAAAAATAATCCCGAACTGAATAAAAATTTGAATGCTGTAACTGAACACAATCAGATAACAGCTCTATAAAATACTGAAGCACAGAGAAAATCACACTGCGAGCAAATAAAAACCTTCTGAAATGATGCATCACCTGAGCTGAAATATCACCTGACACGTCCGCACTGAATAAATATTTGGAAATCATGACAATATATTTCATATTCTGTCTCGTGTCTCAGGTAAAATAAATAAGAATGAATAATGCCAGGAGAAATCATACAACATGATCACATATCTAGTTTAAGCATGAAATATGAAGCAACATGGTACTGTGGTGGTATTATCATCCTTGATTGAGACATGTTATGGATTGTGCGCACCATGACATAAGAGATATAATATAAAAAAAGATAGTGATTATAATTAAATTAAACTTGCATTAGGTTTATTTGTCCATAATATCATTCGTTTATCACGTAAGCAAAATAAGTTGAATTGCATGGAAGCAAACAGGAAAAATATAAATATTTTGAATTAAGCATTTACAAAGCATGACATATGTGTATCAATATCACAACTATCTTGTAACAAAATCTAATTATATTCCACAGTAAACTAATAAGTAGATGCCAAAAGTTCAAAATTAAAATATAATTGTCTATGAACCAAAATTCATGTTTCAGTTCACAAGAAAACTTCAGTTTGGATAAAATTAACAAAACAATTTAATGAAATTCTTCAATACACATTAGGGAATATTGAATACTCCTACAAATTTCACTTAGTCAAATATTGAGAAATATGCTGAATCAGTGAAATATAATAATAAGATGCAATATTCATACTTCTTGGGTATGTTTACATGTTTTATAATTTTTTTCACACACAATGTTAAAATACATAAATTGTGGTGTAGTTTCAGTTAAATTTAAAGCATAAATCAAAATTTATAAATCCACGTTAATCTGTACATACAAAATTAAAAATACATAAAAATCTCATGGTGGCTAAAACCATCCAATAAAAACAAACCAAGTGAATATTTTAGTTCCTGAATTTGGTGCGCTACCGAAATGCTGCCTTCATATTTGAATAGAAACATATTCTTCAAGTTACCTTTACTCATTCTAAGCACCATATGATTATCACAATTAAGTTCTCCAGCTATAAAATTAAGACTAGCACCACTTAATTAAAAGGTCAATCACTGTTACCTTAGTTTTCTATTATATAGGGTAGGTGGTGTCACTGAACCTTTAATTGTCTTTAATGACGAGCTTCAATGAATACAGGATTATCCATTGCCATGAATGCAGTATATGGGATCTTAAGCCTCAACAAAATATAGTTCTATGTATCACCAATGACTCATCAAGTGCAATTTTCACTTTACAAGTGAATGAAAGTTTACATATAATCAATTCGCTGTAAAAATGAAACTATTTATGCAACACATTCATCTCAGATGAAACCAATTCCAAGCAAAAACATTCAGAATCCTAACAGAGGCACTATTTCATTAGGAAAGCATCTAATGATATCCTAATAATTAGGAATGATTTGAATCGCAGGAAATGTCTGATTTCACTATTTGAATTGCTTTTCCTCAATCGCGTTGACAGTGTCAGATGGATTTCCAGAAATAATCTGCAAATTATGAAACCTGCAACTTGTTTGTGGAGTGCATGGTGTTTCACAAATCTGGAAGTTTCACAAGGTTTTTATCTATCACTTCAAAAATATGTTAATGTCATTTAGAATAATTACTGATTCATTTGTTTAAAGAAGCCAAAAATCAGATTTGAAGAAAAATGTAATAATAAAAAAATAAAAATAAAATAACAAAAAACTAGAAAACTTAATTAGTGCTTGCTGCATTCCACTTGAGTACACTGACTTTACCATCCCTGCGGGTAACTTTGACCTGCTAATTTCAGACTTGGTTTAGCTCTACAAGTTGTTGATTTGGAGAAACGTTGAATGACCAAACGATCTTCAATTGGCAAACCAGCCTTAAATAATGAGCTTACCTCTCCATACTAGGTCATCAACTAGTGACTCAAAAATCATATGCCAGGTCCTAACATTGAATTCAACTGCAAATATTAAAAAAAAAATCTTAACATCCTAATTAGGCCTATATGTCATCAAAAGCTTGAGGTAGATTTTCAGCTTGAACACTCTATTGTGTCTAAGAAGTAATTTATAGCCAAAGTCATAGACTTGGAAACAAGTCTAATAGAATTGGCAGCAAAACTTCAGAGGACATCATGTGAGTCCAGGATTCTCATTGGTTGAGAGACTGCCTTGGCCAGTGACAGTCCTTGATTCAACTCCATTCATGAGACTAGTTTCTAAATCAATGAATTTGGCTGTAAGTGACTAGTTATTATGTGTTGTGGTTATTTTAAGGCAAGTGAAGAAGCCCAACCTGAGGGTAAATACGAAGGTAGTGTGGACTAGAGACTAATTTATTAACTGATTGCACCTGCCTCTGATAGATGTTCATATAAGTTGATTGACTGCAGTACACTAGCATTGAGGCATCGCAACATAATACAGTACAGATTAGAGACCTGCATTTCTGAGCCCGCGCCTGCCCCACGTCTGCATTAAAATTTTGCGGGCATCCGTGGACTTCCTGCAAATGCATCCTGGGCATTTGTGCCCACAAGATCTGAGCCCGCTGAGTCCGCTAGTGCCCACACTCATTTTTTAAATATTAATTTATTATCACACCATGAATCATAAAACAGTTTAAGGGTTAACTTATCCAAAACATTACAGCAATATAATACAAAATAGGGCATTTTTAACTAAAAATTAGTACCACCCTGTCTTCCAATATAACCAGCATACGACAGATCCTTTCCATTCTCATCAATTACAACACCAACTTTTTGCCAGACATCAGACTTGGCATTGTAGAGGCTGCGTAACTTTAACACTCCAGTAATCAGTGAATTTGTTACTTGATTATTAGACTTAGCCATGTTGCTGACAGGAACTTCAGCTTATGCTTGTGACTGAATGATGCTTGGAAACTTAACCCAATTTATTAATATTCCGTCAAATCAAAATGACCATCTGGACTAGCATTCACATTAACAAATGGTGTCTTTGATATAAATCCTTGAAGATATATACAATAAAGCTAAGCAATGTTCAGTATTAACCCTTGAAGACAAGTTCATGCTCCAGTGAATAAAGGGTTATTATCAAAGCACATGGGATTATCAGCATGTGGTCCCCCTCTGTTCTGACTTCAATGAAATATTATTCAATAAGTTATGTTTGACTAGTTCCAAAGGAATCTTGATTGCGATGTAATTTCATGTATTTCATATGAAGAAAGTTCTCTTTTTTTGCTGGCTTTAATGAAGAGGTGGTCTTAATTGAATCTCTTGCAGGCATTTTGCAGTGCAAGCCACAAAGCCTGCAGCTTTATAAAGAAGCCCGCGCAAGCCCTGCCCCCACAATTTTACGCCCATGTGGCGAGCCTTTAACATTCAGGTTATTGTAATGATGTTCTCCGGATCTTTGATGTTAAGGGTTCTTGAAGCCCATTTATGGGCTCTCAGCTACTATAAATCTGATGACAATCCATTTTATGAACGATCCTGAAGAAACTGGTCATGCATTTAAGGATTTCATCTGATAAACAGGACAGACCGTGAGGTTTGAACCCATCTATCCACAGTCACTACCATAGAAGACAATCATGCTAACCACTTGGCTACACACCCATTTAAAAGTTTGTACAATCACTGTTTTCTGTATTCCTGTTTTTTATCACCTACTTCATTTGTTAACATAATGAAGTGACTTGTTGCTTTCACAAACAGCAGGCTTGAGTCAGCTCCCAAAAACAATGCAAGTGCTTCCCTTAAGGATACTAATGCCAAATCTCCATGGCAACAAATCTGCATTTTAATTGAGAGTGAGACAAGGTGAATGTCATGGTCTCCAGATTTGCTCAAAAAAAAAAAAATGCTGTTGGAGTCTACATTCACTTGTTGGATGTACAATTTCAAAAGCACAGGCATCCATTGAAAAGCTGCAGGCAACCCACTGCACAGGCAGGGCCATGACTTGTTGGTCATGGTTTCTGTGAATGCAGACTGAGTGGCTAATCCTGCTATAAGCAAATGAGCTGAAGTTTCAAACATTTTCTCGACTTAATGGCACCTTAGCCCCTAAGTTAGTTTTAGATACTCTGCAAACTTGTTTTTGGTGCAGTTATTTTTAAAAGTGTCAACAAAGAGGACAGGAACACTTACATTGGTGAAAATATGGCCGTGGCTATGGCACTTCCCAAGACAGATTTCGATAGAGGCGATGCAGCAGTGGTCAGTGCAATCAAAGAGCTTCTAAGATGTATGAGCTTAGAACTCTACATTCCATTTTTTAACGATGAAATTTATTTCGATTTCTATTCTCTATACAAATTATTTAATTTATGATGTATAGTATACTGCGAGTATGACAAATAAATATAATAATAATAAAATAACTGACTTTTCTTTGACTTTTTGTTAAATTATGTTTGAAATCATGTCAATAGCACATATGGTTCTGGACAAAAATTACAGGTGTCCCTTTTATGATATTCATTCGAAAACTAAGAGGATCTAACTTATGAAGTGGCCAGTACAATTCAGTGAATAGATCATTGGCTATAATATAAGAGCTTTTATTACAAGGGGATTGACCTTTTCACTACAAATTCACCCTGACACAATGAGACGTAATCCTCAGAGACAGGTGGATAAAGAAAGTGATGGGGTTGACAGGTCATTGCCATGGTGATGAAATACCATTATGGACCTGTCATGTTCATTCTCAGTGATATATACCAAAGAAATTCATTCTTAGTGATAAATACCAAAGAAAATGGCAATAGTGACAACAGTGCCATACAATAAGTACTGCTCGACTTTGACCTTCATGATGGATTGTCTTCTTTTAAATGGCATGTTATATTTTACAGTACAGCCCAAAAAAAAAGGCTCCAATGCTAGACCTGTGAGGAAACAATGTCAGCAAAGAGCATTAGACCACCAGTGGTACTAATCAGCTCAAAAGGTTGCCTTGATTTGACATGCCAACACACTGGCTCTTGTCGCAAAACAACTGTATTATTGTCTTATGCCAATGGCCATTGGTGTGATCGGAAGTCAGCTTGTATGACCCCAAGCCTATAGATCCCATAATTGTCAGAGGCAACCGTAATGATGAGATACTGAGACAGGCGGCTTGCAGACCACACCAGGTTATACATTAATAAACAAACGGGGTCTTCTACCTGCCCCCTAGCATAGACAACGAGTATGAAGCACCAGCATTTTAACATCACATGCAAATGACATCCAGCTGAGATGTATTTCACTATGAGCGCATGGGGTCAATCAATCGAGACCAGGATCCCAAATGAAGCTAGCCAGGGTCTCAAGCACCAGACCACAGCTCTTCTCAATAATATAATTATAAAACTAATATGAATCTAACAAATTTACACTGAGTCATAACAACAGGTACATATATACATCAACTTTATTTTTAAAAGCTGATCGATCTTTTTATGCACTGTAGTTTTAAAATCTTGGTATACCACTATGTCTTAGCTACATTAAACTATAATACTTGAATATAATAGCGAAATATGGTTCCCAGAAAAACAAATCGACACCCTCGAAAAAGTACAAATGAAATTTCTCAAGAACATGCTGGGTGTCAGGTGTCAAACTTCAACAATAGCTATTTTAGCAGACACTGGGAGGTTTCTGCTGTTTGTCAGACAACAGGTCTCACAATTAAAATTTCTAAATAGACTCAGGTCTAACACATGTCCCTCACTTCTGCAAAGTTGCTATGAGATTCAGACTGAGTTATATCAAAAGGGTAAACCATGTTGGCTCACGAGACTTTGCAAGGTCACCGAGACCCTCAATATGAACCATAATGAGTTTGACTTAAACAAGACAATCGTGTCAGTGTATGAACAGGCCCATGCCAAGATGTTGCATGAGATCAATGATAGCGTACGTAACCCCAAACTAAGAACTTATAAAATATTCAAGGAAGATATTCGAATAGAACCCTATTTGTATCATGACTTTCCTAAATCAATTTATTGTAATATAGCTCGTTTCAGGCTGAGCTCTCACAACTTAAATATCGAACTAGGTAGGCACAAACGCCCATTTGTGAGGAAAGAACTTGTGAAAAATGCAATCTTAATCAAGTTGAAGATGAATTTCATTGCCTAATGATCTGTGAACAATTTAATGCCATTCGCAATAACCTATTTGATATAGTATGTAAATGTATTGATAACTTCTTTGTTCTTAACCCATCTGAACAATTCCTTCAAATATTAACAAGTAAAGATACTAACTTAAACTGTGCCCTTGGAAAATTCTTAAAAATTGCAATAAAATTGGATCGTAAAACATAAGTATTAGGTTCTCAATTATCATAGTACTAGGAATTGACTAGTCAGGTAAATTGTGCATTACCTCTTGGACCTATCAGAGTGGTTGGTGGCACATTGAAAAAGCTGTTTCCAAGTGTTTGGATTTTCATTTGTATATATAAGCGTGTGTGTTTTATTATTATTATTATTATTTTTATTTTATTTATTTCTTTCTTTTTTTTATTATTATTATTTTTTTCTTTTGTACATATCTTGTTCATTGTATTCACTTATGTAGACTGAATTGTATGTTATCTTGTTTCAACCATTCGTGATAGGTGCTCATTATATATCAGTATTACCAGTGGTGTTAATTGTACTAGGTGCTCAAAGATACATATATTTATTAATTCATTACCTGCTGTATATAGTTATTTATTTTTTTACTATAGCGTTTTAGAAAAATTTCATGCCTTTATTTTATTATATTTTCTTTATTATATATGTATATATTATTATTTTCTTCTCTTCCTTTACTTTATTTTTATTTTTTATGACACATGTATCTGAACTGATATTGCGTTGTCAATAAAATAATATATATATATTACCAGAAAAAATCACCAATCCTTTTTTTTCAAAACAAAAAAGAAAGACAATATCAGCCATATGACTTTCTGCACAAAATAATAGCAGTCACTTAAACCTGTGCAAAAAATTCACACAAAGAAAAATATGATATATCTTTTAGATGTGCAAGAAACAGACAGATTTGAAGCAAAAAAGACATTAACAGGCTCATGCAGGGAAATAGCATGAGGGACAATTTACCAAAACAATTTAACAAAGTAAGCGTTTGAAATGAACAAAAAAGTTCGAAATTTCGTGACAAAAGCGCTAAATTTCGCGATAAAAATGAAGAGTTTTGCAAGTAATAGTGCATAATTTCACAACTAAGGTGTGAATATTCACACTAAAAGTGCGTAATTTCACTATAAAAGAGCGAAATTTCCCAAAAATAGTTGCGAAATTTCATAGAATAAGTGTGAACTTTTCCAAAGTATGAGTGCGAAATTTCGCACTTTCTGACACTTATATGGAAAGTTGACATTTCTAACTACATGTACATTTGTGAGAGTTGGGTTTCATACAAGACACTTATTCCATCAGGATCCAGCAGTGACATTAGAGCAGCAACAGTTTCCCTGGCAACTACAAATTCATCATTTATAAATTTCTGATTTAAAAATAATCATGGCTACATCAGTGATATCAGAATATTTCTTCCTCCTATAAAAATTCTTCTTTGATAGTCTTCGCTACAGAGTTCTCATGCTAAATATGAAACCATGGTCAGCCAAAAACTGTAGGATTTCATTCCAAGTGCAAAATATATTGAGATAAGTATGTCTCTACGATGTTCGTCCACAATTTTTTAAGGCTTTGGCAATCTGTGGTCTTACAAAACATTCCAGATGAGACTGAACTCATATAGCATATCTGCTTTTTAGGTTTTGGATCTGGGACCCCGAGAGGAGCTGATCGATGCATTTACCACTGGGCCACCAAGCCACTAGTTATGGATAGTTCTCAAGATATTGCTGCAGCAACAACCTGTTTAACAGCTATATCATAACATAAGTACTGAGTCTAGCCTGTTATGCAATGGTCACAGATCTTCCGCCCACGAGGACAAAACAGCTGCTCACTCGAAGAGAAGGAGTGACAGTGCATTTGAGATGTTTTCCTTCGATGACAATTGCTGTCTCATGACAGATGGCATGACACCTCTTTGCCGAAAGCTTATCCTTTGAAGTTGTCACAATAATCTTAGTTTCTATCAGATGATTTGTTAGTCCAGCAGAAGACTATGTGATTTATGCGAGTTGTTTTGTCAGTGAATGCACACTGCAGTTGATGGATACAGAAATTTTCATGATTCACAATATATCCGGAATTTTAGATTCAACTGCAATGTGCCACTATATTGCTCCATATTGCAAGTAGGAAAATTAATTTAAAAAACTGCTCAGCTTCAACAAAGGTTTTTTTAAACTTATTATAATAATGATTTTTTTTACTTAAGTGAAAAAAGAAAGTAAAACATTTGTTGTCAAGAAATACTCATTTCCTACAAAAGAGTTTAATAATCTAACACATTATTTGAATAAAGAAATAAGTTTATAATTTAACCATGCAATAATTGAGTAACAGTGATTAATTCCAATTAAAATATTTATAGAACATTTGAACATATTGTATTTGTAATGAATTAGTAATTCCAAGTCAAATTAATATTATTTTGCAGAAAGTTGGTTCCTATGCAGCAAAAATTTGATAAACAAAAAAAACCAGACCACTGCGTTTTACAAAATCCAATAGAAACACTTCAACCGGTGGTCCCAATACAATTGGTGTTGTTCTTAATCCAACATTACATTTGACTAAGTTCATTATTAATGGGATTTCATCAAAAATGCCTGTGGAATGCATTGGTATAGCATGCATCCATTATTGCCTCTTTTGTTTTGATATGAAAATATAGGAGCTTTAAAATTCACATAAAAACCATGAATTAGCCTGGTGAGATTCACGGCCAAATGATTCCTGTCAACCAAGTGACATTATAATATTGAGCAATCATTTGAAGAAGGTTGACTGGCTGTTGGCAGACTTTTTAAAGCAATAGGACCAATGATTGCTTCAAATATAATTGATAGTTCTGGATAACTGTGGGCAGATCTGGATAGCTGAATAGGTATTAATAGATAGATATGGAAAGTGCAGCCCTCTAAGGCATGTTCTTGCCACTATCGATAGTTGATTGATGAGAGAGAGAGAGGACTCCAACCATGTTACACATTTACCCCATGGGTGGGGTCTTTCATTTGCCTCAGCATATACACTGGGTAAAAGGGACTGCCAATTTAACATCTCATCCGAACGACATCCAGCTGGGATGTTGCTGATGATGGGTGCCTGGGCCTGGGATTGAACCCGGGTCCTTCAGAGGAGCAAGCTAGCATCTAACCAATAGACCACCCAGCCACCTGTAGCAGCAGGTAACGGAGAGTATAAATCTTTATGGCAGTCAATACCTAAATGTAGCTCTTTATTGTTGAGCCTCTCTTCAAAAAGTTTTACTGACTACTGTATCTAATTCCTCCCAAAAATCATAAGAATTAATGCACTATAAATCATCAGTTAAACAAATTTTTATGGAAACAGTTATCATGTTATGTTTTATACGAAGTGGATCGTATACCCAGGGGCAATACTTGAGCTTTTCAAACTCATTGGCTATTCAGTCTGATATTTGTATAATATTTGAGGCCATCATTGATCACATGAAACATAACATCGTTTAAATGTGGGGCCAATGACATCTGTTCACTCTTGGGCATCTGTATTTTCTCAGGTTTTGATGGCATTCTATTCACACTAAGAGACAATATAAAGAAATGTCATGGAGGAGATACCTACACTAATTCACCTACATACTGATAATTAATGGTTATCTCTAGGTGATGTTGTTATTGGGGTTCTCCTTGCCACCTCTATGCATTTGATCTATGCATAATAATTGCAAATACTTAGATGGCCTCATATTAGTAGTACTATATTTATCTTTGTACCAAAATAAATTTATTATATGAACAACACAACGTTTTTGTGGATAGTTAAACAGCAACTTATTGTCTGTTGTTAAAGAGTGCTGCTATGCCTTGAAAGTTTAAAAATAAAATAAATGCATATATATCTAAGGCATCGAATATAGTACAGTTACAGTAAAGCCTTTTTTTTTACAATTACAATAACATGGATGTCTCTAAACATTAAATTACCTATTCTTTACCACGTCCATTAAATGCAATTGTATAAGGCCATGCAAACTGGGCATAGAACCAGTTATCCTAATCCAGTCGCGACTGGTTAAAAATCGTTTGTTTTATTAATAACATCTTTATTCACGCTCAAAGAGTACATGTGAATAAATGTGTTGATTACATTTTAATTAAGAAATACAGATGAATTTAATTATATCCTATAGTTCATTTACATTTAAAAAAGTTGTCATAAGACCATCTCTGGTGGCACATAGCTCTTTTATAGCAAGTCCATCACATTTTGTAGTCCCTGGCTTACAGACTCTATCACAGATTACATCAATATGTTGTATAAGTGACTCAGCTTATTTGCCAAGTTCGAGCACATTCAAATCATTAAAAAAATATTTCACATTACTATGGAAAAGTGAAATGTTATATTGCATAGAGTTCTGAAAAATGTACTTGATAACATCTTGCTTGTGATGTATTGCCGACATTGCAAATTTTATGAACCATCCACAGAGCATATGCTTCTCACACTTCCCACTGTCTAGGCAATGTAAAAGTTCACAGTGAGTTCTAGCAGGAAGTTTCCACACCTTCCGTAGGGTATTTCTCCATTTAAAAAGTATAAGATTTTCATCTGGCACTTGACAAATCTGGAAAACTTCATCAATCAAGGATTTCCAAGCAAAACAACATGTTGTCTCAATGCAGTTATTGTTCATGCATTCTAATTTCTGAAAGAACTAATACTTGATTAAATTTGATCGAAGCTGTGAATTGCTACAGATTGGCTCAAAGCCACTAAGCTGAAGCTGGTCAGTTAGTTTGACCAACTGCCAGAGGCAGATGTATTGATGAGATAAGGTTTGGAGTCCACACCATGTGACAGTTTTACACCATGAGTGGGGTCTTTCACTTGTCTTAGCATAGACACCAAGTACAGAGTAACACCAAATTAACGTCAGGTGGGTAGGAAGGCTGTAAAACCGCATGCCCATAGAATCCCCCCCAAAAAAATATAAAGACTGCTGCATGGCCCTCATTCTGTGAACTCTGAAGGCCATGCTTGCTTGGCTAGGTTCTCAAGGAGTTTGTGTGCCAGAATTTGAACCCAGGACCTTGAGCGTAGCTGGCCAGAGCTTAAACACTAGATAACCTGAATGCAGAAGAAAACAACGTGACATTTGCTGCTGTTTATAAGTGGGTTAAACTGTACAGACTAGAAAAAAAAAATCAATCAACATTTTAACTACCCTTCGTTAGATCTTTCACTGAAACAGGTTTAACACAGAACCCTGTTATTGCTAAATCCAGCATGTTAGATAAATCTTGTGTGGCAGCAGGAACCTACAGATCAAACGAAACCCTTTCAAACTGTCATCCAACAATAAGTTTCATCCCTTTGGGTACCCTAAAAATCAGTGGGCTGGATGAGGCTTTTGTTTATGACGTTATAAATTGCAAATAAGAACGTTCTCACAGGAAAGCTATATTTATTATTAAAAACATGCTTTGTATGAATTTTAGGAATGTTCAAGCTGCAATGGATTCATGTTTAAAGCCCTACCTATAGTACCTAAGGTATCTTAATCCATTGGACAACAAATTAAGTTAGGATTAGGAATTGTATTGTAGCTTCCAATGCAAGCACTTGCTGTATTTTAGCCCTATTTGCACATGTGGGATCTTTTACTTGCCTCAACAAAGACATCCAAATAACACATCTGTCAGAGGTGCACAAATAAGCATATGCACTGTAGCTGTGATGAAGAAGTACATAACCATCCCAGATATGCCGGCGATATTAAGAAGAGGTCACCATCCTGACCTTGACAACCTTCATTTGCACGAGAACTGTCTTCTCTAACGTCCGCACTTATCTTCTATCAGGTCCATGATCGTTTATAGGCAATTAGAGGCCGTCTCATGGGCAGGAGAGTGTTATCGCGCAGCCAAATCTGGTAACCTTCATATTATTAGTATCAATGGTTAAAATCTGATATTCGTTTTACCTTTATAAGGACAGCCGCTACAGGCAGTTTTAATGATAATGGGACAAGAAGCATTGTTGTTGTAAAAAGCTCCATTAAGTTTCCATTTCTTACTCAGACAAACTCTCAGCTACAACCTCGCTGTGACGACGTCATTAATTTTGAAGGCCAAGAAGTAATTATAATTGACCTCACTCTGAAATATTGCTGTTAGGCCCCAACAATGCATCTCATCTATCACAAGAGCATCTCAAAAAGCTGCCGTTGCAATTTCTTAATCTCCGCTCAGTTGGACAGGAAACAAAATGAAGGTCAACGAGAAGGGAATTATGCACACGAAAATTCTGACATTGGCTTTCCATTATCAGTTCTTCACGTCCACCAAGCTGTTATAAATTGGAACAATCTTGTTGATTGTCAAATTCTCCACCGTTAATTTCCTGAATTTCCACAAATACTTCATGAAGAAATCTGTAGAAGGCCACTGAGCACAGAGGCTCAATTGAGTTGCTGCGAAAAAAGTTTTTTCCGTGTAAGATAAAATAAAATAAAAAGAGCGAGAAAGTTTTTGAATTCAGTAAGATCTTCTCGTTTGTTTTTGTACCACAGTCAGCCATGGCATTTGAGAACATGTTTCGTTTCAGTCTCATATTTTAAGTAATAATTACTTTTTCAAGAAAAAAAAAGTATCACTCAGGTAAAGATTTTTTTGTCCCTGTGGTTACAACACCGGCAGGATTCAATTTCCACCATGGGATATCTTTATAAGCCAAAATTAAATCAGCTGAGAATCGTCAACTTATACAGCTGTGTTTGTAAGTCAGAACAATTCGTCATTACAAGGAAACCTTCAATGTTCCAACGACAAGCCGAAGTCCACAGGTCATTGCTGGCCAGTCAACATTAAACTACTAACTAGGTTCATCATCCAACCCACTACGTGGCAAAATCGTATATATTTAGGAATAACCTGGGGGGGGGGGGGGGGCAGAGTAATGACAAATGTATTCTGCGTGTGTAAATAATGTAGCTTTTAAGGGCTAACCGAGCGAATGGTGATTTTGGTTCAAATCCTCGTTTTGGCCCATCCTTGCCCCATCACATTGAACACACGACCTGGGACCTTCAGTTTCAACCATGCTGATGCACACTCTCCAATCAATAATAGAGAAAGACCTGTCACATACATTGGATATCATTCATTTGATGTCTTTCATTCTCGGTTTTACAACATTGGCTAACATGTGGATAAAAATGCTTGAATTAACAAAGGAATCTGTTATTAGTGTTACTCTCATTCCCATTCAAATTGCATTTTACTTTTCCATGTAAATGATGAGGAAACCTGATTTGTGAAGAAGTATTTGACAAACGAGAAGCACATTGCATTACATAGTTACATAATTGCATAATTTACAGAACATTTTATAAGAATTACTCTGCGATGTCAAAGCAAACCAAACTGCTGCATCAAACATTTTCTAATTCAATCCGAATTCAGTCTGCTATGCCTGAGCAGCATGTCTTGCCCTGACACTGTTAAGATTCACACAATTTACATAATACATTTAATTTGCACAGTTACAACTTTCGTCAGTCTCTGCAAATTCAATCTACATTGCAAATTAGAACTAGTGATATTCATGCTTTTAGCTGCTGGCTTGAAATATGTTTCTCAAAATTACTTTCCGATGTTCATTATTTAACATCTTTATTCGCACATTACTTCAAACAAAAGTATTAATATATACAATAAAAGATTTAGGTTTTAATTAATACACATATCATTGATGATTGTTAGACATTATCCATAATTTCACCATCGAAAGTTCTCTTACAGTTAATGCAAGACATAGTCATCATTAAAAATTCTTCTGCACACTTTATTAAAATTTCCGAAGTTATTCTAAGTTAAGAGTGTCATCAAGATTTTCATCAAATTCTTAAAAATGTTTAATGGCAGACATAGCAGCTCATGATTGTTTACTTAGACTTTGCAATACTTTAGATTAATTCTAAAGAGATGACGCCAGTCGTGAGCAAACATTTAGACATGCTAAATAGGCACTTGACAAAGTTTAGCCCTGATTATCACCAGCAATCACAGCAAAGACAAATTAAAAGCTGAACTTTTAAAACAAGTTGGATTAATAAAACACCAACTCGAGAATGTAGTTTGACTCACATTTCATTTTAGAGAACAGACTGGTTTTTACCATACTTTTAATTGCTGTGGAAACCATTTTTTTCGTTAGAGCTTTGTTTACGTCATTCTTGATGCAACTCTACCAAAAGATGTCACTGGCCAATTGTTGAGGATGGTCAGCTTCTGAAGCAGGGTGCATGACTTTGAACCTTGTTCCCCAAACTGTTCATGATTTAAAAACAAATTTCGCTTCTACAAATTTGACATATATCAACATTTTTATTGCTGTAGACACACATAATGCATTACAATATGGTGTATTTACAAAACATTAGTTAAATTCAAATCGCAAAGTAACAAAATTTTTTAAGTAATTAATCAAATAGTACAAAAGTAAATCAAAGTGTCCTTGTGTGAATCTGGATCCACATAAAGTTCATGACTTCGTAAATCTCTGATTAACTGTATAATACAGTAGTCTTCAGTAGAGCGAGGACGGACTCTTTAAGAAGGACTGGCCATCGCTTACCAAGAGCCTCTTACTCACGTACGAAACAAACAACCAACTCATAATCAACAAAGTCTTTGTAATCAGTCTCCCATGCTTAGCAAAGGGCAATAGCCCTGAGGGTCTGCCAGTTTTTGACGGAGTAACGATCCTGGTGGGGGAGCAAGGCTTTTAAAAGTGAAGATCAGATTATTTCGACCATACAAATACAAAACCACACCCCAGTTTACTTAATAATGAACCAAAGTCAGATTCAGCAATATACCAATAACCGTGTTGTTCGCCGTTTCATTGCAATCAACAGCCGCAATAATGGACCTAGATTTAGCGCCGTTAGAGCAATGCTTTGTTATAGTTATATCTCTCATAGTCGGGAGTTAACTAACATTTTTGTTGGTTATATCCTAATGCTGATGTCAGAGTGATATAACCAACAAAAATGTTAGTTAACTCCCGACTATGAGAGATATAACTAACTTATACTCCACGAGACATATTTGCTGATTTGTTTGATTGTTTAATTTGTTTAACTGCTGTTATTAAGCTATTAAAGTACAGTTTGCACTCAGGAGGGAGTTAAACAAACATTTTTGTTGGCTATATCCCCCCTGAGAACAATAGAAGAGGTCACGTGTTGGAGTATAAATGAAAGTGACCAATGACCATCAGTCAAACTACTATCTTGCACAGTCATCAAAACTCAGATCAAAAGGTCGACTTGATTTTACAATTAAATCTTGCAAGGATATTTATGTTATTATGAACCACAAATATAATCAGAAATATGTGAAGACTGTATTGCCATAATTTGCATGGATATATTGTGCAAATATAAATTATTACAATGACTTTGTGTAAATCTTGTTGACCAAAAAAGCTTTATGGTGTACAGTTAGTTTCATAAAATATGGTTCACTCTTGACACCTGTAGCAACCTATTCCTGGCTGTAGCTATAGCTGGCCAAAGCCAACCACTTCTGTCTACTCCTAGCTTACAGTCGGCTTACTGAAAAAAATATAAACCTTTGCAAATGTAGAAAATTTAACTAATATATCATAAATATGATCTTTTAGATCCAGCTTCGAGTAGCCAGCTATAGCCAGACAGTTCCGTTTAGTAGCAGGTAGCATCATACAGCAGAAGTTGTCAAGCTTTGTCTAGATTCAATTTGACAGGCCGTTTTTGAATGAAACTAACTGTAACTGAAGCCATATTATGATTTAGCTGAAGCCATGTTCATGACCAGTCTTATGATTAATGCTGTATGTATATAATTACTGTAATTGAATCCACCTATAGATTCTACAGAATGACATTAAATATATTGTATTTGAATACCACCGTTCTCCAGCATTTCGAAATCCTTTGTACATATCATCTTTCTTTGTCCATATTAATTAGTATTATATTCTTTGGCTGAATTCCGATATTTAAGAATGCAGCATACATTAAAATACAGTAACAGACAATTAAGGAGGGATTGGGTGATTCTCAATTACTGATTCATAGTAACATAAAAATAATCTGCTCGAAGAACTTAGTGCATTAAACATCAGTTGGACTCTCAAAGCAAAAAATGGTGTGCATTTGTCACTGTATTTAAGTCACTGATGTAGGTGTTTGATATTATGCTAATGAGAACATGTCAAGCTGAGAAGTCATTCATTTCTGTACTAGGCAGATATAACCAGGTAGGGAGAGCTAACCAGGCATAACTGAAATGCTAGACCATGTAGACAGGCATGATTGAAATGCTAGACCATGTAGACAGGCATTAACTGAAATGCTAGACCCTGTAGACAGGCATTAACTGAAATGCTAGACCCTGTAGACAGGCATAACTGAAATGCTAGACCACGTAGAAAGGCACAACTGAAATGCTAGACCCTGTAGACAGGTATGACTGAAATGCTAGACCCTGTAGACAGGTATGAATGAAATGCTAGACCCTGTAGACAGGCATTAACTGAAATGCTAGACCATGTAGACAGGCATTAACTGAAATGCTAGACCATGTAGACAGGCTTTAACTGAAATGCTAGACGATGTAGACAGGCTTTAACTGAAATGCTAGACCCTGTAGACAGGCATAACTGAAATGTTAGACCATGTAGACAGGCAAAACTGAAGCGCCAGGAACAGAGAGCCAGACAACATGCATTGCGCAGAGTCATGAGGAGGCACAGGGATATATACACTAATGGTTTGTCACAGAGTGCTAAAAGCTAAACTATAGTTTAACTATAATCTTTGTAAATAGTGCTAGGTCAGCTTGGCTTAGACCATTGATAGAAACAATATAATGCATTTGGTTATTTATTCTCTGAAACAAATAATACATTTATGGCAAAGTGTTCGATGTGTGACATGTCTGCATTACATAGACAGAAATGTGAAATATGATGTCATGATTTCCAAATATTTATTAAGTACCGAAGTGTCAAGTGAAATGTCAGCTGAGTCGATGCACCATTCACATTTTTTAGCTCTGGTTTCACAAACTTTGATGGTTTGGTCTTTTTTTAAAGATAACCTATGCGGAAACAAATCTGTTTGATTCCATTAATTTGGCATTGCATTTCACCTGTCTGTGTGCATGATCAGGCCCAAATCATGAAATATTCTGGTAATCATGAAATATGCCACTTGTTTTGTCTGAGTTTTGTTTTACAAATCTGGATGTTTCTCAGGGTTGTTTGATCGCTTTGCATAGAATGTTAAACGCCATTGGAATATTAATGCAAGTAACCTCTCTGAGGGAATGATAATTACACTGCGTAAACGCATAACAAAAGTTGCCATTGGTCTTCTTCATTGAGGTTGCATTGTGATGCAAATTAAATGAACGAAATTGTCCGGCAGAATTGTTTGAATAACCATGCTATTTTTTATGTTGTCTGACATCATTTTTAATTTCTTTTTGACAGAGCCGAAGACCAAGTTTGAAACAGAAAGAAGCCTTCGTAGGAAATGACAAATTTAATCTTGAAGTATTTATATGAGTATATGCTGAAAATCACCACAAATATATTGTCTCATTTGAACAACTTCCTGCACTGGTTTCAAATACGAAGAGTGCATAATTGCATGTTATAGTCTAAATGTCACAGAACTGAACCTTAGTCAGCTTATCTGACCAGTTGCTACAGGCAAACATAATGATGAGATGGGCTAGCTCAGCAGTTTACATCCATGAGACTGTCTAACACTTCCTTCCCTGGGGTTAGCCTGCCTTACATGGACCAAATCGGCTTTTCCCATTAAATATGTATTGTGACATTTGGAGGGATTGGCAACTAAACTCCGCAAATGTGTCAGGTCAGAGTTTGTGCAACTATGTGAGTCTCTTTAACAGTGAAATACCACATTACTACACATAAGTACTGAGACCCCCCCCCCCCCCGTCTCACTTGCATTGTATCAAGAGGCAGATGTAATGATGAGGTGATAGGGTTTGCAGTCCACACGTTTTACACAATTACCACATGGGTGGCATCCTTTTACTTGCCTAAGTACAGACACGGCATAAAAGGCACCACCGATTTAACGATACAGCCATGAAAGGTGGCTAGGATTTGAATCCATTTCTGCACCATCTTAGGATTTGCATGCCATACTTCTTAATTTTCTTGAAATTCGGTTTTTATTCAAATCTCTTATCATTCAGCTTTTTCGCAAAATGTTTTTATAAGCAATTCGCCAAGACCAATTAAAAACCAGAGCCCAGTGGTTTGCTGTAAAAATTACGTTCAGAAAATGTAATTCACGAGTGTTTTTATTTTTCAATAATTTTTTTTCTTTATTGTGGTAACACAGATTAAATTCTGCAATCTTTCTGCAGACAAGATACATTAAAAATTTTTATTTGCACACGAATGATCAGTTTACTGCCAGTGTGATGTTTTTGGAACTTATTCATAATTTTTTTTAAAGCTTTTATGTTATTCAATTTAAGATAAATCAAAATGTCTTTATGTCGTGATGTCAGAAAATAAGTTTGTATTGGCTGGTAACAAGAACTGCATATGTATAATGGATGTAATTAATTAGTGAGACCATATCATGGTGGGGACAACTCAATGAATTGATCTTTGGCTAAACTAACAGGACAAGAGCTGAATCTAAGCTATTAGATTTCTTTAAGGTACATTCTGTTCAGTTTTCATGGCAATAAATCAAAATAAAATTGTGAAATAAATGAAAAAGTTTCCATACTAAATAAATAATTTAATTCTAATGTGTAGATTTTTTGGATTGATATCTGCCTATTTCAATTGAGTTGAAACTGAATCAAGTATGTTTCAACCAGGCACCAGGGATTTTTACTGTTGTGATTACAATGTCAATATTTTTCCTTGCAAAAACTCTTGTCATATATAGTCAACATGGCGTGACCAAGTTAATATTACATACATATATGGCATCCTGTTACAGGTTATTGGCCTGCTTTGGAAACAACTTGTATGACAATGCAACCTTTTCACTACAATTAACCTAACAGAAGGGCCCTGTGGAAGAGCTGTAAGAAGTTTAGATCAAGATCTGTCTGTCACAGAGACACACCAAAAGAACCAATTGCACACGTTGAGTTCTGCTGCTTTGTCAAATAAATTGAAATACTCTTTCAAGATTTCAAAACTGACAAAACTCGAGAAGTTTTGCTGCTGTAATTTGGAAGAAGCTTTCAACGGTTCAGAAAGTCTTGAGTAACAATACACTTGACTCAGCTTGACTTTAAAAGGCTCAAATGTTCTTGTTCTGTAATCGGAATTTGTAAAGCCTCCGACTTCAAATGTGGATTCTGAAGGACTTCAGGAATGACAAGGGGAAATTTTAAGAATTATGTGTTTTTAACAGGCACTTTTGACGAAATGCTAAAGTTTCAAAGCAACGTCAAGACTCCTTGCTCCAGCAAAACTTAATGAAAAAAAACAAGTAAAAAAACAAGACCATTCCACTATACCAATATCAATAAGGTTGCCGTAAACTCTCATTAAAACAAAAAATAATATGAGGATGTCTTGACCATTTGTTTCAGACGATGAATGAAGAACTTCTATTGCTATACCATATACGGTATGATTATTCCCTTCACTCGTATTATATCAACTGGGAAACGGTATGTTATTTGTTGTACTACATACTACATAGTGACATTATCAGTTAGAAAGTAGAGATGTAATTTATTGACAAGATATTTGTCTGCTTTGCACTACACCATGCTTTGGCCATACATCCTTTTATCATCTCACTACAATCCAACAAATGTCTGTTATTTGTACTAAGTTTGGCAATGATTATATTATTGATAAGAAAAAAAGACTTCAAGTCCTACCAGGCTAAGGCCAAAGTCTGATGTAGCTTTTGTCAGTCAAAAGAAGGCAGAAAAAGTCCAACACAACCTGCTGTGACCATGGCCCAGGATTAGCAGCAGAATAAAACATTAGGGTGAAAAGGGCCCATCATTTTCCCCCAGTCAATATGCAGAAGGCCCACCCTATATAACTTTTCATGCATTTTTTATATAGGGTCTCCTGTATGTTTGACCCAGGTTTATCCCTGTGTACATGAGGTCGTTATTAGAGAAAGATCAACAGGTTTCTAGCTACAATTTGTGAAACATTCAGTTATATTATTTTGTTTTGTTTGGGCAGTTAATCGGAGTCATTGGATATTATTGAAGAGATTAGAGTACTACCTATAGAGGCATTCATTTGTCCAGGAAATGACTTGCCTGTCTTTATTTGACGGTAGTGGACATTAGCCTTTAAAGGTCAAATGGTGCAAAATACTGCCAATTACCGTTGCAATTCCTCTTCTAGCACATTTTACCTAATTTGCTTTCCATCTATTGAACATTTCGGTATTAGCCATTAGTGATGTTATGATTAATAGTATGGATGACGTTATTTAATAATTTGTATTTCATATTCTATGCGGACTGCTTTGGTAAACTTTATACAGTGCCTTGCAAAAGTATTGGCACCCCTCATGGAAAGGCAATAAATTGATATTTTTCTAATGACAGAATAACCTGGGGTTTATGAATATTTCAGGAAAGGAACAGGACCAAATAATAAATAATTTCTTTATGGAATCATTAGTCAGTGTTGATTTTGACAGAGATAAAATCCATATGTGTGTAAAATTGTGCTTGCAAAAGTAATGGCACCCATAATTGCAGACAGTTTGTTTATGTTTTCCACTTACTTTGATCAATGCTTTTTTTTAATTGTTTATGGTTGTTTAGCATTGTTAGACTGAATAACAATCAGCTTTAGTCAAATTTAAATCTGTCTGACGACCTCATTAAATGATGTTCCCTTAACAACCTACATTTATGTTGTATGTTGAATTTTCAACATGAAAACCAAGGAGCATTCAGAACAGCTGAAAAAACTTATTATTCAGAAACACAGAAGTGGACTTGGTTATAAGAAAATCAGCAAACTTCTTTCTGTGCCATGTGGTACTGTGAGGAATATCATTAATGTCTGGAAAACAAGAAGATCAGTAAAAGTGGCACCAAGATCTGGCCGTCCCAAAAACTGTCCACAAGAATGAGCTCAAAACTTGTGAGGGAGGTCATCAAGAATCCATCAGTGACTTTGAAAGAACTGCGGGAGTCTGCATCTGAGTCAGGTGTTTCTGTTCATGAGTCCACCATATCTCGGAATTTGCACGAAAAAGGCTTGTATGGACGTGTCGCTCTAAAAAAGCCTTTTTTGAAGGAAACCCACAAAAGAAACCGTCTGAAATTTGCTAAGGCCCACATTGATGATAATCCAGAACAATGGTCCAAGATTTTATGGTCAAATGAGACCAAAATAGAACTTTTTGGTGTTAATCAGAAGTATGGAGAAAGACAGGTGAAGAATTTGATCCTTCAAAGACGATGCCAACTGTGAAACATGGCGGTGGCAGTGTCATGCTATGGGGGTGCTTTGCGGCTGCAGGCACAGGAAAACTCGCAAAGATTGAAGGAATCATGAATGGAGACAAGTACCGCCAGATTCTTGAGGACAAACTACTCAGCAGTGTCCGGGATCTTAAGCTTGGTAGACATTTTAGGTTCCAGCAGGACAATGACCCGAAACACATGGCCAAAGTGACCACTGAATGGTTCAAGAAGAACAAGATCAAAGTCCTGGAGTGGCCCAGCCAGTCCCCAGACCTCAACCCAATTGAAAATCTGTGGCATCACTTGAAAATGGCCATTCACAAGAGGTCCCCACATAACCTGGAGGAATTGGTCAATTTTTGCCAACAAGAATGGAAAAAAATTACCCCTTCCGTTTGCAAAAAGCTCATTGATGGCTACCAAAAACGACTCAAGGCTGTCTTAGATGCTCAAGGTGCAGCAACGAAATATTAACTGACTGTACATGGAATTAACGCATGGGGTGCCATTACTTTTGCAATGGACATTTTTTGCTTTTTGCATTGTTGGCTACTGTTACTGTTGATTTTTTTGATAATTACAGTTTTGAAATGTTACTTTTTGTGTTATTTCCTGATATTTGCTTTTGATTTACATTCAGTCAAGTTTTTTTGTTTAAAACAAACTAAAATGTCTTCATTTCGAAGGGGTGCCAATACTTTTGCAAGGCACTGTACCTTCTCTAACCTACGCAAAAAATGATCAACAATTGTATGAAAAAATATGATCAAAATATATCATTGATATCACCACTGCAGATCCACAAATTTAGTTAAAAGTATTTATAACTGTGAAAACCAGGTAAAATGCCTTTTAAAATGTGTATTCAGAATACACAATTGGTATTGGTTTATTCTCTTGTCTCAAAGAGTTCATTGATAATAGAAAGCATGCCTTACCTAAAAAGGAATTCATCTCACAAAAGCATCTGACAAATACATGGAACACGACTCACCTGAAAGGTAAACAAATACATCAGCTCCAAAAACTTGCCAATCGTTAAAGCAAATTCAATAAATTTTTTAAAGCAAAAACGATTAAGTCTAATTGTGTATCGCATGAGTAGATACTATTGATTGTGTGTTTACATGATATAAGTTTATTAGTCAATGCATTTATTTATTTTTTAAAAAAGTAAAACCACAGTTTTTTTTATATCGAAGACAATAATAGTGGTACTACTGTACTTTCTTGTATAAAAAGAGCAATCAAACAAATACGTTTCTCTAAATAGGCCTAGTTGGAGTGCAAGTATCCCTCATAAGTCGGGATATAACTGACATTTTATACTCCACTTAGACTGTTTTCCTATTGTTCTGAAAAGGCATTAACCAACGAAAATGTTAGTTACTTCCTACTGAGTGCAAACTAAACTTGTCTTGCATATTAAAGCAATGAAACAAATTAATCAAACAAATTTGCAAATGTGTCTGGTGAAGTATAAATTAGTTATATCCCTCATAGTCGGGAGTTAACTTACATTTTTGTTGGTTATATCCCTCTGCTTTCGGTGTCCGAATATAACCAACAAAAATGTTAGTTAACGCCCTCCTATTCGGGATATGACTAAAACTTATTGCTTAAATCCCTGCACCTTTGACATCGGGATCCAACCAACAATAATATCAGTAAAATGCCTCCTAACTATTACTAATTAATTACAAGCCTTTGTATATATTGTGATCTCTGTGCTTTTACATCCATATATATAAGTGTGGACTATGCCTTGTTTTATATACTCCTAATTCAAATGTTGTACTTATATTAACATTGTGATAACGAACAGTATTAACTGCAGTTATATATGTATGTAGGGTACACATGCGATATATGTACACTACCAATCAAAGTTAATTACTTAAGCCTTAGTGCACTATGTGACCCTGAGTGTTATTTCCGTTTGTATTAATAGCCTATTAAATACATAATCATTTTTTGTTGCATGACTGATTGCTTCTCAATTAACTTGAACATTTTTAACTAATCAAATCACACACACTGTGCATAAACCCTCAGAAATGGGAGGCAAAAGGGAGCTTTCTATAGAGACTAGGCAATCAATCAGAACTTTAAAAAATGAAGGCTATTCCTACCGGCATATTGCCAAAAAACAGTGAAGAGAATTGAGGAAACTGGCACATATCAACAGAAGTGGTAGGCCCCAATCAACAACTCCAGCACTAGTGTAGTATATTCGTGTGACCAGCATGCAAGCCTAAGTCAACGAGATCCACAATGTAAGAGTGTCTACCTCCATTGTGCAAAGAAGACTGAGGGAAGCTGGCCTAAAAGATTGCATTTCAGCAAGAAAACCTTTGCTGAGGCCTGTGAATAAGAAAAAGATATTTGAGTGGGCCAAAAAACATAGGAACTGGACAATGGGGGACTAGTGCAAGGTTTTATGGACCGAGAAGTCGAAGTTTGAAATCTATGGTTGAAAAAGGAGATGTTATGTGCGCTGTTGAGTTGGAGAAAGGATTTTGCCAGAGTGTACAGCTAGTACAGTGAAGCATGTGGGAGGTAGTGTAATGGTTTGGGGGTGTTTTGCTGGATTAAGAGTTGGAGATCTGCATAGAGTGAATGGCATTCTCAACCAGAAGGGCTATCACAGCATCCTCCATCGACATGCTCTTCCATCTGGCAAACGAATCATTGGCCAAGGATTCATTCTACAACAAGACAATGACCCAAAACACACCTCCCACCTTTGTCAGAACTACCTGAAGAAGAAAGAACGAGAAGTAAATCATGAATTGGCCGGCACAGTCTCCTGATGTAAATCCCATTGAACTGGTTTGGGATGAAATGGACCGAAAAGTGAAGGCAAAGCAACTGACCAGTTGTGCACACCTCTGGACACTTCTTCAACAAAGCTGGAATGAACTCTTAGAACAGTATTTAATGTCCCTCATTGAAAGAATGCTTCGAATTTGTTCTGCTGTTATAGCTGCCAAAGGTGGGTACTTTGATGAATTTAAAGTTTGACATGTTTATTGTCCAATTAAACATAGAAGACAGACTTTTTCTTTCTATCAGGTGTTTTTGGCAACTACAGTAATATTATAAGTCACTCTTATGGAAGTTTGAATGGAAGCATATTAGTAATTTGAAAAATCTGAAGGTTTGCAAATACTTTTGACTGGTAGTGTTATTATATATATATATATAACCAATGTATGTAAACAAAACTTAATGCTCTTATTATCATGCTATTGTTCAGCAACTGGGACCATAGATGTGTAGATATTCTATTGATAATGAATACCTTTAACTTTTATACCATGTATATATATTGAATGTAGGGATTGTGAGTAGAAGTAGACTTAGTACATGTTTTTATGTAATTTTTTGAAAAATGTATCATGTATGATATTACTGTGTCAATAAAAGCATATATAATACTACAAAAGAATACAGACTTCCAGGTCAGTGTTTAGTTAACTAATGTCCTTACGTATATCCCACAATAACCTTTATACCACATAGAAAAGCCACGTGGTATAGCCTATGTGGTATACATATCTATACTACATATCTAAGTCATGAAATTTGCTGTTCTAGAACGACACCCTGACCTGTTACATCCTTGACCATCTCTAGCACAGAACATCGATCAACACAGCATCACGCCTAGTGTGAAATGTATTTATCTTAGTAACAGCCAGGTGGCTCTGTTGTTCTCCTTAACCCCACGTCCTTCTCCAAAGGTTGCGTGACCACATATGACAAGAACTTCCGGGGTCCATTTTCTCCGGACCTTGGGACAGGAAGTCGGTTTGTTGTAGTGTAGGAAGTCCAGCAAATGACCTTCAGAATAGAAGGCTAAAAATAGTAATACCCTTGATTTTTGTCTGGTAAGACATGATATCAAAACTGCCATACTGATTCCTCATTTAATACTATTACACATGCAATATTCTATCCTTTTTTTTTTTACTAGTTTATATGTATCTTTCCTGTAAAAATGTATGTTTATCTGTATGGTGTCTTTCTATATCTATAATTTGGAACCTATGTGCTTAGTTAATCATTGATGAAAGCATATAAGATCTCGACCATGTTAAATATGTTCTATAATATGATAAAATACAAATGTTAAATGTTGAAATTCGCAAATATGGCACTTATGAACAACTTGAAGAACAATTTTAGTCCTATAGTTCTATCAGGCTACATACAGCAATTGGCTGGCTTGCAGTGACCTGGCAGATGTAATAATGAGATTTCTATGAATAAAGTTTTATTTATATCCCACAATAACCTCTCTAATTTTTTTTTTATGTGAACTATTTTTCCAGCAGTGAGTAAGGATATTTTGTTTTTCTATCTGTTCTGCCTCACTCTGGTTGGTCGCCATTTTAGTGACATCACCATTTCAAAACAATGTCATGATTCAGCAAGGAGAGAGTCTTCAAAATGAAGCACTTTCTTCCTTAAAATGTAGAGTTTTTGGACATTTTAGTATATCTACACAACATCTACTAAAAGATTTTTGGATTTGATGCTCATTTAGGACTGAAAAGTGTATTCCAGACCTCATGTTACCAGAAACTATATGAACTGGGCAATTGTCACAGCTCAGCTGACACTTGAGCAAATTTTCATTGTTGACTTTCAATGCTAAAATTGCACTTAGATTGAAGGAAACAAAAAGTTAATGGGGTTTCTTATGTCAGGTGAGGCTAATTTATTTTATTTTATAGATTTTGTGAGAAATATCATGACGTCACTGAGTTTGTGTGTGCTGTCCTGTGATTGGCCAGGCTGTTCTCTTTATAAGCGATAGTCTTTTTTATGAGGATCACAACATTGAACCTCATAGTGTGAACCTCATGGTTTTTCTATGAGGTTCACACTGTAATTCGGGATATACTTTTAAAACTTTTCATGTGATTTCCCTTTACTTTTTTGGTATCCCAAGTTTTGATTAGCCTATCTTATAACATCTGTGGAACATCATATGGCAGTCATGTATTTATCCTGCACCCCAGTGACATGAGATTTGCCGAGGAAGATTTTCATCATTAGAGGAAACGTAATACACCCAGCAGGCATCATTAGGATAAGACTCCAGAAGTTGTGTGACTAAGTAAGTTTGAAAGTGTCTCTGAACTGTTTTGAGCAACTGGGGATTTCACTTGAAAGGGCTTTTCTCAAAATCTAATTGACATCAGCGAAGTCACTCACTGTATAAGTGCGTCGTATATCTGAAGTTCTTTATTTTCATCCACAATAAATTGCCCCAGAGACTGTTGGATTGTGTTTTCGGTTGCTGGTACATATTCAATACAAATACACTGATTACAAGTGTACGTGCCAAAAAAAGGGAATACATTTCCTTTTTGCTTTGATAACTTCTGCATATAAATGTAGGTTGTACTGCAAATCATGCTTTTTTAATAAATAGTACTATTATAAAATCCCCTGGCTGTTTCATGACACGATATTATTGATAACTATTTGTGATTGATAACTATTTATAAGACATACAAAAACCAACATTGCGCTAATTTAAAATTTAAAATATGTTTGACATTCACAAAACTGTTATCTTTCATATGGATAGAAATACTGTGATTCTTTGATACACCCATCTCATAATTATTCACAATTCATCATAAGATAAATGGAAAGATATTGATCCGAAATAGATAACTAAAGAGTTCTTTTTGGCTATTACTCTGAGGGCCACTTTTCCTCTCTCCTGGGACCAAATTATGTTGTGTGTCATGCAACATCCAGGAGTCAGTAAAAGGGTCATCTTTTTAATGGCTTTTTGAGTTGAGTGATCTTAGGTCTTGCAAGTGATGGTCAGTCATTAAGATCTAAAGGAGCTGATGGATCAAAGTAACCAATAAGCAGGTGCCAACTGACACCTCACTGACCTCTGAATGCACAAGAAACACCAAGTCATTCAGAGAATAGCAGTTAGGGTGTCACAATTTTTTATTAAATTTCTACAGGAAGTTGGACTTTGGACTAAATACGTTAAAACAATGACAATAATTCAGCTGTTTGTATATATTGATTTCCAGTATATACCAACACAAAAGCCTGGCTGGAGACTATGAAAAGACATGAGGCTGCAAGGCTACAAGTCCAAATGTCTCAACGCTGCTGGTCTGACGGTTCGCCAGTTTATATGTCAGAGGCAGACGTAATGAAGGACTTACATTAGGAGGGAGGTGGTTCATAAGCTGAAGCTGTCTAAATTTTGTGTGGATAAGTGAACACATTTGTTTTAGAATACAGGAATTGATCATGCAAAGCTGATATGATCATTTCCTGTGAATAATAGTGAATCCATGAAGTCACATAGTTGTAAATCTTGATTTATCCTACTGATCCATATGCAAAGGCAGGTACATGACAAGCCTGTAATGACCGTAATAGGTAGGGTAAAGATATTCTATAAACAGTACAACTCATATTATTTTCAGCTTAATGACCGAAATGGGACAACACAATATTGTATAGAATATATACACAAAAACTACGAGACACACAATTATTTTGGTATGCAATTTCATTCAGTTTCAAGAGACTAGGCTATTTTCTTGTGCAATCACTCCGGCTGGGGTCAGCGGGTGTCCCTGTATTTTCACTTGAATAAAACAGTGTCTGTTATTCATAAAACATAGTCTCCGCGGAACAGTATACATATTGCTAAGCTACTTTAAAACTAAAAGTGGGGACATTTCTTTCACTGATATCATTATTACCCTACATTTTATTTAAGTAGTGCCCTAAACTGTTTGCACAGTAAGAAAGTCTGTTCTTCAAATTTCCCAAGAAACTCCATTATTGGCTAAAAAATTAAAACAAAAAGAGAAATCAGATAAAAGTTTTTTGGAAGTGAAACAAAAGACATTTTTTAATAAAATGCCAAAAAACTCTATAAAAATGAATTATGTCATATCATATATTTTCTTGTTATTGAGCAACATATTTTTGTTATAGTATTTATTTGAAACGAGCAATGATTCTTGTTTAATTCTTTTCCTTTCCTAGAATCACAGCCAACTGAGACATTTTAAGAAAATGAATTTTCAAATACTTGTTTCAAGAAAATTTAATTAAAAAGTACCATCAACCAAACTTTTTTTTTCAGAAAATAATCCACTCTAACAGCTATACATAATGCATCTGTGGATAATAGCTTTTTGCTAACCCTTTTGAAGCCCCCGGGAGGTAAATCGAACACTGGTGTTCACAAGCAAAGTCTGCACGTATTCCATCCATACGTAAATTGCATCGAGAGAACGTTTCGACAGGTGGTCACATACTGCATCTAGTTGTCTCTCAGATTTCTATGAATAAATTGGTGTTACTCTGATTGAACCAAGGGGATAATACTACAAAAATAGAGTGGTGTGCAAATCATGAGAAATGCAGTGTACATCTGTATCTGTGCAACTTGAATTATATATGATCCCAGCATCAAAGGCAACGAGACACAGCTATTTCCATCTGCTTCAGATGCTTAGTATCTTAAAATATGGTGAGATGATGACTTCAATGTACAACAAGCAATATGACTATGATGACAATGACAATTATAGATAAGGAGACCCCCCTGAGACAATTATATGTCGCTCCTGAGGGGCCACCTTATAATTTTCACATATTAACTAAACGTGTAATACAATGTAATTGATTATGTAATTCCATAAACAGTGAACATGTACTTGAAATTTGTGTCATGTATTCTGGAAAATGGGTCCTCATAGAGGCATGCACCTTATAAAATCTCAATTCTCATAAGCTAGAAAGGCTTCATTTTAGTGTATTAAAATTTGTGTACCAAGATTTCACTATTACTTATGAAGCTCCACTTGATGAAAAACATCACTGTGCCTTAACGAAACAAAGGCTGCGTGAAATAGCAAGTAGAGACTTAACATCCTCAATGGCACATACCTCAAAGAGTTCGTCCAAAAGAAAAAGTTCAAATATGAAATGTGGAATACACACCTGCTGGACGTGCCGAGAGTAAAATCCACAAAATACAAAATATGAGGGCAGGAGAAAACTTCAATGTTTAAAAAAAACTGATTTCTCAATGGAATGCTGATTACTGTAAATGTGGAATGTGCCGCACAGCACCACAGACACTACACATATTAACTATCCAATGAACCGCGAGCTATGTGATTTTATGAATACCCACCAGTATTAAGGTTTTATGTTTCCTTTATTTATTATGTTATCTCTTTTCTCATTATGTCGGTTGAAAGAGCCTGGAGGCTTGTGTTGATTTTGTTTATATACATACCGACCATAAATAAACATTATTTTATTGTATTCGAACTATTTTTATGCCGACGTTATGACTCTATTGAAAGGGGTTTTGGCTGCATAATCAATCTAAGGGTGAGGTGGGGCACACGTACCTTTCTAAGGGTTTAATATGCATGGGAAGGGGTCAGTTTCCAGCTGATTTCCTGTGCCTTTTGACCCTGGGTTCTATAGCCCAATAAATAAAGCTAGAACCCTGAAAGGCAGGCGGACAGGCAGGATCTTTCATAGATCCTGGTGGTAATGCCCTTACTGCCTTGCAGTTTCCCAAAAAGCCATACGTCACTAGCAACAAGCTTTGTTGTACATGTTGAACATTGTGTTTTGTACTGCACTGTCTCGCGACAGATAGGATTGATATGAACTCTAGTCAGATAATATGACTAACAACCTAGACAGCTTGGATGAATAGCTATTAAAACAAGGCATTGAATCACCAAGACACACACTTTGCTAACATATAATATGTTGTAGTCTTGCAATGTATTACTGGGATAATGCTATTTAGTATCAAAGTTGACGAAACTGACAATAGTTACTGCTAGCTCATAAACGTGTGCACAGATTGAAAATCAAACCAAAACTCTTACCGACATCTGACATGCCATTAACCATTAGCCTGCCTTGCTCAAAGTGACATGTAAAATACAACATACAATGGATATGGCCTAAGGTAAATCATTGCTAGGCACTCATTGCTAGGCACTCATTGCAACACCTGGCATGTTCTTGGCATCTATCGTTATGCATGAACATGACAGGCACAAGCAGTTTCACATCAGCAACCTGCCAACTCAGTCACTTTCTTCATCCACCTGTCTGAGGGGCTATCATCAAGCATGTCAGTGCAAATTAGTCAGAGGCCAATGTGTCAGTAGTGCCATCAAACTTGCTGTGATGTAAACGATGTCATAATGAGATATTAGTTTATGAATTTATTGGGAATAATAATACCATTCATTTTTGTTTATTAAGGAGTTGAGAATCCATATCATACCATACCCCAACCAGAAAAAAAATATACTATTTTGTTTCCACTTAGTTAAATTGCAGTGCCAATCTGTGTAAGCAAATCAAATTTTACTGAAGGGAGCACTGAAGCTAGCAGCGGAACCCAGGATTCTCACATGCAGAAGCTGAGAAATTCTTTAACCATTGGGCCACCTAGTCTGGTAAGAAACTCAAGGCAACTGATGGCTGTTTAAACTGTATTGATTCCGATGATCAAGTTCCTTTGGACGATGTGAGATATCTACTACTTTCAGGTAACTATGTACTTCCATTCATCAGTGACCTGGTGCAAATTATCCTGTTGTTGTGCATTTATGTAGTTAACCACTTCATCAATATCTTTCACCTTGACTAAGACGTTAATGCAACAAATGAGCTACACGATTATTCTTCCTTGGGTCTAAAGCTCTCCTGAAAATGCTGATTCGGTGTGCACATAATGCTGTAGTATTCATCATTTGGAGGACATTGACTAAGACTATTCTTCTAAGAAGCACACATGAACTTACGAAGTAAGATGTTCGGCACTAACATGAAAAAATCTTACCTTGATAAGAGATATAAGTGTACCAGAATTATTAATGTATGTACATGTACTTGAATGTTCACAATAGCATGGTAAGAAAATTATAAATTGCACATAAATGCAATTTTCTGGTTGTTGGTTTGAGACAATACATCAATCAATGATATTGCAGATTGCAGTGTAACAGTGCTGACAAGAAATTCAAATATTACGAATAGACAGCATAGCTGCACATTCACAAAAAATAAAATGTTTTGCTTCATGATTAATATTTCCAAGGAAAACAAGTTCGTTTGGAAGAGGAATCGAACACAAGAAAGTTTAGGCCTCAAAGCAAACATTTTCACCACCTTAACGAATGAGCTACCACAGCATTCATTAATCAGCGATTGGTTATAAACAATCTAAATGCCATATCACCTAACCTTTCAACCATGACATGACATATTGGATGACAACATATGTTAAAACCATTGTTACATATCTTCTGCACAGCACACGAGCAACTGATGAGGCTTGAAGGTGAAGGCAAACATCTGAGTTTCAGAAGGTGTGGAGTTCAGTTCGGGAAGGTATCAATTTCACTACTTTGCTCATTAGCTTGACTGGTATCTAAGAAGTACTTATTGTTTTTGGTACAGGTATGTGTCAAATTATTGAAAATTTGCCAATATAATGTTATCTATCCACTCAATAAGTTAAAGGCAAATTCTTCAAAAGGATTTGAACCCACTTTGTCAGGATTACAAGGCAGACATCAAATGCACTGAACCACCATTGCTTGATTACTGCTGAATTTTAGATACACCTGTATTGCAGTAATTAAATAGTAATTTCAATGATGATAAATGTATATTGATTATTAGTATATCAGCAGTTATTGTTTGGCAAATCATATTAAATTTATGCTTTCATATTAATCCACTGGGTGACCCATATTCCCCAAAAGTATTTTAACCCACTTTGTCATAATTACAAGGCAGATACTTAATGCACTCAGCCACCATTGCATATCTATGATTAATTAGATAATGCATTTATGCAAGTACACGGGCACCTTTGCTTTACACCCAGCTAAGGGCAACTGATGGTGGGTGTAAAGCAAAGGTGCCCATGTACTTGCATCAGATGATCCTAGTAAAATTTATTTTATATACTTGATGAATGTAAATTTTATTTTATTTATATGTGAAAATAATCAATAGTATGCAGGTTAACTGCAGAACATGAACTTAATTTTCTTTGAAACGCCCAAAGGTACAACATTGCATGGTATGTGTCCGACTGAATTATTCCATGAACAAAATAACAAGAAAATCAGTAAACCTTTTTATGAAATTGCAACATTTTCATTCTCTGTGCATGATTCCATATGCAATGACAAAATGTATTCTATGAAAGTTTTCAAAACAGAAATGGAAGTTATGGAACCCATGAAAGTTTAGTCATGAAGTAAATGTTGCCGTCACCTTACCCACTGAGCTACAACAGCATTGACCAATAGCTAGTAAAAAAAGGCTGTGTATTAAACAAGCCAAGGTAATACCATTTCTCTGTATTTATAACATATTTTGGGATTGGAGTTAATGTTAATTTTCATTTCAAGAATTCTTCGGCTACAAAACAAACAATACACTAAAAATTATTTGTTATTATAACCATTTAATTGCATGCTTTTGAACAAGTTAACATCCTGTTAGGCATTCAACCAAGATTTCGCCTAAAATCTAAGATGCATTTTTATCTATTGGTGCATATTTCTGAACAACTCATGTGTATGAAGACAAATTTCTATGAGTCAGAAGGTCTGGGGTTCAATTCCTAAATGAAACCTTTTACTATTTTTCTCAAATTCATAAGATTCATTCTTTGCACAGCAGTAGTTATTGGTTTTGGCATATGTGTCAAAATACCAAATATAATGTTTCAAGTGAATGTTATATGTACTAAAAAAAGATAGATGTCTAACCAATATTATCTAAAAAGACTTGAACCCGCTGTGTCAGGATTACAAGGCAGTCACCTTATGCATTCACCAACCATTGCTTTACAATGATAGGATGTTATTCTTACCAGACTCACCTGTATGAAATAGTATGATATTGAGCAATATCAACGATACATTTTGATGGCAAAACAATCATAGCATTTAATTGTACCAATACCATTTGGTACCTGCTTTTAATACAGCATATGTGGCCTAATGTTGAGGGTAAATGTCTTTGAGTAGGAAGGTGTGAGGTTCAATTCCTATAGGTGGAACTTTCTCATATTGATTGGTGGTCTGTCAGTAGTGATTGTTTTTGGCAAATGTGCTAAATTATAACTGAAACTTTATTTAATAAAAAAAAAGTTAACTTTATTCCCCAAAAATGATTTGAACAAACTATGTCAGGATTACAAGGCACATACCTAATGCACTTGGCCACTATTCCTGGACCCTTGTAGAAAACTTTTAACAGACACACCTTGGCCAAGTTAAATAAAGTGTCAGTCTGGTCACTCACCCATGGGGTAGAAAGACACCTGATGCAGCAGTACCTGGTTCAACCCCAGCTAGGGGCAACTCATTCGCTGTGGGTGTAAAGAAAAGGTGGATGCCGGCAATATGTGCTTGTTGAACCAATAGATAAAAAAGTAAAGGGGAGGTTTGGCCTTGTAAATGAAAGCAGTGGGAATGATAGCACTACATCATAAATGTAGCAATAGCAGGTGCAACATTGAAATATAATATAATCTAGCTAAACTAGTTGAAAATGTAGTTTTAGCAAGTTCATTTAATAAACCAAATGTAGTGATAGCAGGCAATTAATTTTCTGTAATGAAAAATTAAATTGCACATTTTGTTTGCAAAACTGATTGACATGCTACATGTAAACAGTTGCAGTTACCTCAATAGTTGAGAGAGAATCACAGGGGCTAACAATTGCACTAAACCTTTAATTCTAGCAATTCAGACGTCAGTCTTGACTGCTATTGATAGGCTATTATTAATTGCATACAACTGCAGCTTAACCCACATGACAACGTCAGCAGAGCGGCGGGAAAACGTTGGATCCTCAGATCCAGTGCTTTCCGGCCACTGGTGGTGCCAACGTTCCCTAAAATTTGAAGTAAAATTCTTTCATTTACATAATAAAGCAACCTTGAGCTAAACAACCAGAAAATCAATAGCTTTGAAACACCATTAACTATAGGCCTAAACAATGGCCCAATTACATCAACAGCTGCGTTGTCACCAAACTCAAGAAGCTATTACAAACATGTGTTGTTGTTATTTATGGCATTTTGTTCAGAAAAGTAATGCTTAATATGGCCGTTTTTATGGGCAACACTTTAGCTGCAAATTGTCCAGGAAATTTAGATTCTTCAAGCACAACAAAGCTGTGGCAGTGGTGTCCAAAAATAGTCAATATTTGCTGCCGCCCCTCCAGGAAATGAGTGATTAGTGATTCTTATACAAAAATTGGTCTGGTTTGGAATTTTGTTTGGGTACAACAGCGAAACCACACCTTTTTTTTTGTTGGCAATTCACCATGAAGTGATGATTTTTTTTGGTGTCTACTGTACAACACAATATAGCCAACAAACTGCGTTATACCTTCTTCAAATTAAACGTTCAGATTTTTACAAATTAGACTTAATTGCCACTAAAGCCATTAAAGCAACTGAATCAAACTACACTTTATAACTGTCTATTGGAAGATAAATCTAAAGTAATCTACATAATGAAATCTTATAAATTCTTAGGCCAAAGTAGGCTTAGGCTTCAACACCAGTCACAATTTAGTAACTTAAAAGTAGTTATTAACCGTTTTCTTGTCAATGTGGGGTTTCAGCTGAGCCGACTTTTTATTTGGGGTATGGCTAGGTTTGACTTGTTCTAGCTTCAGGTAGCTCTTACTAGCTCTGGATAGCCATAGTTGTTCTTTGCTAGGATTACTGTATCATGTCCATTGCATCGATCAGTGGTACACTACAATGGAATTATTACTGTTTTATCTTTCAATTTTGATATGTATATACAGCATCTCGAGTCTTATAAATATAAAGAACTTTTTGAAAGTGCAAAGACAAATTATGTATACATCTGTGACTGTGCTTCAAGATGCGATGCCTCAAAGAACGAGAAAGCTGAAACATATAATTCAGTGCCTAATAGTTATCATTTTCTGGAGGTGAGTTTCGTAACAAGGATGTTTATTAAAAACGGTTTAATTGCATTTTTTAACAGAGAATAATGCACTTACGCGGTCTTTTAAGCTGGACTCAACGTTGGATGCTGGAGTAATAATTGGAATGCATTGTGATATTAAAAAATCAGTTCCGTATTTTGAAACTTGGAAAATTCCATGTTGCAATAATCAAGAGAGGTCACCCAGACTTATTCATCAAAATTTCTAGCAGTAATTGTACGAAGCTCAATAAACCAACTCATCCAAACTTTAAAAAAAAGCTGGTTTATCACCATCTAATGAAGTGGGCACAATTTCATACCATCATTACGTCTGTCACTGTCAAGTGGTTATCATAAAATCTAGTTATTAACCTGTTTTAACAAACAATTATGTTAAACTTCGTGGTTTCCTGTGGTAAAAGGAGCCCATGTAGAATTAAATAAACAGCTGACAAAACTGACCCGGAAATCTCTGTAAAACAATGGCCTTTATGTCCATTTCGGACACAATGAGGTACACATAAAGTGACATAATGATACAGTCCACTGCAGAATGTCTCTCTTTTGTACGTGACTTTACTCATTATGGACGTTTGCGCCTGCAGAATTACTAGGAGGTGACTACTGTGTGCCATATCTTCGTTTTTATGATGGGACACTGTCAAAACATTTCACATCAACAGTGGATGTTATGGGCTGAACAATTACAAATTAAACTTAATAAGGTATAATGAATGAATATATATTTATTTGCATGGTTAATATTTACATGTTTATAATTATAGATACCATATATTGTTTTTTTTTCAGGATATAGTATTATATAAAGTTGATTTTTATGTCCTATCTCTATCATTTTTATGTATTTATTATTTTTTTATTATTATGTCTTTTCTTTTCTTTTTCACATATCATTTTATTTTACTTTCATCATTTCTTGTTTTTCCCAATTAATATATATATGAATAATTTATAATTAATCTCATGGGGAGTCACCCCCCTTGTGGTAAAGTATGTATATACTCGGGTGTCTTCCCCCAACATACCCTGAGTATAAATCTATGTATATGTGTGTGTTCTACTATTGTAAAAAATGTACTTTGTATGTTGGAAATAAAAAAATCAATCAATCAAAAACACTGTATATTTATAATAACACATGGGATTGTCGTTAAAATGTTAAATGGATGGGCCCTGTACTCAGTATTTGCCCTGCGGCAAGTTACCCTCACACACGGGGTATAATGTAACATAACATAGTCTGAACCTTATCATCTGATCATTACGTCTACCTCTGACAATTAGTCATCTCACCAAACTTCAATTCAGAAAAGGAACAATGAGATACTCTAATGGCTCAGTACTGTATATTGAAATTTACCATATTCTTGAGAGGTTTTTAGTCTGAGCTTTCAACAAGAATAACCTGTATACTTTTAAAAGTTGCTTCATGTTACACCAGTGTTGCAATGTTTTTTCATCAGTATACATATTCATTTCCATTTCTTAAGACTGAAATATTATGAGTTCTTACTTGGTGTGATAATGTGATATGCAAGACCCTGGCTGGACACCAGAAATGAAAAGGTAAAAAGATATGGGTCTAGGTACCAATGATTCCTTGGGGAAAACTACAAGATATCTGGTATAGACAGACAAACAGACAGACAGACAAAGTATTTATTTTGACCATAAACTTACAATTTACATAAACAAAAATAATCAAGGAAAACTGGTTATATTATGGTCATAGGAGACATTCACTGAGGCCAAAAGCCGCTGACGTGCATGCCACCTATGAGCCATTTGGTGTTATAATATATGAGTATTGGCTACGAATGAAAGGAAAATAGTGGTAAGGATTGCAAGTGCTACAAGCAGGACAATACCAAATTATTATCTATATATTCATTAATTTGTTTTAATCACATGTTCGCTGATGGGCTACCTTGTACTGCATACATAACAGTTTGGATTAGTACAGTCTGTTTGATAGGCATTGATATATACCCTTTTAAGATAGAATGATAAACCATAAAGACTATGTGTGCTCATTTTATCTATGATAATTTTTGGTGCTTGATTAATTAGTTGTGGTAATCTATTTTTAATTGAGCTTTTTGACAGTTGGTACCTGAGCCAGGGGATTACTAATAGATGTCTGTCTCTTGTTGGATAGGGATGAATATCTAACTGCCGGGGAAAATTAAACTGCTGAAAGTAGTGTGGTAGATTTTGGTTAGTTAATCTGTGGTAAAATGTCCACTCCTGTAAATGCAAGATATCATCTAATTTTAATAAACTAAGTTGTTTGAAGAGTGGATTTGTATGGGAATTATACTTGCTTTTTGTGATTATTCTTATCGCTCTTTTTTGCAGTTTCATTAACCTATTTGATTTTAATCCCCAAAGTAAAACACCATAAAGTAAATGTGATAAGACAAGAGAATTATATATTACAAGTAATGTTTCAGTTGGAAGAAACCGTTTAACGCGATTCATAACCCCAAGAATTTTTGATATTTTCTTTTGGATCTTACATATATGATCATTCCATGTTAGACTTTCATCTATTGTAATACCCAGGAAATCAAAACTTCCCACTCTTTCTAGTCTATCACCATCCAAATATAACTGTATATCTGGAATGAATTTATTTTTGGTGTGAAAGATCATATATCTAGTTTTTGAGACATTCAGAGACAATTTATTTACATTTAACCAATTACTGATATTCATGAGCTCATTATTCAAATGAATTGACCGGTTGTATAATATAATTATCTTGGTTCACTGTCGAGAGAGTTGCTAATAGTGTTGTGTCATCTGCATACATTATGAATTTGAACACATTTGTGGATCTGTTAAAGTCATTCACATAGATAAGGGAAAAAAAAGGGTCCTAGTATAGAGCCTTGTGGCACACCGGTCTTGATAGATAGTAACTCAGATTTGCAACCATTAAACTCCACATATTGTTTTCCTTTTGTCAGATAGGACTCACAAAGTTTATAGGCATTACCAGTTATTCCATAATGGAAAAATGTTTGTAATAATATTGTATGGTCTAATGTATCAAATGCCTTAGACAGATCCAGAAATATGTTCAAGGGACATTTTTTATCTTCTAGGCATTCAATAACTCTGTCAATATTTTCTATGGCTGCATATTCTGTACTATGGTTTTCTATAAATCCATATTGACTCGGATAAATCAGATTTAAGGATTTAAAATAACTGTTTAGTTGCATGTGCATTATTTTTTCAAATATTTTAGAAAGAGCTGGCAACACAGATATAGGCCTATAATTATCTATAACTGAACTATCATCTTTTTTATGTATTGGAACAATCCTAGCTATTTTAAGTTTATTCGGGAACATACCTGTATTTAAACACTGATTAATTATGGTAGTTAATGGGCCTACTATGATATCTTTGATTTCCTTAACAAAATGCATGGATAATCCATCTATTCCGCAACTTGTTTTTGCTGGAAGCTTATTTATAACAGTGAGAACAAACTCCTCAGATACTTCTTGAAAGCTAAGTCTTTGTGGTATTGCATTTGCTAGATAATTTCGGAAATCATTAGTTTGAGGTTGAATATCTCTTGCTAAAGTTGGGCCAATATTATTAAAATATAGATTGAAGTTATTGGCTATTTGTTGGGGATCAGAAATTATATTACCATTTATCTTAAAATAATTAGGGAGATTTTTTTTATCATCTGTTCGATTTATTATTTCTTTGATTGTGATCCAAGTGTTTTTTTATATCTTTTTTGTATTTTTCAAAAGTGTGATAATAATATTGAAGTTTTGCCAAACGTATGTTTGTCTTTAGAATTTTATTATAGGTTGATAAGTTAATTCTGAGGGTTTCCTTAAGAGGGGAATGCAAAGGGGTTTTTTTCAGTCTGGCATAAAGTTTATCACGAAATTTTATTGAGTTCAGTATGCCTCTTGAAATCCATTTATTCTTTTTGTGCCTATATCTATTAAATTTGACAGTTTTGACTGGAAAGTGTTTATCTTTTAATTTTCTTACTATTTTATCTAGGATATTATAGTTTTCATCAGGGTTACTGTCAGGGCCAACATTCAGTTTACTATTTAGATCAAGTGAAATCAACTCTGCTTTAAAGCTCCTGAAGGTATTTTCATTGAACTTAGGCTTTTTAACAATATATACAGGGTATGGTCCACAGAACACTTAGTTATATATATGAAGAGTGGTTTTATAATTTTACTGCCATATTATTCGGAAGGCATTATTAGTGTTAATGTTCGATATGTCTTATTTGTTATTTTGTCAAAAAGTCACCTCAAAGAATTCCTCATTGAAGTTGGCTGTCACGAAGAAGTGGAGTGGAGGTTAAAGTATCGTTGCATAAGTATGAACAACTAAAATATAGTCATGAGTAGCATAGAGTAAAAGTCTCAATACACAAAGAAGACCACCTTGCAGATAAATCCACCTGTCAATCAAGCCACAAATTATAAAATATGTATATTAGCCGTAATAAATAGCATCATTATCAAGTACGCATGGATTAATACCACTTGGTCGGAACAAAAGAATGTTTTTAATACTAACACCTACCAGTCAACTGTATCTTTGAAGAAAATATGCACCCTTTTAAAGGTCATTGACCAACAGAATTCATAGATATGCCACAAAGTCTGGTTGTCCCTGTATAATCCAGAGCAATGCATTCACTTGAATAAAACAGTGTCTCATGGACAGCAGTTGCAGCCTCAAGGGAACTGGCAATTCACACTTCCAATTTTCCAGGCACATCCTAGCTCTCAGTTTTACTGCCTTTCTTGAGTTTAATGACAGGCTCAATTTGGAGTAGGGCATTTCCATAGAAGCTCAACTGCCATGATTCCCACATACACTTGATGGGCAAGTGCCTCAGTGAAAATACAAGTCCTAAGAATGGATTACAGGCAAGATTTCAAATTAGGCCTATCAAGAGAATTTTTTGAGTTCCAAAGTGATTTGACCAAGAAAATACAGTGCAGTTACATCATGAAAAATTGTTTTGGAGGTAGTAAATTGTTTAGTGATCTCATTATGTAATATATACACGGTGCTTAAATTTGTTAACCTAATTTTGAGATCTTGGAATGGTGACATTTTTTAAATATGTCACTAAGAATTATAGTTATGGTAGTTTCAAGGCATATGAGGCAATTCGCAAGGTACAACCTATTTAACCTGTGACCATGTATTGTGTAACATGCATTGGCATCTATCTCATCTCATCATTATGTCTGCCACTAACAGGGACAAACCTTCAGATTAGTAGCCCTGAGACAATCTAAGGAATATTACATAACATATTGCTTAATGATTGCCTTGGCAAGGGCCACAAACCAACACTAATCTCTTTTATCATCGAACATCAAAGCTTTGTGTTCAGATTGTCACACACTCTACAGGATTGAGTGCAATGTGTAGGAACATCAAACAACAATTTATTTACATTCCTGTACATTATGCATTTCTACTTAATGGATATTTGCTAGAGATGGATATTTGCTAGATCTGCAACTCTGGCTAAGAACAAATGGTAACAAGTGTTCGCTCCTACACCTTGAATCGATATATGGACTGGATTTTGGAGATTGCCTCACATATGGTGACAAAATCACTGAGGTGGTCTCTAAACATTTGCACATAGAATGACTTAAACTAAAATAAGGAGCATAAAAGTCATCTAGCCCAATTTATTTGGCATTTTCAGGGAAGTTTCAATCATGTGGAAGCTCAGTAATTACTATTTTCACATTTGTGTTTGCCAAATTACCTGGCTTATAAATATACTTCATAAGGTGAAATAAAAAATTTTGTTTCACGTAAAACAGCCTGTGAAACACCTTCTAAAACCCTATCATTAAACAGCTTGTGGTGTTCTTTGAGCCATCTACTATAAGACGAAGGTTTTTGTAATGTCCAGGCATCTAGATGTTTTATTACACATTACTTCAATGAGGAAAATAGCACTTACATTTTGTATGCACACACAACTTTTTTTTTGAAGGAGCTCCTATGTTGCCTATTGAGTCTACTGTTATGTTAAGCTAAAATGGAAAGCTATTAGTATATATACGCTTTAGGTGGTTCTACGCAGTTTGTACAGAGACTCCGGGTATGACTTACATTTATATGAGAGAGTTTGTAAAGTGAAAAGAGCATTTAACACCCCAATGGGCATACATGTCACATGGAATTGGCACATTAAATCACATCTCAATGTTTATAGCTGCATCAAAAAGAGGGATAACAATGTATGGCATTGAGTAAAGTCTAAGGCTTACGATTTATGTTACCCCGTCTACCTCAAATATTGAGTGATGGCAGCTTATTAGATCATATGATATTTTATAGCTGCTCCCTGTTATTACATACATAAGTAGTTGCATGGCTTTTATATTTTTTGTGGATAGGTTAGTGGTCAGCACTTGTCCAGGATTCAATGCCCAATTAGTGTGCCCCAGTTTAATCTCAACTAGAAGCAATTAGTCAACATGTTTGTCCCCATTAAGAGCATCTTTGAATTTCTTAAACAAGTAAAAACCCCACCTAAGTGGTGATTTCTTAAATATCGTGTCTGCAGACAGCTAGTCACTTACGAAGACCATGAGTCTGGTTAGTATCACAGAGTCAGTATGGAAGGAATACTTTATTTGCTGGAAGTAAAAGGTCTCTTTCTATCTAATCTATCAAAACATTTTTAATCCTTCTCACTGCCTCAGGGTTCTGACTCTTATTTGTTTCTACATCAAGCCATGCCCCATTTCCTCTGCTTAGCCGTATAATTGCTTCTTAAATCAACTCCTGGTGTAAAGGGGCCCATGGGTTTTGCTGGCTTAATATGCTGAAGCCTATTGTATCAATATTTCCAAAGAATCTTTCCTCAAGTACCAATCATTTCTGACTCCAGGTGTCTGACCTGATAAATCTACAAAGATGCCATCTCAATGGATAAAAATGTTAAGAATCTGCTTTATAAATCATAACTGAATATAAAATATTGTATAGTTCAGAGGTTATCTTGGATGTAGTGTTGAAAAAGAAGAATACTGTAATGAAATATGATCTTATTCAAACAATCTCACAAAAATGTGATATATTTGTTTCCTGGCCAGCGCAGAAAATAGATAATAATAGATACATACGAAACTTGACCTAAAGGCACTCTTAACAGAGGAACCCTGAGAGAAAATGATGAGACTCTCAAACACCCCAACATTCCTAACCCAGATTCCCTGTATGCAAAAGACATCTTTAAAACCTGATGGAATTCATGATACAATGTAAAGGAAAGGTGAGCAATTTTGCAGCATCAATTAGCCTCAGGTATGTCCGTAAAGGTCAGCATATCAGATTGAAAGCACTAGTAATTACGGTATGTCTTTAACAAGAGTGCACTCACTTCTGTTGTTTACTGCTTTCTGATGTGTGAGCTCAGTGCCAGTAGGTGCACTTTGCTTAATGCCTCGAATTGGCTGTGGAAACAAAGAGATGTTTGCTCTGTGTCAAAGCAAATCTCCACTGGTTGATGTAGCCCATGCTGCAAGATGATTTCATCTTCAAAAGATGCCATTAGATGATTTGAGTAGGACCGCAGAAAACATGGGAGCTGAGCTGTGGCTCAATCGCTTAAGGCAGAGAATATGCATAGGAACTGTGCTTAAGCTGTCATATCTGGTTTAAATCTGAGGAAGGTATGGGACCTATGATGATATAATTGGAAGGATATAACAAAAACACATTTTTCGTCTTCAGATGCTTTTAGTAGTTCTGACCAAAGACAAGGAATGGAACAGGCTGTGGCCCAATGATCAATTGCTGATCAAAGTGAATGATATTATCATTATTACAAACATGTGCATGGCATTTATCGCAAAGACTGAACATGACAGGTATAAGCTGTTTCATGATCATGGTGACAGTGACCTGTCAAGGAAGTCTTTATCATAATGCCAATAACGTGCCAACTCGGTTACCTTCTTGATCCTCCTGTGCAAGGTCCTTATCCCTCTTGAAGACTGGCCGAGTTTGCAGCCATTGGCAATATAATATGACAGTTTGTCTTTTAAAATGAAGTCAAAACAGAAACAAAAGTCCCCACTGACTAAAAAGAAAGATATGTTTTGCACAGCAACAGAGTTTTTAATGCATTAATTTATTTCACCATGAACAAGTTTCTGCTTTTAAGAATGACATGAGGTGATGATGATAAATACAGAGTTAGTTCTATGCAATGGGACTGGTATGGAGTTCAAATAAACAGTGCTACGATTTGGATCAAAGCACCTGTGCCACAAGTCCCTGCCAATAATACCAGCCACTTGGTCACTAAGCTACCCAGCGTACTTATCATAACAAGGAGATAGTTATGAAATGAAATGAATCTGTGGTATTGAACTCCCATGCATCTTAAACAAGACTGTAACCATAGTTCCTAGAAGGTTTAGTAAAGTCTATGATGCTGCATTGATGCATTATATAAAGCGTCAATTGGTCAGTATGTGAGTGTCATTGGCAGCTGTGTCGTCCTACACTTGAGCATTATTCTCAAAGTGTCAAGCGCTCAATAAATGTCAAGCAGTGTTTTTTTTTTAGCATTTACAGGAGATAGGTCCGGAAATTGAGTTCTTTTGCATCTAGCACAGATGGTGTAATGCCCTACCAAAAGGTCAAGGGGACAAATGCCGCAATTTTCTCCTTTCATACCATTCAAGTGTATCCTTCAATAGCTAATTACCAAAATAAGGCATTCCAAAATGTATACATAATTATTCTAGTTGGGACAATAATCCAAAAAGTTAAGTTTATCGTAATGAGTCCAAATTGTGCCTTTTAAAAGTGGTGAAACATTTACAATTAACCTCCTAATTAGTTTCTGTCAACCCAGACAAAAAATAGCTCAACCTTCTTCTTTGGACAGTACCAATGCAAAAATAAAGTCACCATAAAACTTTTTAGCAGTTGTGTCAAGCTATATTTTTTAAGAAACTAGTTATCAAAGAAGATAATAAGTCTTCTGTAACACAAATATACATGTCTGTGTTGACTGTCAGGGCAAATCGTGTTAAACAAAATATTATCAAAATTACCACTTCTTTTAATTATACTTTACAGTCCAGCTGGGAACAAGGATTGCTACTGAAAAAATATGAATATACAGTGTAGCTTAAATCCTACATTCAGTATTTTACAGCACCGTGATCACTGCTACAGTGCCCTAAACCAAAACAGTCAAATTGTAGATGAATTCTCCAAGCAGTAGTGTCAGATCTAGGGTCATCAGAATCAAATAAGCCAATTATTAAGAGAATAGGTTTGCAGTGGTCACCAAGTATGAAATTGGCTGTCAAAAAGACTGAGATCTGATATAGCAACATAGAGATACAATGTACATAGATGCAGCTATAACAGGTTAACATAATGTTTAGTGGCGGCAAATGCCTATCCTAGACTTACCATAGATATCTGTTTTACTGGTGCAGTGTACATCAGAGAGACATGACGCAGAGGATATAATCAGGTTCCATTCAAACTCTGCTTAACAAAAGCAATATTTCTTACACTTTGAGCCATAAAACTGTGGTTGGCATTTTTCTATCATGATCTATAAACACCAGCATATGACAAATAAAGCATGTTCAAAGAACGTGCTCCGGCACCTTAAAAATTTCTTGATCAGGGGCTTTCCATAATTTGGAGATCATTCTGATGTTTTATCTTTGATTCATTCTCTGCAATGGTCCAGCTTGTTTCTGGCGGTATGACATTATGACTTGGCAAAGGCCAGACATGAATTCAAATGAACCATCTAGTCTTGTGTGAAATTGGGTGAAGATTGGCTTATTTAATCTCAGACAGTCTCTGTGCTATAAGCACAGGAAATCATTAGGACCATAGTTTGAACAATATATGTCATATACAATGGGACTGAGACATGGCACATAAATAGTACAGAGCAAGTTTTTAACCCATGCATCCACAGTCACCATGGATGAAAAGATGGTGAATAGGTGGCAAGCAATGGGAAAGGGACCGAGCTATGGCACCTAAACAGTGTATAAATTAGGGTTTCAACAAACTACAAGTCACACACTGTCCAGTATAGCAAGTTTGCTATGGTCACAGGGCTAAGTTTGAACCAATGTAAAGTCAATGTCAAGGGAGTTTGGCATCCTTACCACTTGGTCAGTCAGAGTAAATCTGGAAGACCACTCAAGTCATAAAGTTATTATGATAACCAAACTGCACAAATGTAATCATTACCTTTTTCAAGGCCCTGCTTTTCACAGACATTGTTTAGACATGTTTATGGATGGCAGGCTTTGAAAAAGGTTAAGAATATAATGAGTGACAACAGTCACAATTGATTTACCTATGACACATTCTTGCCCTCAAGAAAGAGATTCTGATCAGAGGCAGCAAGAAAAGTTGGATGTCAAAATAAATTATTGCCCACCAGCATCAGACTATTTAACAAGAACTGTTAAATGTATTTTATATGTCATATTTAATTTTATGCATGTATGCCTTTAAATGTACATCAAATTTCCATTTTCTTAGTTATTAGAGTGTTCTCTTATCGGATAGAGATTAAAGAAAGATTCCAAGTGTATAGTCAGACAAGTTCATAAGAAGCATGGTCAAGACCAGTATATAACAAAATCCAATTATAACAGATATATTGTAATTTTTCAGTCCAAAATACTTTGTTATAAGCATGTCTGACTGTACTAACACACCAGGTCAGTACCAAAAATCGGGAAAATACATTTTTCAGTAAAATAAGTCAAACAATCGAACTGCAAAATCTTCACTTTTGAACTTCTACTTCGTAATTCTTTCAGAGCATCAATTACATGGTAGACTACATCTGCTGGAGTTGAGGAATCTGGTGGGCTATCGTTGTTGGTGTTAAACAATCCCTCTGGAGATTGTGGCTTGAAGCAGATAATCTTCCCATCACTTTGTATGCAAGTCAGCAGAATCTGATACTCATGAAAATCAGCCACTGAGATACATGGGGAAGATAACTTAATGTTCAGTATTGAGGGAGAGAATTGTCAATCAGTATTTAATAATCATCGTTTTTATATTCTCAGTCGGATACCAGTATGATATTGAAGTAGTCGTTTCTGGGCGCTTGCTTGGAATTGGTTTTTCTTTAATTCCCCAAAGGAGCCACCTTCATATTCTTGGACTAATTTCATACGGTAAAATTTCAGATTGAATAGTATGGTAATGCTGTGACACTTCAAAAATCTGTTCACTGCATCATTGAGACACCCACACACTTTTTTTTGCATTTGACAATAAACATCTGAAATAAAGCACATTTTCGAACAAATTTACCCACTCGAAGCTAGAAAATTGTCTTGCTATCAGTAAAATCAAGAAAATTGGCTTATTAAATAATACTAAATATCGTCTTAGAAGTATAATTTTCCTGTGAATCCAGAAAACAAATTCATAACTTTTTATTTTCACTATAAAACATGAAAAGGTCTTTTAGACTGGAGACCATGCCCTTGCATTATGTACTGCTTCCAGCACAGTCTAATGAGAATGTTACTGTACCTTCTACTCAGAGTGCCCTGTTATTATATGACACCATTATAACTGTCGTTAATCCTCTTTGTTGTTGCTGCAATGCAGACACCAAGGACAGGACATTGCATGTTTTCCACCACAATAGAAGACTTAGACAGATAGCATGTGTTCTCTAGACAGTGATGTAAAGTTATAAATAACGAAAACCTGTACAAACAACTTACAAAGCTGAATTAAAAAAAAAGAAGTCCATTTGATGTTGTAACTGCGACTTTTACACAATGTGTTTGTATATATATTCATTAACAATAAATACTATAAATATAATACTTTCAAAAATAATAGTCATAATTTAATCTTGTCCCTTCCATCTTGTATTAACCGCATATGTATTCATTGATAATAAATTATACTAGTACATTTATTGTAAGCCACTGCCTCATTGTTATTTGCATAAAGATTATCAAGCTCATAATAATTCTTTAATACGACCTTGTTCCAGACAGATAGACAGATGTATTGATGATATGAAAAGCTCTTGCTCCTTGCTACATTACACTTGTCCATCTATACTGTCTTTCATGTACTTTGCAATGATGCGTGAGTACGAGTTTGGTCATGTCACAACTTTTTATGTGAATAAATTTTCATTGATGTTTAGCACAAAGACAGTGTACAGCTTTTTGTTATTTTTATAATGTATCATCAGAAATGGAAATCTTATAGATGCCAAGTTTTCTCTTTATTCCTGGAGAGCACTTCCTGTACTCCTCCTCCTCCTGGTGACGCTTTCTGTGTAAATGTCATGACAAGACAAGGACCAGAAGTTCTTGTCATATGTGGTCACGTGACCTATGGATAAGGACGTGGAGTAAAGAACAACAGAGCATCTAGCTGTTACTGAGATAAACAATCATAGTTAGGTGATATTGATATTTGCCTGGTATAAATGGGAATGGTGAAATATATATAAACCATTTTAAGTAATTTATTCTTCCAATTGTTTCAAAGAGTTTGATTGTCTGCCATAAAATGAATATTTTTTAATTGAATCAGGCGGCATTACCTACAGAGGCATTCAGCAATCAAAGTATGTCAGATATTAAGCTATTTTGGCATAAAGATTGGACCTTTCTCTTATGCAATTGGATTAATAATCAGCTAGCACATTTAGCTATCACACTCAGGGTTATATAATTCTAGCACCCTCGGTTATATAAACCAAGCACTTTTTACTTTCAGAACTGGTTTACTCCCTCATTATTTGTTGACCGGTGGGAATGACATTTCACATACATTCTACATAGGTTCATCAATGCCATTTCACTAGGAACGGTCTTTTTACTATTCCTATGAGAAGCACTCCTCATAAATGGTCGTGGTTGGCTTTACTCTCACAAAATTGTCTTTGACATAAGTCTATGGCTGGTTTGAAAGAAGGTATTAAAGGTTGAGCAGCTTCAGGTCAATGGTTATAGGGCATAGATGAAAGATAACCGTCCAATTCCTTATTCATGAATACGACCATCTGCCATAAAATGTGTCTGAAAATGTCATGAATATGATGTAAGCAGCACCCCCATAATATGACAGAATAATGCATGTCACTTTCACTTGCCCAAGTACTTAAAACATCACTTACACAAAAGTCTGGCTTAAGTGAGATGATCATGACGCTGTGTGCCAGATTAAATTCCCAAAAATGGCACAGTGCACTTATTTCTGCAGTCATGATGTTATGACTCCACAGAATGTCGACATGCATTCTAATGACACCTCGATCATGCAGCTGTCAGAATTACTTTCCAAATTTCATGATAAAAAGGCGAAGGAGGCTTTGTTATTGGTTTTTCTGAGAGCACAAGGTCCAAACTTAAGCTTGGTTTTTGAAGTGTACCTGTGATAAGGTACAGAAATATATGACCCCTTTCATCCCTTTCTTGTTTGGCTTGTAGCAGAATGCAATAAAGTGTAGTCCAGCTGTACTCTTTGCAAAAGTGTCTAGTCACAATGTGTGAAATCAATGCACTTTTTGTGTAGTTTGCTTTATTGTTCTTGTATTGACTTTAGGAGTAACCCAAGCGCAAGGTAAGACATTACTTGGAAGGGTTTGGCTGCTCTTTGTTGCATTCGCTGTAAAGCCCCGTTCCCACATAGCCGAGTTACTCGTAGTCAACTCGTAGTATTACGTAACACGCCTCTCGGGCCCAACTCTTACTAAACTCGGCGATTACTCCTCGCACTCGAGAGATGCTCGGCGAGTAACTCCTGAGTCTCGTAGCGAACTCGTGAGATTTGGAGCCGAGTTTGCCGAGTCTCCCGAGTATGCCGTGCTGCACGGCACACTCGGCGAATTATCCAGGAGTCCAAAAACTCGGCCATGACTCGCCGAGTTACTCCTCGAACTCGCCGAGTTACTCCTCGAACTCGCCGAGTTACTCCTCGAACTCGCCGAGTTACTCCTCGAACTCGCCGAGTTACTCGGCGCTATTTTCGCTCGTATTACACTCGGGGGGGATGTTCAGGAGTGCGAGGAGTAACTCGGCGAGTTGTAGGAGTAACTCACCGAGTTGTAGGAGTAACTCGCCGAGTAACTCGCCGAGTTCTAGTACATGCATCATCAGCGTAGGGGGTCGTATATAATATAAAAGGCCGCTGCTCCTCTAATATCAGTCCGATTTTCGTCAAATAAAGATTGTTTTGTAGTATAATTCATAGTGATTCCATACGTATTTTCGGATTTAAAAAAACCCGAATATTAAGCGAGATATTTGTCTGAGAAGGCAGTTGTCTTGCGGTGGCTGCTGCTCCATTTATATTAATCCGATTTTCGTCAAATCAGGACTGAATTGTAGTATAAATCATACTGATTCCATACGCGTTTTCGGATTGAAAATAGACCAAATATTAAGCGAGATATTCGTCTGAGAAGGCAGCTAAGTTGGCGGAGGGCAAACAGTGGTGCTCTCGCAGACGTCCGCGCCCGGACTGTATCAATGCAGGTAAGGCTGAGCGCTACTTTAAAAGGCTGCTGCTCCCCTAATATTAGTCCGATTTTCGTCAAATAAATATTGAATTATAGTCGAGTTCATACTTATTCCACACAGATTTTCAGATTGAAAATAGACCAAATATTAAGCGAGATATTTGTCTGAGAAGGCAGGTAGTCTGGCGGCGGCAAGGTGCTCTGTGTATGGCCCTGACATGAATGGTGTGGTCAATATTTTTGACCATTTTATATACATTGTTTGGATGAGCTTTATTGCAATTAATTTCTACTCATTCTGCCAACTGCCATGACTGTTATGTCAATTGCTATTAGCATTTTGAATGATACAAAGAATGGGTGTAGAGCATACAGCAAATTCAATACATGTGTCAATTGCCTAATTGCCTAAATTGGGGTTCTTTGACCTGTCATTTCATGGTTTGTTCAAAGATGACACAGTAATTGCTATTAGCATTTTGAATGATACAAAGAATTGGTGTAGAGCATACAGCAAATTCAATACATGTGTCAATTGCCTAATTGCCTAAATTGGGGTTCTTTGACCTGTCATTTCATGGTTTGTTCAAAGATGACACAGTAATATGACATTGTCTTGATTGTCATTCACAATTACAAAAATATGTAATTGCTTTCATTAATTAAAAGCAATATATTTAATTGTAATTACCAGGCAATGATTATATTTGTATAACTTTCTTATCTTTTTGTGTTAATTTGAATCTTATTGTGATATTATGATCAGTATAAATTTGTGTATATTTTGTAAAATTTAAATCTAATATTGATATTGTAATTAGTATTTGTGATTTGATCTGTGATTTTATTTGCTATATTTAATTTACTTATACTGGTGCTCCCTGAAGCGTCCGCGCCCAGACTGTATTAATGCAGAAAGCTGAGCGCTTCTTTAAAAAGCTACTGCTCCCTTAATATTAGTCCGATTTTCGTCAAATAAAGATTGTTTTGTAGTATAATTCATAGTGACTCCATAGGTTTTTTCGGATCGAAAATAGACCAAATATTAAGCGAGATATTCATCTGAGAATGCAGGTAGGCTGGCGTCGGCCTATCATTCGATGGGTGACTCGTCGCTGTCGTAGACACCTTGCTTCACCCGGCGAGTTACTCCTGGTACTCGGCGAGTTACTCCTGGTACTCGGCGAGTTACTCCTGGTACTCGGCGAGTTACTCCTGGTACTCGGCGAGTTACTCCTGGTACTCGGCGAGTCACTCCTGGTACTCGGCGAGTCGCTCGCTGAACCCGCCGAGTAACTCGGCGAGTAATTCGGCGAGTAACTCGGCGAGTCACTCCTGGTCATTTTTTCCGCAAAAATTCGTCGCCAACTCCTCGAATTTTGGGTGTTACGTAATTTTTGTTATTACTACGAGTTGACTACGAGTAACTCGGCTATGTGGGAACGGGGCTTAAGTATAGAGATATTTTTGTCATCCCAAACAATTAAAAACTTGACAATGAATAGACTCCACATGTGAGTAAATTTGAACTATTCAATGGAAACTGGACCTATCCCATTATTACATCTAGACAGACATCTGGCTCTTGCAGCGGGCCATCTAACCCTAACCTTCCGCTGTATGACGAATCACAACTTCCTTGGTCTTGGGAGAGTGATAATTTGCAAGTTATCAGCCTGCAGGATATCTTTGACACTGTTGTGGGCGTCCCTTAATTGCAGCTTCAAATAGCTTCAACGTCTTGTGCTGACATGATATCTTAAAAGCAAGAATTTGGCAGTACCAAAAAAAAGCCCCAAACGGTATGGGTTGAACAATGTACCATACAAAGAAACCCCACTAATTAAACCCAGTGTGTTATTAAGACTTCTTTGGTCTGGAATCAGAAGCACCTCGACAAAACTTCTACCGCTTGTATTAAATTTTTTTATTCGTGAAGTAGATTGTAGCATTATTGCCCCGCAGTTCAAAATATTTTAGCATCCTAATAATCACAATAAAACACTGTAAAAGAGCCATTTCCTCGACTTCAAAAGGTATCTAGGGTCATCAAGAGCTCTTTACATGCACATTTTTCTCTATACAGGTGTGAAGGAGAGCATTGGCCTTGTGCCCTGGCACTATTTGTTGTATCTTAGAGCTGCCAATTCATGGATACTTTGAGTAGGTTGTAAAAAGGACATTCAAGAGAATAGCATTCCAGTTAAAAGAGACCTCAAGGGACTCCATAAAGAAATAGCCAGGACTGTCAGCGAGGCTTGTTGGGCAAGAGGTTAAGCTATAGAGTCTTTTCACTGAGTAGCCCTGAATTTAGCAAGATATAAGTCTTTTCTCTCCTCTTATTACTCATTTTGCTTTTCAGACACAGTAGGTCATACCAAACTGATTCCATAAATATAATTTTCACTGGGAAATAACAGAAATCAACTAAATGATAAGATGTCACATATACATTAAAATGCACTAAAAATACTGCTGCTAGGATGCACTTTGCTGCGGCCAATCAGGGTCAAGGGCGGGAACTTTTTCAGCCAATAGAATTGCAGTATTCTGTTTTAGCCACCTGGTGGAAATACAGAGAACCTTCTGTGATAATCCACTATTGGTGCATGGGTTCAAATCTTGTTTGTAGCATACTTCAATGACATCTATGAAGATAAATAAACAAAACACACCTATATTGTATGCTTCAAAATTGTATTCCATTTTTAAACAATTTGAGGAATTTTGGCAACAGAGTGAACAGTGCAGAATTGACCACAATTGAGTAGCCTCTGTATGTGAACATATAACCTGTATTTATGAGAAATACGGCCTGAATGAAGAGACCGCCTTTAAATGAAGTACCCTTCAGGCTAGGTTCTCGTTGGATTCCTAATTCTCACTTGATGACACAGCACCACTTAAGATACTTTTAAAGTTAATTTGAAGCTGCGATTAAGAAACGCCCACCACAGTGTCAAAGACTTCCTTGAGGTTGATAAATTGTACTTTGCAGTTGCTCAACAATGATGCGCACATCAAGAGTTTGAGCAACAAAGAATATAATTTTGATATATTATTATGATCTTGATTACAAAGCCCGAGATGGCATTCTAGCATGCTACCACCATCAACAAGCTGTCATCCATGGATGATTCAACATTGAGTCTTTGTTGGCAGACTTTCAGAACACAAAATGCTTGAAACATGCTATCATGTCATAGCTTCTATGGATTGATATTAATAACAGAATGTGATGTCAAGTCACTTAAATATTAAACCAACTGTTTTACACAAAGAGCACCATGAATACTTGCATACTAAAAAATTCAGTAGCTATGGAAAATGTGCTAAAAATTAAAAATGGTTCATGTAAACCTGTCACATGCGTACTGCACAAATAAAAGTATGGTCTATTTGAAAAGTCTTTTTTGTGCATTTTTATGTTATGTTGGGACAGCCATTTTACAGGCCTTGATACCGTTAAAGCACTCTGAAACAATAAATAAAACATCTGTTGTTTTTACAATTTTTTGGGTTTATCAATAAGTGACCAACCAGGATTATGTTGAAACCTTCCAATTGTAATTGGCTTAATTAACCATATTTGATGTTGAATTGACCAATCATATGCTACGTTCATCCAATATCTTGGTGGCTTTAATAAAAAAAAACCTCGTTTGGTCACACATTACTGAAGAGGAAACACTGGTTAAAAAAAAACAATTTTCTGTTCAGAGTGTGGGATAGCAACGATTTACAACAGAATACTGTAACATACTGTACTAGAGCAGGACTACTTCTGAATAAAGTGATTTCTATACAAGTTTGCAATTGATTTCACACAGTTGTCTCTTGAAAAAAAAATTGAGATCTGGTTTTTTACATTGATTAAATAAATTCAAACAAAAGAAAAGGAGAGTAATATTCAGATATGCATCAGTTTAAATTAAATGCATGTATATGACTGAGATATCAAATGCAAAATTCTGCAGTTATATTCAATTAAGTTTTCAACATTAATTTTCATATCAATGTGCTTGAGATTGAAGCACAGTCCTTGAGAGTGCAATTAAACTGCAATGCAATAGTTCGAGCATTCGTGAGTCTATTGTAATGAGTAAATGGATCCTGGCTGGAGCTTAATATTCATCTTAGTATCATAGTGTAGCATATACTTTGGCTAAATGATATAATGGAACTATAATTCTGTAGAAAGAACAAAAGTTGACTACCTAATTGTCTCGGATTAGGCATGTAAAGAACCCACCAATGGAATGACTATCTAGCTTGATGTGGATGTCAGGCCTTATCTCATAACTATTTCTGCCACTAGTAGCTGGTAATATATTCTTAGATAGTTATAAAACTATGAATCAAGAAGTCTACCCTATTCTATATCTCCTTCCCTACATGAAGGTTAAGCTTTTATCTTCTCTCTGTTTCGAAAAACAAGCTACATTAAACACTTTAAAAAAGCTGTCAACAGCCGTAGGGTATCCATTATCTTAGGTTTTTCTTTAACATTTCCAAGAGATACAGCAGCAAAATTGCTTAATGAAACGCAAGTATATTTTACCATGTTATATTTTCAAATCAACTGAAATTTTCAAAGTTTGCAGATTTGGAAATATGATATAAAGAAAACTGCAACTTAGTCACAATGTAACATCATGTCCTTGCGAGACATGCTGAAATGCCCTTTATTCTTATCATGGAACCTTCATGCAACGGCTTAATTGTGTGGTGCAACATGTAGGCTCCCTAAGCTGTCACTGCTAATGGTGTTTTTCAATGTTCACTAAAGTTTGTCACAAACATATTCTGTTTATGTGACAAACTCTAGAGAACTCTTGCCTGTAGTTCTATTTTTCTATTAATTAATTTACATATTTTGTAAGGAAGAATTCTTCAGTAACAATGTATTGCTTTTCAAGATAATTTGTCCTCAAACATGATGATCATAGCATGAGAAACAATAAAATATTTCAGTTTTCAGTGTACGAACGATCAATACTCACATGATAATGCGCCATTTAAATATATAAGACCACTTTGGATTTAAGACCACTCCACTTTGTTTCAGGACTTCTTGTAAGGCAAAAAGTTTCATATTAAAGCTGACTTCGATATTAAGTAGACTTTATATAGTAACAGTTATCACACATACAACGTGAATTTGGGGTCTTGGGTACAAATTGTTAGAACTAATGCATGTTTTCTTTGGCAAGAAAAATGTTTTGGCTAAAAAATGTGCAGGGCGAATGCTACAAATCATTGTACCAATTCGGCATCGCATGTCTAGAAACCATGAAGTCTAGCATGTTCACATTACCTTTTCGGGCAAATTATGGGCAATTTTAAAATTTATGACATAATATGGGCAAGTAACCAGTACTCTTATGGTAATTCACTGCTACTTTAAAGAAGTGACAGAGGCTTGCATGCTATGTCATACTAAATGTATGGTAATAAAAAGACGGGCTTGTTCCCCCTAGTAAAACATGGACTATGGTGTATTATGCTGAAAGGCTGGTCAATTGTCAATTCATGGGAAATACAAGTCAAGTAGTGGTTAATTGTTTTGCCATTATAATATTACATGTTTTGGCTAAAAAATGTGCAGGGCGAATGCTACAAATCATTGTACCAATTCGGCATCGCATGTCTAGAAACCATGAAGTCTAGCATGTTCACATTACCTTTTCGGGCAAATTATGGGCAATTTTAAAATTTATGACATAATATGGGCAAGTAACCAGTACTCTTATGGTAATTCACTGCTACTTTAAAGAAGTGACAGAGGCTTGCATGCTATGTCATACTAAATGTATGGTAATAAAAAGACGGGCTTGTTCCCCTTAGTAAAACATGGACTATGGTGTATTATGCTGAAAGGCTGGTCAATTGTCAATTCATGGGAAATACAAGTCAAGTAGTGGTTAATTGTTTTGCCATTATAATATTACATGTTTTGGCTAAAAAATGTGCAGGGCGAATGCTACAAATCATTGTACCAATTCGGCATCGCATGTCTAGAAACCATGAAGTCTAGCATGTTCACATTACCTTTTCGGGCAAATTATGGGCAATTTTAAAATTTATGACATAATATGGGCAAGTAACCAGTACTCTTATGGTAATTCACTGCTACTTTAAAGAAGTGACAGAGGCTTGCATGCTATGTCATACTAAATGTATGGTAATAAAAAGACGGGCTTGTTCCCCCTAGTAAAACATGGACTATGGTGTATTATGCTGAAAGGCTGGTCAATTGTCAATTCATGGGAAATACAAGTCAAGTAGTGGTTAATTGTTTTGCCATTATAATATTACATGTTTTGGCTAAAAAATGTGCAGGGCGAATGCTACAAATCATTGTACCAATTCGGCATCGCATGTCTAGAGACCATGAAGTCTAGCATGTTCACATTACCTTTTCGGGCAAATTATGGGCAATTTTAAAATTTATGACATAATATGGGCAAGTAACCAGTACTCTTATGGTAATTCACTGCTACTTTAAAGAAGTGACAGAGGCTTGCATGCTATGTCATACTAAATGTATGGTAATAAAAAGACGGGCTTGTTCCCCTTAGTAAAACATGGACTATGGTGTATTATGCTGAAAGGCTGGTCAATTGTCAATTCATGGGAAATACAAGTCAAGTAGTGGTTAATTGTTTTGCCATTATAATATTACAATTAGGAGTCTTCTGATAGTTCTGTATAGCTCTGGATTGCTATATATATAACAGCATTTTATTCGTACAATCTGTACAGTTTTTTACTTAAGCTACAGGGTGCAACCTAAAAACTTGCACTGGGCATCTCCTCTTTCGGTATAGCCCTAGGTTACTCAAATGTTTATGAGGCCTTTTAAAGTTTTGCCGCATTTAGTAAGGGGTATAAGCAATAAGTCATTGTGATCTTTTTGATCTTGTAAATTCAGACAATATCAGTGTCTGAATTTATGAGAGGGTGCATGCTGCAGGGCGTGTTCTGAGAGACACATATCACAGAAGTCAGACTTCTGTCTGCTTGCATGGTGTCTCTAGTTGAAGAAAATTTTACAAATTAGAGATTTCCTAGTTAATACACCTCTGAAGCCTCAGAAAATATAATATTTGCAGAAAATCCTGCTTCTATGTGTTTTTTACATGCATATATATATTATGGTATTAGATCATAAGAAGGTGGACTCCAGTTTTGATCCAGCAAGGTCATAAAATTAAAACAGAGATATATAATGGCATTCCAGAGGGTTATTTTGAATCTACAACTAATCTGGAAAAGCTCACATGATTTTCAGGAGGATTGGCCAGTTAATAAGACAAAAAATACTGAAAATTGATCAGAATCCAAAATGGCATTTTCCACCTCAAAGGTGTCAATGGTCTACCTTCTTATTAAAAATGAATTGATTTGCCCTATTTTTGGCGGCAAACGTCAAGAAAGCTGTCTGTAACACATCTGTATGATCAGTGACATAATCTAATGCTTGTATTACAAAGGCCGAAGGGAAAATGCCCTGAAGGTTTGATAAGTGTGCATGTGCTATTTTTAGATCCATGTTATCTATAATTCTTGAGGAAACAAGAAAATATATTCATAAAGATAATTTAGGACTATTATTATCTTTGTGTGTATGATTGCAGCTGCATGCGATCACTGTCATTTGAGGTAATAACAAATGAGGTAGCAGTAGCTGCTGGTGCAAGTTTTTATGCCGCACCCTGTATAGTTGAACGTTCTTCGTGAGTTAAACTATAGTTATATATAACACATGAACTTCTCCGTTGTGACCAACTTATACTTCAGATTTAAATTGTGAATGCATAATGATCTCAAGGACCAGGCAATGTGCAATGGAAAATGCATAAATTGCACCACCAAGCCTACTTTCAAATGCCTTCAAAATTTGGATCAAACATGGGAAATTTTATGAAAGAGACATATATTTTTTATTCAGCAATGAGTTTCTTTTCATACAGAAGACACAAAGAAATTGAGGAAGGAACCTTGAGGTGAATAAACCCATTGTACAGGCTACACAAAAGGACAGCAATACCTTGACAATCATGGTGAATTTACCCTGTAATAAATGACTTGATTCAGACCTGCATACTAACTATACCAGAAAAGAATCAGCCAAAGAGTTTTACCATCAAAGTATCTTAGGCTTAGGTGCAGTAACAGCCACAATGATATTCATCCATTGCCCTTTATAAGGAATGGGAAACTGCATGAAAACCCAGTGAACAGTAATTAGGGATTTGTTGTTTTGGGTTTCAGACATAGATGACGGACATATTAATCGCAAGTCAACAAGGCGCAATGGAACCAAAGGCCAAATGTCTTAGGGTTCAATGTTAATAGACGGTTAAATATATATTGGCTGTACTTGGTGTAAGTAAAATACCCATCCAAGGAGTCCATGCAGGCAGTTTCATCACCCATCAAGTCTCAAGATGGATTTATTTGCCTTCATACATAATAATACAATAATAACTCGAAACAATGAATTTATTATTTTTTGTATGAAAGGCCAGGAGGAACACTCTTAAGACGCACTTACAGCATGATTACCGAGTCCCCCCTGGGTTTTCAAGAGATTCAAGCAAATCATTATAAATGAATGACAATGAAATATTTTTTCATAAGTTCAGTAAGCTTCAGAACATCGCTTGCTTTGAAGCAATTAGCCAGTCATACATTATTCTCTGGTAGCCACAATATGTGCCCTGTACCCTTTTGCCTGCAGAAAACTAGTTTCAAAGTAGTTGGTTTTTCCTTGGAGACTTGTGAAAGAAACAAACAGGGTTACGAGGGTGACTTTTCACCCCAACAGAGCTCATTAGGACCAAAACAGGAAAATAAAACTCAGTTAAGCCAAAGCTTTTTCCCCGTTGTTCTCCTATTGGCATTTTACTCACAAATGCTCATTCTTTGCACTGGCTTTAGATATAATTGTAATTTATTAGTATTATATTTACAGAAGATGTTTCTTGAACTTCAACAAATCCATCAAAATGATTTCAAGTCACAATGCCACTTCATTGGCAACATATATATATGCTTATGCAAATTTTGGTAATTTGGTGCATGCACATTACTGTACCAACAGAGTTGTGTTCAGATTTGATCAATTCATTCATGTAGAAGAGACTGAAAGAACACCAACATGTCATGCTGGTGATCTATAATGGTGATTTGCATTGAGTTATCTTAAATAACTTAATCTTTATCTGTCGTGAATGATTTGAAGTTTCTGAAATATTCTTAGTCTTGAGGTTATATTTTCTACTATTTGCAAATTGTTCTTGTTCTCTGGTCCTAATTACATTTCATGACACTATAACACAGAATAAGATTACACAACATACTAGTTACATATATTTTATTTCACAATTTCATTATATAAAGGCCTTTGGCTGTCATGAAGAGGCTTATTAGACACCAACATGTACTAAAATATTTTAGTAATTCATACAGCCTCAATAGTTTCATTGAAAATCTTGAAGCTTTTATGTATAGACCTACATGCTACAGCAACCTAATCAAAATGCATGATCTGGATTTTCTGATATAATTTAAACTGTGACCATTCTTTCTGATGGCATCAGTCAATCATCGTGGATGGCACATGGACATTCTAATTGATAGAGGTGGAAGATGAGTGACATATTATCCTGATCAGTTGGAATTTTATTTATTAGCTTTGAAATCGCAATGGAAACCCGCAACTAATTGCACTGCCAGAACCATAACTGTGCCGATTGGTACAGCAGCCTGTGAAATGTCACAAATCGGAAACTACTGCCCCAATAAACAGCAGAAAGTACTTGCAGTGATTTGCGAAATTCCTAGTTGTACTACCTGATATCCAACTCCAGAACACAACTGAAGTAACTTGAACAGCTTAAGTTAGGCTTCAAATTTACATTATTTTCTTTGAATCTGTCAGAAAATCTTTTAAATCCTGTCTCCCCATTACAATGACTTTGTCTCCAGTGGCTCATTGGAATGTATAATTTGTGAGGACCAACCCCATTCCTTCTGATGGCATCAGTCAATCCTTGTGGGTGACAAAACTTGTTATTACATCTGCCTGAAAAATATCCATACCTTCTGAGTAAACATAACATCACTGATCAAAGGATATCATCAACGGGGAGCTATTACAATCTACACTTAAATTATGTAATGTTCCTATCAAGTGTCATCCAGCTTGAAACTTGAAACTATACTCCTCCAAGAGTATATCGGGGATACACTAAATAACCCTTGTTATGACCTTTTTATCGTATGCTTCACATTGATTGGCTAATCTCAGTATATTTGCTTATAATGGATAGTCCTGTATAAACACTATACAGCTAATTTTTTCCCTGTATTTGCCTGGGAAAAGCCTTGTATAGGGGGTTAAAAAGCACCTAGGCATGGGATAAAAGAAAATATATAATACATTCTACACAAAAACTGCAACTGCTATAAACACGAACATAGAGTAATATGGGACAGGACTAATACATGTACTAACAGCGGTGATATTAATCAGCTCTGCCAAAGCCAATCAACACGCACTTAAACTGGACCAGTACACAATTTAAGCATAGAATGTAAGTTTCAAATAATTTTGTCATAATGCACATTGAAAATGAATCTTCTATCATTATATAATCAGGGCAAAATCCTTGTATAACCCCTTTCAGAGATTCTATTTTACATTTCCTTGAATGTAAAAAGACTATCGTCTATGTTTTTCCATTGAGAACCCTCAGCGCAGATAATGACTCTTTAAAAAATAACAATGTTTCCAATTTGTGTTTTCCAGACAAAGAAATCCCAGGAAACAACAAATCCTAATTTGATATCATCCCTGCTGTCATTTTGTGTCTATCATGTCTTTTGTTTGTTCATGCAGGGTTTTCACATCATTATACACTGATATTTACATCACAGCTTATTAAGAGCCAATTTGTTAATTACTGAGTGTATAGAAAACTGCAGATTCATGGTATATACATAGAGAGTAAGAGTTATGTTTAATGGCGTTTCAACTAATGTAATCAACGTCTTTACTTTGGTATGGGAGAGCTAGACAGACATAAATTGCACAGTCCCCTCTGTTGGTATTGCATTACTCAGTGAAGATCTGTTTGACATTGACGGGACAAGTTAGTTATAAGTTATATTAAATATATTGCAAAATCTGATCAGAATAACCATTGTTTGTGTCTGATGAAAATCTTGACATATCATAGCTTAAAGCATAGTCATTTGGAATATTAAACATTTACAAATAAGATGTTTCAATAGATAGCAGCATGCTAAAATTTGGATATCTAAAGTACCACTCAATGGTGCAAGAAACTGGCATTGCTTTCTTAATAATGCATACTTCAAAGTTTCAGGAAATTAGCTAACTGGAAGCTCTTTGTCCATAAAAGAACTGTCTGTCCCTGCCATATGCAACTGAGCAGTCAAATGACTGTATGACCTTGGCAAGTGTCTACTTTGTGAAAATGTACTGCCTACCACCACAACAAGGTTGTAGGTCTCCCCAAATCTGCTCTGAGAGTAGTAGTACCAGCCACGGTTAATGTGATCTATGCAGACCCAGTCCCAGTATGTTCTGATACACTTAGAAGAAATTATATTTGTAGTCAAGTTTTCTCAGTTACTGTATAAGCAATAATGTGCCTATCGGAACTAGGAACATTTTTGTGTGCTCTTATTAGTCTACAGGAAATTAATATTTTTCTATTATTAGCTTATGAAGTGTTAGTATTACAGTACAAATTTGTGAAGATGGCTTGTCAAATAGGAGCTAGAATTAACTAGTCCATTTATACAGAGCCACTCTGGAAAAATATGTGGAAATCATTTTGGACACTATAGTACAATTATTTATTAAACACGTGTTATCCTGTACTGCAATCTTGTATGCTAATAGATTGCTCTTGCCCATGTTTTTCATACTGACTCAATGCAAATGTTTGGTATTTCCCAATATATACACAAACTTAAGCTATGGTCACAAGGTATGGTGTCACATTATCAAGCCTAACATCAGCATTGCTGTTTGCCAAAAGAGGTACTCATCTCTGTTTTCTGGCCGACGTCTTAATTTTCTCTCATTTTGGCAAAAATGGATACATAAAAATTACTATTAAAAATTACCTCAAGATTTGCAAATTTATAAGAAGTTATTAATTTTAAGATAGAAAGTTCATGTATAACTTTCAACTAGAACTGGGTTGAAGAACCTTACTCAGTCTGGTTAACACATTGTTCAACATATTATCACTCACCATCCTTCACCACAAGAAACCACTAGGGTCACAAATTGTCTGTATGAGGATTACGATTGCATTGTGTGCAATGGGACAGATACTGAGATGTAGCTCATAAACAGTGCATCGCGTGAGGCTTGAACCCATGCACCAAGAATCACTACCATAGCCACTTGGTCAACCAGCACCACACAATTTACATGGTAGAGAATTAAATTAACTAAAAGACTTTCGGCCCCTCAATGCTATTATGTTGTTCACCCATTCAAACTAATTTGTCCCATGTCACTGCCTCCCTCTTCAAATGACTTACAACAAGATCACCTAGTCACTTAAGATACAGCATGGAATTAAACGTTAGCTGAGATGAGCATCAACGTGATGAAGTTAGGGATCATTGAGGACCATGTAGTATACTAACATGTCCCACTTTAAAATTTGTGTTAAAAATACAGCATCCTTCTAATGTAAAACTTGATTATATGCTCTTAATAACAATTTATCAAATTCTTGCTCCAGACGACAGCTTGTAGCCTGTAGTCAACTGCTAACTGATGTGTGAGGTCATTGTCAGTAGGTGCACTTTGCTTAATGCTCCAAATTGGCTGTCGAAACAAAGAGAGCTGAGCTGTGGTTGAATGGCATAGGAACCGTGCTTAAGCTGTCATATCTGGTTTAAATCTGAGAAAGGTATGGGACCTATGATGGTGTAATTGGAAGGATATAACAAAAACAATTTTTGCCTTCAGTAGTAGTCCTGACCAAAGACAAGGAATAAAACAAACTGTGCCAATTGCCTGATATGGAAGACAAAGCATCAAATATGAATCTTCATGATTCGCATGAAATTCTTGATCAAAGAGAATGAGTCAATCATTATTACAGGCACGTGTATGGCATTTATCACAATGACTGAACGTGACAGGTATAAGCTGTTTCATGATCATGGTAACTATAACCTGTCAAGGAAGTCTTTATCATAATGCCAGGAACTTGCCAACTCGGTCATATTCTTGATCCATTTGTCCAAGGTCATTATCGCTCATGACGACTGGTCAAGTTTGCAGCCATAATATGACATTTGTCAAAACAGAAATAAATGTCTCCATTGAATAAAACAAAATGATATATGTTTTGCACAGCTAGTTTGTAAATGCATTGATTTATTTCCCCATGTGCAATTTTTTGCTTTTAAGAATGACAGATTAGGTGATGATAACAAATAAAGAGTTAGTTCCATTCAATGGGACTGGTATGGAGTTCAAATTAAACAGCTATGATTTGGATCAAAGTACCTACACCACGAGCCCCTGCCAATCATACCAGCCACTTGGTCACTCAGCTACCCGGAGTACTTATCAGAACAAGGAGATAGTTATGAAATTAAATGAATCTGATGGTAATGTAATCCCAGGTATCACAAACAAGACTGTGTAACCACAGTTCCTAGAAATTTTAGTAAGGCCTGTGATGTGCATTGATGCATAATAATTAGGCATCAATCGGTCAGTATGTGAGTGCCGTTGGCAGCTGTGGTCTCCTATACTTGAGCATCTATTGCAAAGTGTCAAGTGTTCAACAAATGTCAAGCAGTCTGTTTTTTTAGCATTTACAGGACATTGGTCTGCAAATTGAGTCCTTTTGCAACTAACACAGATGGTGTAATACCCTACCAAAAGGTCAAGGGGTACAAATGCTGCAATCTAACTCTTTCATACTGTTCTGGTGTTTGCTGTTTTTTTTTTTGTAATATGGGGTCATCGCAATAAGCTACATGTATGCTTCATTGACTCCTCACATTACTGTGAAATAAAGTAATCAATCAATCATATCATTTAATGGCTAATTACCAAAATAGGGCATTACAAAATGTATACATAATTATTCTAATAGGGAAAATTATCTTAAAAGGTAAGTTCATCGTAATTAGTCCAAACTGTGCTTTCAGTGTGAAACATTACTGTTAACCTCCTAATTAGTTTCTGTCAACACAGATAAAAAATAACCTTCTTCTTTGGATAGTAGCATGTAAAAATTAGGTCACCATAAACTTTTTAGCAGTTGTGTCAAGCTATACTTCTGTGAAACTAGTTATCAAAGAATATAAATCATAAGTCTTTAACACAAAATATATATGTCTGTGTTGACTGTCTCGAACTATACAAGGAGTACATTTTCTTTCAATTTCTTTCACAGCCTTTTTTTTTATCCTACTTCGCCAGATTCCATACATTCAGAATCACCAATGAAATAAGCCTACCCAGTAACACTTCCTTTAACTATAAACAGTTCGATTAATTGGGATTGGATTTTAACTTTAAGTGTCCTTGTTAAAAATAAGCAAACAAACATACAATTGAAATTGTACTCTGAAAATATAATTTCGCTTTCATATTTCAAAAGGCAAATCGTGTTAAACAAATTAAAATGACCACTTCCATTAATTATACTGTCACAGTCCAGCTGGGAACAAGTATTACAACTGACAAAATATGATCATACTTCCCAAACAATAGTACTGTTGCTTTATTGTATATTGTATATTTTATTGTTTACAGCCAACCCATATTCCTACAAAGACAAGTGTTTGACTTATGGACTTCGAAGTCTTGCACAATATGCTACATCTGTGGTCACTTCAAGAAACACTGTGGTATTATTGTGTCTAAGAGATTGATGAGGAAGACAAATGACTTTATGTGTAAATTTGTGTAAATAAACGTCTTTGTCTGTCTGTCTTTGTCTGTATATGGAAATAACTTCATAAAGCTTTTAAAGATACCTATGAAAACTCACCTGAGCAAAAGATGTTAAATGATATATGGAACTGCGATTTTTGTGCTTGGTTGGAAAATTCCTAACACCAAACATGAATACGTCGGTAATAAAATGTTTTACCTTAATTATTCCTTTCAGTAAGCTACCATAACCAGGTATTGTAAGACACTCACCTGCAAACAAGCAAAATATGCACTATTAAACCAAATAAAGCAAAATAACAATTGACATAATTTGAAAACAGTACAAGGCAGCAACGCGTGGTAATTTAATTAATTGTTACCAGCATTCCGCCAATGAAGTACGGCTTATATACAGGAGGCATACATAATGAGATGATACGGCTTAAGGTACACATTCAACATTTCATGGAAAGGTTCTCTTAAGTCTTTTTAAAAAAAATCTATCAAAAACTAGTCTTCAGGGATCTCCATGCTTTTGCTTAATAAATCCACTGTCATTATCGTGTTACTTCCTTCAAAATAGACACCGACTATAAAGCAGCCACATTATGAAACTGTTTTTAGTAGAGATCTCTACTAGAGATATACTGGTGAAGTTCAAAATAATATTGACGAAATAGTACATTGAGCTAATTAATACATCTTTCTCATTAACATAAATCAACCAGTTACTGCTGGAACTGTTATTAGCTGGTCATATATGACTCAAACATTTCACAAGACTGTCAAAGAAAATGACAAAGATAGTCCTCAGAGATGTTTATGGCATATGTGATGACACTCAGCAGCACGAGTGTGCCCTTCAAATCAATATTGTGTCATGTAGAAATATAATCTCCATTGAGACAGGTTTTATAGTGCCCTAAACCAAAACAGTCAAATTGTAGATGAATTCTGCAAGTAATAGTGTCAGATCTAGGGTCACCAAGAGACGAGTATTTTTGTTTGAAATAAATAAGCCAACTATCACTTGTCTCTAGCTAGATATAGTCAGGTTTGGATTGCTGTGGCTCCAGGCACTTGGTCTTAGCTTTTGACAGCTACAATTGAAAGTTGTGAGGAGTACTGTACATTGCATATAGATAATAGGTTTGCATGTCAATTTTCATGAGATCATACATAGATGCAGCTGTAACAATTTTGAGATAAAGTTTAGTATTGGCAAATGCCTGCCCTAGACTGACCATAGAGATATGTTTTACTATACAGTGTACATCACAGAGACATGATGCAGAAGATATAATCAGGCTCTCTTCAAACTCTGCTTAACAAAAGCAATATGTTGTACACTTTGAGCCATAAAGCTGTGTTTATCTTACATGATCTATAAACACCATCATATAACAAGAGAATAAAGCATGTCCAAAGAACGTGCTCAGGAACCTTAAACAATACTTGATCAGGGGCCTCCAATAATTTAGAGATCATTCTGATGTTTTATCTTAGATTCATTCTCTGCAGTGGTCCAGCTTGTTTCTGGGGGTACCACGTTATGACTTGGCAAGGACAGACATGAATTCAAATGAACCATCTAGCCTTGTGCAAAATTGGGCAAAGATTGGTTTATTTAATCTCAAACAGTCTCTGTGCTGTTACCACAGGAAATTATTAGGACCATAGTTTAGAGGGGTGGAAAAGTGATGGATTTGAACACAATGAATGTCAGGTGCCATGGGTAGAGAAAGAGATATGGAACATAAATAGTACAGCCAGTGCGGTTTGATCCCATGCACTCTCTGTCAACAAGTTAGATGATTGTCATTATCAATAAATTGCAAGCAATGGGAAAGGGACCGTGCTGTGGCAACTACAAGTCACACTGTCCACTATAGCAAGTTGGCTATGGCCACATGGCTACGTCTGAACTCATGTGAAGTCAATGTGATGGGAGTTGGGCATCCTGACCACTTAGCCAGTTTCATATCGGTATACATCTGGAAGACCACTCAAGTCATAAAGTCATTACAATAACCAAACTGCACAAATGTAATTACTAACCTTTTTCAAGGCCTGCTAATGTCTATGAAAAGCAGGCCTTGTAAAAGGTTAGTAATTCAAGAAAATAGTGAGTGACAACAGTGACAATAGGTTTTCCTATAACACATTCAAGCCCTCTAGAATGAGATTCCGATCAGTGGCAGCAAGAACAAATTGGAAGTCAAAATTGTGCCCACCAACATAAGACTATTCAATAAGAATTATTAAATGTCTTTTATATGTCATATTTAATATTATACATGTATGCCTGTGAAATGTACAACAAATTTCCATTTTCTTAGATAATAAAGTGTCATCTTAACTTATCAGATAGAGAATAAAGAAAGATTTCTAGTATGTAGTCAGTTTATAAGGAGCATGGTCATAACTAATGTTCACAATGTTCATTAACAGAAAGGTGAATGTCTGGGAAATGATATTTAGCTTATCTTTTACATAAGACCAGCATATTACAAAATCCAATTATAAACCGATATATTGTACTTTTTCACAATCCAAAATATTTGGTTATTAGCATGTCTGACTGTATTAACACACCAGTTCAGTACCAAACATAGGCAAAAGAAACTTTTACAGTAAAATAAATCAATCAATCCAACTGGAGTTGAGGAATCTGGTGGGCTATGCTTGATGGTGTTACACAATCCCTCTGGAGACTGTGGCTTGAAGCAGATGATCTTCCTATCACTTTGTATGCAAGTCAGCAGAATCTGATTCTCATTGGAATCCGTCACTATGCTGAGATATATAGGGAAGATAACTTAAAATTCAGTATTGAGGGAGAGAATTGTCAATCAGTGTTTAATAATCATTGTTATTATATTCTCAGTTGGATACGAGTATGATATCGAAGTAATCATTGCTTGGCGTTGGCTTGGAATTAGTAATTTTTTACTTCTCCAGAGGAGCCACCTTTGTATTCTTGCACTAATTTCATACATTAAATATTAGATTGAATAGTAAGATAGTGCTGCAACACTTCAAAAATCTGTTCACTGCATCATTGAGACAAATAAACATCTGAAATAAAGCACATTTTCGAGGCAATTTACTCACTCGAAGCTAGAAAATTGTCTTGCTGTCAGTAAAATCAAGAAAATTGGCCTAATTAAATAATATTAAATATAATCTTTGAAGTAAAATTTTCCCGTGAATCCAGGAAACAAATCTATAACTTTTTTTTCACTATATAGATGACAAGGTGCTTTTGACTGGAGACCATGCCCATGCATAATGTACTGCTTCCTGCACAGTCTAATGAGAATGTCACTGTACCTTCTAATGAGAGTGCCCTGTTGTTATATGACTCCATTATAAGAAACTGTCGTTAATCCTTTTTGTTGTTGCTGCAATGCAGACACCAAAGACATTGCATGTTTTACACCACAATAGAGGGCTTAGAAATGTAGCATGTATTCTCTTGATGGTGATGAAAGTTATGAATAATGAAAACCAGTGCAAGCAAATTACTAAGTTGAACCTATCAAAAATGTCCATTTGATCTCGTCCCTGCAACTTGTATAACAATGTATTTGCATATATATTCATCAACAATAAGTACTATGATAAAAAAAGTTTAATCTCGTCCCTTCCATCTAAGACTTGTATTCTTTGCATATATTAATTGACAATAGATTATACTACTACTACCATATCATTTATTGTATGCTACTGCCTCATTCTTATTTGCACGGAGATTATCAAGCTCATAATAATAATTTAATTTGACCAGCCTTCAGACAGATGTATTGATGACATGAAAAGCTCTCACTCCATGCAACATTACACCTGTCCATCTATAGTGTCTTTGATGTAATTTATAATGATGTGTGAGTTCGGTGATGTCACAACCTTCTTTCTGAACAATTTTCATTGATGTTTAGCACAAAGACAGTGTACAGCTTTTTGTTATTTTGATAATGTATCATCAGAAATGGATATCTTATAGATGCCATTTTTTCTCTTCATTCCTGGAGAGCACTTCCTGTACTCCTTCTGGTGACACTTCCTGTGCATGTAAATGTCATGTCAAAACAAGGACCAGAAGTTCTTATCATATGTGGTCACGTGACCTTTGGATAAGGAGTTAAAAAGACAACAGAGCCACCTGGCTGTTACTGAGATAAACAATCAGTTAGTTAATGTTGATATTTGCCTGGCATACAATAGGATGGTGAAATGTAAACCATTGTAAGTAATCTAATCTTCCAATCGTCTCACAGAAAGTTTGAATTATTGGCATAAATATCACCAAATTGAATCAGGTGGTATTGCCCACAGTGGCATTCCACAATCTAAGTACGAAAGATATTAGGCACATAATGATTAGCTCTTTTTCATACACCATTGAATTGATTATCAGCTATCATATTCGGGGTTATATAATTCATGCACCCTCAATTCTGTAATCCAAGCACATTGGACATTCAGAACTGGTTTGTTCCCTAGGAAAGTTCCTTTATTTTTCCTTTATGAGAAGCATTTCTCATAAATGGACATGGTTGGCTTAATTTACTCTCACAAAATTGTCTTTGACATTAGTCTATGGCTGCTTTGAAAGCAGGGTAATAAAGGTTGAGCAGCTTTAGGTCAATCGTTTTAGGGCATAGACAAAAGATAACCATCCAATTCCTTATTCATGAATACGACCATCTGCCATAAACTGTGTCTGAAAATGTCATAAATATAATGTAAGCACCATCATATGGCAAAATAATGCATGTGACTTGCAACTGCCCAAGTATCTAAAAACATCACATAAACAAGAGTCTGGCTTAAGTGAGATGATCATGACGCAGTGTGCCAGATTCAATTCCCAAAAATGGCACACTTATCTGCAGTTATGATGTTATGACTCTACAGAATGTCAGCAGTTCTAATGACACCTCGATCATGCAGCTGTCAGAATTACTTTCCAAATTTCATGATAAAAAGGCAAAGGAGGCTTTGTTATTGGTTTTTCTGAGAGCACAAGGTCCAAACTTAAGCTTGGTTTTTGAAGTGTACCTGTGATAAGGTACAGAAATATATGACCCCTTTCTTCCCTTTCTTGTTTTGCTTGCAGCAGAATGCAATAAAGTGTAGTCCAGCTGTACTCTTTGCAAAAGTGTCTGGTCACAATGTGTAAAATTAATGTTCTTTTCTTCACAATTAACTAAACAAATAATAAAAGGGTATCATTGGCCTGCAACAATGCAGTTTGCTTTATTGTTCTTGTATTGACTTTAGGAATCACCCAAGCAAGGTAAGACTTTACTTGAGTAGGGTTTGTCAGCTCTTTGTTGCATTCGGCTGTAAGTATAGAGATATTATTGTCATCCCAAACAAATTAAAAAACTTGACAATGAATAAACATGTGAGTAAATTTGAACTATTTAGCGGAAACTGGGCCTATCCCATGATTACATCTGGTTCTTGCAGCTGGCCTCCTAACTCTAACGGACAAAGATTAAAAAGCGGTGGTGCCTAACCTAAGAATGACCATGTCATTTCAAGGTTATTATGTCTTTATCTCTCAGTTTATATGATACAAAGCACTAATTACATGGTGGACTGCAATACCTTTAGCATAGAAAGATTATGCCATGGATGAAAACAATGCAATTAATTTCATAGATTTGAAACTACAGAGACGCTATTTCAATTCAGGATGACAAACTGGCTAATTACAGCTGTCCCTCTGCCAAGGAAAGTCCTGGATTCACATCACGTCATCTGGATTTCAGTTTTCAAGTCTATTAAGTCCACTGTAATTTATGGAATTCAGGATACACGTATGGTTATGATGTCAAACACATGACTTTCATAATTAATTGAAATACAGAAAGCTGTAACATTAATTCATAAGCCATAATGATGAATCACAATTGATATTTATAGATGTGTATTTTATGATTATATCTACCATTTGTAGTTAGTAAGAAGTAAATAATGCTATCACAATTCCAAATGAAGACCAGACTGAGCTACCCCCTGCTTCAACGTCTTGCGCTGACATGATATCTTAAAGCAAGAATTAGGCAGTACAAAAAATAGCCCCAAATGGTATGGGTTGATCAATGTACCATACAAAGAAACTTCATTAATAGAACCTAGTGTGTTATTATTAACCTGGTCTGGAATCAGAAGCACCTCCAGAAAACTTCTACTGTCTGTATTCTACTTTTCTATTCATGAAGTAGACCAAAAAGTTCTAGCATCCCGATAATCACAATAAAACACTGTAAAAGAGCCATTTCCTCGACTGCAAAGGTATCTAGGGTCATCAAGAGCTCTTTACGTGTACATTTTTCTCTTTACAGGTGCAGTGTGAAGGAGAGCATTGGCCTTGTGCCTTAGCACTAAGTGTTGTATCTTAGAGCTGCCAATTCGTGGATACTTTGAGTAGGCTGCAAAAAGGACATTCAAGAGAATAGCATTCCAGTTAAAAGAGACCTCAGGGGACTCCATAAAGAAATAGCCAGGACTGTCAGTGAGGCTTGTTGGCCAAGAGGTTAGGCTTTTGGTGCATGGGTTCAAATCTTTCTTCTAGCATACCTCAATGATATCCTGTAGTACCAGCAGATGCATGCCTATGCATATATATATATATATATATATTATATTGTATGCTTGAAAATTGCATCCCATTTCTAAACAACTTGAGGAATTTTGGCAAATTTCCATAACATCAATGAGATATTTATCAACAGAGTGAACAGTACAGAATGGACCACAATTGAGTAGCCGCTGTATGTGAACATATAATCTGAATAAGAAATACGGCCTGAATGGAGAGGCAGCCTTTAAATGAAGTACCCTTCACGCTAGGTTCTTGTTGAATTCCTAATTCTTACTGGATGACACCGCACCACTAAAGATACTTTGAAGTTAATTTGAGTTTACGATTAAGAAACGCCCACCACAGTGTCAAAGACTTCCTTTAGGCTGATAAATTGTACTTTGCAGTTGCTTGACATTGATGCGCACATCAATTGTTTGAGCAACAAAGAATATAATTTTGAGATATTATGCATTCTAGCATGCTACCACTATCAACAAGCTGTCATCCATGGAACATTCCACAATGAGTCTTTGTTGGCAGCCTTTCAGAACACAAAATGCTTGAAACATGCTATCATGTAATAGCATAACAGAATCCAATGTCAAGTCACCTAACATTTAACCAACTGTTTTATACAAAGAGCACCTTAAATACTTGCATTCAGTACCTATGGAAAATGGCTAAAAATGAAAAAAGGTCCATGTAAACCTATCACATGCGTATTGCACAAATGAAAGTATAGCCTATTCAAAAAGTATTTTTTGTGCATATTTATGTTTTGTTGGGATAGCCATTTCACAGGCCTTGAAAATGCATTTAAAAAATAAAAACAGATCTGTTGTTTTAACAATTTTTTGTCTTAATTAATAAGTGATCAACGAGGATTATGTTGAAACCTTCCAACTGCAATCAACTAAATTAACCATATTTTTTTTCAATTCACCAATCACATGTTAAGTTCATCCAATATCTTGGTGGCTTTAATAAAAAAAAAAAATTCTGGCCAAACAATAATGAAAAAGAAAAAGGGTTTAAAACAACCAATTTGTTTTCATAGTGTAGGATATCAAAGAATTACAACACAAAAACATACTGTACTAGGGTAGGACAACTTCTGAATACTGTGATTTCTATACAAGTTGGCATTAATTGATATCACACAGGTGTTTCTTGAAAATAATTCCATATCTGGTTTTTGACATTAAAAAAATTCAAACAAAAGAAAAGGAGAGTAATATTCAGATATGCATCAGTTTAAATTAAATGCTTGTATATGACTGAGACATAAAATGCAAAATTTAGCAGTTATATTCAATTAAGTTTTCAATTAAACTGCCATGCAATAGTTCAAGCCTTCATGAGTCTATTGTAATGAGTAAATGGATCCTGGCTGGAGCTTAATATTCATCTAAGTATCATAGCGTTGCATATACTTTAGCTAAATGATATAATGGAACTATTATAGAATTAGAAAGAAAACAATTTAACTACCTAATTGTCTTATGCAGGTAAACAACCCACCCATGGAATGACTATCTAGCTTGATGTGGATGCCAAGCCTTATCACTACTTCTGCCACTAGTAGCTAGTTATATATTCTTACATAGTTATAAACTTATGAATCAGAGGTCTGTCCTTTTCTATATCTCCTTCCATACATAAAATATAAGCATTTTATCTCCTCTCTGAAATAACTGTCAACTGCTGTAGGGTATCCATTATCTTATGTTTTTCTGTAACATTTCCAAAGAGATACAGTAGCAAAATAAAGACATTTATAAGGACGCCCACAGTTGCTTAATGAAGCGTAAGTAAATTTCACCATGTTACTTCTATTTTCATATCTGCTGAAAGTGTGCAGATGTTGAAATATGATGTAACAAAAACTGTCAATTCTATATATTGTTTATTTTTTGTCAGACTAATGCAGGTCTTTTAGAATGAATCTCTCTTTGACAGTCACCTAACAATTCTGCCTATCTATGCATAAATTATGCAAACAGAAAAAGCACCTGGTTTAGAAATAAATCACATGAACCATGCAAATTAATTGCCATTACTTGTTAATCATTAAATTAAGGTGGTTATTAACAATGAATTACCTGTTTATTGTGCATAGATGTTAAAATTACCTGCAATTTACTTAAAGTTACCACTCAGTTTTTGGTGATGTTTAACTTATTCTTTGCCTTTATTTACTCAATTTATCTAAATGTTGCAATATAAGTTGCCAGATTTAGATTAGAAAAGACATAGAGAAGGTCTTTAAAAACTTAGTTTACCATATTTTGTCCCTGTAGATGTGCACTGCATAGACACCCAACCATGAAACTTGTTTCCCCCTTGCTGAGGTTCAACTTAGTCACAATGTAAAATGTCCTTGCGAGACATGCTGACATGCCCTTTATTCTTATCATGGAACCTTCATGCAAAAGCTAAATTATGTGGTCCAACATGCAGGCTCTCTAAGCTGTCACTGCTAATGGTGTTTCGTCAATGTTCACTAAAGTGAACTCTTGCACACAGTTCTATTTTTCTATTAATTTATTTACATATTTTGTAAGGGTTAATTACTCAGTAACAATGTATTGCTTTTCAAGATTATTTGTCCTCAACCATACTAATCATAGCATGAGAAACAATAAAACATTTCTGTTTTCAGTGTACGAATGGTCAATAATCTTATAATAATGCACCAATTAAAAATATTTTAACAGTTGCAAAGTTGACTTTTTGATAAGACCACTTCGGATTTCAGACCACTACACTTTGTTACAGGACTGATTTTAAGGCAAAACGTTTCATATTAAAGCTCACTTCGATATTAAGTAGACTTTAATCATTTTGAAGGGTGGTTTTAATTACAAGGTTACGTGGTATTTGGATTAAAATCTATACTTTCAAGTCAAATACTAAAATTATAGTAACAGATTTCAAACATATAACTTGAATTTTGGTCTTGGGTATAAATTGTTAGAAATAATGCACAATTTTTGGCAAGAAAAATGTTATGACTGAAAAATGAAAATGAGCATGGCGAATGCCACAAATCATTGTACTTATTTCAGCATCGCTTGTCTAGAAACCATAAATTCTAGTAGAAGTTCTCATTACCTGTGTGGGCAAAATATGGGCTATTTTAAAATGTATGACATAGTATGAGCAAGTAACCAGTACTCTTATGGGAGTGTAATTTAATGCTACTTTCAACAAGTAACAGAGGCTTGGATGCTGTCATACTAAATGTATGGTAATAATAAATAGACGGGTTTGTGTTCCCTACTTAAAGCATGGACAACAGTGTATTATGGTGAAAGGCTAGTCAATTGTTATTTCCTGGGAAATGCATACACAATACGTCAGTACTCAAGCTTTCAAGAGCAGCAGTTGCCAATTGCAAGGCTTCAGGAGGTGATAATCTCTCTGTGTACCAAAAGGTAGTACGCCAAATGGGAGCTTTATCATTTGCCAGTTGACATAAAAGAGAAACATAAGTCTACACAGGGACTTTTCACTGACAGAGATAAATTTTCTCAGACTCTTATAAAGGGTCTATCTCACATAGCCGAGTGACAATGCCGAGTGATGCCGAGTGCCTCAAAAATAAGGCAGTCAGGAACACTACCGCTCTGGAAAAGCTCGGCAATACTCTGCAATACTCGGCAATACTCGTAGACTGATCGTGACCACTCTTGGCTAGTAGAATACGGACCCACAAATTTTAAACATGTCTGGAATCGCTTGGGATTTACAAGGGGTTAACTCGCCGTGCACTCTCTGTGCACTCGGTGAGTACACTTGGTCCCTCGGCGAGTACTCTTGGTCATATGGATTAAAAGACCCACAACCTAATTATGTTGTGTCCTGAATCTACTGTTCTAATTTGTCCTTCATCACTGCCTTGTCCTTCAAATGACATGTAATTAGATTGCCCCATCACTTAAGGTGCTAACCAGGGTTAACCTTGTCCCATCTGACAAGCATCAAACTAGCGGTTTGAACAAAGGACTCTAAACCTACTGTAAAGACAAAATGATGTCCACTGCAACTGGGTATTCTTCATATATCAGCAGGATGTCGGTCTGTTTAGATACTAAATTAGTGGTTGGTGCCTTGATCTTGGTGTCTATGGCTGTACGATGAGTCAAGTAAAAGACCGCACTCATGGGGTAAATGTGATGGACGTCTAACTTTATCATCTCACATCATATCTGCCTCTGTCATCTGTTCATGAGTTGATTCACTTCAGACTAGTAGCATTGAGACATTACAAACAAATAATTCAGGCAATCAAAGCTTTTATAATTCTTCTGATGCTCTTTTTATGTCCTTTCCACCAAGACATAGATTCCTAGTTCCTTATTAATTGGACTACACTAGTCTCCTTTTAACCAAAGACCTTTTATTTGAAGCAACTTTTTATCGCTTATAATAGTTATGGTGTACTTACACAAACTCTATGCTGCAGACAAAGAATTAGGTGAGTCTGTGATATTACCTGGACTGACATAAAAGAAAACTTCAACTTTCGAACTGTGCTTGGAATATGTTAAAATGTAACCTACCCGAAAGTAATGACAAGCTGGAGACTGAGCTAGACCAAGACACACCCTGCTACTACACCACTAACTAAAGTACCATATTTTCACTAAATATATGAAATCATTGGAGAGGTAAACTTGACTCTATAGCATAACTACCATTGAACATCAGGGCATGTTCAAGTGTATAGGTTATAACACAAGTCAAGTAGTTATCAATAAATTGTTTTGCCACCATGAGATTTCAATTCGGAGTCTTCAGGTAGCTCTGTCTAGCTCTGGATTACTATAGTCGAATATTCCTTATGAGTAAAAATGTAGCTGTAAGTGCCATGCATAACACATGGACTTCTCCATCACAGACAACCTATATTTCATGGAAATTGAAATATTTGGACCACCCAGCCTCCCTTTAAATGCTTGAAAGGTGGCTCCTTGATAGCAACAATGATATTGTCTTTAGGAAGTCACCCAACATACAGAACTGATAATATAAATGTTAATTTGCTATTGTCATGTAAAAAAATGTCTGTCTGATGTCTAGTCGGTCTGCCTTAAAACCCATTCACACTATCACAAGTAAGAGGGACAAGTGTCCATGGATGTCCAAGACTGACTGTACTTGCTCACTCGTGCCTCTGTTAATCACATATAAATAATTTTGACTAGCGTCCGTGAGGCACCCATTGATCGCTCAGCAAGTAGTCCATGTGTGAAGGAGGAGAGGGCTACAGATGGGCACAGGTGGCCACGAATCGGCATGGTGCTGGCGCCGACGGTCGACAGAAAAACGACAAGTGGACTACGGAGGTCTGCTGTGCATCTCCCAAGCATTCCACAAGCTGTACAACAGTGAACACGAGTGGATGGTGAGTATACACAAATAGACAGCCTCCCCTGCATACCCGCGAGTGAGCATGAATGGCCACGGATATCAGTACATCACTCGCCACCCACTCGCCAACCACTTGTCGAGTGATTTCTGTAAAATGGTAAACAATTTTACCTAAATGTCTGCCAAATTTTTAACATGTTTAAACATGTCACTCGTGACAGTGTGAACGCCCCTTAAGCGACCTTTATTTTTGTCCACTCATGAGTTTCTTTTCAAACAGAAGACACAAAGAAATTTAGGTAGGACGCTTGAGGTAAATGAACCCATTGTACAGGCTGCAAAAAAGACAGCAGCACCTTGACAATCATGGTGCATTAACCCTGTAATGAATGACTTGATTCAGACCTGCATACTAACTATGCCAGAGATGCATCAGCCCAAGAGTTTTACCATCAAAATAACCCAAGCACCGGTGCAGCAACAGCCACAATGATAGTCAACCATTGCCCTTTATAGGTATTGGGATTTCAGACATAGATGACATATTCATTGAAAATCAACAAGGTGTAATGGAACCAAAGGGCAATGGTTTTGTGGTTCAATGTAGATAGATGGTTAAGTATATATTGGCTGTACTTGGTGTAAGTAAAATATCCATCCAAGGAGTCCATGGCGGCAGTTTTATCACCCATCAAGACTCAAGACGGATTTATTTGCCTTCTTCGGAATAATACCATTATAACTCAAAGCAATAAAATATAATATTCTATTTTATATGAAAGGCCAGTAGGAACACTCCTAAGACGCATTGATAGCATCGCTACCTAGTTCCCTCCTGGATTTCCGAGATATCCAAGCAAATCAGTTTTAATAAATGACAATTGAATATTTTTTCATAACTTCTGGCCCCTGAATTGTGCCCTGTACCCTTTTGCCTACAGAAAACTAGATTCAAAGTAGTTGGTTTTTCCTTGGAGACTTGTGAAAGGAAACAAACAGGGTTATGTGGTGACTTTTCACCCAAACAGTGCTCAAAACAGGAAAAATAAAACTCAGTTAAGCCATAAGTTTTTGTTCAATGTTCTCCTATTGGCATTTTACTCACAAAATGCACATTCTTTGCACTGGCTTTGGATTTAATTGTAATTTATCGGTATTGTAGGCTGAAGGCAGTAAGATTTGCAGATAGATGTAGGTTGTATTTACAGAAGATGATGTCTCTTGACCTCCAACAAAAATGATATTACATCACAATGGCACTTTATTGGCAAAATACCCTAAAAATGGTGAATTGCATAATAATTGCCGATTGGCACAGCAGCCTGTGAAATGTCACAAATCAGAAAGTATTCCCAAATAAACAGCAGAAAGTTACCTCCAGTGTTTTGCAAAACTAGTAGTACTACCTGATATCCAACTCCAGAACACAACTGAAGTAACTTGAACAGCTTAACTTAGGCTTCAAATTTACAAATGACATTATTTTCTTTGAAGCTGTCACAAAATCTTTTAAATCCTGTCTCCCCATTACAATGACTTTGTCTCCAGTGGCTCCTTGGAATGTATAATTTGTGAGGACCAACCCCATTCCTTCTGATGGCATCAGTCAATCCTTGTGGGTGGCAAAACTTGTTATTACATCTGCCTGAAAAATATCCATACCTTCTGAGTAAACATAACATCACTAATCAAAGGATATCATTGACGGATGCAGTGTATCCCTGATATACTGCATCAACGGGGAGCTATTACAATCTTCACTTAAATTATGTAATGTTCCTATCAAGTGTCATCCAGCTTGAAACTTGAAACTATACTACCCCAAGAGTATATCGCGGATACACTCTTGTTATAACCTTTTTATCGTATGCCTCCTATTGATTGGCTAATCTCAGTATATTTGCTTATAATGGATAGTCCTGTATAAACACTATGCAGCTAATTTTTTCCATGTATTTGCCTGGGAAAAGCCTTGTATAGGGGGTTAAAAATCAGGATTGCTGTTTGCCAAAAGAAGTACTCATCTCTGTTTTCTGGTGACGTCTTTATTTTCACTCATTTTGGCAAAGATGGATACATAAAAATTACTATTGAACATTACCACTGATTACCTCAAGATCTGCAAATTTATAAGAGTTTATTTTTGTTAAGATAGAAATTTTATACATAAATTTCAACTAGAACTGGGTTGAAGAACCTTAGTCAGTCTGGATAACATGTCGTTAAACATATTATATACTGAGATGTAGGTCACAAACAGTGCATCGCGTGAGGCTTGAACCCATGCACCATGAATCAGTACCATAGAAGCTAGCTATTTGGTCAACCAGCACCACACAATTTACAAGCGTAGATAATTAAATGAACTAAAAAACTTTCAGCCCCTTGGAAAAAGTTCAGTATAGCGGACCCATATTTATGACCATATTTAGCTAGCCTCATTGCCTCATTGCCAGAAATACTGAATTCAATGGATGACGTCACAAATTCTCATAAACGACGGCGGCTATCATTTTCAAGGCAAGAAATGTTTTTTTGTTTTTTTTATAGGGGGCTACCGCCCCCAAACCCCCGCTACAGGATACAAAACATTTTGTTATATTTGCCAACACTAAATTAGATAAAAAAAATTGATTTATGTTCATATTTAATGTACACAAAATATGGGAATAAATTTTGGTCCGCTATACTGCACTAAACCCAGCCCCTTAATGCTATTATGTCGTTCACCCATTCAAACTAATTTGTCCCATGACACTGCCTCCCCTTCAAATTACAACAAGATTGCCCATCACTTAAGATACAGAATGGAATTAATTGTTAGCTCAGATGAGCATTTACTGGATGAAATTGGGGATCATTGAGGACAATGTAGTACTAACATGCCCCACTTTAAAATATTTGTGTAAAAAAAAAGCATCCTTCTTTTGTAAAACTTGATTAAATGCTCTCTATCACAATTTATCAGATTGTTGCTCCTGATGACAGCTTCTAGCCCGGAGTGACTATCTAAAAGAACTGTGTTTTTTTCTCTTGATACTATCATTCAATTCATAATATTGGATGGAAACTGTCTCAGAAAACTCATTAAAATGCTATTGCCTCTATATGTAAATTAATCACCTCACTCAACACTCATGTCATCTTAGCCTTTATATATCTATACACTTGACAGGTAAGTATATATGAGTGGTGAAAATGGTCTATCAATATTTGTGGAGGATGGTGTACATAATAATAGGAAACATGTGCTAAGGTGCAAAGACAAATCTTCGAGTAACAACACCATCTCATGAGTAAGTAATATTTATTTTGACTTCACGTTATATATATGAATATAATCTTGGAAATTATTGTTAAACGAATCTCTTCTTTGTCAGTGCTGCTGTGAGCTCTGTACATAGTACTTTTGGCCAAGCCAGAAGAGTTGATTGTAGTCAGTCAGAAATCATGTTCAGTGTCCTTGGTATGGTGTCAAGTTTATGGCACATGCTCCCATAATTGGGGGCCATCTTTGTAAAATGGAAAGCAATATGATTTCAGACAGCTCCATTAAACCGCAATATTTATGAAGATGTAAATAACCCCTAAGGCATTTGAATAGAGCCAGGAAACATGGAATGCTTTGAAATGCAGAATGGCCATCAGAATAAATTGTTTCATGCACTGAAGTGACAGAATGATATTTCAAAGCAAGATAGTTTTCCCATTCTCAAAGTTGCATGGATTTTAGAAATTAAAACTCCAAATTATAGTCTAGCTAGATAATTCACAATCTAACAAACAAAAGCATTATAAATGGCGTTTGAGGGTTACAAGATTTGGCTCCAAAAATGCTATTCAGTGAAAATTTCATTTGTTTATGTCAGATTTTAGTTTAGCATACTGCAGAGTTTCTCTACAGAGACATACAGATCTTTTACTTACACAGATCCATTTTTTTATCATTGCCAAATTATTCTGATTTTGTTGTTGTATTTTGTTTTGTTCACCTTGATTAAATTTTTTATACATGACTTGTAAGCCCCTTGTAGACTTGGTGCCTAACATTGCCCATGTCATAAATGGATCAATCAATCCAAGAACATTTTATGATTTCTATTACTTCAGCTTTGTCCAGTCTCATTCACAGCGCTACAGTGTGGGACTAGAGAACAATATAATTATCATCAGTTAAATATATTTTCTTAAATTATTCTTGATACATTTACAATATTATCAAAATGTATTATTGTTAATTTACAATATATCCCAGTACTTCATAAGTATCAATTTAATTTCAATACTTCATTACCATCTACAGGTATTAGCACAAGTTTTATTTTGAATGGAATAAGCCTCAATTTTAAAATGCCACCTAGCAACTGAAAAAAAAACTGACATTGTTTACACATGAATATTATTACAGATAGTTCCAATAAATACGGCCAAATTGAGTCTAGACAAAACTGTCATAGCTGGCTACTCAAAACCGCATCTAAAAGTACATATTCATGATATATTAGATTAATTTCTTACATTTATCTGGTGATAGATGTATAATCTCAACGAGAAGTAATTAGGCAACATGTTTGTCCCATTGAGAGTATCTTTGAATTTCTTAAACAGATAAAGAACCCACCTAAGTGGTTATTTCTTGAGGGCCCATGGGTTTTGCCTGCTTAATATGCTGACGCCTATTGCAGCAGTATTTCCAAAGAATCTTTCCTCAAGTACCGATAACTTCTAACTGTGAGTCTCTTACCTGATAAATCCACAAAGATGCCATCTCAATGGATAAAAATGTTCAGAATCTGCTTTAAGCCCCGTTCCCACATAGCCGAGTTACTCGTAGTCAACTCGTAGTAATAACAAAAATTACGTAACACCCAAAATTCGAGGAGTTGGCGACGAATTTTTGCGGAAAAAATGACCAGGAGTGACTCGCCGAGTTACTCGCCAAATTACTCGCCGAGTTACTCGGCGGGTTCAGCGAGCGACTCGCCGAGTACCAGGAGTGACTCGCCGAGTACCAGGAGTAACTCGCCGAGTACCAGGAGTAACTCGCCGAGTACCAGGAGTAACTCGCCGGGTGAAGCAAGGTGTCTACGACAGCGACGAGTCACCCATCGAATGATAGGCCGACGCCAGCCTACCTGCATTCTCAGATGAATATCTCGCTTAATATTTGGTCTATTTTCGATCCGAAAAAACCTATGGAGTCACTATGAATTATACTACAAAACAATCTTTATTTGACGAAAATCGGACTGATATTAGAGGAGCAGCGGCCTTTTATATTATATACGACCCCCTACGCTGATGATGCATGTACTAAAGGTAGAACTCGACGAGTTACTCGGCGAGTTACTCCTACAACTCGGTGAGTTACTCCTACAACTCGCCGAGTTACTCCTCGCACTCCTGAACATCCCCCCCGAGTGTAATACGAGCGAAAATAGCGCCGAGTAACTTGCCGAGTTCGAGGAGTAACTCGGCGAGTTCGAGGAGTAACTCGGCGAGTTCGAGGAGTAACTCGGTGAGTCATGGCCGAGTTTTTGGACTCCTGGATAATTCGCCGAGTGTGCCGTGCAGCACGGCATACTCGGGAGACTCGGCAAACTCGGCTCCAAATCTCACGAGTTCGCTACGAGACTCAGGAGTTACTCGCCGAGCATCTCTCGAGTGCGAGGAGTAATCGCCGAGTTTAGTAAGAGTTGGGCCCGAGAGGCGTGTTACGTAATACTACGAGTTGACTACGAGTAACTCGGCTATGTGGGAACGGGGCTTTATACCTGAGAGAAAGTGACAAGACTCTCAAACACCCTAACATTCCAGATTCCCTTGATGCAAAAGACATCTTTAAAACCTGATGAAATTCATGATACAATGTAAAGGAAAGATGAGCAATTTTGCAGCATCTATTAGCCTCAGGTCTTTCCGTAATGGTCAGCATATCAGATTGGAAGCATTAGTAATTACGATTGAAAGCATTAGTGATTACGGTATGTCTTTAACAAGAGCGCACTCACTTCTGTTGTATACTGCTTTCTGATGTGTGAACTCAGAGTCACTTTGCATAATTAAGGCTCCAAATTGGCTATGGAAACAAAGAGATGTTTGCTCAGTGTCAAAGCAGAAATCCATTAGTTGATGTAGCCCATGCTTTCATCTTCAAAAGATGCCAATAGATGATTTGAGTAGGACCGCAGAAAACAAGGGAGCTGAACTGTGGCTCAATCGCTAAAGCCGGAAAATATGCATATGTGTTTTAAATCTGAGAAAAGTATGGGACCTATGATGGTGTAATTGGAAGGATATAACAAAAACACATCTTTTGTGCCCAATTGCCTGAGATGGAAGACAAAACGTCAAATATGAATCTTTAGTCTGCTGGCCCGAAAATCCAAGTCAAACCATCAGTCATGATAAATTGCTGATCAAAGTGAATGACTCAATCATTATTACAAACATGTGCATGGCATTTATCGCAAAGACTGAACATGACAGGTATAAGCTGTTTCATGATCATGGTGACAGTGACCTGTCAAGGAAGTCTTTATCATAATGCCAGTAACGTGCCAACTCGGTTACCTTCTTGATCCTCCTGTGCAATGTCCTTATCACTCTTGAAGACTGGCCAAGTTTGCAGCCATTGGCAATATAATATGACAGTTTGTCTTTAAAAATGAAGTCAAAACAGAAACAAAAGTCCCCACTGACTAAAAAGAAAGATGTGTTTTGCACAGCAACAGTTTTTAATGCATTAATTTATTTCACAATGAACAAGTTTCTGCTTTTAAGAATGACATGAGGTGATGATGATAAAAAAAGAGTTAGTTCTATGCAATGGGACTGGTATGGAGTTCAAATAAACAGTGCTACGTTTTTGGATCAAAGCACCTGTGCCACAAGTCCCGGCCAATAATACCAGCCACTAAGCTGGACAGAGTATTTATCATAGTAAGGAGATAGTAATGAAATGAAATGAATCTGATGGTAATGAACTCCCAGGCATCTCAAACAAGACTGTGTAACCATAGTTCCTAGAAGGTTTAGTAAAGTCTATGATACTGCATTGATGCATTATAATAAGGCAACAATCAGTCAGTATGTGAGTGCAATTGGCAGCTTTGGTCTCCTATACTTTAGCATCTATCGCAAATTGTCAAGCGCTCAACAAATTTCAAGCAGTCTGTTTTTTAGCATTTGCAGGACATTGGTCGGGAAATTGAGTTCTTTTGCATCTAGCACAGATGGTATAATACCCTACCAAAAGGTCAAGGGGTACAAATGCTGCATTAACCCCTTTCATACCTTTCAAGTGTATCATTCAATGTCTTATTACCATAATAAAGCATTCCAAAATGTATACATAATTATTCTCGTTGGGAAAATTATTTTCTTAAAAGTTATGTTCATCGTAATTAGTACAAACTGTGCTTTCAGGGGCGAATTGTTTACCATTAACCTCTTAGTAGGTTTCTGTCAACGCAGATAAAAAATAACCTTCTTCTTTGGATAGTTATTAACAGTTGGATTAACTAGGATTAAACTTAAAAGAGTCCAAAAAAACTAACAAACATACAATTGACATATATTAAATCGTAAAGCGAAAAATATGAAAAAATAATTACACACTTTCATATGTCCAAGGGGAAATCATGCTACACAAAATATTATCAAAATGACCACTTCCATTAATTATGCTTTCACAGTCCAGCTGGGAACAAGGATTGCTACTGCAAAAATATGATTACACTTTCCCAAACAATGGAACTGCTGCTTTATTGTATATTTTATTGAATACAGCCAACCCATATTCCTACAGAGACATGTGTTTGACTTATGGCCTTGGAAGTCTTGTACAATATGCTACATCCGTGGTCACTAAGTATGAAATTGGCTGTCAAAAAACACCATAGTATTATTGTGTCTATGAGATTGATTAGGAAGACATATGACTTCATGGTAATAACTTCATAAAGCTTTTAAAGATACCGATAAAAAATCACCTGAGCAAAATATTTTAAAAGATATATGAATCCGCAATTTTGTGCTTGGTTAGAATATTTCTTACCCCAAACTTCAATACCTTGGTTATAAAATGTCTTACCTTAATCATTCCTTTCAGTAAACTACTATAACCAGGTAATGCATGACCTCACTTTTTTTATGTGCAACATTTTAATTCATTATTGCCAGCATTCTGTAAATAAAGTGCGACCTATACAAAGGAGGCATATGTGATGATGACATATTGCTTAATTTACCCATTCCATATTTCATGGGTGGTTCTTTAGGTGTTTTTTCGGTAACTTGATAAAAATCTATCAACAACTACATACTGGACTTCAGTGGATCTCCTTGCTTAAGTCTTATAAATCCACTGTCATTATCGCTTTACTTCCTTCAAAATAGACAGACTATAAAGCAGCCACGTTATGAAACTATTTTTAGTACAGAATCTTCACTAGAGATATACCGGGGAAGTTCAAAATAAAACAGTGTCAAATTAGCACATTGAGCTAAGTAATACATCATCATCATTAACATAAATCAACCAGATACCAATGGAACTGTAATTAGATGGTCATGTATGACTTAAACATTTCACAAGACTGTCAAACAAAATGATGAAGATAAGGTCCTTATAAATGTCTATAGCATATATGATGAAACCTACTAGAAGCAGCATGCTCAGCAGCATGAGTGTGCCATTCAAAATCAATATTTCTCTTGTCATGTAGAAATTTAATCCCCACTGAGGCAGGCTATAGTAAATACTTACGGAAAAATCACATGGACTACTACACCTAGAAAACTCCAATGGGAGTTACAGTACAGCTCAAATCCTACACTCAGTATTTACAGCACTGTGATAGCTGCAACAGTGCCCTACACCGAAACAGTCAAATTGTAGATGAATTCTGCAAGCAATAGTGTCAGATCTAGGGTCACTTTAAGACTAATATTTTAGTTTGAATCAAATAAGCCGACTATTATGGAGAACAGGTTTGCTGTGGCAATTTCCTTGAGATCTGATATAGCAACATAGATTTACAATGTACATAGGCGCAGCTTAAACAGGTTAAGAAAAAGATTAGTGGCGGCAAATGCCTATCCTAGACTGACCATAGATATCTGTTTTTACTGCAGTGTACATCAGAGAGACATGATGCAGAGGATATAATCAGGTTCCGCTCAAACTCTGCTGAACAAAAGCAATATTTGTTACACTTTGAGCTATAAAACTATGGTTGTCATTTATCTATCATGATCTATAAACACTATCATATGACAAGATAATAAAGCATGTTCAAAGAATGTGCTCCGGCACCTTAAACATTACTTGATCAGAGTCTGTCCATAATTTGGAGATCATTCTGATGTTTTATCTTTGATTCATTCTCCGCAATGGTCCAGCTTGTTCCTGGAGGTACGACGTTATGACTTGGCAAGGCCAGACATGAATTCAAATGAACCATCAAGCCTTGTGATAAATTGGACAAAGATTGGTTTATTTAATTATTTGTTTTGTTAATCTCAGTCTCTGTGCTATTACCACAGGAAATCATTAGGACCATAGTTTAGAGGGGTGGAAAAGTGATGGATTTGAACACAATGAATGTCACATGCCATGGGGTCGAGACTGAGATATAGAACATAAATAGTACAGCCAGTGCGGTTTGATCCCATGCACCCACAGTCACCAAGAATGAGATGATTGTCGTTATTAATAAATTGCAAGCAATGGGAAAGGGACTGAGCTGTGGCACCTACACAGTGTAAAGAGTAGGATTTGAATAAACTACAAGTCATACTGTCCACTATACCAAGTTGGCTATGGCTGTACTGGTATGTACCAGTATTTTAATTTGTACACCAGAGGCCCCTATGACCAATCAATAACACAACCAGGTGGAGCAATGGTAAGTGTCACGGTTCAGTGATCACAGCTCCAGCCTTGGACACACCAGCCATAGCTGTAGGAGGCGAGCAGATCCATGGTCATGCTCAATGAGTCTGTGTGTCCGCAATTTTCTGAAGTTTTGTCTGAAATGACTGCTGGTTGGGAATGGAATGTGCCAGAAATTGTAAGTTATATAAGCGTTAGGAAGTTGTATTGGGTAATTGCTAGGCTTTTGAGCATTGCTAGGATGAAGTCCTTCAAGGGAGGAAGTAGTAAGTTTGTTACTGTTCAGTTGCTTCAGGAAGCAGAACAGCTGGTTGTCAAGGAAGTTCAAAGGTCATGCTCTGATGAGTTCACAGATGGTAAGGGTCGATACAAAGTTCTCAGTCCCACCATGAATTCCTTTGGCATTATGGTGGTAGGAAGACGTTTGGGTAGTAACAATCCAATGACTCCTGAAGGTGAAGCACAGGCTTTGCTGCCAGCAGACCATGCTGTTACACGCATGCTTATGAGGGATGCTCATATTGCTTGTGGGCATAGGGGCCGTGATGCTACTTTGGCTCGTTTCCGACATAAGTATTGGGTTCCTCATGGTAGCAAATTATCTTGGTCAGTTAAAATGTCTTGCCAGTTGTGTAAGCTGCGTGATGCTCAATTTCTTGAGCAACAAATGGGTGAGTTGCCAGAAGCTAGGATGAAACCAGCACCTCCATTCACCAATGTCATGTTGGACCTCTTTGGACCATTCAAGGTCAGGGGTGAGGTTCAGAAGCGTACTTCTGGTAAAGCTTATGGAATTCTTTTCACGGATATGAGTATGCGTGCTGTTCATATTGAAGGCGTGTTTGGTTATGACTCAGACTCCTATCTTGTGGCATTCAATCGATTTGTCAGTGTTAGAGGTTTTCCTCAAATGGTGTATAGTGATCCGGGTTCCCAGTTAGTAAGTGTTGATAGAGAGTTGCATGAAGCATGGTCCAATCTTGATCAAACCAAAATCAACAAAAAGGCAGTAGACAATGGTTTGACTTGGATTTTCGGGCCAGCAGATGCACCTTGGCATCAAGGGGCTGTCGAATCACTTGTGAAGTCAGCAAAGAAAGCTCTTAAATTTGCATTCCATGGCCAAACATTGTCACCTGTGGAATTTCTGAGTGTCTGTTATGAGGTTGCTAATATGCTAAATGAACGACCCATTGGTTCTTTGCCTGGTGCAGATGCAGAGATTAGCATTCTCAATCCAAATTCTCTTTTGCTGGGTAGGGCTACTATTCAAAATCCTGGGGGTTGGCAGCCAGTCAAAAATTCACTACAAAGATTTCAAATTGTTCAAAACATTTCCAATCAATTTTGGCAAAGGTGGTGTGAGCTGTGTGCTCCCTCATTGCTTATTCAAAGAAAATGGCACACAGCTCACAGGAACCTTCAGCCTGGGGATGTAGTGATCACAGCTGACCAAAATTCATTAAAAGGTCAATACAAAATTGCATTGGTTAAAAAGGTCTTCCCTGGCATGGATGGCAAGGTCAGAAGAGTTACCCTAACTTACAAGAATTTTAAAGTTGGGGAAAAACTCCATGAGTATTCAGGTATTTCGAACACGGAGGTAACTCGCAGTGTTCACAAATTAGCTTTATTGGTTCCTTGTAATGATAGTTGATCAGTATTCATTTATTTGTTTGATTGATTTATTGTTCTGATCAGATATATTCAAGGATATCATTTTTAATTAGAATACCTGAGGTTAATTTGTCATTGACCTTATTATGGTTATGGTGTCAATTATTATTATACAATTGGTTTTAATAATTATTGCCAATTTATAATCTGTATTTTTGTAACATGTTGTTTACTATATTGGTGTCTAATTATACTGTAGTTACATTGGTTTATACATTGTACAATTACAATTTAATGAGATTTCTGGTTCAGGTTACAATTATAACTCAAAGGTCATTGTACGTATTATGAGTTAATTTGCTTTAGATTATATTAATTTTAAAGTTAATCACAGCAACATTCATCCTCCCGGTGTACTGGTATGTACCAGTATTTTAATTTGTACACCAGAGGCCCCTATGACCAATCAATAACACAACCAGGTGGAGCAATGGTAAGTGTCACGGTTCAGTGATCACAGCTCCAGCCTTGGACACACCAGCCATAGCTGTAGGAGGGAGCAGATCCATGGTCATGCTCAATAAGTCTGTGTGTCCGCAATTTTCTGAAGTGTTGTCTGAAATGACTGCTGGTTGGGAATGGAATGTGCCAGAAATTGTAAGTTATATAATGAGATTATGAATATTTTGCATATTAATTTTCTGTGATATTAATTAGTTTACTGTGTTTTAATAGTCATATATTTAGTTATTTATTTTATACATTATTGATTACTACTTGTGTTACTGTAAATTTACTATATGTATTTTTGTTCCACAGGGAACCGCATGCAAAAATGATAATAAAAGGTATCAAACTGGCATTACTTTCAAGTCTTCCTGAATTCCCTTCCCAGTACAATGGCCACATGGCTAGGTTTGAACCCATGTGAAGTCAATTTCATGGGAGTTGGGCATCCTAACCACTTGGCCAGTTTCATATCGGTATAAATCTGGAAGACCACTCAAGTCATCAAGTGATTACAATAACCAAACTAAACAAATGTAATTACTAAGCTTTTACAAGGCCTGCTTTTCATATTCAATAGCAGGCCTTGAAAAAGGTTAAGAAAATAATGAGTGACAACAGTGACAATAGTGACAATAGATTTTCCTATAACACATTCTTGCCCTCTAGAAAGAGATTCCAATCAGTGGCAGCAAGAACAAATCATAAGTCAAAATTCATTTGCGCCCACTAACATAAGACTATACAATAAGAATTATTAAATGTCTTTATATGTCATATTTAATGTTATACATGTATGCCTGTGAAATGTACAACAAATTTCCGTTTTCTTAGATAATAAAGTGTCATCTTAACTTATCAGATAGAGAATAAAGAAACATTTCTAGTGTATAGTAAGTTTATAAGGAGCATGGTCATAACTAATGTTCACAATGTTCATTAACAGAAAGGTGAATGTCTGGGAAATGATATTTAGCTTATCTTTTACATAAGATCAGCATATAGCAAAATCCAATTATAAACCAATTTATTGTACTTTTTCACAATCCAAAATATTTGGTTATAAGCATGTCTGATTGTACTAACACACCAGTTCAGTACCAAACATAGGCAAAGAAACTTTTACAGTAAAATAAATCAAACAATCCAACTGCAAAAGTCTTCACTTTTGAACTTCTACTTCGTAATTCTTTTAGAGCATCAATTACATGGTAGACTACATCTGCTCGAGTTGAGGAATCTGGTGGGCTACGCTTGATGGTGTTACACAATCCCTCTGGAGACTGTGGCTTGAAGCAGATGATCTTCCCATCACTTTGTATGCAAGTCAGCAGAATCTGATTCTCATCGAAAACCAGCCACTGAGATACATGGGGAAGATAACTTAATGTTCAGTATTGAGTGAGAGAATTGTCAATCAGTATTTAATAATCATCGTTATTATATTCTCAGTCAGATACCAGTATGATATTGAAATTGTCATTCCTGGGCGCTTACTTCCCCAGAGGAGCACCTTTGTATTATTACACTAATGTTATACAGTAAACTTTTAGACTGAATAGTATGACTGTGTTGCAAAAATTACAATCATAAAATTGTATCATTAGCCTGTGAATATTTGTGAATTTGACATAATTCAAGCACATTTTTGTGGCTTATTACCCACTCGAAACTAAAAAATTGTCTTGCTATCAGTAAAATCAAGAAAATTGGCCTTGATTAATTAATACTTTCCTCTTGTTGACCAGAATATATCCTGCTTTATTAGCATTTATAAATATTGTCTTAGAAGCAAATTTTCCCGTCCCGTGAATTCAGAAAACAAACCCATAACATTTTTTTCACTACAAAACTACATTGACATCATGAAAATAAAAAAATTATGGATGACAAGGTCCTTTAGACTGGAGACCATGCCCTTGCATAATGTACTGCTTCCTGCAAAGTCTAATGAGAATGTTACTGTACCTTCTAATCAGAGTGCCCTGTTGTTATATGACACCATTCTAAGAGACTGTCGTTAATCCTTTTTGTTTTTGTTAATTTGCAATGATGCATGAGTTTGGTGATGTCACAACCTTCTTTCTGAACAAATTTTCATTGATGTTTAGCACAAAGACAGTGTACAGCTTTTTGTTATTTTGATAATGTATCTTCAGAAATGGACATCTTATAGATTTCAACATCAACTTGTTAAAGTATAAAGAAAATAACTCAGTCAATGACTTCCTGGAGTGTATTATTTCACATGGATATATACCTAAAATTACACTACCAACTTGATTAACACAGAAAACAGGCACACTAATAGATAATTTTTTTGTCAAAATTTCAAATGACCTAACTGCAGTAAAACTGGAATATTGATCAATAACATATCAGACCATATTCCTTACTTTATATGTTTAGAAAATTTCCACAAAATTAAAAAAAACACCAGATATGTGAAAATATTTCCCAATTACAATATTGCCTTATCAAATTTTCAAGAAGAATTACAAAGTACAGAAATCACTGCCAAACTAAATGAAATATGCCTTAACAACAAAAACGTAAATGGCTGTTATAATGAATTTAACAATCTTTTAGTTACACTTACAAATAAACATTTCAAAGCAAAAACAGTTAAATACAATAAATACAAACATAAAAAATGCAAATGGATGACAAATGGCATTCTCAAATCTATCCGGTATAGAGATAAATTATATGCCAAACTTAAATCTACAAGTATAAATGATAATCAATACTTAGGATATCTCACTAACTTCAAAACCTATAACAGGATATTAAAAAATACTCTCTGTCAAGCCAAGATTCTTTACTTCCAGAATCAATTTCAAAGATTTAAATCTGATATGAGGAACACCTGGTCAACAATAAATGAAATCTTAAATAAGAATAAAGTGAAACAAGCTTTTCCTAGTTATTTCATACATAATGGCAAACGTCTTGATAACCCTCAAGTTATTGCAGATGAATTTAACAAATATTTACAGATGTAGGTCCGACACTTGCTTCTAAAATAGATTTCCCCAAGAATATATGCTATGAAGATTATTTGCAGAATCCTGTTCAAGATCATTTTAAATTTAGATCAGTTACCATTGAAACTGTTATTGAAACAATAGAAAGCCTAAAACCTAAAGCCAGCAAAGGTGCAGACAACATAAGCAATAAAATACTTAAATACATAAAATATGAAATTGCTAGTATATTATCAAAATTTATGAATATGATATTTGAACAGGGTATCTTTCCAGATATACTAAAGATAGCAAAGGTAATACCCATTCACAAAAAGAATGACAATCATTGCTTTGAAAATTATCGTCCAATTTCTATTTTGCCTAGTGTGTCGAAGGTCTTTGAGAGAATAATACATGACCAAATCTATCAATACTTTACTACTTCAAAATTATTTTATACCAGCCAATATGGATTTCGTACCTTACACTCAACAGAATTTGCAACTCTTGAACTGCTGAATAGAATTATTTTAGATATGGATAAAAACAAACAGCCTATAAATATATACATGGATCTTTCAAAGGCTTTTGACACATTAGATCATACCATATTGTTAAAAAAACTATAACACTATGGCATTAGAGACAAATCCCTAGATCTACTAACAAGCTATTTAAATAACAGGATTCAATATGTAAATTATGGCGATATCTCTTCTAATCATTCGATAATTAAATGCGGCGTACCGCAGGGCTCCATACTTGGGCCCTTGCTTTTCATTATCTATGTAAACGACATAGTAAACGCAACTCAAAAATTTAAACCTTTACTGTATGCAGATGACACTACACTTTTCACAAATATAAATTCGGACTTTACAAACGATCCTGAAATATTGAATAATGAATTACAATCAATATCTGACTGGTTAAAAGTAAACAAACTCTCTTTAAATGTACAAAAAACAAAATCAATACTATTCTATACACCACAAAAGAAAATACAGCATCCAGAATTATTCATAAATGGCATAAAGATAGAATTTGTTGATAGATTTAACTTTTTGGGTATAGTTATAGATAAACATTTGAAATGAACTCATCACATTGAAGCTATATCCAAGAAAATATCTAGAACCCTGGGAATCATGACAAAGATAAAACAACAACTTCCTTTGAACACACTTCTTAATATATACAATGCCTTAATACTTCCCCATCTGAATTATGGATTAATGATATGGGGCTGGAAATCTAAGAAATTAACATCTCTCCAGAAAAGAGCCGTGCGTATCATCACAAAGAGCCATTACAGAGCCCATACCACTGAGCTTTTTCGAAAATATGTTAAAAATTAAAGATCTATGTGCACTGCAGGACTATAAATTTTGCTTTAAATTTGAAAACTCATTGCTACCTCATTACTTCACCAATGAAATGAAAAAAAATCTAGAAAATAAAACCCACAGATATGTAACTAGACATATCAACAATATAAAGCTACCCGCTGTGAGACATGAATTTGCCAGACACAGTATATCCTATACCTGTCCTAAAACGTTAAACAATATGCCAAGTATTTTTAAAGAAAAAATAAACACACATAGCTTCCACGGTTTTAAGGCTTGTATTGATGATTGCAATATTCCAAATTGTTACTCATGCCAATTTAATAGGCCTACAAATCAAAATTACTTGTCATAATCTTCTACTCTTACGCAAATTTCCTTTTATTACATTAAATTTGTAACTGTATACTCTTCCCTAAAGCGGCATGTCATTAAGCCTTTGGGAAGAGTAGCTTTATTCAATAAACAATAAACAATATAGATGCCAACTTTTCTCATCATTCCTGGAGAGCACTTCCTGTACTCCTCCTGGTGACGCTTCCTGTTGCATGTAAATGTCATGACAAAACAAGGATCAGAAGTTCTTATCATATGTGGTCACGTGACCTTTGGATAAGGAGTAAAAAAGACAACAGAGCCACCTGGTTGTTACTGAGATAAGCAATGTTGATATTTGCCTGGCATACATAGGATGGTGAAATGTAGACCATTGTTAGTAATCTAATCTTCCAATTGTCTCACAGAAAGTTTGAATTATTGGCATAAAAATCACCAAATTGAATAAGGGTGGCATTCCGCAATCTAAATACGAAAGATATTAGGCACAGAATGATTAGACCTTTCTCATACGCCATTGGATTGATTATCAGCCATCATATTCCGGGTTATATAATTCAAGCACCGTCAATTGTGTAATCCAAGCACTTTTTACTTTCAGAACTGGTTTGTTCCCTCATAATTTGTTGACCTGTGGGTATGATATTTCATATACAGTCTACAGAGGTTCATAAATGCCATATCACTAGGAAAGGTCCTTTTATTTTTGCTTGATGAGAAGCATTTCTCATAAATGGTCATGGTTGGCATTACTCTCCCAAAGTTGTTTTTGACATTAGTCTATGGCTGGTTTGAAAGAAGTTAATAAAGGTTGAGCAGCTTCAGGTCAATCGTTTTAGGGCACAGACAAAAGATAACCATCCAATTCCTTATTCATGATTACGGCCAAAGTGTCTGAAAATGTCATGAGTATAATGTAAGCACCTTCATATGGCAAAATAATGCATGTGACTTGCCTGCCCAAGTACCTAAAACATCACTTATGCAAGAATCTGGCTTAAGTGAGATGATCATGATGCTGTGTGCCAGATTTAATTCCCAAAAATGTTACACTTACTTCTGCAGTCATGATGACATAATATTTGTTATGACTCAACAGAATGTGGACATGCATTCTAATGACACCTTGGTCATGCAGCTGTCAGAATTATATTCCAAATTTCATGATAAAAAGGTGAAGGAAGCTTTGTTGTTGGTCTTTCTAAGAGCACAAGGTCCAAACCTAAACTTGGTTTTCAAAGTGTACTTGTGTTGTGATAAGGTACAGAAATATATCACCCCTTTCTTGTTTTGCTTGTAGCAGTATGCAATAAAGTGCCTGTTACAATGTAGTTTGCTTTCTTTTAGAATTGACTTCAGGAATCACCCTAGCAAAATAAGACATTATTTGAGTAGGGTTTGGCTGCTCTTTGTTGCATTTGGCTGTAAGTATAGAGATATTTTTGTCATCCCAAACAATTTTAATAACTTGACAATGAATAGAGTAAAATTGAACTATTTAGTGGAAACTGGGTCTATCCAATCATTACATCTGGATCTTGCAGCTGATCATCTAAACTGAAAAAGAACATTTATATTTGGTGAAAGTACATAATTAATTGAAATACATCCCAGACTTAGTCCCATACATTTGTACATTCAGACTACAGTACTCGGTAGAAAGCTGAAACATTAATTCATAAGCCATAATGATGATTTACAATTGATATTTTATAGATCGACGTGTATTTTATGATATCTACCATTTTCAGTTAGTAAAAAGTAAATAATACTATCACACAATAATATTTTGGTTGTCACAATTCCAACTGAAGACCAGACTGAGCTTGATTTTCCCAAAGCTATCCATGCAGATTTTACCCCCACACAGCCAAGTAACACTATACTGGAACATAATGCTAACTTTAAGGATAGACCTACAAAGGACTTCCGCTGTATGACAAGTCACAACTACCTTCATCTTGGAGACAGATAATTTACATGTTATCAGCCTGCAGGAAGTCTTTGACACTGTTGTGGGCCTCCCTTAATTGTAGCTTCAAATAGCTTCGACGTCTTGCGCTGACATGGTATCTTAGAGCGAGAATTCGGCAGTACTCAAAAAACCCCAAATGGTATGGGTTGAACAATGCAAAGAAACCAAACTAATAGAACCCAGTGTGTTATTAAGACTTCTTTGGTCTGGAATCAAGAGCACCTCAAGAAAAATTCTACTGCTTGTATTCAACTTTTTGAAGTAGATTGTAGCATTGTTGGCCCGCAGTTCAAAAAGGCTTAGCATCACAATAATCACAATAAAAGAGGAAGTTTCTCGAGTTCAAAGGTATCTAGGGTCATCAAGGGCTCTTTATGTGCATATTATTCTCTATAAAGGTGCAGTGTGAAGGAGAGCATTGGCCTTGTGCCTTAGCACTAAGTGTTGTATCTTAAAGCTGCCAATCCATGGAGACTTAAGAGTAGGCTGCAAAAAGGACATTCAAGAAAATAGCATTCCAATTAAAAGATACATCAGGGGAATCTATCAAAAAATATAGCCAGGACTGTCAGTGAGGCTTGTTGGTCAAGAGGTTAAGCTCTTGGTGCATGGGTTCAAATCTTGCTTCTAGCATACCTCAATGATATCCTACAGTACTAGCAGGTGCATGCCTATGAAGCTGAACAAACAAAAGACACTTATTGTGTATGCTCTGAAATTGCATCCAATTTTTAAACAATTTGAGTTAATTTGGTGAATTTCCATTACATCAATGGGACATCAACATATTGAACAGTGCACATCGGTCCACAATGTGTAACCTAAATTTATCAGAAATACGGCCTTATTGAAGAGGCAACCTTTAAATGAAGTACGCTCCAGGATAGGTTTTGTTAAATTCTTAAGTCTTGCCCTATGACACAGCACCACTGAAGATACTTCGGAGCTGCGATTAAAGACTTCCTTGAGGCTGATAAATTGTACTTTACAGTTACTTGACAATGATGCGCAAATCAATTATTTGAGCAACAAAGAATATAATTTTGAGATATTATCATGATCTTGATTACAAAGCCCGAGATGGCATTCTAGCATGCTACCACCATCAACAAGCTGTCATCCATGGACGATTCAGCAATGAGTCTTTGTTGGCAGCCTTTCAGAACACAAAATGCTTGAAACATGCTATCATGTCATAGCCTCTATGGATTGATATTAATAACATAATCCAATGTCAAGTCACTTAAATATTAAACCGACTGTTTTACACAAAGTGCACTATAAATACTTACACACTGAAAAATTCAGTAGTTATCGATAATGGACTTAAAATGAAAAAAAGGCCATGTGTAAACTTGTTACATGTGTACTGCACAAATGAAAGTATGGCCTATTTGAAAAGTCTTCTTATTTTTGCATATTTATGTTATGTTGGGACAGCCATTTCACAGGCCTTGATACAGTTAAAGCACTCTGAGAAAAAATAATAATCTGTTGTTTGAAAAATTTTGAGGAAAATTTCCTATTGTAAATGGCTAAATTAACCATATTTGATGTTGAATTCACCAATCACATGTTACGTTCATGCAATATCTTGGTGGCTTTAATAAAAAAAAACCTGGGTTGGTCACACATTAATGAAAGAAAAACTGGTTAAAACAACAATTTGTCAAAATAAATTCAAAAAAAAAAAAGGAGAGTAATATTCAGATAAGCATTAGTTTAAATTAAATGCATGTACATATAATGTATATGCATGTATATGACTAAGACATCAAATGCAAGTTTCTGCAGTTATATTCAATTAGGTTTTCAAGATTTACATATCAAGGTGCTTGAGATTGAAGAGTCAAGCACAGTCCTTGAGAGAGCAATTTAACTGCCATGCAATTGTTTGAGCATTCGTGAGTCTATTGTAATGAGTAAATGGATCCTGGCTGGAGCTTTAATATTCACCTTAGTATCATAGCATAGCATATACTTCAGCTAAATGATATAATGGAACTATTATATCATAATAGAAATCGACGGAAAAAATGTTGACTACCTAAGTGTCTGCTTAGGCAAGTAAAGTCCCCACCCATGTGACTGTCTAGCTTGATGTGGATGCCAAGCCTTATCTCCTCATTACTTCTGCCACTAGTAGCTGGTAATATATTCTTACATAGTTATAATATTATGAACAAGAAGCTTACACTATTCTATATCTCCTTCCCTACATGAAAGTTAAGCATTTTTTCTTCTCTGTTTTCAGCAACGAGCTACTTTAAACACCGTGAAAGAGCTGTCAACTGCCATGGGGCACCCATTATCTTGGGTTTTTCGCTGACATTTCCAAAGAGATACAGCAGCAAAATATAGACATAAAGACTGCCAAAGTTGCTTGATGAAGCGCAAGTACATTTTGCCATGTTATATTTTAAAATCAACTGAAATCTCCAAAGTTTGCAAAGAAAACTTAATTCTACACATATTGCTTTTTTTGCCAGTTCTTTTAGAGTAAATCTCTCTTTCACAGTAACCTAACAAGTATGGCTATCTATGCATATATCATGCAAGCAGAAAAAGCACCTGGTTACAAATTGAATTACATGAACCATGCAATTTGTTTTGGCCACGAAATTGCAAACAAAATAATTGCTATTACTTGTTTATAACAACACGAAGGTGCAATTTACTTAAAATTACTATACGAGGAATAACCCAGTTTTTGTCGATGTTTAACTTATTATTTTCCTTTTAATTACACAATTTATCCAAATATTGTTGCTAGATTTATTTAGATTAAAAAAGGACATAAAAAGGTTAGTTTGCCATGTTTTGTCTCTGTAGATGTGCACTGCACAGAAACCCAACCATGAAACTTCTCAATGTTTCCACCTTGCTGAGGTGCAACTTAGTGACAATATAACATCATATCCTAGCGAGACATGCTGACATGCCCTTTATTCTTATCATGGAACCCTTCATGCAAAAGCTAAATTGTGTGGTGCAACATGTATGCTAACTAAGCTGTCACTGCAATGTTCACTAAAGTTTGTCTCATACATATCTTGTGTATGTGACAAACTCTAGTGAACTCTTGCATGCAGTTCCATTTTTTTTTAAATTATTACATATTTTGTAAGGGTGAATTACTAAGTAACAATGTATTGCTTTTCAAGATTATTTGTCCTCAAACATACTAATCATAGCATGAGAAACAATAAAACGTTTCTGTTTTCAGTGTACAAACAGTAAAAAATCATATGATAATGCAACAGTTAAAATATTTTACAGTTGCTAAGTTGACCCATTGATTAGACCACGGGGGATTTAAGACCACTCCACTTTGTTTCAGGACTAATTGTATGGCAAAAATTTCATATTAAAGCTCACTTCGATATTAAGCAGACTTAAATCATTTTTGAAGGGTGGTTTTAATTACAGGGTTACATGGCATTTGGATTAAAATCTATCTTTCAAGTCAAAACATGTGTCACATACTAGAAATATAGTAACAATTATCAAACATACAACTTGAATTTGGGTCAAGGTTAGAATGAATGCACAATTTTGGCAAGAAAAAAGTTTTGACTGACAAATTTGCAGGGCGAATGCCACAAATCATTGTACCAATTCGGCATCGCATGTCTAGCAACCATAAAGTCTAGCAGAAGTTCTAATGGTTTTTTTTTAGATGTTTGACATATGGGCAAGTAACCAGTACTCTTATGGGAGTATAATTTACTGCTATTTTAAACAAGTGACAGAGGCTTGCGTGCTATGTCATAATAAATGTATGGTAATAATAAATAAACGGGCTTGTGTTCCCTAGTAAAAGCATGGACTATGGTTTATTATGGTAAAAGGGTAGTCAATTGTCATTTCATGGGAAAAATATACACAGTATGTCAGTTCTCAAGCTTTCAAGAGCAGCAGTGGCCAGTTTCAAGGCTTTAGGAGATGATAACTCTCTGTGTACCAAAAAGTAGTACTCCAACTGGGCTTTCAGTGCCCTCCAAAGTTATTGGAATAGCCATATTTGGATAAAAGAGAAACATAAGTCTGCACAGGAACTTATACTGACAGAGATAAATTTTCTCAGACTGTTAGAAGCATAAGCTCTAGCATAAAACCGTTATGATTGCTGTGGTGAAATAAGTAAATGTCAGAGTTTTTTCTCCTCAGTAACTATTGTTTGGAATGGGACAAAGTCTTGAGACTTACTCACTACAAAGACCACCTCACAAAGACCAATTATATTTGAATGCATACCTTCTAGCTATTGTAATTCTAGCGATTGTTCACTCCCATACTAACCAAAGTTTGATCACTTGATCCTAGCTCTCCTACGGGCTTAGTTTAAAGACTCAGAGGGATTACAGGACGCAACTGCATATTCAACAAGAGATTATTCAGGCTTAACTGGAACTACTGTTTGGAACTACTCCATCGGGATGTAGTGTAATAGGAAGAAATTCCTGTGATATGCAAATTTCACCAGATGGTGGAACACCCTACTTATCATCAAATCAACTGTCAGGGTTTCTCTGCTGCCATGTGCTGCATTGTTGCTGGTTTTGCAATAAAATGTATTTTTGCGGCCATCAATAAATTTTATTTGAAGTAACAGGTAAAAAATAAAACTGCTAATAGTGAATAATTCATAGTAAGTAATTTCTTTATTCATATCAGTAATTAATTGCATTTTCATGCATTTGCTAATTATAGTATTCTTGTGTAGGCTAGGCCAAATCAAAGAAAGACACAATGATGAGATGCCGAGGCATATGAAAAATAATACATTTAAAATGCAGAATGTTTTGTGGCTTAGCACAAACATGTATGAACCAGTATTTTCATTTGTGCATCTTTAATACACACATCCTGTAAGGTATTTTGTCCAGTAAAGACACCAACTGTGACCGACACAACTAGATGAATTAAAAGACCCACAACTTAATTATATTGTGTCCTCAATCTACTGTTCTAATTTGTCCTTCGTTACTGCCTTGTCCTTCAAATGACATGTAATTAGATTGCCCCATCACTTAAGGTGCTAACCAGGGTTAACTGTGTCCCATCTGACAAGCATCAAACTAGCGGTTTGAACAAAGGATTCTAAACCTACTGTAAAGACAAAGTGATGTCCACTGCAACTGGGTATTCTTCATGAGTTATATATCAGCAGGATGTCGGTCTTTCTAGATACTAAATTAGTCGTTGGTGCCTTGATCTTGGTGTCTATGGCTGTACGATGAGTCAAGTAAAAAACCGCACTCATGGGGTAAAAGTGATGGACTTCTAACTTTATCATCTCACTTCATATCTGCCTCTGTTGTCTGTTCATGAGTTGATTCACTTCAGACTAGTAGCATTTAGACATTACAAACAAATAATTCAGGCAATCAAAGCTTTTATAATTCTTCTGATGCTCTTTTTATGTCCTTTCCACCAAGACATAGATTCCTAGTTCCTTAACAATTGGACTACACAAGTGTCCTTTTAACCAAAGACCTTTTCTTTCAAGCAACTTTTTATCGAATATAATAGTTGTGATGTTCTTAGACAAACTCTATGCTGCTAACAATGAATTAGGTGAGTCTGAGATATTACCTGGACTGACATGAAAGAAAACTTCAACTCTTGAACTGTGCTTGGAATATGTTAAAATGTAACCTACCCGAAAGTAATGACAAGCTGGAGACTGAGCTAGACCAAGACACACCACTAACTAAAGTACCATATTTTCACTAAATATATGAAATTATTGGAGAGGTAAACTTGACTCTACATCATAACTACTATTGAACATCAGGGCATGTTCAAGTGTATAAGTCATAACACAAGTCAAGTAGTTATCAATTAATTTTTTTGCCACTATGAGATTTCAATTAGGAGTCTTCGGGTAGTTCTGTTTAGCTCTTGATTGCTAAAGTCGAACATTCTTTATGAATAAAACAGTAGCTATAAGTGCTATACATAACACACAGACTTCTCCATCACAGCCAACCTATATTTCATGGAAAATGAAATATTTGGACTACCCAGCCTCCCTTCAAATGCTTTAAAGGTGGCTCCCTGATAGCAACAATGACATTATCTTTAGGGAGTCACCCAACATGCAGAACTGATAATATAAATGTTAATTTGCTATTGTCATATACATTTTTGTGTCAAATGTAATTTCTGTTATGTAAATAAATGTCTGTCTGATTCCTAGTCTGTCTGCCTTAAGCCTGTTCACACTATCACAAGTAAGAGAGACAAGTGTCCACGGATGTCCAAGACGGAATATACCTGATCACTCGTGCCTCTGTTAATCACATATAAATCATTTTGACGAGCATCCGTGAGGCACCCATAGATCGCTCGGCGAGTAGTCTATGAGAGAAGGAGGAGAGGGCCACTGGTGGCCACGAATGGGCATAGTGCTGGCGCGAACGGTCGACAGAAAAATTACGAGTGGACTACGGAGGTCCGCTGTGCGTCTCCCAAGCATTCCACAAGCTGTAAAAGAGTGAACACGAGTGGATGGTGAGTATACACAAATAGACAGCCTCCCCTGCGTACCCGCGAGTGAGCATGAATGGCCACGGATATCAGTACATCACTCGCCACCCACTCGCCAACCACTTGTCGAGTGATTTCTGTAAAATGGTAAACAATTTTACTTAAATGTCTGCCAAATTTTTAACATGTGTAAACATGTCACTCGTGACAGTGTGAACGCCCCTTAAGCGACCTTTATTTTTGTCCACTCATGAGTTTCTTTTCAAACAGAAGACACAAAGAAATTTAGGTAGGACGCTTGAGGTAAATGAACCCATTGTACAGGCTGCAAAAAAGACAGCAGCACCTTAACAATCATGGTGCATTAACCAAGAGTTTTACCATCAAAATAACCCAAACACTGGTGCAGCAACAGCCACAATGATATTCAACCATTGCCCTTTATAAGTATTGGGATTTCAGACATAGATGACATATTCATTAAATATCAACAAGGCGTAATGGAACCAAAAGTTAAGTGTCTTGTGGTTCAATGTAGATAGACGGTTAAGTATATATCTGCTGTACTTGGTGTAAGTAAAATATCCATCCAAGGAGTCCATGGCGGCAGTTTTATCACCCATCAAGACTCAAGACGGATTTATTTGCCTTCTTCAGAATAATACAATAATAACTCAAAGCAATAAATATAACATTCTATGAAAGGCCAATAGGAACACTCTTAAGACGCATTAGTTCCCTCCTGGGTTTCTGAGAGATCCAAGCAAATCATTATTAATAAATGACAATTGAATATATTTTCATAACTTCTGGCCCCTGAATTAGCTTTATAAGTGCAGTAAGCTTCCGAAAATAGCTTTGAAGCAATTAGCCAGTCACACATTATTCTCTGGTAACCATAATATGTGCCCTGTACCCTTTTGCCTGCAGAAAACTAGATTCAAAGTAGTTGGTTTTTCCTTGGAGACTTGTGAAAGGAAACAAACAGGGTTATTCGGTGACTTTTCACCCCAACAGTGTTCATTAGGACCAAAACAGGAAAAATAAAACTCAGTTAAGTCACGGGTTTTTGTTCGTTGTTCTCCTATTGGCATTTTACTAACAAAATGGTCATTCTTTGCACTGGCTTTGGATATAATTGTAATTTATTGGTATTGTAGGCTGAAGGCAATAAGATTTGTAGATAGATGTAGGTTATATTTACAGAATATGTCTCTTGAACTTCAACAAATCCATCAAAATGATTTCAAGTCACAATGCCACTTCATTCAACATATCCTCAAAATAGTGACTTGCATAATAATTATGCACGCTGAGTATATGGTTATGCAAACTTTGGTAATCTGCTGCATGCACATTACTGTACCAACAGAGTTGTGTTCAGATTTGATCAATTCATTCATGTAGAAGAGACTGGAAGAACACCAACATGTCATGCTGGTGATCTATAATGGTGATTTGCATTGAGTTATCTTAAATAACTTAATCTTTATCCGAATGATTTGAAGTTTCTCAATTAGTCATAGTCTTGAGGTTATATCTTCTACTATTTGCAAATTGTTCTTGTTCTCTGGTGCTAATTACATTTCATGACACTATAACACAGAATAAGATAACACAACATACTAGTTACATACATTTTATTTCACAATTTCATTATAAAAGGCCTTTGGCTATCATGAAGAGGCTTATTAGACACCAACATGTACTAAAATATTTTAGTAATTCATACAGCCTCAATAGTTTCATTGAAAATCTTGAAGCTTTTATGTATAGACCTACATGCTACAGCAACCAATCAATATGCATGATCTGGTTTTTATGATATAATTGAAACTGTGACCATTCTTTCTGATGGCTTCAGTCAATCATCGTGGATGGCACATCCGGGACATTCTAATTGATAAAGGTGGAAGATGAGTGCATATTATTCTGATCAGTCACAATGTTCGTTATTATTGCACGGCCAGAAGCTCAACTGTGCCAATTGGCACAGTAGCCTGTGAAATGTCACATATCAGAAACTACTCCTTCAATGAACACCACAAAGGACTTGCAGTGTTTTGCAAAATTCCAATAATGCAATAATTTACATTATCTTCTTTGAAGCTGTCAGAAAATTGTTTAAATCCGGTATCCCTATTACAATGACTTTGTCTTCATTACAGTGGCTCTATGGAATGTATAATTTGTGAGGACCAACCCCATTCCTTCTGATGGCATCAGTCAATCCTTGTGGGTGGCAAAACTTGTTATTACATCTGCCTGAAAAATATCCATACCTTCTGAGTAAACATATAACATCACTAATCAAAGGATATCATGGGCTGATGCAGTGTATCCATGATATACTGCATCAAAGAGGTATTACAATCTACACTTAAATTATGTAATGGTTCTGTCTAGTGTCATCCAGCTTGAAAACATACTCCTCCGAGACTCACATTGATGGCTAATCTCAGTATATTTGCTTATATGGATAGTCCCGTATAAACACTATTCAGCTAATTTTTCCCCGGTACTTGTCTGGGAAAAGCCTTCTAAAGGCATTCAAAAAGCACCTAGACATGGGATAAAAGAAAATATATAATACATTCTACACAAAAACTGCAACTGCTATGAATGGAACAGAGTACCATGGGACAGGACTAATACATGTACTAAAATTTGTGATATTAATCAGCTCTGCCAAAGCCAATCAACACGCACTTAACAAGACCAGTACACAATTTAAGAGTAGAATGTAATCTATACCTCTCAACCAAGCTGCTCCCCCTCTCAACATAACCAGTTGTGGTCAGTAAAACTTCATATAGGTCTCTTCACTCTATTTGTGTAATAAGTTTTAAATAATTTTGTCATAATTCACATTGAAAATGAATCTTCTATCACTATATATTCAGAGCAAAATCCTTGTGTAACCCTTTTCAGATATATTTTACATTTCCTTGAATGTAAAAAGAATATCCTCTATGTGTTTCCATTGATAACCTTCAGCGCAGATAATGACTCTTTTAAAAAATGACAATGTGTTCAATTTGAGTTTTCCAGACAAAGAAATCCCAGGAAACAACAAACCCTCAATTGACATCATCCTTGCTGTCATTTTGTGTTTATCATGTCTTTGTTTTGTTCATGCAGGGTTTTCACATCATTTATACACTGATATTTACATCACAGCTTATTACAAGCCACTTTGTTAATTACTGAGTGTATAGAAAACTGCAGATTTATGGTATATACACAGAGTAAGAGTTATGTTTAATGGCGTTTCAACTAATGTGAGCTAGACAGACATAAATTGCACAGTACCCTCTGTTGGTATTGCACAGCTCAGGTATGGTAAAGGTCTGTTCGACATTGACACAACAATTTAGTAATAAGCTATATTAAATATATTGGACAGTCGGATCAGAATAACCATTATATGTGTCTGACATAAAATTGTACACATTATAACTTAAGCACAGTCAATTGGAATATAAACATTTACAAATAAGATGTTTCAATAGATTGCAGCATGCTAAAGTTTCAATAATTAAATTACTACTCAATGGTGCAAGAAACTGGCATTGCCTTCTTAATAACACATACTTCAAAGCTTCAGTAAATTAGCAAACTGGAAGCTCTATTTCAAAACTTTTGCAAATGTCCATGGATACAGGAATTGTCTATCCCTGCAACATGCAACTGAGCAGACAAATGACTGTATGACCTTGGCAAGTGTCTACTTTGTGAAAATATACTGCCTACCAGCACAAAAAGGTTGTAGGTCTCCCAAAATCTGCTCTGGGATTACATACCAGCCACGGTTAATGTGATCTATGCAGACCCAGTCCCAGTATATGCTGATATACTTAGAGGAATTATATTTGTAGTCAGGTTTACTAAGAGCAATAATATGCCTGTTGGAACTAGGAAAATTCTTGTGTGATCTAATTAGTCTACAAGACATTCATTTTTTCCAAGTATTAGTTAATCAAGTGTCAGTATTACAGTACAACTTTGTGAAGATGGCTCGTCAAATAGGAGCAGACCTAGCTAGCCCATCTTTACGATCTATCCTTCTAATCAAAAACTACGAAATCATATTAAAGACAAATAATTTTTTCTACTTTGTATTGTGCTTTTTATGAAATCTCGATTTGAGCAATACTGGAAATAATTTTGGACACTATTTACCATAGTATTTATTATACACGTGTTATCCTTTACTGCAATCTTGTATGCTAATAGATTGCTCTGGCCCATGCTTTCCATACTGACTCAATGCAAATGTTTGGTATTCCCCAATACATACACAAACAGAAGCTATGGTCACAAGGCATTGTGCAACAATATCAAACCTAACATCAGCAAGATTGCTGTATGCCAAAAGCTCTGTTTTCTGGTATGACGTCTTTATTTCCTCTCATTTTGGCAAAAATCAATACATAAAGGTTACTATCGAACATTACCGCATGATTTGCAAAATTTATAAGAACTAATTAAGCTAAAGATAGAACTTTTATGCCTAACTTTCTACTAGAACTGGATTAAAGAATCTTACTCAGTCTGGTTAACATGTCGTTAAACATATTATCACTCACTCATTCCCGTTTACCACAAGAAACCACTGTGTCAGACAGACAAAGAAATTTATTTACACAAAGAGACACACATTTCATATACAAACATTGATTGAAACATACATAAACAAATACACAAGTAAAGAGATATTTAAAAGGTATTTTTCTCTGTGTGTCACATTATGCCTGCATAAGCATGGATGATGAGATATGATGTTTGCATTGTGCACAATGGCGACATATACTGAGATGTGGCTCATAAACAGTACATCACTTGAGGCTTGAACCCATGCACCAAGAATCACTACCATAGAAGCTAGCCATTTGGTCAACCAGCACCACAATATTTACGAGCGTAGAGAATTAATTGAATTGCTCTAAAAGACTTTCGGCCCCTAAATGCTATTATGTCATTCACCCATTCAAACTAATGTGTCCCATGACACTGCCTTGCCTTTCAAATGACTTACAACAAGATTGGCTCGTCACTTAAGATCCAGAATGGAATTAAATTATGTTAGCTGAGATGTGCATCAAAGGGCTAAAGTAGGGATCACTGAGGGACATGTAGTATACTTACATGCCCCACTTTAAAATATATGTGTAAGAAAACAGCATCCTTCTAATGTAAAACTTAATTAAATGTTTTCTATGACACTTTATCAAATTGTTGCTCCTGATAGCTTCTAACCTGGAGTGGCCATCTAAAAGAACGTTTTTTTTTCTCTCCTGATAATATCATTCAATTCAACAATATCTATGTTAATCACCTTAGTCAACACGTTTCGGCCATTGGCCATTTTATTTAATACTGAAAATAGATCTATAAATTTTACATTTGAGTGGTCAAAGTGTTCTATAAATATTTATGAAAGACGATGTACATGATAATAAAAAACACACGTGCAAAAGCATAAACACAAATCCTTGAGTCACAATACCTCATGAGTTTGTGATATTCAGTGCTGAGAAGATTTGCCTACAAACTCGGGCTGATGTAAAGTTCAGTGGTTTCATTTGATATCACGTTAGGACGACAATCTTAGAAATTATGGCAAAAGGATCTTTTTTTTTGGCAGTTCAGCTGTGAGCTCTGTACATACTACTTTGGGCCAAGCCAGAAGAGTTGATCGTAGTCAGTCAGAAATCATGTTCAGTGTCCTTGGTATGGTCTCAGGTTTATGGCACATGCTCCCATAAATCGGGGCCATCTTTGTAAAATGGAAAGCAATATGATTTCAGACAGCTCCATTACACCGCAGTATTTATGAAGATGTAAATAACCCCTAAGGCATTTGAATAGAGCCAGGACACATTGAATGCTTTGAAATGCAGAATGGCCATCAGAATAAATTGTTTTATGCACTGCAGTGACAGAATGGCATTTAAAAGCAACTTTTCTTGTCCATTCATAAGTACTTCTCCTATTCTCACCAAAGGTAAAGATTTTTTTGAAATCACAATTTAAAATTATAGCCATGCGAGATTAGTCAAAATAAGCTATATATGAGAGTAACTAGTACTCCAATTTCATGTTACATGCATACATCAATTGTAACAATTGAATTTATGGAAATGCATTTCTTAATGCTGTTGTCCTTGAAACAAGTGTTACCAGTACACCATAGACTGTTAAAAGAGACACTATCACAGTATCACACGCATAGTACAGCCGACTGTTGATGTAACAGTCAATGTTAGACAACACATTTATATAACTCCAGTCTAAAGATTTGAGTTCCTTACTTCGCTTGATCTCAGTCTTTAGATATGCAATGGTATCTCAGAAGAGATGATGCACCAACGCCCTCAGATGAGACGTTGAATTGGAGGCCCCTTGTACTTGGTGTCTATGCTGAAGCAAGTATAGATCCCACCCATGGGGTAAATGTGTAACATGGGTGGACTAAACCTCTCTTTCACCTCATCAATCAACCTTTTCTGGTGGCAAGAACTTGCCTTAAAGGGCTGCACCTTCCCTATCTGTCTATCTATCTATCTATTACAAGCATTTATACAAGCTAGGCCACTTTTTAAACACTCTGTACTTGCTAAGTTCTGAACTAAACAATCTAGCCATAGTTATTTTCTTAATGCTATAACTGAGATATCCCATGCTAATATATGAAGTGTAATGGTATTTATAAAATAAGTTATACTACAATATACCTTCAAGTGCAACAGTTCTGTAGTACTGTACCATCACCATAAGAAAGACCCAGTGGCCTAAATCTGATCATATCTTTCACCCATCTTGACTAATATGGCCCTTGACATTGTCTTGAACATCAAATGATAGGTAATCAAATTCCACTGTCAATTAGGAAGCCAAAAGGGATTCCACCATGTTAGCTTAGATGAGTACCAAAGAGCAGGAGCAGGGGTCACAAAGGACAGTTCCTACAATAGGACATTTTGCACAAAATGTCAGTCCTCTATAACTTGAACCATGAAATGTTGTCATCCATAACAATTATAATCTATCATTTCTTTTCACATTACAACAAGAACGTCTGTGAAAAGGGCCATTTGGATGATTTCCGAACTTGTTCCTATGAATTTTGATGGGTGGCAGATGAGATAAGGAAGAATATGTATACAAATGATGGAATGGATGAATGCTTTCACAGATTATAATATGTGTGTTTTTCTTTATAGAATAGTCAGGGTTGATCTGGTAAGGTTATAACAAATGTCCTGTCTACAAGTAGACTGCTTAATAAGGTACGAGCCATAGCAAGCAGTCTGCCAAAACTGGATGGCAATTAATTGATGACCTGCTTTTATATCGCTATGAACATTCAAATGCATTGCTAACCGCACAAAATAGTTCATAGATCACCGCTCCAGATTGGCGTAGAAACAGCGTACAATATCGTTATATTAGAGGTTTTGTATTCCTTCAATGGTAATTAACGATATTGAATCGAGGAACATAGACCAAAACTGCCGGGGTTAATTGTGTGGTAGCGTTGGTGAGTTGTTCACAATGAGTTTCCCAGGCAGAGACAGTAAATTGCTGTGTGCGCTTTTGAAACCTTTAATTTACATAATTGAAATTTAATATCCTAAAGATCACATATCATCTGATGGTGTGTCCTGTTGTAACTGTGCATTATCAACTTATCATTTTACTGTTTAATTATTTGACATGTAATTAGTAGCCTGGGACCTACACCTTTTTTTTGTCTGGTTAATGACATTTTCCTTTTTAGCTCAGCAGCTCACCATGTTAGAAACCATCCGCTGCACAGCATAGGAAAGAGGTCCTGAGGTTGGACACATCTTTGGCAGCCAATCTATCACTTGCAAATTGTTACAATTCTGCACACAATTTAGACCATCCCAGCAAATAGAGAATTTGCAATTTGACTTCAGGCATCTGCCACCACACTTCAAACTCTTTTACAGCTCGCTCAGAAGTGAGCCCTCAGGCAATAAAGAATGAGGCAAATTAATTACACATTTCAACTGGAAATCAAATACACATTTCAGCTGGAATTTTAGTTATTTCATAAAGTGTACAAACTCCATTTCGGGCTTTATGTGAGACACAACCAACACTCACAATTTAGTCAGGATTCTGTAATACGCTGTAAAATGAAAAACAATCAGCCTTACCATATATGAATCATTCGGATCTTCCACGCAAATGAGCAATATGACACTTACCTGAAATAAATAGGAATAATTATTAGCATACATCCACAATAGAATTGGAAACAATGTGTAAGAAAACAGCATCCTAACCACATACTCACAGATTAATTTAGTTTCAGTCTAACTGGCGTGACACGTAATGTTTTTTAACCTAATTTTATTGGCTATCAACAGACAAATTGCCATGTCCAACTTAACTGGACGTTGTTTCAACTGAGTAGATGTTTGGTTCCAATTCAGTTGGCTGTTTAATGTTGATCAGCTGGCCTATCAAACAATTGAAACAATTCATATGCAAATTGACCTTTCTGATGTATACTAGTGCTCTACACCGATTATATCAACTGATTTGCTTACGTATCAACATGGATATGATAGCAATGAAAGATGGACAGGTGTACATGGTTTGAATTTGTTATTGGTCCAAAAAGTACAAAACCAAACCTGATGCTTATTTCATCTCCAATAAGTCTGATACCAGGCTGTTATGGACCACAAAATGAGCCACACTATCACGTATAAGACCTACGTATGACGAAAGATGGAATTTTTTTACTCTTGCTCATCCTTGTCTCTAAGTGATTCAGCAGCCGAGCGTTTTACGTATACTCGCGCTAATCAGTAGGACACTCCTGGTTCCGCTTGACCACTCAAGGACGTACAGCTGTACGTTCTACGTACGTTCTACGTACTTTCGTGGCCATCCTTACCCATACGTAGCCACTCCATCCTTGAATCACTCACACGGGCGACCTACGGGTGATCTACGGGCAACTAAGAATGATCTACGAGCGACCTACGAGTGCCTCACAGATACCTCACGGATGCTTGGCTACGGACGTTTGGCGAGTGTTAGACGGACGTTTGGCGATCTATGATTGCCCCAAGTACGCTCATAGAATTTTTGACGTACGTGGTCACCCCTTAATATTGTTTAAAAACATCGCACTGAATGACCTATGCTCAGCCGTTTTTTCTGGAATTCATGACATCACAAGTTCCCACTAATTGTTACGCACAATGATGACGTCATAAAACAATGGATGATGACATCGCAAGCTACCAAATATCACTTTTAGAAGATCTTAAGGTGCCTGGCGAAAAAATAGTTAGATCTATTTAGGATTATTTAAAGTGTTTTTTAGATGTAATTTTTATTTTCATGCATTTTCCCAGTTATAAATTCAATAAGTCAGTAAAATTAATTCAAATTGTACAATAAAACAGAAATGTCGACATTTAATGTCACCGGATTTCTCTAATAATATCTTATTAGGGCCTACCTAGGGTCAACTTCCATACCTATTCCAAGACACTGTCTCATTCAACACTACTTAGCGAGGACACATTTCAATCAAGTCAAACTGTTTAATCTCCCTAATACTGCTACCTGGCTACTAACCCCATGTTGGCATGAACTGTACCAGGCGTTATGTTGAAGAACGCTGAGCTCTGCATATGGACACATTTGTTTTGCAGTATGAAATGGTTAAGAGAGCAATTTCACACAGACAACAGCAAATATGCCTTTGGACATAATACCTTGACAGATATGAGTTCCACTACCATGCCACGTCTGTGATAGGGTTAGCTAGACAGGCAAATGCGAAGTATACATGCGCAGAGCCCAGTATCCTACCAGGTTATCCTACCGGGTTATACTACCGGGGTATCCTACCGGGTTATCCTACTGGGTTATCCTACCGGGTTATCCTACTGGGTTATCCTACCGGGTTATCACCCTTGCCATGAGCAGGCCCAGAACATTTAAGGCACATACCTAGCACTGGGTGCACCCCACTACCCAGCCATTCTTGCAACTACTGGACAGTGAGAATTTCACTTATAGTACAAAAAAAAAATTATAAAAAAATTATATATAGCCTTGTAACAAAAGCATCAATTGAGAAAGAGTGTCAATATTAGATAAAGAACCCAGTAACCACAACACTTCATTCAATTTCTTTTCATTCATTCATGCATTTCATTAATTTCATTCATTCGTAACAAAGGGCTGAACATAACAGGATGACTTTATGTTCCTACTTACAGTAATTATGCCGTGCAGGTCTACTATCAGACAGCATGCAAAGACACTCAAATTAAGGTAACCTTTTGATTTTGTGGAGACTTGACACTAAGCGAAGAACCCCTTTATACATTTTGTAAAAATTGCTCGATTTAACCTAATTCCATAAAAATAAAATAAAAATGCTTGCATTTGGCTTTATAAATTCACAATTTATGGCATACCAGCATAAAAATGTCACACACAAGAAGAATGGTGACCAATTATACCGCTAATTGCACATTCTGCATTTGCAATCATCACATGTATAGTATATCACAACTAATTGACATTTTGGAAGTCTAGTGTAAGGAAAAATTCACATCTTGAGAAGGCCTATGTGGACCATAACTAAAAGTCATATTTATGAAAGGTAGGTACGTAGATAGGTAGATAGGTATGCACAAAGATAGATAGATAGATAGATAGACAGGTTAATAAACGTTTGCCGCACAAAATACACCTGCTCTAAGTTTAGACATACCTCTTTTATATTGTATCGCGAACAGACATGGTTGATTTCTTCCAATTATCATCGATTTCTGCACTATTTTTGAACTCATGTTTCCTTGATTATACATGACAGCAATGGCCGCCTAGTTCTGCCAAAACTCACAAGAGGGCTCCGGCGACGTTTCAACGCCCCTAGTGGATAATAAGATTCACACAGAATAGTGCTGGCAAGTCCTCATTTCTGTCAATTTGACACATTTGCAATACATTAAAACAACATCCACATGATTTAAATTCATAAAAAAAGCAAATGGAGCAAATTGTTCACCGATTTTAACCGTCAACAAAGTCTGAACAGGCACGGTGGCGCCACCGTCATGTGACTGCTGTGGGAGTTGCAATGGCAAAAGCATGAACTAGCGAACGTGTATTTATGAAACTGCTCTTTAAAATGATGTTTCCAGGCTTTTTCAGTAATATCTGAGTGCAAGCTGATAGTAAACAGAGCAGTCCTCGCATGCATAAAGACGAAATAAGGTAGGCTAACGTGTTTATTGAGAGAAATGTGTCGTAAACGTCAACTTCCAAGAATTCCTATGAAGGTCGTTCTGACCCTACATCGCATCTAATGCAATGTAGGTCAGTTCTGGCTACGTTTGCCTTGACCTTTGGCTTTGTTGTTGTGCTGGTGTGTATTTGCACGAACCAGAATGTGGAAAGACTCATATTTCAATTTGGGCACAACATTCAGGTAGACATTTTTCATATGCGCAAACAGACACTGGGATATTTGCAATTTTCTTGCCATTCATGACTCATTGTAAGGTACAGTTTGTCACCCACAACATAGCATCTTCCTTGCAAAATTATGTCAGGATGTGGATTTTGTCTCCATTTAGAACTGAGCAGTACAGCTGCCAAAAGATTTATAAATTGGATGTGCCTTTAAATTAAATGCCAGTGTAAGTAAAAGACCCCATACATGGGGTAAATATGTAACATGGTGTCGTGTCTTTGAGTCTATCATTTCATCCTTATGTATGTCTCAAGAAACTGGTCAGATGAGCTGCAAAATGTGTTTGCTGACATAGTACTGTGGCAATAATCAGGCATTGCTCTCCAATTGACACCAGCCATTAGAGATCACCAACCAATCAGATCATCAGTTTGAGATCACAGGTATGGTGTCAATATTTGTCTTGGTTTTGACGGTGTGATGTCAATACTGTTGTTGGATTTGATGACAGAGTACTGTCAAGATAATATAGAATATACCAATTTACTGACACAGTAATGTCAAGATAATATAGAATCCACCCAGTAATTGACACAGTACTGTTCTCTCAATATTTTACACAGCACTGTGGCAGTAGCTATTGTTATAAAAATATTCCTAAAATATTCGGGCAAATGTAAGCCATGGTAAGACACGATTTAATATTATTTATATGTCCATTACTTTAATAGGAATTTATATATCTCAAAATCAAATAGACTCCTGCACTTTTTTTTAAATTTATTTTTAAGCTTATGAGAGAAATAAAACACCTTATTCAACTCATTCACTTATTTGATTAAATCTGAAAATCTTCAGTATGATATTTTAATAAAAACGAAAATAAAAACTGCTGGAGTCAATTTGCATTTGAGATATATAACAGTAGGCCCATTATAGAATTTTAAAAGGCCACTTTGATAAATTAAACCACCTGAAGAATAAGATTTCTTGGTTATAGATTGTCACATTTAAGCATTGCATATAATGCTTATCTAGGCATTAACACTTGCATACTTATCAATAAGGTATCTTATTCCACATAATGTGAAACTGTTCTCTATACACTTATTTTACAGACGAACAGTATTATCACGGTTAAACTAGACCACTCTTACAGACACAGTTCTATATAACTTATAGTTATTACAGGTACATAATATTGATAATTCAGACTCTCAGTCAATACGTTTTAACTTATCACATGAATCTACAAGGGTCATAATATATGTGTATATAAACTGATGAAGTGTGAGATTATGATAAGTACGTCACATGTTATGGGACAACTACTGAGATGTACATAGCTCATGAGCAGTATAGGGAGTGAGGTTAGAACCCATACACCCTTAGCCAATGCCATGGAAACAACACATACAAACCACTGGACCACTAACTTCCCCATCATTGACTTCAAACACTTGTGACCATAAAGACAAGTAAAATGCCTTTAACAGAAAACAAAAGGACTTGTCTGGTAATACGAAGACAGAGCGGTGTGTGGACGAAACGACTATAACCAAAACGTCCACACATTAGAAATTGGTAGGGTCGCAACAAAAAGAGGCCGTTTTGGGCATGGCTTGTAGTCGTTTTAGACATGTAACTTGTAGCCGTTTTGACTGTTGACGTTTTGGTCATTGTAGCCGTTTTTGGCTGTAGCCCTTTTCCTATGTAGCCGTTTTGCCTGACATTCGACAGAGCTAACAGAGAAACTCTTTGACACTACTAGCTAACAGAATCATATGAGAATGAACAGTTTCCTGTCTGCTAGACCTGTAGAATTGGCAAAGAATTGGCCTCAAATGTCAGTGGGTGTTTTGCATTGTTGTCCTCTAGTATTTCATGCTTAGCTAAAAGGGCTTTGGCAGAAACAATAGGACAGGCTTTGAGTGGCTCTCTTGTGTTCATTTGTGTCTATTGGAAATACAGACAGGTGACCATTGTGTTATTTATAGGGTTTAACAGAGTTCCGAGTGTATCAGGTTCGATTTCATCCAGGACATTCAACAGCAGTAATGAAATGAGTTGTACCCTCATACATGTACTTGTATTAATGCTGAAGCATAACCTCACTCGTGTGTTCAATGTGTAACATGGTATGGGGTTCAAGGCCTCATTCTCATCTCATTAGACTTCACCTCTACTCGTCATCACATCTCCATCTGGTGCCTGGTATTTCAATAAGGTTTCCCCCATTGCTAAATTCAGCAAACCATATCTTTTTGAAATAATTAATTTCATGTCTGATTTCAGACTTGTAACGTGTTTGACCAACTTCAATTTTTTAATTGAAGAAAATTAAATTGAACTTCTAAACTATTCCATTTGTACAAATACTTGATATCTTTATAGGACTTACATTTGAATTGCACATCAGACGTAGCACGCAAAAGACTTCGGCTACCATTCCATCTAATACAACGCCTAGTCATATAGGATTATAGTGACTTAAGATTCCGCTTCGTCTTAAGCTAAGGTCGGGAGAGGGTAGTAATGAAGTGTTTGTAATAACATCAAGTGGAGCACCAGGGATTACCCTGCTCCAACAGGGATGTATTTTGAGTATTTGGCATTCCAGTCCACACTACTTGCTATGCTTGTGCAGTGACAAGTCATACGTAGAGTCCTGCAGATACTAGCAACTGACTTCAAGTGAATTTTAGCGTCAAATTGTATAATGAAAAAGAAAATTTGATTATAAATATATTAGACTTTATCATAAATTCGCCTTAAAATCACATCACTAGTAATAAGGCTTCATCCCACAAGGCAGCTGAATGGCCAAATGGTTGAGGCAATCACCAATTAACATGTTGGTGAGCTTTGTGAAGGACCTGAGTTCAATTCCTGATCCAGGCACTCTTCATCAGCTACATCTCACTGGATGTTAGTCGCATGAGATTAAATTGGTGGGTGCCATGTACTCGGTGTCTATGCTGGTGCAAGTAAACAACCATATATGGGTTAAATGTTAAATATGTAACATCATATATATTTCAAGCCTAATTTCATTATAACGTCTACCTCTAACAGCTAGTCGTAAATGCTGACTAAGTTTCAGACTGGTACCAGTTAGATAAGCGAGAATATAATAAAATCCCATTTAAACTATCTGCCTGGGTAATCTAATTACAAGATTATGAACGAATGCAGTTATAGGACTGCCTTGCCATAATTACAAGTTAAAGCATATTTGCATTCTTAACTGCTTCATTAACTGCGTATCATTACTAGGTCTTCATCCTCATCTAAGCAGTAGGACTGTGCAGCGCTAGCTCTGAAGTCAGTTCTTGCAGCTCTTGAAGATTATCTAGTGATCTATATTCCTTTACCGTGCTAAATATTATTACTTTCTGAAAGTTTTGCTTGATGAATGTGATGCATGTGCCAACCTCAAGGGGTTAATTAGACAAAATACGTGATCAATGCATGTCTGAATCCCTGAAGGGAATCTATGAATAATACCATAATCAGAAATTTTTGATAAATCAGCTCTTTTGGTTTTATAGATCACATCAATATTACTTCGTGTAAATTTTATTAATTTCATATTGTATGATTTTTATTAATCATATGTTGTCTGTTTCTCATAGTAAACCATTTGTCATATAAATTTGCCATACATTAATTACTAATCTTTAATCCCAGTAGAAAAGTGAAGGATTAGACAAGATGAGAAGTGTAACAGTGCAGAGAGAGGAGTAGAACCCATGCACTGAGAGTCAAAGCTATAGTAGCCAACATGATAACCACTTGGCCAAATTTTGTCAAGATTGACAGAACAAAATCATTAGCAGATAGTGAACCAATGGTACTCTTACTAACATCTGCAAGTAATTTTTGTATGATCTTATTGGCATTTTACCACCTGTCAGATAATTTACAGATAGTTTACCTTGGGAGTACCTGATACATATTTCATATAAACGACAAAACGATAACACCACATTCACCATGGTTACTTTCTTAAATGTGTAACATGGTGTGGACTCCAAGGCTACTATCTCATTATTGCGTTTACCCGCAACCAGTTACTCAACTCACACCAGCAAAATACCATCTCAATTAAGACCACCTCACCTACAAATATGATCTTAACTGTGAGGCAACACTATGTAGTAATACTATAATGGGTACCATCCAACAGAGCCATAATATGCCATATCTGCTACATCTGGTCCAGCCACCACATAAATATGATGTGAATGCAATTTCCTCACAGAATATCAGTACATGCAAAAGATAATAATTGTGATATATGCACCAAGAACAATATCAGCTGTCAGAATAAAAATAAGAATACTTTATTTATACTCGACAGACAATAACATAAAAAAAAAAAAAAAGAGGTTGATAGTCGAGAGTGCAAATAAAACAAGTAATAAAATAACATTGCAGTTACTTTAAAACAGTTATCCGCCATATTATGCCATATCCATACTAATATTGGAAGAAATGTCCTTAGCATGATGAAAATAAGAATTTTACTTTGTCAGCATTATTCACACAAAACACCCAAGAATTCAAACAGAACTTCAGATCTGCAGTAAAGCAGATTTAATAAGCAGAAATGACAACTCAGAAATTTGACCCCAACTTGGATCTTTGTGGGTAATGAAAATATCAATTTGGTTCGGAGATAGCAGCTCTTTGGTACATACTCATTAATCTAAAAAGAGGTTTCATGGAAGTATGGGGTCAAAAAAGACCAAATTTGCCTTAACGGAAGATTTATATATCACAATAATTCATATTTCCATATTGCACAGTACAAATGCAGGAAGGCTTTACATTAAACCATATGCAGTCTTTCACAAACCAAACACAATTGAGCCTAACCACTAAGACCAAAATTAGTTAAAAAATTAAGTGGTCTAGTACTTGGTCTTTAATAATGAGGTAGTTGCTTTAACATAGTTATCCACCATATCCATACTAATATTGGAAGAAATGTCTTTCGTGATAAAACTAAGAATTCTACTTTGTCAGCATACTTGACAAAAATAATTAGAAATGCCAACAAATCATGTTTAGATCTGTGGTAGAGTAATTTAATGAGCAATGATGACAAATCATCAGAAATTTGACCCACCTTGGGTCTTTGTGGGTTTTGAAAATATTAATTTGGTTGGGAGAAAGCAGCTCTTTGGGACAGATTTATTATTATTAATGAGTCGGTTAGCGAGACAAAGGCAATGAATCATAAATAGAGAAAGAGGTTTTATTCGATTTTCCCAAAGGAAAGTCCAAGCTTAGAATTAGCATGGAAATCCATAGGGGTGAATTATCAACTCATAATCATGCTGTATAACAAGTTTTGACAACAATGAGACAATAATCATTCTTTAGTCATAACTCCTCGTTGGCTTTTTTAATATGTTTTATTGCATTTATTGTCATGCACCAACTTTGTACTAACTGCCAATACAATTTTGCAATTTTCAATATTTCCCAGTGTCTTCACAACTAAGGCCAATTAATCTCAGACTTTTGCCAACTATATTCTCACCATAATACCTCACCTAGTTTGTTTAGACTACCCCATTCCAAAGGGGGTTCACACGGTCACGGATAAGACCTATGTATGACCACGGATGTAAAAAATGGGCTAAACGTGCTCACTCGTGCCTCTGTTAATCAGATATAAATTCTTTCGACGAGCGTACGTAAGGCAGTTGTAGACCTGCTAGCCGAATGTCTAGCAACCGCTAGCCGAATGCTGTCAACTGTTGCCGAATGTCTGTCGCCAAGCATCCATGAGGCATCTGTGAGGCACTCGTAGATTACTCATGCAAGTGGTTCAAGTGTGAATGAGGAGAGGGCTACATATGAGCTACAGATGGGCTACGGATGGGAACGGATTACGATGGGCTGGCCACGGAGGTCCGCCGAGCGTTTCACGAGTGCTCTATGAGTGGACACGAGTGGATGGCGAGCATACACGGATGGACAGCTTTCCTTGCGGATGGCCACGGATGGCCACGGATGGCCACGGATGGACATGGATGGACATGGATGGACACGGATGTACTTAGAACATACGTAGAATGCTCACCAAGTGAATCCTGAGCGAGTTACGTAACTAATGTAAACAATTTACTAGTAGAATGTCCGCCAAATTTTTAAAAATGTTGTTACCTCTCCACGGATGGTCATGGATGATCTAGTGATACCAGGAGCATCCTAAGAATTAGCATGAGTATACGTAACATGCCCGGCGAGTTAGTTATGTCTGTGACAGTGTAAACACCCCCTAAGGCTTATTTTGTATGGCGCAGTTCCATGCTGAGGTAGATAATTCAGACAAATCAATAAATTCCAGTAATAGGGTACTCTAGACCCTAAATCCTCTCATTTCATTGTATAAGAATTTTCAGTTTTTTTCCCCAGACATTTTATTCATTTGTCAAGTTGGTGCCATCAATAAACTGAATCAGATGATGTTTGTCTGTTATGAACTTAACGTTGTTAGTTAAATATCATATATATATTTTATTGCAATTCAGTCTTTTGGAGTACCAGCTGGATGAATCGAATGTTTATCACATTTACTTATAGCAACTAATGGAATGTGATTCTGGTCAGTGTGATTTGTACTCAATTACTTGACAGCTAAATTGCACTTCTTAAGTGTCTCAGTTGTTCCCCCATTGTGAGGCTTTTAGGATAGACCAGCTAATTTCTGATCCTAATGGAAGTTCAACAAACAATGCATTTCAGAAAGGAAACACCCTCTCAATTTGTACTTTGCATTTACAGTCGACTGCTTGCTGTCACTTCTGACATTGCTGCAACTTGTTATGCTAAGATGAATTTCATGACAGGACTTCTAAGATTGGTCGACCAGTGCCCTAACCGCTTGACCATTCTGTTGTTTAAAGATACTTTGAGGGGGTAATCTACGTAACTGATTTAGTATTCCCCAATTGCAGCCGTATCACGTGAAATAGCAGGTGATAAGGGCGGGGTGATCTGCATTTAATACCACACAGAATGACGTTCATTAATAAAAATACCCAAATAAGGAAGCACAAGACATTGCTATTTCCAAATAAGGACTAAACTATGGCTACGTAAGGCTACGTATGGCTACGTATGGTTACGTATGTACGTAGAAAGTACATAGAACGTATGTAGAACACAAAGAAAACCTTACCTGAAATCGCATCTGTATGTGGAACGTACGTACATGGGAGTACATACGTGGAACATACATACGTGGAACGTACTTACGTTGAACGTACCCACGTGAAACGTACTTATGTAGAACGTGCTTACGTAGAACGTACGTACATAGAACAAACGTATGTAGAACGAACGTACGCTGACCCATTGACTCCTAAGTTACGTAACAAATATAATTCACTGGTAGAACGTCCGCCAAAGATTTAAACATGTTTAACATTTTTTGCCCTCTCCATGTATGGTCACGGTTGATTTAGCGCTACCAGGCGTTCTACGGATTAGCAAGAGTATCCTTGAAATGCTCGGCAAGTGAACTACGTATTTTATTCATCCATGGTCATACGTAGGTTTTATACGTGACAGTGTGAACGCCCCTTTATTGGAGAGGTCACTGCACATACAAATCCTCAAACTTACGAATGGGTGGGTGAGAAACAGCAACGTTATAAGAAAGTTTATATCACAGGATACAAGACCTTTTTTCATCTTAGCTGATTTCTCTAGAGGGCTGTACATCTGAATGGAAACAAAACTAAACGGATGTCGTACATTAGTCTTACTCTGGTGTCTTTCTTCACTATGGAAACAAAACGAGCTCTCTAGGATTCCAAATTGCCCATTTCCAGTCACACAGAACCGTTTGATCGAAATCTGGTATTCAAGAAGCAAAATATATTTCCTGCTGTTCACAGAGATCCTGGACTGCTGTTTGCAACTAAAATTGGACAAGACAATAATAGCCCAGCTGGTTCTTGCCACTTATTTACGGAAAAACTGTTATAAAAGACCGGAACTTGCATCCTATCCTATCCTATCAAATCCTAACCTATCTTATCCTAACCTATCCGATCCTATCTTATCCTATCCTATCCGATCCTAACCTATCCTTTCCTATCCAATCCTAACCTATCCTATCCTATCCGATCCTAACCTATCCGATCTTATCCTATCCCTATCCGCTCCTATTTTATCCTATCCTATCCTATCCTAACCTTACCGATCCTATCCTATCCGATCCTATCCTATCCTGCACAACAACACATAGCTGTTGGCATTTCTTCAATCACTGTCGAGAAACTATATGAAAACTGTTTCCCAACTAATCTACAATTATAGGCTAATATTCTTATACAACTGCAGAGGAAAATACAATGATCATAATTCCAAACTTTTGAGAAGAAAACCCTTTTTTGCCTCAGGAGAACAACATATAGTGCACTAACCAGAAACAGAATAATTAAGTTCATCTTCCCATAGACATACCAAAGACCCCGAAGCAGCTGCTATCTTGCACAGTTTATGGGGCTTATTATTACCCTCAAGACAAAGGACAAGGGCTTTAAGCTGAGAACAAGAGAGCTTGTCAAATAAAAGGAAGACGGAGGTGACACTCTAGTGCCCTTTGACACTTGTGTTAACGGAGGTGCACCTAACCGAGGACCAAGGGCTTGTTAGTGTCAGTATAATGTGTCCAAGAAACTCCTTACTTTGACTAAATATTTAAAAACTCAAGAAGAACTCCACAGCCAACTTTAAGTCGGGCTGACTTAGCTAGATACTAAGGTTGCATGTAATAATACTTCGATCGATCATTTGTATACTACATATATTTGACTGCTAGTTTGTGCCCTTAGTTGAAAGACAGTATGCCAATACTACACCATGTATACATTTATAATCCAAATTAAAGAGGCGGTTTAAAATGTGTTATTACAAATTAGTACTCTCGTACTTGATTATGTCATCCGATGAGTTTTAGTCAACATTCAAAATCAGGAAAAAATCCACACGACATCCGCTTAATATAGGCCCGGCATAGGCCAATATCGGCCGGGATCTCTGTCTATCTATCTATCTATCTATCTATCTATCTATCTATCTGTCTAGCTGTCTGTCTAGCTGTCTGTCTATCTATCTGTCTGTATGTCTGTCTAGCTGTCTGTCTATCCATCTACATATCTATCTATCGATCTATCTATCGATCTATCTGTCTACCTCTCTGTCTGTCCATCTATTTATCTATCTACCTATGTATCTATCTATCTATCTGTCTAGCTGTCTGTCTATCTCTCTGTCTATCTATCTATCTATATATCTATCTGTCTATCTATCTATCTGTTTGCCTGTTGGACAGGATTTAGTCAATTGTATGTGATAAATCACCTATGTGCTTCAATGGGACTTATTATGGCAATGATGATAGACAGATAGATATGGGAAGTGCAGCCCTTTATATAACACCAGTGATGTATCAAACCTACAAAGAAGGGACTATCTTCAAACCAGACAGCTAATCTGTAATATGACAACTCAAGGGAAACGTTTGACAAAATGGCCTCCATTTTGAGCAACTCCAGAGAAATAGAACTCAGGTGAAATCAGTTCTCAGCTTCCTACACCTTCAGGGAAACTCTTTTATATTCTCAACTTGATGCCAATACTTTATCTCCGCTGAGACGAGAGCTTTTGTACATACAAAACTAGAGGGCTGATGCTCTCTGGCTATATTAGCATGCAAGTCTGCAGCCATCTAATTTGTTCAGGTGATCATGCGCCAATGTTGATAAGCAGCCAGCAGTAGTGCAACAGCATTGTGCAGCTAGCTGACAGTTCAAGAAAACAGAACATGCTATATCTCAGAATTTCTTTTTTCTGTGTGAGTTCCAAGTCTCTGTTTTTATCTCAGTATGATCATATTCATATTGCTTATCTTTTTGTCAATTTTTGTTGAATTTCATTCTCTTTTTTGGCCCGTTTCCCAATTTGATACTCTATCATCACAAAAAACAACATACCCATGATAATTAAAATATTTTTTTCTATTCATTCACAACAATTACAGTACTATTGTCATCTATTTAAACTAGTCAGCTGGGTGGTTGAGTGGTAATACACCACTAAGAAAACTTGGGGTCTGCAAAAAAATTGGTTGCAACCTTCACTGTTCAGCAGGCGCGTCTTCTGATGTATCCCCATGTCTAAATGGCTGAAAGTCCCTTAAATTACCTATCCACAAAAAAATTGGTTGCAACCTTCACTGTTCAGCAGGCGCGTCTTCTGATGTATCCCCATGTCTAAATGGCTGAAAGGCCGTTAAATTACCTATCCACAAAAAAATTGGTTGCAACCTTCACTGTTCAGCAGGCGCGTCTTCTGATGTATCCCCATGTCTAAATGGCTGAAAGGCCGTTAAATTACCTATCCACAAAAAAATTGGTTGCAACACCTTCACTGTTCAGCAGGCGCGTCTTCTGATGTATCCCCATGTCTAAATGGCTGAAAGGCCGTTAAATTACCTATCCACAAAAAAATTGGTTGCAACACCTTCACTGTTCAGCAGGCGCGTCTTCTGATGTATCCCCATGTCTAAATGGCTGAAAGGCCGTTAAATTACCTATCCACAAAAAAATTGGTTGCAACACCTTCACTGTTCAGCAGGCGCGTCTTCTGATGTATCCCCATGTCTAAATGGCTGAAAGGCCGTTAAATTACCTATCCACAAAAAAATTGGTTGCAACACCTTTGCTGTTCAGCAGGCGCATCGTCTGATGTATCCCCATGTCTAAATGGCTGAAAGGCCGTTAAATTACCTATCCACAAAAAAATTGGTTGCAACACCTTCACTGTTCAGCAGGCGCGTCTTCTGATGTATCCCCATGTCTAAATGGCTGAAAGGCCTTTAAATTACCTATCCACAAAAAAATTGGTTGCAACACCTTCACTGTTCAGCAGGCGCGTCTTCTGATGTATCCCCATGTCTAAATGGCTGAAAGGCCGTTAAATTACCTATCCACAAAAAAATTGGTTGCAACACCTTCACTGTTCAGCAGGCGCGTCTTCTGATGTATCCCCATGTCTAAATGGCTGAAAGGCCGTTAAATTACCTATCCACAAAAAAAAATGGTTGCAACACCTTCACTGTTCAGCAGGCGCGTCTTCTGATGTATCCCCATGTCTAAATGGCTGAAAGGCCGTTAAATTACCTATCCACAAAAAAATTGGTTGCAACACCTTCACTGTTCAGCAGGCGCGTCTTCTGATGTATCCCCATGTCTAAATGGCTGAAAGGCCGTTAAATTACCTATCCACAAAAAAATTGGTTGCAACACCTTCACTGTTCAGCAGGCGCGTCTTCTGATGTATCCCCATGTCTAAATGGCTGAAAGGCCGTTAAATTACCTATCCACAAAAAAATTGGTTGCAACCTTCACTGTTCAGCAGGCGCGTCTTCTGATGTATCCCCATGTCTAAATGGCTGAAAGGCCGTTAAATTACCTATCCACAAAAAAATTGGTTGCAACACCTTCACTGTTCAGCAGGCGCGTCTTCTGATGTATCCCCATGTCTAAATGGCTGAAAGGCCGTTAAATTACCTATCCACAAAAAAATTGGTTGCAACACCTTCACTGTTCAGCAGGCGCGTCTTCTGATGTATCCCCATGTCTAAATGGCTGAAAGGCCTTTAAATTACCTATCCACAAAAAAATTGGTTGCAACACCTTCACTGTTCAGCAGGCGCGTCTTCTGATGTATCCCCATGTCTAAATGGCTGAAAGGCCGTTAAATTACCTATCCACAAAAAAATTGGTTGCAACACCTTCACTGTTCAGCAGGCGCGTCTTCTGATGTATCCCCATGTCTAAATGGCTGAAAGGCCGTTAAATTACCTATCCACAAAAAAAAATGGTTGCAACACCTTCACTGTTCAGCAGGCGCGTCTTCTGATGTATCCCCATGTCTAAATGGCTGAAAGGCCGTTAAATTACCTATCCACAAAAAAATTGGTTGCAACACCTTCACTGTTCAGCAGGCGCGTCTTCTGATGTATCCCCATGTCTAAATGGCTGAAAGGCCGTTAAATTACCTATCCACAAAAAAATTGGTTGCAACACCTTCACTGTTCAGCAGGCGCGTCTTCTGATGTATCCCCATGTCTAAATGGCTGAAAGGCCGTTAAATTACCTATCCACAAAAAAATTGGTTGCAACACCTTCACTGTTCAGCAGGCGCGTCTTCTGATGTATCCCCATGTCTAAATGGCTGAAAGGCCGTTAAATTACCTATCCACAAAAAAATTGGTTGCAACACCTTCACTGTTCAGCAGGCGCGTCTTCTGATGTATCCCCATGTCTAAATGGCTGAAAGGCCGTTAAATTACCTATCCACAAAAAAAAATGGTTGCAACACCTTCACTGTTCAGCAGGCGCGTCTTCTGATGTATCCCCATGTCTAAATGGCTGAAAGGCCGTTAAATTACCTATCCACAAAAAAATTGGTTGCAACACCTTCACTGTTCAGCAGGCGCGTCTTCTGATGTATCCCCATGTCTAAATGGCTGAAAGGCCGTTAAATTACCTATCCACAAAAAAATTGGTTGCAACACCTTCACTGTTCAGCAGGCGCGTCTTCTGATGTATCCCCATGTCTAAATGGCTGAAAGGCCGTTAAATTACCTATCCACAAAAAAATTGGTTGCAACACCTTCACTGTTCAGCAGGCGCGTCTTCTGATGTATCCCCATGTCTAAATGGCTGAAAGGCCGTTAAATTACCTATCCACAAAAAAATTGGTTGCAACACCTTCACTGTTCAGCAGGCGCGTCTTCTGATGTATCCCCATGTCTAAATGGCTGAAAGGCCGTTAAATTACCTATCCACAAAAAAATTGGTTGCAACACCTTCACTGTTCAGCAGGCGCGTCTTCTGATGTATCCCCATGTCTAAATGGCTGAAAGGCCTTTAAATTACCTATCCACAAAAAAATTGGTTGCAACACCTTCACTGTTCAGCAGGCGCGTCTTCTGATGTATCCCCATGTCTAAATGGCTGAAAGGCCGTTAAATTACCTATCCACAAAAAAATTGGTTGCAACACCTTCACTGTTCAGCAGGCGCGTCTTCTGATGTATCCCCATGTCTAAATGGCTGAAAGGCCGTTAAATTACCTATCCACAAAAAAAAATGGTTGCAACACCTTCACTGTTCAGCAGGCGCGTCTTCTGATGTATCCCCATGTCTAAATGGCTGAAAGGCCGTTAAATTACCTATCCACAAAAAAATTGGTTGCAACACCTTCACTGTTCAGCAGGCGCGTCTTCTGATGTATCCCCATGTCTAAATGGCTGAAAGGCCGTTAAATTACCTATCCACAAAAAAATTGGTTGCAACACCTTCACTGTTCAGCAGGCGCGTCTTCTGATGTATCCCCATGTCTAAATGGCTGAAAGGCCGTTAAATTACCTATCCACAAAAAAATTGGTTGCAACACCTTCACTGTTCAGCAGGCGCGTCTTCTGATGTATCCCCATGTCTAAATGGCTGAAAGGCCGTTAAATTACCTATCCACAAAAAAATTGGTTGCAACACCTTCACTGTTCAGCAGGCGCGTCTTCTGATGTATCCCCATGTCTAAATGGCTGAAAGGCCGTTAAATTACCTATCCACAAAAAAATTGGTTGCAACACCTTCACTGTTCAGCAGGCGCGTCTTCTGATGTATCCCCATGTCTAAATGGCTGAAAGGCCGTTAAATTACCTATCCACAAAAAAATTGGTTGCAACACCTTCACTGTTCAGCAGGCGCGTCTTCTGATGTATCCCCATGTCTAAATGGCTGAAAGGCCGTTAAATTACCTATCCACAAAAAAATTGGTTGCAACACCTTTGCTGTTCAGCAGGCGCATCGTCTGATGTATCCCCATGTCTAAATGGCTGAAAGGCCGTTAAATTACCTATCCACAAAAAAATTGGTTGCAACACCTTCACTGTTCAGCAGGCGCGTCTTCTGATGTATCCCCATGTCTAAATGGCTGAAAGGCCTTTAAATTACCTATCCACAAAAAAATTGGTTGCAACACCTTCACTGTTCAGCAGGCGCGTCTTCTGATGTATCCCCATGTCTAAATGGCTGAAAGGCCGTTAAATTACCTATCCACAAAAAAATTGGTTGCAACACCTTCACTGTTCAGCAGGCGCGTCTTCTGATGTATCCCCATGTCTAAATGGCTGAAAGGCCGTTAAATTACCTATCCACAAAAAAAAATGGTTGCAACACCTTCACTGTTCAGCAGGCGCGTCTTCTGATGTATCCCCATGTCTAAATGGCTGAAAGGCCGTTAAATTACCTATCCACAAAAAAATTGGTTGCAACACCTTCACTGTTCAGCAGGCGCGTCTTCTGATGTATCCCCATGTCTAAATGGCTGAAAGGCCGTTAAATTACCTATCCACAAAAAAATTGGTTGCAACACCTTCACTGTTCAGCAGGCGCGTCTTCTGATGTATCCCCATGTCTAAATGGCTGAAAGGCCGTTAAATTACCTATCCACAAAAAAATTGGTTGCAACCTTCACTGTTCAGCAGGCGCGTCTTCTGATGTATCCCCATGTCTAAATGGCTGAAAGGCCGTTAAATTACCTATCCACAAAAAAATTGGTTGCAACACCTTCACTGTTCAGCAGGCGCGTCTTCTGATGTATCCCCATGTCTAAATGGCTGAAAGGCCGTTAAATTACCTATCCACAAAAAAATTGGTTGCAACACCTTCACTGTTCAGCAGGCGCGTCTTCTGATGTATCCCCATGTCTAAATGGCTGAAAGGCCTTTAAATTACCTATCCACAAAAAAATTGGTTGCAACACCTTCACTGTTCAGCAGGCGCGTCTTCTGATGTATCCCCATGTCTAAATGGCTGAAAGGCCGTTAAATTACCTATCCACAAAAAAATTGGTTGCAACACCTTCACTGTTCAGCAGGCGCGTCTTCTGATGTATCCCCATGTCTAAATGGCTGAAAGGCCGTTAAATTACCTATCCACAAAAAAAAATGGTTGCAACACCTTCACTGTTCAGCAGGCGCGTCTTCTGATGTATCCCCATGTCTAAATGGCTGAAAGGCCGTTAAATTACCTATCCACAAAAAAATTGGTTGCAACACCTTCACTGTTCAGCAGGCGCGTCTTCTGATGTATCCCCATGTCTAAATGGCTGAAAGGCCGTTAAATTACCTATCCACAAAAAAATTGGTTGCAACACCTTCACTGTTCAGCAGGCGCGTCTTCTGATGTATCCCCATGTCTAAATGGCTGAAAGGCCGTTAAATTACCTATCCACAAAAAAATTGGTTGCAACACCTTCACTGTTCAGCAGGCGCGTCTTCTGATGTATCCCCATGTCTAAATGGCTGAAAGGCCGTTAAATTACCTATCCACAAAAAAATTGGTTGCAACACCTTCACTGTTCAGCAGGCGCGTCTTCTGATGTATCCCCATGTCTAAATGGCTGAAAGGCCGTTAAATTACCTATCCACAAAAAAAAATGGTTGCAACACCTTCACTGTTCAGCAGGCGCGTCTTCTGATGTATCCCCATGTCTAAATGGCTGAAAGGCCGTTAAATTACCTATCCACAAAAAAATTGGTTGCAACACCTTCACTGTTCAGCAGGCGCGTCTTCTGATGTATCCCCATGTCTAAATGGCTGAAAGGCCGTTAAATTACCTATCCACAAAAAAATTGGTTGCAACACCTTCACTGTTCAGCAGGCGCGTCTTCTGATGTATCCCCATGTCTAAATGGCTGAAAGGCCGTTAAATTACCTATCCACAAAAAAATTGGTTGCAACACCTTCACTGTTCAGCAGGCGCGTCTTCTGATGTATCCCCATGTCTAAATGGCTGAAAGGCCGTTAAATTACCTATCCACAAAAAAATTGGTTGCAACACCTTCACTGTTCAGCAGGCGCGTCTTCTGATGTATCCCCATGTCTAAATGGCTGAAAGGCCGTTAAATTACCTATCCACAAAAAAATTGGTTGCAACACCTTCACTGTTCAGCAGGCGCGTCTTCTGATGTATCCCCATGTCTAAATGGCTGAAAGGCCTTTAAATTACCTATCCACAAAAAAATTGGTTGCAACACCTTCACTGTTCAGCAGGCGCGTCTTCTGATGTATCCCCATGTCTAAATGGCTGAAAGGCCGTTAAATTACCTATCCACAAAAAAATTGGTTGCAACACCTTCACTGTTCAGCAGGCGCGTCTTCTGATGTATCCCCATGTCTAAATGGCTGAAAGGCCGTTAAATTACCTATCCACAAAAAAAAATGGTTGCAACACCTTCACTGTTCAGCAGGCGCGTCTTCTGATGTATCCCCATGTCTAAATGGCTGAAAGGCCGTTAAATTACCTATCCACAAAAAAATTGGTTGCAACACCTTCACTGTTCAGCAGGCGCGTCTTCTGATGTATCCCCATGTCTAAATGGCTGAAAGGCCGTTAAATTACCTATCCACAAAAAAATTGGTTGCAACACCTTCACTGTTCAGCAGGCGCGTCTTCTGATGTATCCCCATGTCTAAATGGCTGAAAGGCCGTTAAATTACCTATCCACAAAAAAATTGGTTGCAACACCTTCACTGTTCAGCAGGCGCGTCTTCTGATGTATCCCCATGTCTAAATGGCTGAAAGGCCGTTAAATTACCTATCCACAAAAAAAAATGGTTGCAACACCTTCACTGTTCAGCAGGCGCGTCTTCTGATGGAGTTTAATGTACACCGCCCCTCCAGAAATGGGAGACCACATGAACATGTGGGGGTGGGGGCCCAACTCAGTGGTAGCGCGCTCGGCTTCCAACCAATGGGCCTATCCACAAAAAAATTGGTTGCAACACCTTTGCTGTTCAGCAGGCGCATCGTCTGATGTATCACCATGTCTAAATGGCTGAAAGGCCGTTAAACTATCCTATTGGCAGTCCCATGTACTCAGTTTCTATGCTGAGGCAAGTAAAAGACCCCACCCTAATCATTGCTAATTCTACGGAGATAGGCCTTATCAAACGCATAGATACTTTGTTTACAGTTAAAAAATTATTATTTAGTGCCTGTTGTAAGTAAAGTTTTCTTTTCGTTCGAATGAGACGTTAAATTGGCGATCCCTTGTACTCGGTGTCTATGCTGAGGCAAGTAAAAGAACCAACCAATGGGGTAAATGTGCAACAAGGGTGGACTCTACTTCTCTCTCACCTCATCAATCAACTCTCGATAGTGGCAAGAACTTGCCTTAGAGGGCTGCACTTCCCATATCTATCTATCTATCTATCTATCTATCTATCTATCATCATTACCATAAGTCCCATTGAAGCACATAGGTGTTTTATCACATACCCAAGTACACGTTATATGCATACTTGAAATAAGATCAACAAGGTCATAAGTTCATGTATATTTGATGTCAAGGTGGAATTTTCATTCACAATAAATTTCCCTGAATTGTCCATAACTGCAAAGCATGTGCATAATGAACGCAGCTATGTCATGAGTAACACATGAATAGGCCTTTGGGAGATATTTAATGGCCTTTTATGGCATTTTATGCATAATGAGAAAAATTCACCAGCTGCTGTAATGTCAAGTACGTACTACTTCTTCCTCATCATCTCATCGTTCAAACTAACGCTGAAAAAAAAACCGTATCCTAAAAAAACTGTAACCTAAAAAAACTAACCTAAAAAAATTGTAACCTAATGGCTTCTTGGGGTAAAAGCAACTGTACAATGTCAGGCAATTACATCGACCATCGAGTTTCAGAGGCAGTTGGTCCTCATTCATGATTTACTATCTAAGGACAAAAGATGAGGACTTTAGCTGAGAAAGAAAGGAAATGTCAAATTATAGGAAGACAGAAGAGATTGGAATTTGCCCTTTGTCACCAATGACCAGCAAAACAATCCATAGTATAAGGAACAATACATCATACAACTTGTCAGCCTAATAATTACACACTAGGGAATCTAATTCTCTATCAACATAAACTGTACAATGTACATGGCCAAATGTTTTTCGTATTCCATGCGTTTGGATAAACCCATGGAAAACGCATAGTTTTCACCTCATTTTAATTAGGCAAAAACCATACGTTTTTCATGCATTTATCCTTCTCATGGAAAACGCACATGGCACATTTGGCCATGTAGGTAAGTAAACTGCAGGGGCTAAGAGCTCACACCAGTGCCATCACTGTAATTGCCTATTGCACCCAAGCTTGCAGTGATTGTAGTGGTTGCAGGAGGATCTGCCCAATACAACTCCTCCATGCCATGGGGGTTCGAACCTGCTACCTCACGATCAGCAGGTGAATGCTTTAGGATGAGGCACACGATTTTGAACTACCAGCCAGACCGATGCAATTAAAACTTTTAAATGAATCAATTACTATCTTTCATAATTATAAAAAAAGTTCTAGGGTAACGTCACCACTCATCGATATTTTGACTTCGAACTCAGAACAAGTTCATTTGACAATGTATAAGTAAAATATACAAGATCAGGAGGGCCTCCTAAGACAGTCACGCTGTAGTTTCTTGTTTATATGCCTGCTTGACTTTTTGTCTAATCCCTGCTGAAGACAAGAGTTCATGCCCATACAAAACCAGCAGGTTGATGCTCTCCTGTATTATTAAAGCTGCACTCAATATAACAGTGACCAAAATCGGTTGCATTCATTTCATTGCTTCTAAAAAAACTCGATTACATCCCATCAGGGCCTTGCTAGGTTCACTATATCTCTATAAAATTAATAAACATACCGTATCATTTAATTTTTCATGCCATCAAAAATTGCCGATTTGTTTACATTGCATGAGCTTTTATGGCCAATGAAATGAAAACGAGGCATTACGAACGTCATTGGCATCGTCGGTTCGTAATGTATTTGATTATTCCGTGCCTTCATTTTTCGTCCGATTTTCAAAATTCCAAGTTTATTACGTAAAACAATTTGTAGGTGTTTCGCTTTTTGCATAAATTTAAACAATTCTGACCTAAATTTTTCATAAAATGACTGTGAAATCGCGAATCAGCGATGCTCTCCATTACATTGCAATGCATAATTAACTAAAATGTAAACTAATAAATTCCGGCAATAATTTATAATTTAGTACAATTTAGACAGTTTGGGTTATCGAATTCATCAGTAACAAGTATTTTCTTTCATTTGGATAGCTTTTTTGTTGGTACAAAAACAGACTGACAATGCAGCTTTAACATGCATTATGTGGTTGTCTGTGATAATGCACCATTGTCAAAATGCAGCGGTAGTACAACAGCCTTGTGCAACTGACATGAACATGTTTCAACTCCATAATGCTTTTTGTGTCTATGGTGTAACATCGGTGTATTTCATATCTCTTTATGTTTTTATTTTTACCATTATCTTTCTTCGTTCATTCTGACTCGTTTCGTCATCTAAAAAAGTCTCTTCAACATTGTTAAAATATCCGCAATGTGGCAAAATCTTTCTGCGGGTCATATTCATAGTTATTTCTCTCCTTCTTACTGGCATTCCTGCCATTTCTGACATGTGTCTTAGTTTGTTTAATTACTGCCATCTTTGCCACATTTAGTCAATCCCCTCTGATATGCAAGTGATTTGGCAATGAAGATAACTGATTCAATGCCAATGATTTCAAGTAGTTACACCTCGCCATTTACATATCTCAAATAGTGAGGCATTTCACGATATGAAAAGCCTTTAATAATTCATAGGCATTAAACTCTTAAGATTTGACAATGTAAGGCTTGTTAAGATATGAGAAGCCTTAAAATAAAGATAACCTGGCAATATCTGAAATTTCAGCTGTAGATATGTTTTCATCATAAACGAAGTGAAAATAATTTTGTTAGTTAACATATTTTTTTTCTTATGGTTTCGACAAAATTATGCAAAATCCAGTTATATAAAAGTTCTGTACACGTTTAACGTTGAATAATATGGCCATCGTCTTATCATGGAGCCATGATCTGGTGGCTCCATGGTCTTATTATTCACAATAAATAGCCCTAAACTGTCCATGTGTGCAATATGATCACTCTCAAGTGCCCCTTAATATGCCCCAGTGACAATATCAATATTCGGCCTCGACCTTTCTTCTGTCTGTCTTCTCCACAACATCTCAACCCTAGCAACCCTTATACCTTGTATCTTATAATAATAATAATAAAAAATCTTTATTTAAAGTCACAATAAAATAACAACAAACACTAGCACAGAGGCTATTATGTGACTAAAACAATACTAAAACAATAATAAAAACAAGAAAGACAAATTAAAACAATCACAGTAGTCTTGAAACCTACACACACATATATATTATTCTGGTTTCTTGTTCGACCCCAAAGGAGACCTACTCGCCTTTTTAATTTCATGGTTCACCACCTGTCCAGGCAGATAACGTTACCCTTCTGTGATATATAGACCGTGGGGAAAAGAAATGTGTTCAACAAAAATACCTTGAATAGTTCTGCGTGGTCACACAGGGTGTTTGTCACATATCACATATCAAATGTCAGGGACACGAGTGGCCCTTGGTAATACTATGTCTTTTTTTTTTTAATATCTAGTGACAAAACAGACTCAATGGGAAAATATGTTTTGTTAATGTGTCGTATGAGGTTAAATAATAGAGGCCTGAAGTTGATTTACTGCCATTGTGCAACATTCCTGGGTATCAAAACTGCATTAAATTCATATCTGGCATAGTCATTCAGGGCTAAGGTTAGAAGGCATTGCCCATCAGGTAGATGTGTTGTGAAGCTGCCACACTAGATGGTGCAGAATCCTGTCCTCAACTATTTCACTCACTAGTCCTTGGTGTAGCCTGGCAGCAGTCCTGTAATTTTTCGTGGTATTTTGCAACAGGTTGAAAAAATATTTTCTGGACCGTATACACACATTCGTGCTACCATAACTATTTCACATCATTGAAAGTGAGTAATTAATAACAAGCAGAAGGTGAAATTGCTGATTCACTGCATACAAATGGCGATTATGGGAAAACAACGCATGTCAAGATTAGTAATAGCGTGTGCACTCATTATTTTTCAGTTTAAATAAGATTCAGGTAGGTCAGAAGGCTGTTAAATCACGTGCACATATAATCCCACGAAAAACAAAAGAAAGAATGCTGCATGGCCCTCATTCTGCAAACTCCGATGCAAATGAGGGCCGTGCTTGCTTTCTTTCTTTTGTTTTTCGTGGGATTATATGTGCACATGATTTAACAGCCTTCTGACATACCTGAATCTATTTTCTACGGAAAAATAATATTTGCTCAACTGAATGAAGCTGTCACATTGGATAATTTTACCTCCTCACTAATTTGCTGCTCTAACCAGGGGCATCGATACAGGGGGGGGGGGGGGATGTGGGGGATATAAAAGGGGGGGGGGATGATCAATCCAATCATCCCCCCCCCCTGAAATCCACAATGAAAATCCTTTTTTCTACACTTTTCTTAGGAATATTTGTGTTAAGTAGTTTTACACTTCATATCACATACCAGTACAATTAAATGCATCTAAAAATAGTTTGGCATCAACCAGCATGGTTTTATCTCTTGATAAGTGTCCGCGCATTAACTGCAGCCAGTACAAAGGCCTGCAACCCCCCGCAACCCCCCCCCCCCCCCCCCCCCACCCGTCAATAGAAATCGACGCCCCTGGCTCTAACCCCAGAGAACCAGTTTATCAGCCCGAGTGGACGATTGAAGGATGAGATCGTGATGAGTGCATCCCATACAATGAGAATGGCACTGGGGTATGGCGTATGCATAAACAGTACAGAAAACGAGGTTTGAACCCATTGCCCCTAGAATTATTTCCATAAAGCTGACCAAACTAACTTCTTTGCTACCATGCCCAGATAGATGAAATAGTCCAATCTTGGATAAAGTCCAATTGGGTAGGGAGAACACGGCTTTATACTGCTCCTCATCAGCCTAACAACACTTCAGCTGCATTATAGGTGGGTTTTTCATCACTTCTTTCAAAGGTCCAGACTTTATTTATGTCTGACAGTGTCTTTAAGGAGGCCATTACAGGCACATTTCTACTGGACTAGCTACTTCTATTTCAATGAGATACTGAAAGCCTTTGAAGTAGAAGTAAAGGATATGCAGTAATGGACAATGGGCATGATAAAGTTGCATAGTAGTAATAGGTGATTAGTTGAAATCAGACTGTCTCATTGTACTCATAAGAAATTTCAATGATACTCTACCTTGGTACTTTTTCTCTTCTTCTCAGAGGGATATAACTAAATAAAAAAGTTAACTCTGATTATTAGACCTCCTCACTATCCAAACCAGCAATTCCTGGTAATTTGCAAATATTTTTTTGCAACAATCGCACACAAAAGGCAATTTTACTTAGTATTTCTTGTGATGTTAATGACATGAATCCATCTGTAATTCTGTACATGGTCTGAGATTTGAACCCAGGGCCATGAACTCACATTGCATTGTAGTTATCATATGGAATTAATTACAGATTAACTATTTCTTATCTGCTATGTTTATCAGACAATCAGATACACAGTATCATAATACACACCCAGCAAGAACACCACAGTATAGACTATCTCTTTCCTTTTGCTGTATTAGATATAGATTTCCCTCCACTATGAATAACTGTCCACCAGCTAGATTAGATAAAGTCAATACTCACAGCCTCCCTGGATTTATCACATACATAAAAAAATAATTCTTTTAATCTTTATGAAGAATTTTGTTAAATTAGGAACTGTTGTATTTGTCAACATTATTAAATCAAGCCAGCTTTATAAGTCTTTTGTTAACATTTCAAGTAATTAGTCCTACTAAATATCTGCCAGTGTTCAACCCACTCATCATCACAATCATACGTATTCATAATTGGATTTTTTTAATGTGTTTTTCTATCTGCCATAATTTGTTTTTCCACATGTGATGATTAGTAAATGAAAATGAACTGAAATGATACAGTAATTTAATTAAAACTACTTGGCTGTATCATGACCACCTGGTACATGTAGTTAAGAATTTAATTCAGTGGGATAATGAGACCGTCTCACTATTATTAAGACCAGTTAAATCAGCAGTAAAAAACAAACCTGAAACACTTCTCTTTAACCATGGACAGTTGCAAAAAGTTCCCAGTTGAAAAAAATGTTATCTAGTCTCTGTCAGCAAATCTTTGAAAAGCAATGCCATTCATGAGCAAATGAAAAGGGTTGCCTACATTGTATGTATCAAAGCCTTGTCTCACAGTCTCATACATTCTATGCTTTGTACCAAGGAATCAAGAATTCGTTTCAAAATGGCTGACTGACTGATTGATTGACTAATAGTGTATATTCATTCAGCAAAGCTATTAACATATAACACTGTTTCACAACTTGTCCTGACGAATACTATATCTAAAAATTGATATATATTATGCAATTACCATAATTAAATTTATGTTTTTAACAATCTTTGATGTGCACACGTATTTATTTAATCATTGGGTCACCAACCTGTGATCATCTTACAGACATATTTCACCACTGCTGGTCCAATTATAGATAGGGGCCTACTATATTTGCTTGTACCAAATTGCAATATTCACATCACACAGAAAATCATAATTACATCATGATTACATCATGATTATATCATAATTATATCATAATTACATCATGATTATATCATAACTATATCATAATCACATCAGGAGAGCAGACGGCAATACCACCCAAGTAAAATGCTCATGTAGATGTGTGAACATCAGATGAAATGTTAGAGGCAGGTCCTTCAACCACTGCTTCAAATGGGGAGGTTGGCTATAGGCTGAGATGGCATTGGATCGCTCAGTGATGGCGCAGCATGATGCGACAGCTGTAAGCTCCCCAGGGAGTTGAGAAAGTTCCAGAGAGAACAGGGCCTGTCAAACGAAGGTTTGTTTGTTTGTGATTAGGGCTTTACGTCCTGTATTTTTGCACCAGTTGGGCTAATTAGGACAGGCAGGGACCATGGCAATGAGACAAAGGGAGGAAACAGCCATCCAACTTAATAAGGCTCAAACGGGAATGGAACCCGGGACCCAGTGGTTGGAAGCCTAGAGCGCTACCTCTGAGCTAGGCCCCCCGCTGTCAAACGAAGGTACCATGTGAAGTCAGCTGAGAGCTACGAGGTTGATAGCAGACTATAAACCCCACCCTTTACTATTACTTAATTGCCACTTTCCTTCGCATGCTGCTTAGATATGTGGATGATGCTTGACCTGTGTACCGATACACAAATATGTAGTGGATAACACTGACCTTTGTAATCATTTGTCATGTTGAGACTGTAACCTCATTTTTGTAAACACATATGAATTGAATTTTGAATTCAGACAGCGTGTGCAATGTATGTGCAGCTGTAGATCTGCTAAAGCTGTTTAAATATCCGAATTATGAATGATGGTCATTGCAAATAAAATAAATGAATATAGAGATGTTTAATGGCAATCGTCAATATGCAGACTTCAAACATCACACATAAAGCTGTGCTACACGAGATACCAGATATTCATCATAATATACAGCTTTGTTACCTTTCAACTTGATAGCTACATGGCCAAATGTGCCACGTGCGTTTTCCATGGGAAGGATAAACGCATGGAAAACGCATGGTTTTTGCTTCATTATAATTAGCTAAAAACCATGCGTTTCCCATGCGTTTATCCTTCTCCTGGAAAATGCATGTGGCACATTTGGCCATGTATGCAGAGCTTAAAAAAAAATAACCTTCAACAAGTAGAACCTGGGAGTCATGTGCTTCTTTATGTATCACAAGAACGGTGCTGTGAATTGTTTTCAAACAACTGTCCGAATGTAGGACAATTCAATTCAATTTATTTGACCAACTGATGAAAAAAGAAAAACATGATTTACACTAAATTATTGCCAGTTGGGGCAACTTGGTGGCGTATAATTATCACCGTCATTAATTACCACAAGTACAAGTTTAATTTACAAAAATAAGCTCAATATTCAAATAAAAAGTTACACACAAAAAATAGGAAAGTAAATAAAGAAAAGAAGAACATAAGGGAAATGAAAAACAAAGGATTAACTGTATATTTTAAACCAAAAAAAAGATGAGAGAAATTAAGGAAAAAATATTAACAGGGCAGATATGATGTACCGAAATGCAATGTGCAGGGTTTTAATATAATCTCAAAGTAGGGACCTACAATGTATACGTCATTCTCTACTGTTTCACACATCACTTACACTGTCAAAGGCAGCGACAAATGTGGGGCAAATCAATCCCCTATGGGGCACAAGATGGATGGTCTCAAGGCCAAGTGGGGTAGGTGGCATTGTAAAGTGACAAATCAGTTAAGAGCTTAACATGCAAACGTAATCAATATCTCTTGTTTCTGCTCCGGACCTTTGAATCTTCAGGGTTCCTGGAAACTGAAGTGACCCACAACGTTTGTCGCCTTAGATTGCATTGCAAAGAGCTTATAATATCCTAATTCCGGTGGTTTTGTATTCCTTGTATAATATTGAGCCAGTTTGAATCGATGATCATAAGTCAAAGTGACTGGGTTAGTTGCATGGAAATATTCGGTGAGTTGTTCTCAATGAAGTTCTGTAGACCCTCGCTGTGCTCGGCAATTAAAATTCACCATAGATGGCGCAAGGGGTTGACTTGTGGACAGTAATACCTCCATTACTATCCCTCACCCTCTGCTGCGGACTTATCCAAATATCCAAAGCAAATACAAGCATATTATGACCACATTGCTATCCACAATGAATATACATTTAACACTCTTTCACTGTGAATATATTAAATGTTTTTAAAATTGCTATCATATAATTTGCAAAATAATTCAATGGTCATGAACAAACCTCAGCCTGATTTTTTTTTCATTTTTATCTCGTCCTTATAAACATTCATTGACCATATTACTTATAATTACACAGGGTGCACAATTTCAATTTCTGTTAAGGTCACATATCTCTGATTAGAGTATGCTGGAAAAACGAGGCCCATTGTCAACTAAGTTAATGACATCATGAACAGATAAAAAAAATCATTCTAATAATAGTCTTTGCCCTCTTATCGCTATGTCTAGTAGTCATGGTCACAGAGAAACAACAGAAATTGAAATGGAAAAATAGAGCAAGTGGTAAATTATTTAAAAAAAGTCCTATGTTTGGCCTATATATTTTTAAATGCTACTTCAATGTATAGGTATCGTCCGTTGCGTAAGATAAAAACCAATTATCTTACCTTATAACCCCATCGACAGGTTTTGTTCGAGATGAAATTCAAATTGATCCAAGTATGTTCAACTTACCTGAAAGAAAACAAAAGCATTTATCACAAATATTATCTTTGAACTAGTGGCAGTTTTGAGAAGATTTGAAGCCTAGAGGTTGAGACATGGGCCAGTAAACACACAGGCCAGTCTGATGAAGATCCGGGACAACAACATCTCAGCTTGATTTGGCCAAATGGAGAAGTTCAAATTTATGACTTTTAACAATTTTTATAATCCAATGATTTTTCCTATTGTTACATCAACTAAGAAGCAGTTCTATTCATATCTGCATTGTTTTAGCAATACCTGAGTATTAAGCATAATTCATAGAGTTACTCAATGATGGACACCACTCTCAGCATCATGAAGCTCCTGTATAACACTTTCAAATGCAGTTCAGGACATTGTTACGAGTGGGGTAAAGGACATTAACCAACATGTGTCAGTAATAATGTCACATAACCTGATGGAATGTGATTCTATTATTAAGATGGGATTACTGAGTCACATTACCAATAAAACAACAGGCAGACATTTTTCAAACCTGAATTAATTTTGACAATAATGTATTTTTAACAGACGATGGGTGCGTGAGAAAATGCATACATAAATCTGATCATCATGATCATATAGCTTAAGCTCAAGGATGAACACCATTCAACCACCGATGAACGAATAAAAGCAAAGTTTATGCCACTCCATCCCATTTGAACGAAATCCTAAGCACATTGTTATGAGCAAGGTTAAGGACATAGTTAAGGACGAGTAAGCCATAATGCCACTTAATTTGATTGAATGCGACATTAATGTAATGTAAAGGTTATTGAGTTACAATACCATTGAAAGTATAGGCAGACCTTTTTCAAGCATGGATTTGTCGACATTGACAGTTGTAATAGACTGTGTGGGTGACAAACATAAAATGAAGAAATCAATGGGTGGGGGGGGGGGGGGGGTTGGCAAGAAGAAAGGGGGCAGAAATAAAGGAATATTGGTGAATAAGATAAATTTAGTAAGAAACAGTAGGAAGGAAAGAAGGAAGGAAAGAAGCTAATAAAAAAGGAAAAAAGGACAGAAGAAATGTTAAATTTAACCACGTGTTTAGGAAGGAAGGAAAAGGAAGGAAGGAAGCTGTTTGGCAATGATGACTCCATCATAATTTCACATGATGTTTCATTTTTACTACATAAGAATATTCCAGATTTTACAAGAAAAAAATAAGTTGCATGTCTTCGGAAATATCTTTATTTGATCGTTATTTTGACTAAAATCCCATAATATCTATGTTGCAATCTTAGCAATGATTAGCAAAAATCGATACCTAATTAGAATGTCTCCTCCATTATCACATCACCATTTGAACCAATAACATGTGGACAAATAACCTTCGAAATAAAGACATTCCATTCTATTTTATATATATATATATATATATATATATAGGGAGAGCTGAGTCAATTTACTTGGCAATATATCCATTTTTATTATTGTCCTCGGTTGATATTATCTGCCATATAAGTAAATAAAGCGAAATTTCCTAAATCATAATTATCCCTGATAGTCTTCAAGCATATTTGTAACATTAATGCCAAAGCCCATCACCATCTTTTAATGTGATCTGATAAACCGTCTTTATGCATGAGGTTCTGGTTGTCATGTAATCATAATTCCTGCGATGGCATTAATTACTGAGATAACGCTACTCCTGGAGTAATATTAAGAGACAGACAATGTGGATAACGTTATTTAATGTGTAATGTGAGATTTAGACCACGAAGAATGGCTTGGCTGTGAAATGAACCCAGAAATTGAAAAAAAGGCACTGCTGAAACAGTGCTGTGTCAATTATCACGAAACTCTCCGACAGTACTGTGTCAATAACTAGGTAGCTTCTACATCACCAGGTCAGTACAGTGTCAACAGAACCAAGACAAGTATTGACACTTCACCTGTGATCTCAAACAGATGATCTGATCGGCTGGTGACCGTGTGATTGAATGGCGTCAATAAGACGACAAAGCCTGATTTCTACTACAGTAATGTGTCAGCAGACATTTTGAATTACTTGAATATCTATATCGAAGATTTTATCTGGGTAATTTTCTATGTCACAACCCATAAGATGAACTAAATACTGCAAAATTTCATCCTTTTCAGGTTATTCCATAACAAATTAAAATGTGAAAATAGCTACCAATCTCGCCCTCCTCCCCCCCCCCCCCAAGTAGAAGTTACAGTATTTTGTCCTACTCCCCCCCCCCCCAGTAGAAGTTACAGCATTTTGCCCCATCATGGGGTTATTACCCAAAGACAACCATAAAAGTGTTATAATGTGATGCAAAGCTGACTACCCAACAAGCTATATACACTTTTACCCTTTCATGGGTAAATACATGTAAGAACATGATGCTAATACGCTGTAGGGTATACAAACAAAATATGAAGCAAATCCGATCACCCAAACAAATGTTATAGTATTTTACCCCGTGTTTAGGATAATTACTGCAAGACAACCATAACATTTTCAGAACCCCAACCCTGAATAACAACCTCATGCTATGTTCTTCACTCATAGAAGTAACCATTCTTCCATCAAAATATCATATCATCAGAGTATATCTTTCATTGTAATGCTCAATGAAAGACCTGAACCAGAAGGAGCTAACTCCATCAACGTCCCCCAATGTCGACGTCAATGGCTACCAATGACAACAATAACTCGTACAAACAAATGAGCTTATAAAATCAACGTTGATACCAAAATCAAATATGTGACTTGCTTGAGTAGTTCGTTACAGATAATTGTTTTGAATTTGACACAATTCCAGCTGAAAAGCTCCATGCCATGTTTCTATCCTGACATTACTTTTTGTCAATATACATCAAAGCACATTATACTCTGCCAGATTTTTATCCAGGGCTATTACTTAATTATAAAAATAATTTTATAACTTACCTAAATAACTCTGCTTACTGAGAATTCCCACAGTAGTTTTATGTACGTGTAAGATTGGAAGTGGAAGCCCAAAGGAGCCCATTTGCACACAAGGCATGATCCAGTTGTTTCTAAAACTGTCTCAGCTACTCTTCTAAAATGCTTCAGGTAGATTAGATAAATGTGTTGCTAGTCATTGTGGTAGTGGTGTGATAGGTCTAGACGATTGCCTATGTTACCAAATGCAACCCCACTTCTCTATTACACTCATTTGCAACTATCTCAAAATTAAGGTCACCTAAAAAATTAAGACTTTTTTTACATCTTTACATCAAGGATGGTTTTTATGATGATATTCCACCAGAATCATTTCATAAAAAATATGAGATCCAGCCTTCAGACACTAACTTGCTTTGATATGAATAGTAATGGGTTGGATTCATATTCCAAATAAATGTACCTAAACACAATGTTTATTCTGGGCGAATAGAATAGAATAAAATAGAATAGAATAGAATAGAATAGGATGGAACAGAATGGAACAGAATAGAATAAGGATAATATAATAGAATAAAATATAATATAATGGAATAGAATAGAATAAGATAGAATAGAATAGAATAGCATGGAATAGAATGGAACAGAATGGAACAGAATAGAATAAGGGTAATATAATAGAATACAATATAATATAATGGAATAGAATGGAATAGAACAGAACAGAATAGAACAGAATATAATAGAATACCAAACCCTCTTGATCTTAGCCTAATCCCATGTGTGGCAAGAACTTCGTTAAGAGGGCCACACTGACTAGGACCTACCTCTTTGTAAACTTTATTAATTTGAAAAACATTACGCAAGCAGAATAATAACTGCTCATTCATATATAAGCAGACCCCATTTTAAATAACTGGTTACGCACAAAATAAACTTTCTTTAACTTGTTGAACTGAAATTACACACCTCAAGGCACGAGCACTTGAATTTACTTTTGCGTCCCAGCCAGGGTCTTTTTATATATATTATATAGTGTATATATAGTGAACTTGTACTACATGTAATATAAATTCAAGTGCTCGTGCCTCAAAGAGCCTTTGTTTAGCCCATGACAGCAGTCAATACATTCCGTACATGCAAGTCTTGTAGCCCGTTTCATTGATTTAACCCAAAAAGTCTGGGAAAATAACAAATTCAAGGGCTGTGCTGTCATCTTGAATTAGGTTTCAAAAAACAGTGACAAGAAAAGACTGTAAAGGAAAATAATTGAACATGCCTGGTTCCTGCTTTTGCAACAAACCACAAGTCCATACAAATCCATGAACAAAAAAGTGACTTTAGAATAGAATAGAATAGAATAGAATAGAATAGAATAGAATAGAATAGAATAGAATAGAATAGAATAGAATAGAAGAGAATAGAATTTATGACCAACGCGAAGTGGATCATAGAATAGAATGGAATGAAATAGAAGAATAGAATGCAAGCTTTGTATACCACCCATTGAACAACATAATACAATAGAATATAATGATGAAAGCAAACTATACTACCCATTGGACACAGGCCAATGGAATAGAATAGAATTGAATAGCAAAAACTGACAAAGCCATGAATTCAAGGAGCCGATTTAATTGAACTCTGATCTGAAGCAGAGATCTGAATGTTCTCTTACTTTTTATTGTGTTCTGTGTGAAAAGAAAATTTTACATTTGAATTTTAAGAATGCGTTGTCAGAAAACATCGTTTGAAGATTTTTAATGAAATTTCGTTGCAATTTGGTGACTGAAAGAGACTTGAAATTGAGGAAAATACATTGTAATGGCACTGAATAGTTGACATGTTTTGGATTTAGTCTTAGTTTTTTTTAATAATAGCAGTCTAAAATCTAAAGAAACCCCGCCATATTTTAATTTTTTTAATTTCTAAATATTTAGGCTGGGTAACTAATCCGCAAAAGGTTTTGATTACCTCACTACTAAATCAACATTTTTTTAAGGCCACTGAACTTAACACGCACAT